>CM062816.1:1972040209-1972640209 GCA_031772625.1 Pinus tabuliformis | reverse complement strand
GCTACGTAAAAAAAAAAACCTCATCCACAATCTTCCTATGTAAATGTAAAGTTTCCCACTTCTTTAAATGTGATATAATCCAATCCATAATCTTTAATTCTTCAACCACTAATTACATTTCACATTCTTTAAAGCATCATCATTTCATCCTATTGTTTAACTTTTTTCTTCTATTTCTTGGTCTACTCAATCTATCTCCTTCAATGCCTCCCACAACTCTTTAACTACATTGCAATAAGCCCTCACTTGTTTTATAAATCTAACATTCTAGAAAGATAAATATAAGTTTAACCTTATCTTTGAAGTATACCTATGGTCTAAATAATGCATTACCTAAAGCGTTTAAATGAGCCCCATTAGTGAATTTTACTTGTGTAAGGAGTTTATTTGTTTTCTTTACCTTCAAAATTGAGAAAAAAATAGATTGATGTAGACAAAACCATTGGAACATGGATTGTATCTCGATAACCCAACCCACATAGTTCACACACTTGGATACCCATAACACAAAATTGGAATTGATTAGCCATAAAATCAAATCCTTTATATTTGAAGCACATCGGTTGCAATCTGACATTATACAACAAAGGATGAATCAAAACCAATTTGACAATTTTTACTGAAATTGCATTCAAAGTACTAATTATTCGCTGAAACAAAGTTTGTAAAATAACAATTCTTGCAAACCCACTGGGCATAGAATAGACAGTGACAGGGTGCTTTGTTAAGACATTGTGGTGAAACGGTCATTGGTTCAAAACCGTGTGGGAAAAAATTTTAGTTATGCTAAGCGTTGGTGTCGCCGAGGCTAGGTGTGATCCCCGGGTGATTTTTGTTGAGAATTGGGTAGGGAAAAGATTAACTCAAATTCTCTTACATTATTACTAATTGTGTAACTCTTCTGGTATCGTTGTCCTTTATTATTATTTATGTGAAATACATCAAATAGCAATAAAAAAAATAAGTGCAGTGACACAATGATTAGGCTTCAAGTTAGGGATAAAACCTCTCTGTCTTGGAGAGGAAACCCCGAAAGCAATTCTTCTTATGTATTTTCAATTGACAAGTACCATTACCAAGACACTAACCCTTGAATTCATTACACCTTCAAAACCTTGTCACTTTCCTTTGTTACCCTTCTCGGCCTCTTCTAATTCGATCCTTCTTTTCTCCATTGTACTGTACTTATTCCTTTGACTATGCTTAGAGAAACTCGGTCTCTATTTCGGTAGCCCTAAACAAGGTACTCTTTCTCGAATCTCTTCAATATACTATCAATACTTTTCTGTGTCCTTTAAGTTACACCTTGAATCCAAGGTTGAGCTCCATAAGTGCCTCAACTCTTAGGTATTGTATCAAAATTCCCTTTTTGAGTAGATTCCTCCTTCGCATTCCTGTCTTTGGACTTAGCTCAGAAAGAAATTCCTTTCTTCACAATTTTTCACATAACTGAACTTGGTGGATGAGAACCAAAATAGTGGTATATTTATCCTTCTTTCCTTCATTGTCTTCCTCTATTATTTTGTTCTTTTTGTGGTCCTTCAATATCACTGTAATCACAAAACTTATATGAACTTCATGGTGCCAAATGATGCCACAATCCATCTATATATAGAGACAGTCTTATTGCTTCTAGGCCGACATGACCTTTTTCCAGGAAGCCAACTTGAACAAGTGTGTAGGCTAACATGAATAAGGTATGATCTTCAATGTGTATTGAGCCATCTTCAAGGAGAAATATGACAAAGTTTTGAGGCATACTTTTACATCAATAATTTTTCCTTTGAGTGTAACATCACTTCATATACATGACTTCTTTAATGAAAAGATGACAAATCCCTAAAGACTTCAAGAAGAAGTCTTTGACCTATAATAAAAAAATCCTTGTTCATGAAACTCATGAGACAAGTATTACAAAAATACATTTTATTATATTTGTCTTCTTATGAAGGCCGAACCTAGTTACATTCTACAACACTCCCTCTTAACTAGGGAGGTATTCATAATGGTACATGGTCACTCTCAATCTAAAAAATCTCATAAGAAGAATCAAATTGGTGATTCCATTTGTATAGCATCATATCAATCAGCATTGTCATAGTGCAAGGACTTGACTAACAACTCCATCTCTTTACGAGACCATGAGCTACAATGCTAGCTAGACCAATGATTTATATACACCTTCATCATTGTCTCTCAAGGTACATACCCACCTGAGTGTTCACTGAGTATGACCTTCTAGGACTATTCTTATCTTGGGTTCCCAGCCCTCAAAGAATATCGGTCCTCTTTCCTACTCTTATCTTGGATGCCCTACACATCCTCAAAGAGTATCGAATTCCAAATGATTACTCAATCCTCCCATTCTTTCTTCCCAAGTGAAGACAAGAATGTTGTGTCTATAATATGTCTACATTTCCTTTCATGGCCTTCATCTAGAATTACGGATATTAGTCCTAGTCTATTGCATGACACATGAAATGAAAAACACAATTGTCACTCAATTGTGATAAGCGGTGATCTAATTCAAACTCCCTCTTGATCAGGAACTTATCAGAGCTCCCTCTTAGCTAGGGACTCTTTTATACATCAACAAATTCTTCTCTGTGGGTTCTTTAGCTGCTTGATCAACTTCTCTCCTTGATGTCATGAAATTTAGTTGAGATTCTTCCTAGTAGGGCAACAAGCATCGATCACTTTGTTGGCATTATGCCACAAGTTTGGCTCTATGACACAGGTGTTGTCCTTGATGGCAACTCACTTAGATGGAAAATCACTGTTCAGGATCTCAGAATGAAAGAAAAAGAGGTATACGCAGGTTTTCTTTGACGAAGTCGCATATACACGTGGGATTGCCAATCAAAAGTCGCATATACGTATGCACACACTTTCATGCACGGAAACACGCGTACATGTGGGAAAGCTTATTTTTAGGACCATGGTATTTGTACCTATGGTTTTGGACCTTGGTATTGCGTTCGAAGTATTGAACCGAGGTTTTGGGTCCCTAGTATTGGTTGTTGAGATTGCAACAAGATGATGGAGCTTAGTGAAAAGAGTCGCCTTCACTAAGTGGGCCCGCAGGCAAATTATGGCGCAAGTTCTATTTTGGATCCCAGCAGGGATGATCACAGCAGGAGTGACCACAGCAGGGATGATCACAGCAGGAGTGACCACAGTAGGAGTGATCACAGTAGGAGTGACCACAACAGGAGTGATCACAGTAGGAGTGATCAAAGTCTATTTTTAGACTGGCTGTCCAAAATAGAAAAGTCAAATATTATTGTCTCATAATAATATTTGGACTATAAACTTGATCTTATTCTCTTGGAGCACTTCAGTTTGAGCTATAGATGTGGCCCATGCAGCTGTCAGAAGGAAGTATGCTTTTCTTATGAGTCAGCTGAGTTGTTGCATGCATGACTTCAATTAGAACTCAATCAGTTGAGTGTGGTGGAGTTGATTGTGGAGTTGTGTTCAGTTTGACTTGGTTAAACTAGTTGTAGTTAGTCTAACTGCAAAGACTAATGATGAGTTGTTAAACTAATTATTAACTCATAATACAACTATAGAATACATCAGTTAACTCAGTTGCATGTCATTGCATGTTCAGTTCAACAGGGACAGGTGTTAGAGAAACAGATTGCTATCAGTTGTGACTATAGTTGTGCATGAGGATTTGCACAATTAAGGGATTGAATATGCCAATGAGTTTGCTCATGTATTTGCCCAGTATTATAGCCTCTGCTCACGTCTTATACATTGTGAGTGATTCTTTGGAGGTGAAATACGAGTTTGGTAAACCATTCTCATTTATTCTTGAGCAGGTATTGAGCAGTGGAGGCAGGTAAGCAGTGGAATAGATTTGGAGATCAGATCTTAGTTGTATTGTGTGTAACAGGTGGAGCTAGTACTGGATTGCTTGTGATAAGCATTGTACTTTATAATGTTACATGGTCTCAATCATTAATATACAGATAGTTGGGGTTTTTAGTGAGATGCTCTCCCCACGTTACATATTGTGTTAATGTGTGATGCTCTTGATGTTTTATTGTTATTGATGCTGCTATATTGATGATCAACGTAGAGGAGCTTATGTATTGTGTATGTATTCCGCAATAGTACATGATCAGTATAATCTCTGTTGAATATGTGTTAAATTATTCATAATTTCTACATGGTATTAGAGCCAAGTTGATCATCAGATCTACTATTCAGGAAGTGTTTACATTCTATTTCTTCAGGCAGAGTCTGTAATCGGGCCAGGTAGCCTCTGGATTCATCCTTCCTTTGGAAGGTGAGATATCCGGTGAATGCCCGTACATTCAATCTCTGTACGAGAAATATTGTGTTCTCACGAATATTAGATCTGAGGCGGTTGAGTTGGTTGCCAGTGGAATTCAAATTTGCAGCAGTGTTTTTCTTGGTGGCAATGCAACAATGTCTTTCAACGGATTGCGATTGGAGTATGCTCTTGAGAGCAACTCAAACTATATTTCATGGAAGGACAGGATGGAGGCAGTATTGGATGATAACAGGCTGAAGGAGTTCATAGATACAGATGTCCCAAAGCCTACTGATGCTACTCAAGCTGATGCTTGGCAAAAGAAGACCGCAAAATGTCGAAGGATTCTGTTGGAGGGCGTGAAGGATCACATTGTGTCCAGCCTCCATGGAAAGGCTTCTCCATATTTGATGTGGAAATCATTAACAAAATTATTCCAAATCAAGAGCGATCAGAGGAAGTTGGCGCTCAAAGATAAACTCAGAAACATCAAATGCGAAAAGGGTGACAGCATGCCCAAGTATCTCACGAAGTTCACTCAATGTCGAGATGAGCTGGGAAGTGTGGGGGTTACTGTCGATGATGACTTGGTGAGCTTGGCTCTCCTTGGTCTTCCGAAGAGTTAGCATTCCTAATAGGACTCTGTCAATGGTCGGGAGAAATTTCCAGGATGGGAAAGACTATGGTCAAATCTTGTGCAGGAGGAGATCAGGCGGAGTACCAGGGATGGATCTTCGTCAAAGGGAGCTGATGAAGAGAATTGCGCTTTGGCTGCCAAAGCAAAGAAAGGGAAGAGTAAGAAAGCTTCTCAGTCTGGTGCGAAAGGCAAGAAGCAGGACATGTCCAAGGTGAAGTGTTTTCACTGTCACCAGCACAGACATTATGCCACTAATTGTCCGCAAAAGAATAAGAACAAGCAGGCTGTTGGATCTTCAGCAGGAGAGGCTCTAGCCTCACAATTTGAGCTTTATTTTTCATTGATCGCATGCTTGGTTTCAAGTGTGATGGGATTGGTGTGGTTCTTGGACAGTGGTGCATCTTTTCACATGACGGGAGATAGAGATTTGTTCTCTGATCTGGAGGACAAAGATCTTGGAGTGCACATCGAGATGGGCGATGATGGTAGATACAGTGCGATCGGTATTGGTACCATTTCCTTTGAGAGGGAGTCTAGTAAACCCTTCATATTGAAGGAAGTCATGCATGTTCCAGGATTGAAGAAGAATCTTATCTCAATGGCAATGTTAGAAGGAAAGGGGTATGATGTTGTTTTCAGTGAGGGAAAGGCCTTCCAGTGTAGCAAGACAACTGGTGAGACCTGGAAGATAGGGGTTTGAGTGAGGAACCTTTATCAGTTGCATGTAGATGGATGCACACCAATGGCGGGCAAGGCAGAAGGATTGGTGAGCCGGGATGATGGCGAGTTGTGGCACAGGAGATTGGGTCACCTTCACCATGGAGCCTTGAAGATACTGCAGCAGATCACTACAGGGCTTCCTAAAGGCACACTTGCGCAGTCAGATCAGTGCAAGGGGTGTACTTTGGGGAAGTTTGTGAAAGCCACCTTTCACGAGAAGGATAGTCGCGCCACGACGATCCTTGAGAGAATTCACATAGACGTGTGTGGACCTTTCTCAGTTGCTTCGACGAAAAAACACAGGTATTATGTGATTTTTCTTGATGATTTCTCTCGTAAGTGCTGGATATTCTTCATGCAGAAGAAGAGCGAGACATATTCAAAGTTCTGTGAATTCAAAGCACTGGTCAAGAAGGAGTCGGGGAAGAAGGTGAAGGCTCTTAGGAGCGATAATGGTGGTGAATACATCTCGGATGAGTTCAAGGATTTCTGCAAGGCAGAAGGGATTCATAGAGAGCTCATATCTCCCCATAACCCACAGCAGAACGGGGTAGCTGAGCGGAAGAACAGAACGATTGTGGGTGCTGCACGAGCAATGTTACATGATCAGGGCCTACCCCTTCACTTGTGGGCGGAAGCATGCAATACAACATTTTATGTGCAGAACCGTTGTCCTCATAGGATACTTGGCATGAGTACACCCGAGGAGGCTTATTCTGGTAAGAAGCCTGATCTTTCTCATTTGAGGATTTTTGGTGCTAACGTTTACATGCATGTGACGAAGGATGCCAGGAAGAAGTTGGAGCTGACTGCAGAGGTTGGGATATTTATGGGGTACATTGATACGCCCCACAACTATCGCATGTATTTTCCAGACAGTGGTAAAACTGTCGTGCAACGGGATATAAAATTTCAGGAGGAGAAAGCCATGAAGTGTTCGCTTGAGAGGGAGCTACACTTGCATGCAGATGAGGAGCTATTAGTTCCTAAGGATGAGCTTCAGGATGTGGATCAGCCATAGGACGATGTTCATGGAGTGGAAGAGACCACTCATGCAGCGCCAACCATCAGAGGGCGAAAGTGCTTGACAGAAGCTGAGCGACTAGCTCAAGATGCAGATAAAGTTGTAGGACCACCTACAGCCCAACGCAGGCAAAGACAATCACCTGATCGGTATAATGGATACATGGCTCTTATGAGCAAGTGTGTTGTGACTGAGCCATGCTCTTTCGAGGAAGCTGTGGAGGATCCCGCATGGGTAGACGCCATGGTGGAAGAGTATGATTCTATTGTCAGAAATAGTGCATGGGAGATTGTTCCTAGACCAGAAGGGAAATCAGTGGTGGGTTCGAGATGGATCTACAAAGTCAAGCAGGCAGTTGACGGGAGTGTAGAGAAGTACAAGGCAAGATTTGTTGCCCGAAGCTTTTCACAGATAGAGGGGATCGATTATGAGGAGACCTTTGCACTTGTCGCAAGGTATTCTTCCATACGGACGATTCTTGCTCTCTCAGCGCAGATGGGATGGCACATTCATCAGATGGATGTGAAGGCTGTGTTCCTCAACGGAGTCATTGAGGAGGAGTTGTAAATTGAGCAACCCGAAGGCTTTGAGGTCTTCAGCAGCGAGTCGCATGTGTGCAGTCTCAAGAGAGCATTGTATGGGTTGAAGCAAGCACCACGTGCTTGGTACACACGGATAGACAACTATTTCACAGGACTTGGATTCTCCAAGAGCGAGGCGGATCCTAACCTATACCAG
Organism: Pinus tabuliformis; assembly: GCA_031772625.1. NCBI lineage: Eukaryota > Viridiplantae > Streptophyta > Pinopsida > Pinales > Pinaceae > Pinus > Pinus tabuliformis. Next base: position 1,972,632,805 of record CM062816.1, on the reverse strand, counting down.
ATTGTGGTGGAGGGTAAGTTGCTTATCATTGTACTGTATGTCGATGATTTGATTCTAACGGGTGATGAGCTATTGATACTGTCATGCAAGAAGGATCTTGCTACAGAGTTTTAGATGAAGGACTTGGGCATCCTTCACTATTTCCTAGCATTGGAAATATGGCAGCGCAATGGTGGACTGTTTGTTTCTTAGGGCAAGTATCCTCGGGAGATACTGGAGAAGTTCAACATGCATGGCTGCAAGCATGTTGATGCTCCTCTTCCTGGAGGTTGGAGGAAGGAGGATGCCACTTCGGGAGAAGAAGTGGATGCCACTGTTTATCGACAGTTGGTGGGGTCGCTAATGTATTTGGTCAATACACGAACTGATATATGCTATGCAGTTAACCAGCTTTCACAAGCTATGGTTAAGCCTACCAAGGTCTTTTGGAAGGCGGGCAAGCATGTATTGCGTTATTTGAGAGGCACATCGGGATATGGTTTGTGGTACAGACAGGAGGATGAGGTGAAGCTATGTGGCTTCATGGATGTAGATTGGGCAGGGAGCCCAATGGACAGAAAGAGCACATCAGGAGGGGTCTTCAGTATTGGATTGACAGCAATTTCTTGGTACAGTAGGAAGCAGAGATCCATGGCACTCAGTTCAGCGGAGGCCGAGTATATGGCAGCAAGTTTGGCTGCATGCGAGGCTATATGGATGAGGAAGATCCTGGTTGGTTTGTTCAGTTCTCATTTGGATCCTACTGTGATTTACTGTGATAACCAGAGTTGCATTAAACTCTTGGCTAATCCTGTATTTCATGATAGATCTAAGCATATTGACATCAGGTACCATCATATCAGAGATTGTGTGCAGCGGAGGATCACGTTACTTTCATACATTCCAACGGAGGATCAGGATGCTGATATTCTGACAAAGGCTCTCACTAGGAGAAAATTTGAATACCACCGAGGCAGGATAGGGGTTGCTGATAATCCATATCTTGTCGAGAGGGAGTGTTGAGAATGCAACAAGATGATGGAGCTTAGTGAAAAGAGTCGCCTTCACTAAGTGGGCTCGCAGGCAAATTATGGAGCAATTTCTATTTTTGGATCCCAGCAGGGATGATCACAGCAGGAGTGACCACAGCAGGGATGATCATAGCAGGAGTGACCACAACAAGAGTGATCATAGTAGGAGTGACCATAGCAGGAGTGATCACAGCAGGAGTGATCAAAATCTATTTTAGACTGGTTGTCCAAAATAGAAAAGTCAAATATTATTGTTTCATAATAATATTTGGACTATAAACTTGATCTTATTCTCTTGGAGCACTTCAGTTTGAGCTACAGATGTGGCCCATGCAGCTATTAGAAGGAAGTACGCTTTTCTTATGATTCAGTTGAGTTTTTGCATGAATGACTTCAGTTATAACTCAATCAGTTGAGTTTGGTGGAGTTGATTGTGGAGTTGATGGAGTTGTGTTCAGTTTGACTTGGTTAAACTAGTTGTAGTTAGTCTAACTGAAAATAGACTAATGATGAGTTGTTAAAATAATTATTAACTCATAATACAACTATAGAATACATCAGTTAACTCAGTTGCATGTAGTGCATGTTCAGTTCAACAGGGACAGGTGTTAGAGAATCAGATTGCTATCAGTTGTGACTATAGTTGTGCATGAGGATTTGCACAATCAAGGGATTGAGTATGCCAATGAGTTTGCTCATGTATTTGCCCAGTATTATAGCCTCTGCTCACGTCTTACACAGTGTGAGTGATTCTTTGGAGGTGAAATACGAGTTTGGTAAACCATTCTCATTTATTCTTGAGTAGGTATTGAGCAGTGGAGGCAGGCAAGCAGTGGAATAGATTTGTAGATCAGATCTTAGCTGTATTGTGTGTAACAGGTGGAGCTGGTACTAGATTACTTGTGATAAGCATTGTACTTTGTAATGTTACATGGCCTCAATTATTAATATACAGATAGTTGGGGTTTTTAGCGATATGCTTTCCCTGGGTTACATACTGTGTTAATGTGTGAATACTCTTGATGTTTTATTGTTATTGATGCTGCTATATTGATGATCAACATAGAGGAGCTTATGTATTGTGTATGTATTCCGAAATAGTACATGATCAGGATAATCTCTGTTGAATATGTGTTAAATTATTCAAAATTTCTACATTGGTTCTCTATGGTTTTGGACCATGGTTTGAGTAAGGCCTACGACTATAAAAAGGAGGAGATCATTTGGCAAAGGTATTGACTTAAGGATTGAATATCTTATGAAGAGCAAGATCTGGAATACTGGTGATCGGTTTATGGTGCATAGCTGAATCTAAATCAAGGAGGAACCTAAGCACAAGAAGACGGATAAGTTCTATTGATGGGTCAAAACTCAAGTCTTGAATAGTAGTATCTTTGTGTGATTTTGATATGTTATATTTGGCGCATGACTTGATCTATAAATCTGATAATCTGGGTATAACTGATGTTTGAATATTTGAAAGAGTGAATTGTCTTTTATAGATCTGTACGCAGGTTCAACTCATCAGAGGCACGTATACATGCTGGTTCAGTAAATCAAAACAGCGTATACGCTGGTTGGCCTTAATACAGAAGCGTATGCACGCAGGTTTCTGCATATTGAAGTAGTGTACGTCTCTTGAAATATGTTTTAGCTACTTTTCTTTATTTATGCAGTGTTCTGGGTTTAGAATTGGTGTCTGGTTACTGTTATTTTTTTCTGGGTACAACATTCAGAGAAGTGACTATTTGATTCAGTTTGTTTGGCGCAAAGGAGATTGGTTGATGCAAATATATTTGATGTTTGATTGATGTTATTCATGGATCCAGTCTGAAAATTTATGAAATGTGGTCCCTGGAAGAAAAGAGAAGGTTGTAGCCTTCTGTAGGTCAGCACCTACGTACTAGTACCTCAGCTAGTACAAGAGCTAACGGGGTTGTAGCTCCCTTCCAGGAGAAACTGGCGAACGAGAGAAGGTAGTAGCCTTTTGCAGGTAGCAGCCTACATACTGGTATAAGACTACATTAGTACAAAATCATTGTAAAAATAATTTTCTAATTAAAAGAAGATAGAGACGAATTGCAGCAGGTGGTTTTCACCCACATTGGTTTCCACCTTATATCTGTGTGTCCATGTGTGTGATGATCTGTTCTGTTTTACTGCTCCTGTTTACTATTCTTATGATTAATGAAAACCTGATGCACTGATTAAAGATCAACAATTAATGAATCTTAATTTTTCTGATATACGTTGTTTTCTTTAGACATAGTAGCGTATATACGCAGTTTCCCATAGCTGAAGTAGCGTATACAAATCTAATTGTGAAATGAAAAATAATTGATTTAATAATACTCATTCACCCCCCTTCTCAGTATTATTTCCAACAATTGGTATCAGAGCAGGTCCTTCAGAAGAAGCTTAATCGCTTGAAGGAAGATCTATCATCATGAGCAACTACGAGAAAGAAGCATCTATCAGGCCACCAATTTTTGATGGGAGCAACTTCATCTATTGGAAGGTAAGAATCACAACATATCTTCAATCTCTTGATACAAAAATCTGGGATATCGTGGAAACAGGATACACATTTCCATCAGCAACTCCTACAGATACGGCTGGTAAGAAGCAGTATGAAACAAATGCAAAGGTTGTCAATACTCTATTAGGGAGTCTATCTCAATCAGAATTCGTCAAGGTTATGCAGCTCAAAACTGCAAAAGAAATATGGGACAAGATCGTTCTAAGCTATGAAGGAGATGATCAGATAAAACGAGCAAAACTACAAACTCTCGGAATTCAATATGAAAATCTCAGAATGCACAATGATGAAAGTGTGGCTAACTATTTCCTACGTATAGATGAGATTGTTAATTGTATGAAAAATTTGGGTGAAGAAATAAAAGAAGTTGTTTTGGTTGAAAAGGTTCTAAGATCTTTGTCTTCTAAGTTTGAATCAAAAGTTTCTGCCATAGAAGAAAAACAGAATCTATAGATCATTACCATGTCACAGCTACACAGAATCCTAACAGCTTAGGAAATGAGAAAAGGGGGACCATCAAACAAGAGAGAAGCCGCATTCAAAGCCTCAGGAAAAGGAGATTACAATGACTCAGGACATATGTCGGAAGAAGAGGAAGAATCAAATTTTGTCAAGAACCTTCAATGGGGTTCTGGAAGATTCAGAGGTAAGCTACCTTTAAAATGTTTTGCTTGTGGAAGAGTCGATCACTATGTTGCCAAGTGTCCTCATAAAGATAAGCTTGACAAAGGTAACGAACCAGTTAGATGGAACAGAAAACAAAATGTAAGTAAGAAGAGCTACTACGCACATGAAGACGGTGATGGATTTTAAAATAGTGATAAATATGAACAAGGTAATGATTATATACTTTTGATGGCTTTTGAAGATGATGATTTCTTGGATGCTATAGATGAAGAAGGTCTTTATGAAGAAATTTCTAAACTCAAAATTTTTTTAGAAGAAAATAATATGATTATAGATACTCTGACATTCCAACTTGCTGAAAGGGAAAAACACAATGAAAAGTTAGAATGTGAAATTGTGGGACTTAGAAAGGACATTGAGAAAACAAAAGCTCTTAATCTTAGATTTTCTAAAAGATCTGAAACTTTAGATAAGATTATCAAAGTGCATCATTCTCCTCTAATCAAGATTAGTCTTAGGTATACTGAAGAAACATCTCAAGCACAGAAGCCATCTACCTCCAAAAGTTATCGTGAATCAGCAAGGAGAAGTGAATAGGTTGACAATCAATAGCAAAGGAACAATGAAGATCATTAGGTAAATCATGGACAATTTACTTCAAGAATGAACATATATCACCAAGTAAATCGAGGGAAATCTACTTCAAGGATGAACAAAAGCTACAACCAACCGCAGGTAAATCATTCTCAATTTGCCTCAAGAACGAATGGCTATTACTGTTGGGTCCCTATAATACTAGTGATTACCCCATTACTATTGTGGGAAATCTTATTTTTAGGACCATGGTATTTGGACCTATGGTTTTGGACCTTGGTATTGCATCTGAAGTATTGAACCGAGGTTTTGGGTCCATAGTATTGGTTCTTTATGGTTTTGGACCATGGTTTGAGTAAGGCCTAAGACTATAAAAAGGAGGAGATCATTTGGAAAAGGTATTGACGTAAGGATTGAATATCTTATGAAGAGCAAGATCTTGAATACTGGTGATCAGTTTATGTTGCATAGCTGAATTTGAATCAAGGAGGAACCTGAGCACAAGAAGACGGATAAGTTCTATAGATGGGTCAAAACTCAAGTCTTGAATAGTAGTATCTTTGTGTGATTTTGATCTGTTATATTTGGTGCATGACTTGATCTATAAATTTGATAATCTGGGTATAACTGATGTCTAAATATTTAAAAGAGTGAATTATCTTTTATAGATCTGTACGCAGGTTCAACTCATCAGAGGCATGTATACACGTTGGTTCAATAAATCAAAATAGCGTATACGCTGGTTGGCCTTAATACAAAAGCGTATGCACACAGGTTTCTGCATATTGAAGTAGCATACATCTCTTGAAATATGTTTTAGCTACTTTTCTTTATTGCTGCAGTGTTCTGGGTTCAGAATTGGTGTCTGGTTACTGTTATTGTTTTCTGGGTATAGCATTCAGAGAAGTGACTATTTGATTCAGTTTGTTTGGTGCAAAGGAGATTGGTTGATGCAGATATATTTGATGTTTGATTGATTTTATTCATGGATCCAGTCTAAAAATTTATGAAATGTGGTCCCTGGAAGAAAAGAGAAGGTTGTAGTCTTCTGTAGGTCAGCACCTACGTACTAGTACCTCAGCTAGTACAAGAGCTAAGGGGGTTGTATCTCCCTTCCAGGATAAGCTGGAGAACAAGAGAAGGTTGTAGTCTTCTGCAAGTAGCAGCCTGTGTACTGGTATAAGACTGCAACAGTACAAAATCATTGTAAAAAGAAGTTTCTAATTAAAAGAAGATAGAGACGAATTGCAGCAGGTGGTTTTCACCCACATTGGGTTTCCACCTTATATCTGTGTGTCCATGTTTGTGATGATTTTTTCTATTTTACTGATCCTGTTTACTGTTCTTATGATTAATGAAGACCTGATGCATTGATTAAAGCTCAACAATTAATGAATCTTCAGTTTTCTGATATACATTGGTTTCTTTAGACACAGTAGCGTATATACGCAGTTTCCCATAGCTGAAGTAGTGTATGCAAATCTGATTGTGAAATGAAAAATAATTTATTTAATAATACTGATTCACCCCCCCTCTCAGTATTATTTCCAACACACTTTCCTTCTTATTCCATCACGTCGTTCCTTTCTTCATGGAAATTGGCCTTCTTGGCATACATCTGGAACTTTCTTCATATGGCTACTTATTTTCACTCCATGCTTCTTTCAAGAGTTTCCATCCATCACATGAACGTTGGTTGTACTTGTACTTACAAGTCCTATTCTAGTAGCCCTACATGACCTCATCCAGATATTATTCAAGAAATCAAAACATCACATTAAATTAAATCATACCTTACGAGATGGCTCTTCATCATGACATCTTCTTGTAGGTATCAACATCCTGCACACTTATTGACATATCTCCCGAAGATATCCATTGTCAAGGGTCTTCATCTTTTTCAAACTTTCATCAGAGTCTTTATATCTTTCTAGGAGATTTCTTAGTCAAATATTCTTAGTCTTTTGGATGTTGATTGCCTTCATCATGGTTGCATATCTCACGATCTCTTCCTTCCTTACACATTCCATTTCTCGGAGCTTTTAATCATAGTTTCTTATTCAACTACCTCATACTTCATATGAGGACATATTATGTTGATTTCATCTAGTGTGATTTATGCCTTCCTGCATCGTTTCAGAGGAGAATATCCTTTTTGTAGGAATTTATAGGGTAAGTTCCTCAAATAGAACACCAAAGGACATCGCTCATAAATAGATCACAGATCAATACACCAGTATTCTTGACGTGGTTAAACCCTCAAAGAGGGAAACAATCCATGACCTAAAAGAAAAGCTGCATAAGCTTCTCTCATGAACGGTCACCCTACAAATGACCCTCCATGCTCTTTAAATAGAGATCATGGACCAATCGAGTGGTAAGCCATGGATAAAGTGTCGGTAATACCAAGGAGAGAATGAACCGTTGGATCACTTCATGTTTAGAACATATCGTGACCGTCGTATTGTAAGTTACAAATATACATAGTAAAGAAACACACTTTACCTAACTCTACACTAGACCAAGTTATACTTAACTATTTCCTATGTGACGAAATATCTTAACATCCCCCCTTAAGAACAACTTGGGATAGGATTGAAGGATGTACAAATATGACACAATAGGAGAAGGAAGGAGGCATTAGAACCTATCCCCCCCTAGTGACAACTTGCTGAACTCCAACGATAAATCAAATTTTAGTAAACTTCGCCTCTGTGAGAGCCTTTGTAAAGATGTCTACAACTTGATCATCAGTTGAACAATATTGCACTTCAAGAACATGGTCATGGATGAGCTTTATGATGAAGTGCATGTGTAGTTCAATGTGTTTTTTATGCTAATGCTGGACTGGATCTTTGCATAGTTGAATTGCACTTTGATTATCACACCAAAGAGTAGTCGGATGTTATTGCTGAAAGCCAAACTCTAGCAAGATTTGACGAAGCCACAGGGTTTCCTCGCTAGCTTTTACGGCACCACGATACTCTGCTTCTGCTGAAGAAAGAGAAATGGCACTTTGTTTCTTACAAGCCCATGTAATAGGTCCAGTACTAAGAGTGAACACATAACCTACACTAGACTTATGATCATCAAGGTCACTAGCCCAATTGGAATTAGTGAAACCAACCAATAGAGGAGATGCTTCTGCACTGTAATGAATCCCAAACTAAATTGTACCTCAAACCTAAGGAATTATTCTTTTAGATGCTTTCCAATGACTTTCATGTGGGTTTTGCATAAACCGTGCAATAATGCCAACAACAAACGAAATTTCGGGACGGGTATAGGTGAGATACAAAGTTTTCCTACAAGTTGACGGTATAAGTTAGCATCAAATTCAAGGGAAGAAAAAGTGACCGAAAGTTTGACTCTAGACTGAAAGGGAGAAGGGGTTGGCTTACAGTCTTCCATGTGAAAGTGGTGTAGAAGATCACAGACATACTTGGACTGGGAAAGGGAAATACCTTCCTTGGATTGCAAGACTTGAAGACCAAGAAAATAATGCAAGTGTCTCAAGTATATCATTTCAAGCTACGTTTTAAGGCTGGAATTCACATGGTTTATAAGGTTGGGATCACTACTAGTAAGGATAAGATCATCAACATAAAGAACAAGAATGATAAGAGACTTACCTACTTTCTTGGTGTAGACAATATTGTCAAAATGACACTGAGAAAATCCAGTATCTAAAAGAAAGCTATCCATTTTGGCATACCAAGACGGAGGGGCTTGCTTGAGACCATAAAGGGATTTATTAAGCTGACATACAAGGCTGGAGTCTGTTTGTATAAATCCAAGAGTTTGTTCCATATAGATTTCTTCATGCAAGTCCCCATGCGAGAAGGCAAATTTAACATCCATCTAATGGACTTACCATTTGAAAGAGGCAACAAGGGAAAGAACAAGGTGGATAGAGTTCATTTTGGAAATAGGGGAGAAGGTTTCAGTATAGTCAATGCCTTCAACTTGTGAAAAACCCTTAGCAACAAGAAGAGCATTATGTTTATCAACTTTTCCATCTGGTCCAAAATTAGTTTTGTAAACCCATTTGCATCTAACAAGTTTTCGTCCCTTTGGAAGAGGAACAAGATCCCATGTATCATTTGCAAATAATGAAAAATATTCTTCATTCATAGCTGTGTCCCAATATGGATGGCCTAAAGCCTCTGCAAAGGTGTCAGGATCATAATTTGCTGAAGCTTGAGCCAGTAAAGAAGAGGATCTATCGAACTAAGAACGTGTACGTTGTTGATCTGTAGGATCACCTACAAGAGCACCTGCTACATTCCGAGTAGCACAGACCCATTTTGGAAGCTAAGGAGCTAAAGGAGGATCCTGAGAAGGAAGGGGAGGATTGTCATCCTCGCTGTCATCATCTAAATAAGAAATATTTCTAGAGGTAGAAGGGATAGAGAGAAGTAGGCACATCCGCCGAACTAGGCTCGTAGGCTGATATATTTTCAACAAACTTTACATCTCTTCTAATGATAACATTTTTGGACTTAAGTGGAATAAGTCTATATCCTTTGACATCTTTAGAATATCCAACAAAAATACATTTTTCACTCTTAGGTTCTAAAGCTTTATGTTTCTCATCTATAATATGGGCCCATGCTTCACTTCCAAAAACATGAAAGTGACTTACATCTGGTTTAATTGAGCTCCATGCTTCTTGTGGAGTGATACTATTTAAAACTTTAGTAGGAGTGTGATTTACTATGTAATTTGCACAGTTAATTGCTTATGCCCAAAAATTAATACTAAGTCCTTAAGCTTGAAGCATACAATTATCCATTTCCTTTAAGGTGTGATTCTTCCTTTCAGCTACACCATTTTGTTGTGGAGTAAATGAAATAGTATGTTGCATTTGAATTCCATGCTCAGTGCAAAAGTTGATGAATTTGTTGTTAACATATTCTCTGCCATTATCAGATCTTAGCTTAAGAATTTGATGTCGAGATTGTTTCTCAACAAAGGCCTTAAAGGCCAAGAACATGTTAAATACTTCACTCTTGAGTTTTAAGAAGTATACCCAAGTGCATCTAGAGAAATCATCAATGAAAGTTAAGAAATACTTGTAACCAAAGAATGAAACAACTAGAAGTGGACCAAATAAATCACTATGCACAAGTTGATGAACCACACTAGTTGGTTCGAAACACGTCGACAAATGAAATATCATGTGATTTATGCCGAAAAATCTCTCATAAACTTGATATGGATCACAGAAGCCTCAATTCAACAAGTTGTAAAGGGGCTGAGGCGTGCCAAGAGGAACATTTTTCAAAACTATCACGATGATGTTTTCCAAGTACACATCCGGAACAAACACCATCTTTGCAAGATACCATAGGAAGACCTATCGCCATATTTTCTTTACATAGATTTTGAAGGGAGCAATAGTTTAAGTGACCAAATCGCTCATGCCAAAGTTTTCTCACTGCATCATTATGAGAAACAAATATCGAGGGAAGAGTTGATGACCCAAAATTGTTAAACTTATACAACCTTGTAGAATCATCAACAATGACAGTAGCTAAAATCTATCTAGGATCTCTTAGGTCCTTAATTACAACATCATGAGGTGAAAATTTAACGATTTTACCTTCCCCTGAATGAGTTATCTGATATACAGATAGAAGGTTGCAGGATAAGGTTGGAACACATAATACATCATTAAATTGACCATTGTCTAGATGGATAGTTCCAGTCCCTACAACACGAAGAGATCCATCATCACCAACATATATATTTTTGGTGTTACAATCATTTAAAGAAGAAAACATGGCTTTGTTTTTGGCCATGTGATAAGAAGCTCTAGAATCAATGAGGCACTCATGAGAATGAGAAGAAGAAGATACATTCAGTGCATAACCAGACCGAGATGCTTGACAACCACATGCAGAAAGTGTTATTCCTGAAGATGAAGTTGAAGTTGAAGAATGCTCCAAACGGATGTTATGCTTCTTTATTGTTGCTTCCAAGACTTCCATCTTCTTAAAGCATTTGGATTTTAAGTGGCCATCTCGATTACAAAAGTTGCAATGTCTATGAGTCTTCTTCCCTTTGCTTTTATTTGCCTTATCATTTTGTTGAATTGATTTTTCATTTTGAGACTAAAATTTCTTAGGACTCTTGTTTGGTTTAGGACCATTCTTTTTAAGATACTGCTTCTTATGATTCTTTGAACTTGGTTGATGCTGGGCGGCTAAGGCTTTCTTAAAAGAGTTTCCAAAATTAAGAAGACCAAGATGTAAGAGTTTTTCTTGTTCTCTTATTAAATAATCACAAAAAGTATCAAAAGAGGGGGACTTGTAGTCTTGTCCTTGAGAAATAAAGGCTTCTCTAGTAGAATGGAAGGAGGAAACAAACACAGAGTAGGCTAGTCCCAACTTAGTAAGAATGGAATAGATAAAGCTACCACCTTCTTTCTTAACCTTAACACCTTCCAAGAGAAGTCTAAGGGTCTTGAAATTGGACAAAAAATGTTAAATGGAAGAAAAACTATTGGGGCCCAACGTAAGAAACTCATTTTCGAATTGATGGGCTCTAATTTCATTTTTAATTCCAAAAATTTTAGTGAGTTGTTTCATTGCTTCATTATGGGTATCAAGTTCTGCAATATGTAATCTGAGGTCTGGAGAAATAGGAATCCCTATTAACCCACGTGCTTGATCTTGCCTATTTTCCCATTTGTCTGCCTTATCTTCATCTTTAGGTTTAGTTTCTTGGCTTGAGGCTATTTTGTAAAGACCTTTACTTCTAAGTAAATCCAAAATGTAGGACCACCATTGGAAGTAGTTGGTGCTATCAAGAATAACTTGGCATGGACTTTCCATTTTAACAGAAAATGGAGTTGTAGATGTTGAAGCTAAGTGTTCCAATGGAAAGATCTCGAAAAATTAGGCTGATTTTAAAAAAAGGGCTCTGAAAACGACTTCTGGATGAAGAAGTTGTGACTTTTTGAAGAAAAGTTGTTGAAGACGCTGACGAAGTGTGTGAATGTGTGGAAGTGAATGATAATGTTATATTTATAAAAAATCTGCCCCCTTTCCAAACTTAATCTAATTAGCTCACTTTAAAAGAGATTTTATGTGACCCACTTTTATAAATAAGTGAAAGTCACTTTTACAATGGTACTTTATGAGCTACTCACTAAATTGTAACTTAAATAAAAGATAAAAAGAATTTAGAATTATAAGTGACTCACTTTTTATAATGGGTGAGAACACTTTTACATAAAGAACTTTAAAACATAAGTTACATGTGCTTTTTGAAAAAGTAACGCAACAAAAAGAAAGACTTGAACCCAAGGCCTGTATTCCCATAAAGTAACTTTGGACCAAGTGAGCTAGTTTAAAAGGCTAGTAATTTTTGGAAAAGAGGAAGGGGTTTTTTTTTTGTCACTGAAGTTTTGGGGTGCGTGCTTACTTGAAAAAGCTCTTTTTGCTTACAAAACAAAAAAACAAACAACCCAACACGAAGATGCAAAAAAAAACCAAACCTTATGGCTTGAAGTTAGCTTTCACGAGAAACTAAATATTTTCCTCAATGTTTCTGATTTTTCGAGATCACACTAAGGCACGATGGAAAAGAGTATACGCATGAGAAAAATCATTCCTTTGTGTTTCTAATTTTCCGAGATCGCACAGAGTCGCGGGGCAAAGATCATACGCAGAAATGAAAGGTATAGATCCGGTAATAAACAACAGAGAGCTAAATAAACCGAAATAAACAGAGAGATGAATAACTAAAACTGCAAATAAAGACTATATACCTCCAGATCTTAAAAATGACGTATCTAGGGCTATTAGAAACCTTTTTGCGTGAAAAAAAAGGGGTTCCTCACTGGAACTGTTGCTCCTAACACAATAGAGCAATCATCTCAGCCCGAAAGCAGTCAGAAACAATAGATCTAGGAAACGACAGTTGCATGCACTTGTACCGGGTTCGGATTTGGATAACCAATGGATGCGGCCCTCAAATAACTTTGATACCATGTAGGAATTTACAGGGTAAGTTCCGCAGATAGAACACCAAAGGACACCGCTCACAAATAGATCATAGATCAATACACTAGTATTCTTGAAGTGGTTAAAACCCTAAAAAAGGGAAACAATGCATGGTCTAAGCCAACGTGGCCACTTCAGGTAATTTATTAATAAAAGAAAGAAAATTTACATAAGCTTGTCTCATGATCGGTCACCCTACAAATGACCCTCCATGCTCTTTAAATAGATATCATGGACCAATCGAGTGTTAAGCCATAGATTAAGTGTCGGTAATACCGAGGAGAGAATGAACTGTCAGATCACTTCATGTATAGAACATATCGTGATCGTCAGATTGTAAGTTACAAATGTACATAGTAAAGAAACACACTTTACCTAACTCTACACTATACCAAGTTATACTTAACTATTTCCTATGTGTCGAAATATCCTAACACTTTCTCTCTTAATCATGCTTCTCAAGATAGAAGTAATGATCCATTGTTACCTGCAACCATATGACATGACATTATAATATTAAATACAAGCATACATACCTCATTTTACATTTATGTCATATACGCTTCTTCCAACAGCTTCCTTGATTGAAGAGATCTTCAATCCCTTGATTTTATTCATGTCATCACACCATTACCCCATGAATTCCATAAGTTGGAGTTCCTGAGGAAACACTTTCTTCCTCTCTAGATTAGTGAACCCTTCGATGAGGATTCCATTAGAGAACCTTGAGGATCTTGCATATCCTCCTGGTAGATGTTTCTTGATGTATGATGAGACGTGTCCTGGATGACATCTTACTTTCCTTTAATGTTCAATGAGATTCCCAAGAGCTATATCCTTCATGTTTGACGACCATGGATTTTGTCCTTCATGATTTCAATGGTGATGTCACAAGTTCTTGCTTATAATGCTTTCATGATGCCATGATGCACCTTATTATCATTGTCATATCTTATAACACAAGATATAGGAGCTTACGATAAGATCCTTTTGTGAGGGATACTATCTTACTCACATGAGAGATTTGATACGCCCTCTTTCCTTGGTCCTTTTCTTTAGCTTCCTCCATCTTTCCAGTGATATGAGATTTCTTTCCATATAGCATTGAATCTTAGCTATACTTCTTTCCTTCCTTTTCCTTTCTGAAAATTTTTGAGTGTTTTAAGCTTCAATAATTTTGTCCGCAACTTGTCTTTTTCCATCTAACATAGAAACCACAACTTGTCGAATGAGGCAACTCTCTTGTCCCATGGAAATTTGTTACCTTGCTTATTAGTTAATGATGATTATCTTCTTATCATCTCTCCAAATCTCACAGTTGAGATTTTATGAAGATATCCCTTCATTCTTCGATACCTTCAATATGACATGCTTCATTGCATCATATATCTCTTTGATGTCTCCAATATTATTTTGTGAGAGAACCTTAAGAGTCCCTTCCTATGAAATAAGAGGAGACCCTTTTTATTGATAAGCTCAGTGACTTCTCTTATCTTTGAGGACCATGGCTATCCTTCTTATTTCATGCAAGGACCTTAGGTTACCGAACCAGCATAGCAACTTCCTTGCAAAATGAATTCATTTAAACCAAGGATTTATAATAAACATGAAAGATACTTACTTGGCATGTGAAGAGGAGATCTTCACCTTGATGCTTCCTTAAATGAGATCCTTGCTTGAGATTCTTAGCATGACACAACTGAAATCCTTTTACAAGACTTCCTTTGCGACCTTCTTGTATTGTCCAGAACCAAGCACCATAACATAATTATGACATTACCAAAACTTCTTCAGGCTATATGTTATTGAGATCACTAGAGCCTTGAGATATTTTTACTCCTCATACATCTGATTCTTATGATCATTGATATGACATATGACACCGGTCATCTTATGGTACTATCATATAGGTCGAACCAATCACTGTTTGAGATCAATTGTAATAAAGTAGCAACGACAAGGTGAATGATGAGATTACTCTTGACATCGAGCAACATCATGTGACATATTACTTTGAAATACTATTGTTGTTCCAGACTTCTTATTACATAGGTTATAACATTGTCAAATGGCACCTATACAGTGAAGCATTGTCACTGTAGTACCACCGAAAGTTTACCCATCTTCTTGACTAAAGTTCATATCATTGTGTTAGCACTAACTACTTGCTACACTGAAACTTCATTACTATAGTATCACTTTGATCTTCTTACTGTGAACCCTTTTCATTGTGGTGTCAACGAAACTTCTTTAGTGTAGTGGGACCGAATTGAAGTAGTACCCAAATTGTGAGACTGTGGAAACACCGAAATCATCAAAGTTCTTCCCTGTAATGCCACCGAAACATCATTTCTGAGATCACCACAATATTCTCGCGAAATCCAAGCTTTTGTTGCATCACCGAAAATATTCTCTCTAAATTTTTGTCTGAACTTATCTCTCTGAGATCACTAAACTAGAAGTAACGTAGAGATATATTGTTGAAACAGTCAATGTGGTGACTTCAATCCTTTGCCCAAGAGATAGACAACCCTTAAGTGTCACTGAGATGGCCTTGACTGTAACCATAGCTCTGATACCATGTTGAGAATTGGGTAGGGCACAAATTAATTCAAATTATCTTACATGATTACTACTTGTTTAACTCTTCTGGTATTATCGTTGTCTTATATTATTATTTATGTGCAATACATCAAATAGCAATAAAAAATAATAAGAGCAGTGACAATGATTAGGCTTCAAGCTAGGGCTGAAATCTCTCCCTGTTGGAGAGGAAAACCCGAAAGAAATTCTTCTTATGTATTTTCAATTGAAAAGTACCATTACCAAGACACTGATCCTTGACTTCAGTATGCCTTCAAAACCTTGTCACTTTCCTTTGTAACCCTTCTCAGCCTCTCCTAATTTGATCCTTCTTTTCTGCACTTTATTGTACTTATTCCTTCGACTATGCTCAGAGAAACTAGGTCTCTATTTCGGTAGCCCTAAACAAGGTACTCTTTCTCAGCTCTCTTCAATATAATGTCAATACTTTTTTGCACTATTTAAGTTACACCTTGAATCCAAGGTTGAGCTCTATAATTTCCTTGGCTCTTTAGTATTGAATCATAGTTCCCTTTTTGAGTAGATTCCTCCTTCACATTCCTGTCTTCAGACTTAGCTCAGAAAGAAATTCCTTTCTTCGCACTTTTTCACATAACTGAACTCGGTGGATGAGAACCAAAACAGTGGTATATTTATCCTTCTTTCCTTCATTGTCTTCTTGTATTATTTCGTTCTTTTTGTGGTCCTTCAATAGCATTGTAATCACAAAACTTCTATGAACTTCATGGTGCCAAATGATGTCGCAATCCATCTATATATAGAGACGATCTTACTACTTCTTGGCCGACATGACCTTTTTCCAGGAAGCCAACTTGAACAAGTGCGTAGGCCGACATGAATAAGGTAGGACCTTCAATGTGTATTGAGCCATCTTCAAGGAGCAACATGACAAAGTTTTGAGGCATACTTTTACATTAATAATTCGTCCTTTGAGTGTAACATCACTTCATATACATGAATTCTTTAATGACAAGATGACAAATCCCTAAAGACTTCAAGAAGAAGTCTTTGACCTATAATAAAAAACTCCTTGCTCATGAAACACATGAGACAAGTATTACAAAAATACATTTTGCTATCTCTGTCTTCTTCATTACATAAATTCATAATTACAAGTCATTATGAAGACCGAACTTAGTTACATTCTACAACAATTTTGATAGCTTAGTGATCCGAATTGGATCCTTAAACATAATCTAAGTTTTCATGACTATTTCAAATTATGTCAAGCTTCAAAATCTTATGAACATCAAGCTTATCAAAGATAACCTCTAGACAATGGCAATTTGTGGTCAGCACGGAGCAACGAGGACCCTCGGTCAAAGCGCGCAGACCGTTGGCCCATGGTGACCGCGCACTGGCACAAATTGACAAACGGGAGATCAAATCCAAAAACAAAGGCATTTTCTGATACGCGATTAGTGCTAATTGTGTATCGCAGGGCATCCCCCTCAGTGAAGGAAAGCCCCAAGCGCTCAATCACGAGGAAAAGCATAAAACCATACAGAAATCGCCAATTCCATCTGAAGGCAGGTCCCGCACTAAAACGAGCAATATATCGGAAGGGCTTCAAGCGGTAAGCGGGTTCGACCGAGTCCGAACCGATGCCATACAATGGGTGACACGCGTCCAGCGGATGAGAGAGAAAACCGCTCACATCGCGCAAGTAAAGGTCACGCTACTTACCCACACGATATGGACGGAGACCGTAGGATCTGGAGGCTCCAGATCAATGGCGGAGAAATGATCTAATGGATGACTGGATTCGTTGAGGAAATACACTGATTCATATGAGATTTGAGGTTCGACATGACCGCTAAGTTGGCAGAGGAATCAGTTTCGCGGGCAATCTTGGAGCAACAGAAATAATGACTGTTCAAAAGAGAACTGACACTCAGTTCATGAAGAAACAAGTGGCCACTGTTGGAATTATGGCACAGGTGTGACGCTATGGTACAGTTGTTGTCCTTGATGGCAACTCTCTCTGATGACAGATCTCAGTACAGACTACAAGAATGAAGAGAAAATTCATATACGCAGGTTCATTAAGATCAAGTCGCGTATACACGCAGGTTGGAATTTATAAAAGTGCGTATGCCTATACACGAACTTTCATGCAAACAAAAGTGCGTATATGTTGGAAAACTTACCTTTGGTCCATGGCAGTTAGTCCTTGGAATTTGAACCTATGGTTTTGGACCATGGTATCTCGACAGACGTGTTGATCCCTAGTATTGAGTTGATGGTATTGTGTTACTATGGTTTTGGACCGTGGTATTGTGAAGGGCCTAAGGCTATAAAAGGAGAAGAAGATCATTAGGCAATAGCATTGAAAAAGTCTTGAATATCTGATGAAGAAAGAGATCTAGTATTGGGTTTCTGGGTTGATGATGCATTGCTTGATCTGAGCTAAGAAGGGATCTCACCGATCGATGGAAGACAAGATCTAAGGATAGATCGGGATCAAATGGTTTGAAATGAACTATCTTTATATGGTTGATTATGCTTATTCTAGATCTGCATACTGACGCATGTTATGTTCTGAGTATGACTAATGTCTGATACAGCTGCAAAATTATAAGAAAATATTTTTAGATCTGTACGCAGGTTGGCCTTGGAAAAAGTGCGTATGTACGCGGGTTTGATTCATTGTAGTAGCGTATACCTTTTGAAGTTGCAGTTGGGTCTGATTGTTATTGCAGAGTTCTGTTGTCTGCTCTGTGTTCTGATGACTGGGTTGTTGACTGGGTTTCAGTGTTTCAGTGATTCAAAGATTGATGATGCTAGTATTGATTGTTTTTGTGCTTCAATGATCTTTATGGGTCCAGTATGAAAATTGGATGAATCGTGGTCTTCAGATTGTAGTGTTGTGCTTCAAGAGTATCTAGTCTGAAAATGTATGAAACGTGGTACTTGGAGGAGAAAAGATTGTAGGTCGGCGCCTACGTACTAGTATCTTAGCTAGTACAAGAGCAAAGGGGGTTGGAGCTCCCTTCCAGGAGAGTCTGAAAAACGAGAGAAGGTTGTAGCCTTCTACAGGTTGTAGCCTGCGTACTGGTATAAGGCTGCACCAGTACAAAAGATTGTAAACTGAAGTTTCTTATTAAGGAAAGATAGAGACGACTTGCAGCAGGTGGTTTTCACCCACATTGGGTTTCCACCTTATATCATGGTGTTCATGTGTGCTTCTTGTGTGTGATGATCTATTCTGTTTACTGCACTTGCTTACTATTCATATGGTTAATGAAGGTCTGATGCACTAAAGACTCATATTTAATGGATTAACTGAATCATAATTATTCTGGATATACGCTAGTTGCTTTAGACACAGTAGCGTATACACGCGGGTTCACTTAATTTAAGTAGCGTATATGTATCTAAGTATGGAAATGAAAAGTATTATTGATTAGATAATACTGATTCACCCCCCCCTCTCAGTATTATTTCCAACAATTGGTATCGGAGAAGGTCCTTCAGAGAAGCTTGATCGCTTGAAGGAAGATCGTTCATCATGAGCAACTATGAGAGGGAAGCATCAATCAGGCCACCAATTTTTGATGGGACAAACTTCAATTATTGGAAGGTAAGAGTTACTGCCTATCTTCAATCACTTGGTACATAAGTGTGGGATATCATAGAGACAGGCTACACTTTTCCTTCAGCTACTCCTACAGATTCAGTCGAGAAGAAGAAATATGAAACAAATGCTAAAGCAGTCAATACTCTGTTGGGATGCTTATCCCAATCAGAATTCGTGAAGGTTATGCAATATAAACCCGCAAAGGAAATATGGGACAAGATTGTCTTGAGCTATGAAGGAGATGAACAGGTAAAGCGTGCTAAACTTAAAACTCTCAGGATTCAGTATGAGAATCTTAGAATGTATAATGATGAAAGTGTGGCTAACTATTTCCTTAGGGTAGATGAGATTGTTAATTGCATGAAAAACTTGGGTGAAGAAATAAAAGAGGCTATTGTGGTTGAAAAAGTCCTAAGATCCTTGTCCCCCAAGTTTGAATCTAAAGTGTCCGCTATAGAAGAAAAGGAGAATCTATGAACTCTCACCATGTCTCAACTACATGGAATTTTAACTGCTTATGAAATGAGAAAAGGAGGTCCATCAGACAGGAGAGAAACTGCCTTCAAAGGAGAATACTATGAATCAGGGCACGAAGAAGAAGAAGAATCAATTTTTTTCAGAAATCTTCAACGGGGTATTGGAAGATTCAGAGGTAAGTTACCTTTCAAATGTTTTGCTTGTGGAAGAGTAGGTCACTATGCTGCCAAATGTCCTCATAAGGATAAGATTGACAAGGGAAAGGAACCTGTTAGATGGAACAAGAAACAGAATGCAAACAAGAAAAGCTATTACACTCATGAAGATAGTGATGGTCTTTCAAATAGTGACGAATGTGAACGAGGTAATGAATATAAACTTTTAATGGCTTTTGAAGATGATGACTACATGGATGCTATAGATGTAGAAGGTTTTTGCGAAGAGATGACTAATCTCAAAGTGTGCTTAGAAGAGAAAAATGCAATTATTGATTCTCTACAATGCCAACTGGCTGAAAGGGAAAAACATCTTGAAAAATTGGAATGTGAAATTGTTTGTCTTAGAAAGGATATTGAGAAAACAAAAGCTATTAATCTTAAATTTGTTAAAGGATCTGAAACCTTAGATGAGATAATCAATGTGCAGCGTTCTCCACTGATCAAGACAGGTCTGGGATATAATGGAGAAACATCTCAAGCTTCTACCTCCAAAAGTTATCTTGATGCAGCAAGGAGGAGCGAGAAAAGGCCTAATAGAAGTCATCAGGTGAATCAGGGACAGTTTACCTCAAGAACGAATAAAGACTATCAAGAAAATCGGGGACAAGCTACCTTAAGGACAAACAAAAGCTACAATCATCCACAGGTAAAATCTTCCCAATTTACCTCAAGAATGGATGTCAATAGAAACTACAATCGGTTGGATGATAGATTTGATAATCGCAGGAGTTTCTTCAATGGCCAATGTTTCTCTTGCCATAACTTTGGTCACAAAGCAGCTCAATGTGTTGCCTATAAGACAATCATGACTAGAGAAGCTCAAAAACAAAGGAATATGACTAGGAGCACGAAAAGGACTTATAACAACTTTTCGGTCCTTGAAAATGAAGTTGAATGTTCTATTTGTAATAACTTTGGTGTTGAAGACTCTAATTGCAGGAGCAGGTTTTGGAAGACAACACAGAGGGAACAAACCTCAAGTGTCAGAACATGGAGAATGAAGGAACCGCAACCAGAAAGATGTGGGATAGCTTTTTATGCAGAAGGATAGGAAAGTCTATGGTACATCGACAGCGGATGTTCAAAGCATATGACAGGGGACAAAGAGAAACTTGAATCATATACTGCATTAGAAAAGGGAAAGAAGGTTTCATTTGGAAACGATATCTCTGCAGCTATAAAAGGAAAAGGCATTGCTCAGTTGAAAGAAAAGGTCAAAGATGGAAATGTTTTGTATGTTGATGGATTGAAGCATAATCTTCTGAGTGTCAGTCAGATGTGCGATCAAGGAACCGAGGTAATATTTAGATCAAATGAATGTCGCGTTCGTGATCTTGATACAGGTGAAACAGGGATCAAAGGTAGAAGGACTCCAAATAATCTATACATATTTGAAGAAGGACAACAAAAATGCTATTTGAGCAAGAATGAGGAACACTGGTTATGGCACCAGAGGTTGGGACATCTAAGTTTTTCACAAATAAGGAAAGCTTGCAAATACCAGGCAGTTCGTGGTCTTCCAGATATCAAAATTCCAGACAACACCATATGCAAATCATGTCAGTTTGGAAAGCAAACTAGAACTAACTTTCCGGAGAAGGAAGGATCAGCTAGCATGCCTCTTGAGCTAGTCCATACAGATGTATGTGGCCCATTTAGGAAAAGGACACCTCAAGGAGAAGAATACTTAATATTATTCATTGACGATTTCTCCAGGTTTGTTTGGTTGGGACTTATGAAGCACAAAGACGAAGCATTCGAAAAATTCAAATCCTTCAAAGCCTTGGTTGAAAATGAATCAGGTTACAAAATTAAGTGCCTCAGGTCCGACAGAGGTGGGGAGTTTACCTCAAATGAATTTTTCAATTTCTGTGAAGAACATGGGATAAGAAGAGAATTCTCTACAGCTAGAACTCCTCAGCAAAATGGAGTGGTGGAAAGGATGAACAGAACAGTCCAACAAATGGCTCGTGCTATGCTTGATGAGTCTGGAACTCCCGCAACTTTCTGGGGTGAAGCTGCATATGCTGCGGTTGTTATTCTCAACAAAACAAATGTCCGAGTGAACAACACTCAAACTCCTCATGAGCTCTGGTATGGTGAGACTCCTTCGGTAAAGCATTTCAATTTTTGGGAGAAAATGCTATATTAAGAATACTGATGAACAGCTTGGCAAACTTGAACCTAGAGCAGATGAAGGCATTCTCCTTGGTTACTCTCCTTACAGCAAAGCATATAAGTGTTACAATAAAAGACTTGGAAAAATAGTTGACAGCATTGATGTAGTGATTGATGAAAAAGGATACATTCCTAGGCAAGTAAATCATGAAGCTATCGAAGAAGATGAAGACTACCCTCCAAATCAGACTGATGATGAAGAAGAAGAACCTCAAGAGGCACCAGAGGAACAGATAAGGATAGAAGAGAAGTCTCCATCCAGGTATGTTCAAAAGAATCATCCAGAATCTCAGATTTTGGGACAGAAAGAGGCAGGTGTACAAACAAGAAGAACAATAGCAGAAGCCTCAAGCTATTTGGCATTGCTCTCCTCCACTGAACCACAAAATGTAAAAGAAGCATGCAAAGATGAATGTTGGGTCAAGGCTATGGATGAAGAACTTGAGCAGATCGAAAAGAACAACACTTGGGAGTTGGTTCCTAGACCAAAAGATAAGAATGTCATAGGGACAAAATGGATCTTCAAAAATAAATTAAATGAAAATGGAGTAGTTAGAAACAAGGCAAGACTGGTTTGTAAGGGATATGCTTAACAAGAAGGAATAGACTTTGAAGAAACTTTTGCTCCAGTTGCTAGACTTGAGGCCATCCGAATGTTCCTTGCCCTCTCTAGCTTTCAAAAATTCAAAGTATTTCAAATGGACGTGAAGTCAGCCTTTTTGAATGGAGACTTAGAAGAAGAAGTGTACATTGAACAACCAGATGGCTTTAACCTTGGAAATGATCCAAATCTTGTATGTAGACTTAAAAAGGCTCTCTATGGGCTTAAACAAGCTCCAAGGGCTTGGTACTATCGGTTGGATAAATACCTTCATCAACAAGGTTTTTCAAAAGGATCAGCAGATAGCAATCTCTATATAAAAATTGAAAATAACAAATTGCTAATACTTGTTGTGTATGTAGATGATATTATCTTTGGCAGCAATGAAGAGGCTATGAGTCAAAGCTTTGCCTTGGTGATGTAGAAAGAATTCGAAATGTCATTAATTGGAGAATTGACATACTTTCTTGGATTGCAAATCCAACAAAATGAAGGAGGTATTTTCTTGTCTCAAACCAAGTACCTCAAGAAGATCTTGAAGAAGTATGGCATGGAAGATTCGAAACCAGTATGTACCCCCATGGTTACAGGATGCAGCCTCAGTGCAAATGATGAATCAACAGCAGTGCATCAACCAACCTATAGATCCATGATTGGGAGTTTGTTTTATTTGACAGGTACCCGACCATATATTATGCATGCAGTGGGAATAGTTGGAAGGTTTCAAGCCAACCCAAAGGAAACTCATCTTCAGGCAATCAAAATAATCTTCAAGTATCTTCAAGGGACTCAAAACTATGGCTTATGGTACCCTAGAGATACAGATCTCACTCTTCATGCTTACACAGATGCAGATTGGGCCGGAAGCGTGGATGACAGGAAGAGCACAAGTGGCGGTGCATTCTTCATGGGTTCCATATTAGTATCTTGGTTTAGCAAGAAACAGAGTTCGATTGCTTTATCTACAGCTGAAGCAGAATATGTGGCTGTGGCATCTTGTTGCACACAACTTCTTTGGATGATGCAAACCTTGCAGGATTTTCAAATCAATTGCACTCCACCTGTCTCTATCTTATGTGATAATACAAGTGCAATCAGCATTTCAAAGAATCCAGTCATGCATTCAAAGACCAAGCACATACCAATCAAGTATCACTTTCTCCGGGAACAAGTGCTTGAACAAAAGGTCAAGTTGGAGTATGTTCCTTCTAAGGAA
Source organism: Pinus tabuliformis (assembly GCA_031772625.1). Taxonomy (NCBI): domain Eukaryota; kingdom Viridiplantae; phylum Streptophyta; class Pinopsida; order Pinales; family Pinaceae; genus Pinus; species Pinus tabuliformis. The sequence continues at coordinate 1,972,609,149 of CM062816.1, read as the reverse complement.
CAAGTTGTTGATATTCTCACCAAACCACTGCCCAGGGAAACTTTTGAATATCTCAGACAAAAGCTGGGAGTCGTTGATGCTTCATCCTGCTGTTGAAGCTTGTTTGTTCTAAAGAAAAGTTGGTGTACGCGAGTTGGATAAGGGATATCCGCGTACATACGCCGATTTATGCAGGTGCAGTAGCGTATATGGAGTTCTGAAGAAAATCAGCAAGGGCAGACTCTGGTTGGAGAGAGTCTGAGATGGGTCTGTCAGAGACCATCAGGCACAGCTTCAGGGGGAGCAGATGAACTTCTAATAATGCATTGTTGGCATTACCTTAGAAGCTTTTGGTTCTAGTTCACAACTGTTGTTGGTTTCAGGTAGAGCAGAGGAAGAAGGAGCACAGAAGGAAATCTTGGTTGCTGATCTAAATGGTGATTAACAGATGCTGCTAATGACTTTCATAAGTCTTGGTCTAGATATTTCGTCTCTATGTCATGTATCTCTTTTGTGGTATCCCTTTTATTGTGTCAAGGTCATGTAACGGCCTATTTTGGTTTCCCCACTATGCCTGGGATGATTGATGTAATGTAAATGGTTGTCATATGTAAATTTCTGATGTATCCCCACTTGGTTGGGTGGATGATCCCCACTTGAGTGGCAATGGATGTATGTATTGAGTCTTTTGGTGATAGGAAAGTCTTTTATAATGTATAAGTCATGGTTCTTTTGAAGAACATCTTTTTGCAGATCTTGCCTACAGTCAGGGGGAGCATGTTTAGCACAGCAGAGTAGAGATATCAGCATGTACTCAGGGGGAGCACAGCCCTTTGCCCTTGAGGACAAAGGGGGAGAATGACTTTGAGGATCTTGGGGTTGCCATCACTTCCAAAGGGGGAGATTGTTGGCATTATGGCACAGGTGTGACGCCATGGTACAGGTGTTGTCCTTGATGGCAACTCTCTCTGATGACAGATCTCAGTTCAGACTACAAGAATGAAGAGAAAATTCATATACGCAGGTTCATTAAGATCAAGTCGCGTATACACGCAGGTTGGACTTTATAAAAGTGCGTATGCGTATACATGCACTTTCATGCAAAAGAAAAGCGCGTATATGTTGGAAAACTTACCTTTGGTCCATGGCAGTTAGTCCTTGGAATTTGAACCTATGGTTTTGGACCATGGTATCTCGACAGACGTGTTGATCCCTAGTATTGAGTTGATGGTATTGTGTTACTATGGTTTTGGACCGTGGTATTGTGAAGGGCCTAAGGCTATAAAAGGAGAAGAAGATCATTAGGCAATAGCATTGAAAAAGTCTTGAATATCTGATGAAGAAAGAGATCTAGTATTGGGTTTCTGGGTTGATGATGCATTGCTTGATCTGAGCTAAGAAGGGATCTCACCGGTCGATGGAAGACAAGATCTAAGGATAGATCGGGATCAAATGGTTTGAAATGAACTATCTTTATATGGTTGATTATGCTTATTCTAGATCTGCATACTGATGCATGTTATGTTCTGAGTATGACTGATGTCTGATACAACTGCAAAGTTATAAGAAAATATTTTTAGATCTATACGCAGGTTGGCCTTGGAAAAAGTGCATATGTACGCGGGTTTGATTCATTGTAGTAGTGTATACCTTTTGAAGTTTGATTTTTGAAGTTGCAGTTGGGTCTGATTGTTATTGCAGAGTTCTGTTGTCTGCTCTGTGTTTTGATGACTGGGTTGTTGACTGGGTTTCAGTGTTTCAGTGATTCAAAGATTGATGATGCTAGTATTGATTGTTTTTGTGCTTCAATGATCTTTATGGGTCCAGTATGAAAATTGGATGAATCGTGGTCTTCAGATTGTAGTGTTGTGCTTCAGGAGTATCCAGTCTGAAAATGTATGAAACGTGGTACTTGGAGGAGAAAAGATTGTAGGCCGGCGCCTACGTACTAGTATCTTAGCTAGTACAAAAGCAAAGGGGGTTGGAGCTCCCTTCCAGGAGAGTCTGAAAAACGAGAGAAGGTTGTAGCCTTCTACAGGTTGTAGCCTGCGTACTAGTATAAGGCTGCACCAGTACAAAAGATTGTAAACTGAAGTTTCTTATTAAGGAAAGATAGAGACGACTTGCAGCAGGTGGTTTTCACCCACATTGGGTTTCCACCTTATATCATGGTGTTCATGTGTGCTTCTTGTGTGTGATGATCTATTCTGTTTACTGCACTTGCTTACTATTCATATGGTTAATGAAGGTCTGATGCACTAAAGACTCATATTTAATGGATTAACTGAATCATAATTATTCTGGATATACGCTAGTTGCTTTAGACACAGTAGCGTATACACGCGGGTTCACTTAATTTAAGTAGCGTATATGTATCTAAGTATGGAAATGAAAAGTATTATTGATTAGATAATACTGATTCACCCCCCCTCCCAGTATTATTTCCAACAACCACCTCTCTGTGAAGTGTTACATAGTGATGATGACACAGGGCAGGGGAATTCCAACAGACAGAGATAGGAGAGCCATAGAGCCGGGAAGCGGAAATGAACAGTCAGGGAGAAGATTGGCTTTAAGCCACGAACAGACAAAGAGTAAAGGAAGCAGAGAAAGAGAAGCAGAAAGCCGAGAGGCAAGAAAGAAGTAAATTGCAGAGAACAGAGAAGCCGAGTCAACCTGCAGAGCAAAGGCAACATCGAGTAGACAGGACAGAGAGAGTCCGAGAGTTTGTGAACTCTAGAGAAGGCTTGAGAGATTCAAGCAACTCTTCTGTGTATACCTGTCAGGTATTGAGTACCAAATTGGACTCATAGCACTGAGACTAGTTGAGGTCGAGATTTAGTAAGAGGAGTCTATGTACTATAGAGACTTGGGGGATCCAAGTACAACCCTACTGATCATCCTCTGTTAAGTGAGACTCAAATTGAGCTCCTTATTGTAAAAACTCTGCTTTAAGACACAATAGAAAAGGCCACCACTGAAGGCTGGACCAGGAGGCATAGCCCAGGAGGATTGGGTGAAATCCTTATTAAATTTGTTGTGTTTATGTATTTGCTTACTGTGTTCTCTTACTATTTCAGTGTCTGTGTATTTGGCAATCTTATCGATCTGTTGCATAAAATAACACAGGAACACCCCAGCACTTAAGTCTGTAATACCTTCATTATTTCTCTGAGGTCATTTAAAGGTGATCTCAGATCAAGTGGTATTAGAGCTCTAGGTTGTTAACGTTAGACAACCTTGTGCTGGATTTTGTTGTTGAATGCTAACTAGATCAAAGCTTAAATTAGGAGAAGGAGAGTTGGTTGAAACTAACCTGGAAATTGAAAGAGTCTATCCTCAGAAGAAAATTTCAGAAGAAAGTCCCTTGGGACCAGATCCCCAATTGATAGATAGTTTCCTGGCATGAGTTCCATGGTAGAGGAAATGTATAGGGACTTTAGGAAACATGAAGATGAAGGTTCATCAGGCTCCAAACAAGATAAAGGAGAAGAAGAGTCTCTCCTCCATGACCATTCAAAAGGCAAAGGGAAAGAAGAAAACTTTCTCACACCTCCTAATAGCCCTGAACATAAAAAGAAGACATCTTTGATTAAATTAGATGTTAAATTTGATTTACCAATATATGATGGAGATTTGCATGCAGAGAAGCTAGATAATTGGATCAGACAAATTGATGTTTATTGTAGAGTGCAAAGTATCGACTCAAACAAGAGTAAGATTCAGTTGGCCAGCCTATGCCTCAGAGGAAGTGCCTTGGTATGGTGGGAAGGCAGGACACAAGCTAACATGAAGAAACATGGTAAGATTCTTTCTGTTTGGAGTGAATTTGTTTCTGTAATAAAAAAGCAGTTTTATCCACTAGCTTACATGCAACAAGCCATGATGAGCTGGAAAACTCTTCGCCAATTGAAAGGTTAAAGTGTATAAGGTTACACCTAAGAATTCAGGAAAAGAGATTTGATTCTAAGAATTTCTTTAGACTCACCTTAGACTTTGTTGAAGTACATAGGTGGTCTACACAGCTACATGAGGCACACTATCCTCATGTTTAATCCCACTAGTATAAATGAGGTATTTGTTCAAGCTACGCATCTAGAAGCTAGAGGAAAGAATGGGAACCCAGAAGTTGGGGGATCATCCAAGCCTATTGCAAGCAAGAATAAGGAGAAAAGAAAACAAAAATGGAAAGAGAGGAAGGCCAACACTGCACAGAAAAGCAAGTCTTCATGCACTCATTGTAAGAAGGATGGGCATGATGATGAGCACTATTGGATCTTGCATCCAGAGCTGAGACCTAAGAAGTTCGAGGGAAAGAAGAAGAAGATTGTTGCAGCTATTCAGAAAGATTTGGGGTCGGACTCAGGAGATGAAACAACCATTACAACCATAGGTATAAAAGGTTGTCCGCTTTAGAGAATGCAGAAATCAAGAAGCAGGTGCAGGAGTTGCTCGAGAAGGGGTTCTTTAGACCTAGCACATCACCATGTTGGTCTCTGATCGTTTTGGTGAAAAAGAGAGATGGCTCGTGGAGAATGTGCATTGATTACCGAGCACCGAATAAGATAACAATCAAAAATCATTATCCCCTTCCTCGCATAGATGATCTATTAGATCAGTTAAAGGAAGCTGTTTATTTTTCCAAGTTAGACTTGCATAGTGGATATCATCAGGTCAGAGTTGCAGAAAAAGATGCATGGAAGACTGCTTTCAAAGCAAAGCAGGGATTGTATGAGTGGTTGGTTATGCCTTTTGGCTTAACTAATGCTCCTGCTACTTTCATGAGAATAACGAATGATGTACTCAAACCTTTTCTTGACGATTTTGTTATGGTATATTTGGATGACATTCTTATATTTAGCAAAACATGGGAATAACATTTAAAGCATGTTAAGCAGACACTAGATGTTTTGAAAAGAGAAAAACTTTATGTTAAACTCTCAAAATGTGAATTTGGCAAAACATCTTTGAATTATTTGGGACATATAGTAGGAGGTGGTGAATTGAAGATAGATCCCTCTAAGGTTGTTATGAATGCAACAAGATGATGGAGCTTAGTGGAATGAAAGTTGTCTTCACTAAGTGGGCCCATAGGCTATTTTTGGCACAAAGTCTATATTTAGACATATGGATCATGGTCTATGAGTTGCAGGATGTGATTTGTGGATGATTGGTCATGTCGATAAAAATAGATGGACTTCTATTTTTAGACATATGGGCGGTTTCTATTTTTAGACTACCAGGCTAAAAATAGAACAATGGAATATTATTGTCTCATAATAATATTTGGACTATAAACATTATCTTATCCTCTTGGAGCACTTCAGTTTGAGCTATAGATGTGGCACATGCAGCTATTAGAAGGAAATACGCTTTTCTTGTGGGTCAGTTGAGCTATTGCATGCAAGACTTCAGTTAGAACTCATGTGGTTGAGTTTCGGTGGAGTTGATGGAGTTGTGTTCAATTTGACTTGGTTAAACTAGTTGTACTTAGTCTAACTGCAAATAGACTAGTGATGAGTGATGTGAATTAATTGTTAAAATTAATTCACTAATTATTTACTCATAAAGCAACTAAAGAATACATCATTTAACTCAGTGCATGTACAGTTCAATGGAGACAGGTGTTAGAGGTTGAGATTGCTATTAGTTGTGACTATAGTTGTGCATGAGATTTTCACATGCATGGATGGAGATTGCCCATGAGGCTTGCGTAGTATAACCAAGGGAATTCGATTTCATAGAGTGATTGATTCTCTTGCAGGATTGCGTAGTGGAGGCAGGCAAACAGTGGAGGAGATTTGAGACATCAGATCTGAGCTAGTTTGTGTGTAACAGGTGGAGATAGTACTGAGTACTTGTGAGGAGTATTGTACTATGTATTGTTACATGTTCTCTATCATTATAATATACAGATAGTGTGGGGTTTTCAGCTGTATGCTTTCCCCGAGTTACATACTGTGTTAATGTGTGCATGCGATTGATGTTTCATGGTTTTTAATGCTGCTAAATTGATGATCAACGTAGAGGAGGTTATGTATTATGCATGTATTACGCAATAGTATATAATCGGGATAATCTCTGTGAATAAGTGTCATATTATTCAAAATTTATACATGGTATCAGAGCTGTTGATCATCAGATCTATTATTCAGAAAGTGTTTACATTTTATTTCTTCAGGCAGAGTCTGCAATCGGGCCAGGTAGCCTCTGGATTCATCCTTCCTTTGGAAGGTGAGATATTTGGTAAAATCCCATACAGTCAATCTCTGTACGAGAAATACTTTGTTCTCACGAATTCTAGATCAGAGGCGGTTGAGTTTGGAGCTGGTGGAATTTGAATTTGCAGCAGTGTTTTCTTGGTGTCAACGTTGCAATGTCTTTCAACGGATTGCAATTGGAGTATGCTCTTGAGGGTAGCTCGAACTATATTGCATGGATGGACATGGAGGCAGTGTTAGATGATAACGGGCTAAAGGAGTTCATAGAGGCTGATGTCCCAAAGCCTACTGATATTGCGCAAGTTGATGCTTGGAAAAAGAAGACAACAAAGTGTGGAAGGATTCTGTTGGAGGGCGTGAAGGATCACATTGTGTCCAGCCTGCATGGTAAGGCTTCTCCATACTTGATGTGGGAAGTGTTGACAGATCTATTCCAAAGCAAGAGTGATCAGAGGAAGCTGGTAAACTCAGAAACATTAAATGCGAGAATGGAGACAGTATGCCCAAGTATCTCACGAAGTTCACTCAGTGCAGGGATGAGCTGGGAAGTGTGGGGGTGACTGTCGATGATGAGGACTTGGTGAGATTGGCTCTCCTTGGTCTTCCGAAGAGTTGGCATTCCTATCAGGACTCTATCAATGGTCGAGAGAAATTGCCAAGTTGGGAGAGACTTTGGTCAAATCTTGTGCAGGAGGAGGTTAGGTGGAATACCAGGGACGGATCTTCATCAAAGGCACTTGATGAAGAAAATTGTGCTTTGGCTGCCAAAGCAAAGAAGGGGAAGAACAAGAAAGCTTCTCATTCCAGTGTGAAAGGCAAGAAGCAGGACATGTCCAAGGTGAAGTGCTTTCACTGTCACCAGCATGGACACTATGCCACTAATTGTCCACAGAAGAAGAAGAACAAGCAAGTTGTTGGATCTACAGCAAGAGAGGCTCTAGACTCGCAGTTTAAGCTTGATTTTTCATTGATCGCATGCTTGGTTTCAAGTGTGATGGTATCGGTGTGGTTCTTGGACAGTGGTGCGTCTTTTCACATGACAGGAGATTGAGATTTGTTTTTTGATCTGGAGGAGAAAGATCTTGGAGTGCACATCAAGATGGGCGATGATGGTAGATACAGTACGACCCGTATCGGTACCATTTCCTTTGAGAGGGAGTCTGGTAAACCCTTTGTATTGAAGGAAGTGATGCATGTTCCAGGATTGAAGAAGAATCTTATCTCTGTGGCGATGTTAGAAGACAAGGGATATGATGTTGTTTTTAACGAGGGAAAGGCTTTCCTGCCTAGTAAGACAATTGGAGAAACCCGAAAGATAGGGGTTCGAGTTAGGAACCTTTATCAGTTGCATGTAGATGGCTGCATAGCAATGGCATGCAAGGCAGAAGGATTGGTGAGCCGGGATGATGGCGAGTTGTGGCACAGGAGATTGGGTCACCTTCACCATGGAGCCTTGAAGACACTGCAGCAGATCACTACAGGGCTTCCTAAAGGCACTCTTGCACAGTCAGATCAGTGCAAGGGGTGTACCTTGGGAAAGTTTGTGAAAGCCACCTTTCATGAGAAGGATAGTCGTGCCACGACGATCCTTGAAAGAATTCACACAGACGTGTGTGGACCTTTCTCAGTAGCTTCAACAGCAAAACACAGGTATTATGTGATCTTTGTTGATGATTTCTCTCGAAAGTGCTGGATCTTCTTCATGCAGAAGAAGAGCGAGACATACTCAAAGTTCCGTGAGTTCAAAGCACTAGTCGAGAAGGATTCGAGAAGAAGGTGAAGGCTCTTAGGAGCAACAATGGTGGTGAATACATCTCTGGCGAGTTCAAGGATTTTTGCAGTGCAGAAGGGATTCGAAGAGAGCTCATAGCTCCCCATAACCCACAACAGAACGGGGTTGCTGAGCGGAAGAACAGAACAATTGTGGGTGCTACACGGGCGATGTTGCATGATCAGGGCCTACCCCTTCACTTGTGGGCGAAAGCATGCAATACAACAGTTTATGTGCGGAACCATTGTCCTCATAGGATACTTGGCATGAGTACACCCAAGGAGGCTTATTCTGGTAAGAGGCATGATATTTCTCATTTGAGGATTTTTGGTTCTAACATTTACATGCATGTGACGAAGGATGCCAGGAAGAAGCTGGAGCCGACCACAGAGGTTAGGATATTTGTGGGGTACACTGATACGCCCCACAACTATTGTGTGTATTTTCCAGACAGTGGCAAGACTGTTGTGCGACGGAATATAAAATTTCAGGAGGAGAAAGCCATGAAGTGTTCGCTTAAGAGGGAGCCACACTTGCATGCAGATGAGGAGCTATTAGTTCCTAAAGATGAGCTTCAGGATGTGAAACAGCCACATGACGAATTTCATGGAGTGGAAGAGACCACTCATGCAATGCCAACCATCAGAGGGCGAAAGCGCTTGACAGAAGCTGAGCAACTGGATCAAGATGCAGAGAAGGTTGTAGGACCACCTACAGCTCAACGTAGACAGGGACAGTCACCCAATCGGTACACTGGATACATGGCTCTTGTGAGCAAATGTGTTGTGACTGAGCCATCCTATTTCGAGGAAGCTGTGGAGGATCCCGCATGGGTAGACGCCATGGTGTAAGAGTATGATTCGATTGTCGGAAATAGTGCATGGGAGATTGTCCCAAGACCGGAAGGGAAATTAATGGTGGGTTCGAGATGGATCTACAAAGTTAAGCAGGCAGCTGACGGGAGTGTGGAGAAGTACAAGGCAAGATTTGTTGCCCGAGGCTTTTCACAGATAGAGGGGATCGATTATGAGGAGACCTTTGCACCTGTCGCAAGGTATTCTTCCATACAGACGATTCTTTCTCTCTCAGCGTAGATGGGGTGGCACATTCATCAGATGGATGTGAAGACTGTGTTCCTCAACGGAGTCATTGAGGAGGAGGTGTACATAGAATAACGCGAAGGTTTCGAGATCTTCAGCAGCGAGTCGCATGTGTGCAAGCTCAAGAGAGCGTTGTATGGCTTGAAACAAGCACCACGTGCTTGGTAAACATGGATAGACAGTTATTTCACTGGACTTGGATTCTCCAAGAGTGAGGCGGATCCTAACCTATACCAGATTGTGGTGGAGGGTAAGTTGCTTATCATTGTACTTTATGTAGATGATTTGATTCTAACAGCTGATGAGCTGTTGATACTTTCATGCAAGGATGCTCTTGCTAAGGAGTTTGAGATGAAGGAATTGGGCCTCCTTCATTATTTCCTGAGATTGGAAATCTGGCAGCGCAGTGATGGACTATTTGTTTCTTAGGGTAAGTATGCTTGGGAGATACTAGAGAAGTTCAACATGCATGGCTACAAGCCTGTTGATACTCCTCTTCCTGAAGGTTGGAGGAAGGAGGATGCCACTTCAGCAAAAGAAGTGGATGCCACTGTTTATTGATAGTTGGTTGGGTCGCTTATGTATCTGGTCAATACACGACCCAATATATGCTATGTTGTTAACCAACTTTCACAAGCTATGGTTAAGCCAACCAAGCTCTTCTGGAAGGCAGGCAAGCATGTATTGCGTTATCTCAGAGGCACATCGAGATATGGATTGTGGTACAAACAGGAGGATGAGGTGAATCTATGTGGCTTCACGGATGCAGATTGGGCAAGGAGCCCAACGGACAAAAAGAGCACATCAGGAGGGGTCTTCAGTATCGGGTCAACAACAGTTTCTTGGTACAGCAGGAAGCAAAGATCCGTGGCACTCAGTTCAGCAGAGGCCGAGTATATGGCAGCAAGTTTGGCTTCATGTGAGGCTATATGGATGAGGAAGATTCTAGTCGGGTTGTTCGGTTCTCACTTGGAGCCAACTGTGATTTACTGTGATAACCAAAGTTGCATTAAACTCTAGGCTAATCCAGTATTTCATGATAGATCTAAGCATATTTACATCAGGTACCATCATATCAGAGATTGTGTGCAACGGAGAATCATGTTACTTTCATACATTCCAACAGAGGATTAGGATGCTGATATCTTGACGAAGGCGCTCACCAGGAGCAAATTCGAATACCACTGAGGCAGGATAGGGGTTGCTGATAATCCATATCTTGTTGAGAGGGAGTGTTGAGAATGCAACAAGATGATGGAGCTTAGTGGAAAGAAGTCGCCTTCACTAAGTGGGCCTGCAGGCTATTTTTGGCGCAAAGTCTATTTTTAGACATATGGGTGGTTTCTATTTTTAGACTACCAGGCTAAAAATAGAACAGTCGAATATTATTGTCTCATAATAATATTTGGACTATAAACATTATCTTATCCTCTTGGAGCACTTCAGTTTGAGCTACAGATGTGGCACATGCAGCTGTCAAAAGGAAATACGCTTTTCTTGTGGGTCAGTTGAGCTATTGCATGCAGGACTTCAGTTAGAACGCATGTGGTTGAGTTTCGGTGGAGTTGATTGGAGTTGTGTTCAGTTTGACTTGGTTAAACTAGTTGTACTTAGTCTAACTGCAAATAGACTAGTGATGAGTGATGTGAATTAATTGTTAAAATTAATTCACTAATTATTAACTCATAAAGCAACTAAAGAATACATCATTTAACTCAGTGCATGTATAGTTCAATGGAGACAGGTGTTAGAGGTTGAGATTGCTATCAGTTGTGACCATAGTTGTGCATGAGATTTGCACATGCATAGATGGAGATTGCCCATGAGTCTTGCGTAGTATAACCAAGGGAATTCGATTTCACAGAGTGATTGATTCTCTTGCAGGATTGCGTAGTGGAGGCAGGCAAACAGTGGAGGAGATTTGAGGCATCAGACCTGAGCTAGTTTGTGTGTAACAGGTGGAGATAGTACTGAGTACTTGTGAAGAGTATTGTACTATGTATTGTTACATGTTCTCTATCATTATAATATACAGATAGTGTGGGGTTTTCAGCTGTATGCTTTCCCTGGGTTACATGCTGTGTTAATGTGTGCATGCAATTGATGTTTCATGGTTTTTAATGCTGCTAAATTGATGATCAATGTAGAGGAGGTTATGTATTATGCATGTATTCCGCAATAGTGTATAATCAGGATAATCTCTGTGAATAAGTGTCATATTATTCAAAATTTCTACAAAGGTTGCAGTCACTATAAACTGGCCTAAACCAAAATCTGCTACAGAAGTTAGAAGCTTCTTAGGAGTAGCACAATATTGGAGAAAGTTCATTTCTAACTTTTCCTTAATTGCAGCTCCCTTGCATGATTTAACAAGTTTGAACAAGGTGTTTCAGTGGGGAGGCAAACAGCAAAAAGCCTTCGACAGCTTGAAAGAAAATATTAGTACAGCACGAGTACTAGCACTGCCTGGTATTCAAAGACAATTTGAGATCCAAACGGATGCCAGTGACTATGCCATGGGAGCAGTGTTGATACAACGCGGTAAACCAATATGTTATCATTCTGAGACATTTAATTCTGCAATAGTTAACTATCCCACATATCATAAAGAATTGTATGCATTAGTACAGAGTGAAAAAGTGGAAACATTACTTAATGGGCAAAGAAACAGTCATTCATACTAATTATCAACCACTTCAATATCTACACTCCCAAACTAAGTTGCAGCAATCAAGACACTATAGATGGATGAGATTTCTGCAGTAGTTTCATTTAGTCATTAGATATAAAAAGGGCATACACAATAAAGTTGCAGATATGTTATCTAGACCAATCATAAATGTATCTACTATACTTCAGCATAATTCAGTATTGCATGAGAGCTACATTGAACAATATGCTCAAGATATAAATTTTAAAGATGTATGTGCAATTTTATGTCAAGGAAAACGAGTAAAACGAGTAGAAGAATTGGATTATCACATTAAGGACCAACTCTTGTATCATTGTGGGAAGCTATGCATTCCACAAACTGAAAGAGTAAAGATAATTCAAGAAGCACACACTTCTCTAATATCAAGTCATTTTGGGGTAAGTAAAACAGTTGCACAGCTGCAAAGATTTTGTTATTGGCCAAAAATGAATGAGACAGTTTCTAGATATGTAAGAGGGTGTACCATGTGTGCTAAAAGCAAGCCCAACAATAGAAAACTAGGCTTGTACACTGCACTACTAGTTCATTCTCATCCTTGGGAAAGTGTTTCCATGGACTTTGTTGGAGGACTGCCTAAATCTAGGAAAGGTCATGACTATTTATATGTTTTTGTGGATAGGTTCAACAAAATGTGCATTTTGATACCTTGCAATAAACAGATTACAGTAGAACAAACTGCAAAATTGTTCTTTCAACATGTATGGGTTCATTTTGGATTACCCACTTCCATTATATCTGATCGAGACACCCGATTTGTTGGGAAGTTTTGGTCGAGTCTGTGGGAACTGATGGACACCAAACTGAAGAAAAGCACAGCCTTTCATCCACAAACAGATGGCCAGACAGAAGTGGTCAACAAGACAGTGATCCAGTTGCTCAGAGGCTATTGCAGCAAGCATCCCAAACTTTGGGATGAACATTTGTGTTATGTGCAACATGCTTACAACCGAGCAAAACATTCTTCCACACAGAGATCTCCTTTTGAGACCTGTTTTGGTTTTACACCAAGGTCTCCCTTGGATTGTCTTTGGTAAAGGCATAGCAATTGATGGACACAGTGATGTGGACAAGGCAACCAAGTTCATTGAACATATCTAAGAGATTTTCCAGGCAGTACAAGAACAGCTGGAAAATAGCCAAGCCAAATACGAGGCAAGGCATGACAAGCATCAGATGAAGCATAGTTTCCAACTTGGTGATCAAGTCTGGCTATATATCAACAAAGACAGAATGCAAGGGTGAAGGTAAAAAGCTAAAGCTAATAAGGTATGAACCTTTCGAGATACTTGAGAAAATTGGTGAGAATGCCTTTCGCCTTGATTTACCAGCTTACATGCACATCTACTCATTCGTTAATGCAGACAGCTTGAGACTATTTGAACCTTTGTTAATCGAAGATCCCGAAGAGCAAAGTCAATTTCCTTCTATTGATGATCTGTTACCTGAATATCTCAATGAATTGCAGAAAGACACAGTTCTGGACAGAAAGGTGAGGATGACGCGCAAGGGAGATGTTGAGTACCTCAAGATTGGACTCAAGGGTTCAAAGCCAAGCAATGCAAAATGGATAGAGATTGGACAAGTGAGACAGCTATACCCTCACTTAGTCGATGCTTGAAAACCAACTTTTGGTGGTCCAAAAGCTTTTTCAGTGGGAAGGCCGTGATCCGAATTGGATCCTTAAACATCATCTAAGTTTTCATGACTGTTTCAAATTATGTCAAGCTTCAAAATCTTATGAATATCGAGCTTATCAGAAATAACCTCTAGACAATGGCAATTTGTGGTCAGCACGGAACAACGAGGACCCTCGGTCAAAGCGCACAGACCGTTGGCCCATGGTGACCGCGCACTGGCACAAATTGACAAATGGGAGATCAAATCCAAAAACAGAGGCAGTTTCAGTGAAGGAAAGCCCCAAGCGCTCAGTCATGAGGAAAAGCATAAAAGGCGGGTCCCGTGCTAAAACCGGCAGGATATCGGAAGGGCTTCAAGTGGTAAGCGGGTTCGACCAAGTCCTGCTTGATGCCATACACTGGGTGACACGCGTCCAACGAATGAGAGAGAAAATCGCTCTCATCGCGCGAGTAAAGGTCACGCTACTTACCCACGCGATATGGACGGAGATCGTAGGATTTGGAGGCTCCAGATCAACGGCGGAGAAATGATTCGATGGATGACCAGATTCGACGGGGAAATAGGCCGAGTCATATGAGATTTGAGGTCTAACATGACCGCTAAGTTGGAAGAGGAATCAATTTCGCGGGCAATCTTAGACCAACAGAAATAACCACAGTTCAAAAAAGAACTAACACTCAGTTCGTGAGGAAACAAGTGGCCACCTCTCTGTGAAGCGTTACACAGTGATGATGACGCAGAGCAAGGGAATTCTAGCGGACAGAGGTAAGAGATCCAGAGAGCCGGGAAGTAGTGAGGGAGCAGATTGGCTTTAAGCCATGAACAGACAAAGAGTAAAGGAAGCAGAGAAAGAGAAGCATAAAGCCGAAAGGCAAGAAAGAAGTAAATTGCAGAGAACAGAGAAGCTGAGCCGACCTGCAGAGAAAAGGCAGCATTGAGCAGACAGGATAGAGAGAGTCCGAGAGTCTGTGAACTCCAGAGAAGGCTTGAGAGGTTCAAGAAACTCTTCTGTGTATACATATTAGGTATTGAGTACCAAATTGGACTCATAGCATTGAGACCAATTGAGGTCGAGATTCAGTAAGGGGAGTCTGTGTACTCTAGAGACTTGGGGGATCCAAGTACAACCCTACTGATCATCCTCTGTTAACTGAGACTCAAATTGAGCTCCTTATTGTAAAAACTCTGCTTTAAGACACAATAAAAAAGGCCACCACTGAAGGTTGGACTAGGAGACATAGCCCAGAAGGATTGGGTGAACTCCTTATTAAATTTGTTGTGTTTATGTATTTTCTTACTATGTTCTCTTACTGTTTCAGTGTCTGTGTATTTCGCAATCTTATCGATCCATTGCATAAAATAACACAGGTACACCCTAGCACTTAAGTCTGCAATACCTTCATTATTTCTCTGAGGTCATTTAAGGGTGATCTCAGATCACTTAGATGCCCCTGGGTCACGGCTAGTCAAGCCACAAATTAGTTGTGTCAGTTATCTTAGGACTCACATTACCTAACAAACAAAAAAGAACTACAAATATGCTTGCAAAACTCATGGACGTAGCAAAGCTTCCTCCAGAGACACCTACGAAATCACATTTAGCGAAATTTAGATTCTCAATGTACCAAATAAAGAGAAATTATTTCTTTTCAAATTGAATTAACAATTCTCTGGAAAAGAGTGCCCAAGGTTTATGAGTAATAGAAAAAGTATCAATAGTTTTAACCTGCAACTTTGCTCAGACTTTCTTGATCTACAATATCCTTCCATTGATATCTCTAGGGTAATCTACAAAGTGAACTCACACACCCAGACACATTTAAAATGATGGTTCAAACTATAAGACACACATATCACTACAAATGGGCTACTAAGGCTAGATGTGGGTCATATAGCTAACAAGGGTTTGGAGAAACCGATGGCATACATTGGCATCATCATAAAAATTGTTTTGAAGAACTCTTACCAGGATTCAATTCTAAGTTCTAAGATTAAATATAAATAAATGCTCATAGTTTTAAATTACACATTGCATATAAAAATAAAATTCTTAATGTTGATCAGACTCCATTGCTAGAGCAGAATTTTACCCACATATATGTGAGACAAACAAAGATGGAAAAATGCAAAAATTAAAAGCAGCAGCCTTAGTCCATAATACTGTCCTTATAACAAAATAGAGATCCTTTTTGATATTTAAATTTTAGCCATGCATTTCCTGCAATACATCTGTTCATCTGATAAATAAGCTAAAGATTGAAAGCTGTGAAGCTTTTTTTTAAGAAAATAATGTACGAGAATGAGATAATGTTCTCACTTGCTGTTATTGAAAGGGAAAGAAAAGCTTATATTGCCAGCCAAGATGAGCAATATTTCAATCTCCAAAATCATATGTTATTAGTGCATACAATTTTGAAAGGTTTCAATTAACATCACACGATGGTTTCAGTTCACCTCAAGCTAAATGGTTTCAGTTCACCTCCCACTGTTTTCAAAGTGCATGTACTTATGATCAAAGGTCTAGATTTTCAAACTAAAACTAGACAGCATATATGAGAGAGCATCAATCAAGATGATTTTAATTCACCTCATGCTAAAACACCCCATCCTACTGCTTTCAAACTGCATGTACTTATGAACAAAGGTCCAAATTTTCAAACTAAAACTAGAGAGCATAAACGAGATCAAGATTCTCTCTTGAAGAATCAACTTTTCATCAAACTGTGATGATAACCTTCTGCCACCTTTTCTTTTCAAACAGTTTCTCTGAGTTGGCATTGCTTTCCATTCTTCATTGTACTCCTGTAGTACTGCACAGAAAACAAAGATTGGCTTACCATATAACAATGCAGAGTCAAAAATCACTAATTTCTTTTACAATACAACCCCTTACCTATTAAAGCAGAAACTTGCAGGAACTAAAGTACATATGTAGTTATACTTATAACCAGCCATAAAAAGCAAATTAGAATCATTACCATAAACTAACATCTAATCCTTCTTATGGACTGCAAGGCTATTTGACACATTATCATGTTTTAATGATTCATTTGGTACAAACTACTTCCTCATTGCATCTGATAGTTTGAGGAAATACACTTTTTAGAAGAGTATTCTATTTAATTGAATAAAAGGCTAAAGCTAGTCAATTTTATAACCAAGTCGTTTTGTAGATTACTTCAGGAATCTGATGCTCAGTGGGAAAGCATAGTAAGGTTAAAATATTTAAAAAGGAAGAACCCGACAGAAATGATCAAGCTCAGAGATATACCGAAAAGGTTACCAATCTGGAATAGCATATCCAAAAATGTAAAACCACATCTGACCTTGTTTTCAGGGAGGTTAAATCAGGAACCAATGTATTATTCTGGGATGATCCATGGAATGGCCACAAACCATTCAAAGAAGAGGAGAATGAAAGGAAGTCAGAAATAAGATAAAGGAGAAAGGATGAAAAAAAACAGTGACTACTAGGAAGAAAATGAAGACCCATCCAAGTCATTGCAAACCTGGAAAATGATCTCTAATTAGTCCATTGAGATTGATGAGGAAAGAAATTCTACACTGGAAGCAATTCTGTCCCTAAGAAGATTTCTCAAGAGGAAAGGGGAGTAGAGTCTTGGCTGGAACAAAGATGCAAATGGTAGTTACGGTGTCAAAGAAGGTGACATGGTGTGCTTTGTAGAGAAAAAGGATTTAGTCCAACATAAAATCTGGAGAAAGGTACGGAATCCAATGATATAGCAAAATCTGGAGAAAGGTATGGAATCCAATGATACTTTTCCTCCTTAGAAATTCAGAGGCAATATTGGTCCTTCGAGGTGCAATGTATGATTGGAGGCAGAAGAAAGTAGCAGTCCCCTGCACAAGAGTGCCTTTGCATCTAAGGTATGGTTTTTATGGAGAACTTGGACAAAGCAGCCCCTTCTAATGGTGAATACAATGCAGGACTTGTTGGGGTGTAATCTATGGAAAGCCAGGAATCTTATGATTTTTATGAGCAAAATATTATCCCCTGCATAGGTGTGGTTTCAGATTAAAAGAGCACAAAAAGAGTCAGCCAAGGTAACAAATGAATAGAAAATAATCTCATCCCAATCAGAAGAAATAAACTTGATCGAAGAGATGAAGACACAGATGGTCTGGGGAAATGGTCCGGGAAATGGCACTAATATGAAAGCTGAAACCATTGCACTTTGGGATTTATTATGGTTCGCCAGTTTCTTGGATATACCAAGCTTGCAGATCTTTGGAGACTCACAAGCACTAATCAATCATATGCTGGGTTCATCCTCTATCTCCTATCCTCCCTTACAGGGTCGGCTCAGAAACATTGAATATCTTAAAAGATCCTTTCAACATATATCTTTCCAGCATATTCACTGGGAATTTAACACAATTGCAGATGACATGTCAAAGCAGGGTATCTCGGCTCCGGTTGGATGCATGCATATCATTTTGAGGATGAGAAATTACTCTATGGATGTCGGGACTATGACCCTCCCAGGTTGATGTCTACTGATTGAACTTACACAGTCCAGTCCCTGGCATGCCAATACTGTCCTTATGTTTTTGTTCTTCATGGTTTTTTACTCCCGTTTATGATGCTGATTTATGGATACTATTTTTGGCTTACTTTTATTGGCCGATGGTAATTGTGTACTTATTTTGGGTTCGGCCATGGTGACTTTCTCCACCCTTGCCTGTTCTTGTTTTCTGGCAGCATATAGTCTGAGGTCTTCCACCCTGGCCTGTTCTTGTTTTCTGGCAGCATATATTCTTCTTATGGTGGACTGTTTTGATGAAAATATTTCGCTATAATGTATTGGTTTTTTTATATATATTAATAACAACCAGCGTTTTTTTCCTTCTGAGAAAAAGATGCAGATGGTGACCTCAAAAATCCTGCTGAGCCTGGGTAGTGCAAGGTTAACTATGATGGGGCATAGAAAGGAAGCCTGGATATAGCAGGGGCAGTGGGCATAATCAGAGACTACCAAGGTAAAATCAAGCTCGTCTTCTACAGAGACTTAGGAGAATGAACAAACAATATGGCAGAGAACAAGGGGTTATTTCGGGATTGACAAAAGAAGAGAGAATTGGGTCCAGTAAAATCAATATTGAAGGAGATTCCAAACTCTTTATAGATTTTCTCAATAAGAAGTCTGTTAACAGTTGTGGGAACTAATGAAGCAGTAATTCAACGAAGTCCGATTTCAGCATTTGAAAAGGAAGACCAATCAGTTGTTAGGTTGAACGGCTAATCATACAATCTTGCTGAAACTAGGTAATGAGCAATCTTGTTGAAAAAAAAGGGATCTTCTTGAAACTAGGTGATGAGCAATCTTGTTGAAATGGGAAAGGACTTGAAATGGAGATTGCACATTAGCAGATTCAATGGCACAGGAGATTGCACGTTAGCAAACCTATGAAGATGCCCTCAAATCAGTCTCAGTAAAGGAGCACTCACTCTAAAAAAGACGAGCCCCCGAGACAAATCAGCAGTAGTATACAGTCATCACCACTTCGTAATATTTTGAAGAAGAATACGAAAAATCGAATAATCTTGCTAATGAAATTATCCATTTCATCACATCACATCATGTGCTACAACAATAGGGTTTGGACTCTCCCAACACGGGCCCAATCACATGCTTGTAAAGTAGGCCTAGATATTAATACCATATAATATTATTGTAGGTGAGATATTTTGTATAAAGGAAATGCATTTTGAAAAAGATATTCTAAAAATGAAAATGCATGTGGAAGCTCTCTAGCTCAAATAGGGAGGGAACCATGCCCCTTGAGTTTAGATTGAAAAGTGGGTATTAGCATGAAGAGAACCAAACCTCTATTTGGATTTAGATTGAAAAGTGGATCTTAACATGAACTTAAGGCTTATGAATTTGACTCTAAATAGGTATTATTAATGGAAATTTCCAATTTTTTATTTTTTTTTTTGGGAAAAATACAAGTTTGATAGGGTGTTATGGGATATATTAAATATTATAGTTTTAGTTTTATTATGTATTATTTATGATTATAAAAAATTACAAGTTAATTAAGTTTTTTGAAAACCTTTGGGGAAGGAGGCTAAAAAGGTCACATCTATGTAAATAGGAATATTCCATGAGGTGTGCCTCTAACTCATCAACGTATATCCCAAATAAGTTCAATGAGAGGGGACAACTTTTTTTACACAATTGGTGCTCCTAATGAAGTTAGAGAGTCCATGGAAAGTGTGAAGCTAAGATACAACTATCTCATAAAGTCTCATGCTAACAACTATGAGAGACTCAAAGATTCTAATATAGCATTTTGTGTGGAACAATGAGTTCCTTAGGACAGAGTCAAAAGTTTCCCAAAAATCTAGAGAGCAATAGAAAGCTTTTGGTTAAATCATAAGAACTTAATTCAACCTTGACCCTATCTCCTGGTCATAGTGACCATGCTTATGGCATTTGAAGCACTCAACTTTAGGCATGTTTTTTCTATGCCTTCTTTTGGATTTCTTGAATTCAGAAGGAGAATTTATTGGATTAGATGGTCTCCTTCTATCTTTCCTCTTCGTGGCTTGAGCAACCAATGCAAAGGGCTCTCCTTCTTCATTCTTTTGAATCCTCCCCCTTGAAATCAACTAGTTTCTTGTTGAGTACATTTACCAATGAGCTCATCAAAAGTCGGGAACTTAGTAGTGATGAAGGTTTCCCAAATAAGAGGAAGACCTTGAAGAGTGATCAACACCAACTCTATGTCAGATATGGGCTCACCAACAGTTTGCAATTGATCTCTTAGTTGGGATACCCACATGACATAAGACTGCACAAATTCCCCCTTGTTCATCTTCAATTCCTTAAGTTTATTCTTCAAGGAGAGGATATGATTCAAGTTGTTGACCTCATACATCCCAACCAGCTTATCATAGATGTCCTTACACTTCTTCAATTTTCCAACATAAAAAAGCAAAGGATCCTATAAGGAATCAATAAGAATTTTTTTAGATTTGATCTCACCTTTCTTATACTTAGACTTGATAGCAGCATGGGCATTCTTTGGAGGCTTAGGAACTTTTCCTTCCACATATTCTAGAAAATCATTTTCATCCAATATCACTTCCAACCTGATCTTCCAAGCAACAAAATTTGATGAGTCACCCACCTTCTTAGAATCCTTGAAGTAAGAGGTAGACATCTTGACCAAGTCAAATAGGTTCCTTCAACTTCTTCCAAAGATGTTTTCTTTAGTCTCTTGTCTCTTTGGGCTTGTCTTCACCTTAGCTCTAATACCAAGTTAATTTTCCACTATTCTATGTTGTTACAATCACTTTAGCCAATTCTTTTCTTCAATTAGCAATCACTTTCAATTCAATTTAATCTTCTAGTATCAAATAGAAATTGTAGATAGAATAGTAATTGCAATTAACAATAGAAGATAATCAAGAGCAATAAGTGACACAGGATTTGGTTAAAGACCAGGGAAAAACCCACAAGGGGGAAAACCCTTTCAATTTCTTCTTCTTATTAGATTGTCATAAAATGTTCAGAAGATAGATTACAATAATCCAATTCATCAATAAAAGAGTCAAAGTCAATTATTTGACTATCCAAGAGATCTACAATCCAATATCTAATAGATGAGCCTCAAAGTCAAATCTAGTCAGCAAGTCAATGTTTACAATTCTAGTCAAAGTAATGCGGAAGCAATCCTTAACTTGAAACAGAGCACGGAAAACAAACAAACATATGCAATGACTAGTGCAGGGTGACATGCAGAATCATGTAATGCGACTAAGGGACTAAATGCACCTAAACCTACTCCTAACCTAACAAGCTAGAAGGCCATGGCTAAGTATAATGGAATTTCCAATGTAGCCACTGTAACCACCCCCAACCTGCAATCACCAAGATACAAGAAATTAAAAGCAATATAAAGCATTGTGTGAGATAAAGATAGCAACATGAGAAATTTGTGCAATGAACTGAAGGTCTTGCTTATCAATAGAAAGATTTGCCAAACTTACTAATGTTGGTTCAGGTGCACAGCAAAATTAAATAAACACAGAATTAACACAGCAGAACAATCAAGCACATAGGAGACAATTTTTAACGTGGTTCACCCAACCAATCTGGGCTACGTCCACCAAACATAGGCATCAGGAATTTATTAATCAAATTGGAGATTACATCAAGAAATCCTCACAGAACTTCTCACACTCTTAGCAAACCATCCGAATGGTTGCCTGTTATATAGCCTAGAGAATCTAACAGCCTCATTAATTCCCTCACATCAAATATAGGAGGCATTAACTCCCTCCCAACAACCTGGAGTTAATCTAGGACCTGAATTCCTATTGTTGTCACCAGCTGAGATTTTTCCTATTTCATTACAAACAGAAAATCTCAACAATCTCCACCTTGACAACAATTCGCCTGATGCCCTGTTATTATTATTTTATCTTTTCTGCAAGCCAAGAGAAGCCAAACACCAGCGTAGCTTCTCCAACAAAACTGGTTTCGTGAACATGTCTGCACAGTTCTCCTTTGTATGCACCTTTTCAAGAGAGACTCCCCTTTCAGTGATAACCTGTCTTACAAAATGGTACTTGATCGGTATATGCTTTGATTTACTATGATAGGCGGGATTCCTAGCCAAATGTATTGCACTTTGACTGTCACAAAGTAACCTGATGTTTTCCTGTAACCTACCAAACTCACCAAGCAAACCTTTCAACCAAACCGCCTCTTTGCAAGCATGAGAAGCAGCAATGTATTCTGCTTCAGTAGTGGACAAAGCAACAATGTTCTGTAGCTTTGACATCCAGCTGATAGCTCCACCTGCAAGAGTAAAGACGTACCCTGAAGTTGACCTTCTCTTATCCAAATCACCTGCAAAATCGGAATCAACATATCCGCAAACAAATTCACTACTCTTATTGTAAGAAATACAATAACTACTTGTGCCTCTCAAATACCGAAGCACCCATTTCACTGCTGACCAGTGTTCTTTACCCGGATTTGCCATGTACCTGCTGACAACCCCAACTGCATGTGAAATATCTGGTCGAGTACAAACCATCGCATACATTAAACGCCCTACTACATTGGCATATGGAATTCGAGACATATAATCCTTTTCTTCATCTGTATTAGGACATAAACTCGAAGAAAGCTTAAAATGGGAAGCTAAAGGGACTGAAACAGGCTTCACATTATTCATACCAAACCTCAAAAGTATTTTCTCAACATACTTCTGTTTTGATAGCCACAGCTTACCATTACTCCTGTCTCTGAAAATCTCCATGCCTAAAATCTGTCTTGCCGCTCCTAGATCTTTCATATCAAACGTCCTTGCCATCTGAGTCTTCAACCTGTTGATTTCTTCAATGCTTTTGCTTGCTAAAAGCATATCATCAACATATAACACTAAGATAATGAACATGCCATTATTTAATTGCTTAAAGTAAACACAATGATCATATTCACTTCTTACATATTTCTGACTCAACATGAAAGAATCAAACTTCTTATACCACTGCTGAGGCGACTGCTTCAGGCCATATAATGACTTCTTGAGCCTGCAGACAAATTTCTCATTGCGATGCTGAACAAACCCTTCCGGTTGTTCCATATATATTTCCTCATCTAAATCACCATGTAGAAATGCAGTCTTAACATCTAACTGCTGCAACTCTAAATCAAACAAAGCCACTAATGCTAACACAATTCTAATTGAAACAATTTTAACCACTGGTGAAAATATCTCATGAAAGTCTATGCCAGCTTTCTGAGAAAACCCTTTTGCAACCAGCCGAGCTTTGTACCTGTCTTCCGTATCATTCACACCCCGTTTCAGCTTGAAGACCCATTTGCACCCTACAGTTTTCCTGCCTTTCGGAAGCTCAACCAGATCCCATGTACCATTCTTACTTAAGGCCATCATTTCGTCCTTCATGGCTGCTTTCCACTTGTCACTATTTGGACCTTCTACAGCTTCCTGATAACACAAAGGTTCATCATCATTAGCGATCAAAGCAATTGAAGTAACATGATCATCATACCTTCTCGGAGGGCGTTTGATTCTTGTAGACCTCCTTAAGAATGTTTCTGGTGCTTCCATAATTGGTTGTCTATCAACTGTAGGAATTTCTTCATGATCGCCATCTGAGACCTGTTCATGTCCTCCATCTGAACCCTGTTCATAATCTGATTCTGAAACCTGTTCATGACTAGAATCTGAACTATGGTCGTTATGACTATCATTAGAAATGCTGTCAAATTGAATATGCTGGAAATCAGATACATCATCTTGTTTCAATCTTCTATCTACATCTAACTGTACAAGAGAGGATTCATTAAACTTTACATCTCTGTTGATGATGATTTTGCGGGTAGTAGGATCCCACAATCTATATCCCTTTGTTCCATCACCATACCCAACAAAGACATACCTTTTCGATTTCGGATCTAATTTAGTTCACTGATGTTTAGGCACTAGAGCATATGCATCACAACCAAACACTCTGAGTTTAGAATAATCACAAGGGTGTCCTTTCCATACCTCTTGCGGAACCTTGCAACCTATCGCCGTTGATGGAGATCGGTTTATCACATAACAAGCTGTTGCCACCGCTTCCGTCCACAACTCCTTTTGCAACCCGGCGTTACTCAGCATACACCTTGCTCTCTCTAGAAGAGTCCTGTTCATGCGTTCAGCAACTCCATTCTGCTGAGGAGTATAAACCGTGGTCTTATGTCTTTCGATCCCTGCATCCTTGCAATAGCTGTCAAACGCCTTGGAGGAAAACTCACCACCATTGTCAGTTCTTAAACATTTTATAGTTCTACCAGTGTTGTTTTCTACCAATGCTCTAAACGGCTTGAAAACTGTAAAAACATCAGACTTCTTTTTCAACATGTAGACCCAAACTTTCCGAGAAAAGTCATCAATGAATGATACAAAATAAGACGAACCACCATATGACGCTGTAGGGGCTGGACCCCAAACATCTGAATGGATATAATCAAGTATGCCTTTACTAGTATGTTTGCCTGTTTTAAACTTTTGTTTACTTTGTTTACCAAACAGACAATGTTTACAGAAATCCAATTTTCCAGATCTTAGATTAGGAAGTAACTTGCGGTCAGCCAAAATTTTCAATCCTCTTTCACTCATATGCCCCAATCTTTGATGCCATAAGTGAATGGAACTACTGTCATGTTCAGACACAGATACATGATCTGACCCAGTTCTACCTTCTAACTGAAATAGATTTCCTACTTTCTTAGCCTTCATTACTAGTAAGATACCTTTATAGATTTTCATAACTCCACCTTGAATTACAGTTTTATATCCATTTGAATCAAGTGCTCCTAATGAAATCAAATTTTTCCTTAAATCTGGTACATGCCTCACATCAGTTAATATTTTTGTTGTCCCATCAAACATTTGCAGTTGTATGCTCCCAATTCCCACAATATTACATGTTACATCATTACCCATGTACACAACACCATCATCAATTGATCTATATGTTTTAAACCAATCTTTATGAATACACATGTGGTTAGATGCCCCGGAATCTAACAACCAATGTTGATCATGTTTTGAAATATTAACTGACAATACCTCATCACTCATACCTGAACCAGATACTGAACCTGTATCTGTGGTGTTGGCTTCCTTCTTTTCTGTCGAAGAGCCTTCTTTAGCAGCCTGCTTTCGCTTCCAGCAATCCTTTTTCAGATGTCCAGCCTTGCCACAATGCCAGCACTTCACCTTTGGCTTCTTTCCTTTGGATTTTGAACGAGAGTCGCTATGCTTTCCCCCGGAGTGTCTCTCTCGTGAGCGACCTCTGGCCATCATTACCTCTGATGTAGAGGTGTCTGCATTCGAGCTCTTCCTCGTCTCCTCAGCCAACAAGGCTCCAAAAACATCGTCAAACTCAAGGATATCTGATGTACTAAAGCTTATGGAAGTAACAAAGTGATCCCAGGATTCAGGCAATGAACACAATAGAGTTATTGCCTTATCCTCTGAATCAAATTTCACATCTAGACTGTCTAATTGCACCAATAAGGTATTAAAAACATTCAGGTGATCAGCAATTGAGGTACCTTCTTTCATCCGCAAACCATAAAGCTGTCGCTTCAGGAGAATCCGATTTGTCAAAGATTTCGTCATATAGAGCTTCTCAAGCTTTGACCACAGGCCTGCGGCGGATTTCTCTGACACAATGTTGAACAGAACATCGTCCGCCAGACATAACCGAATTGCGCTCAGCTCTATCGTCCATCTCATCCCAATCATCCTCCGTCATGGAAGGAGGCCTTTTGTTTTTCCCCAACAGTGCTTTCGCCACACCTTGTTGAACCAGCAGATCGTGCATCTTCACCTTCCAGATCTCAAAATTATTCTTGCCATTAAACTTCTCAATTTCAAAACGGGCACTTTGAGTTTTGGCCATCTTGTATCAACAAAAAAACACAATAATCTCCAATATCCAACCAGCAATAAAAAAATAATTGCCTATGCCTTTGTTTTTACACAACAAAAAACTGCCTATGCCTCTGTACTTTTTCCTTAAAAAAAAACTGCCCTTTTGCACTTCACAAAAAAAAAAAAAAAAAAAATCTTGTGCAATCCACGCACCTACAAAATCCTCTGAAATCCATGCATTCACGCACCTACAGCCTTTGCAATGATTCCAACCAACTCACCATGTTTAATCGCTTTAATCAAAATCACCTTTGGTAAGCTATGGAATATTTATGTTTCAAGGGACGTAAATTGAAGGATCTATTGGCAGATCAAAAAATAATGTTGCGACTCTTCCACTAATCGCAGATCAAAAAACACCCATTGAAGTTCATTCAATAAAGTCATGCTAGAGGTGAACGGCACCGGTCAAAAGTTACTCAAAAAATTCAACAAGTTTCATTGTTGCCCGCGCAGAGGCAATTACAAAACGCGCAGGGGCTATGTCATATGAATGACATTCGGTCATTTAAAAAAAACACGCACCAGCAATGTAATAAAACACGCACCCAGCGATTTAAAAGAAATACGCACCCACAATGCTTCATGAAATACGCACAGTAAATTTCAATAGCGCACCAGTAATGTTATAAAATACGCTCCAGCGATTTAAAAAACAGGCTCCACGCAGTTCAACATACCAATATTTAACGCGTATTTCTTGTAGAGCCCCACTCCAGCAACGTGCTCTTCAATTTCTCCAGCAAAAGGCAGTGCGCTCTCCACGCACCAACAGCAACAGCTATACGCACCTTCTGCTCTCTTCCGCGCATAATACTTCAACGCAGGTTTGTCCCTCAGCGCAAGTTTTTTGCCATTCCTCCACGCAACAGCACGCTTGAACCTCTGCTCCAGTCTCACGACACAAGCCACTCCAGCCTTTACTCAACGCAACGTGGCAGGTTCGCTCCAACAATATACAGCTCCACGCAAACGAACAACACCCAAACTCCCTCAGCGCTCCAGCACAGTCAACGCTCCACCTTGAGCTCTGATACCAATTGTTGGTTCAGGTGCACAGCAAAATTAAATAAACACAGAATTAACACAGTAGAACAATCAAGCACATAGGAGACAATTTTTAACGTGGTTCACCCAACCAATCTGGGCTACGTCCACCAAACATAGGCATCAGGAATTTATTAATCAAATTGGAGATTACATCAAGAAATCCTCACAGAACTTCTCACACTCTTAGCAAACCATCCGAATGGTTGCCTGTTATAT
This sequence comes from Pinus tabuliformis, assembly GCA_031772625.1. Lineage (NCBI taxonomy): Eukaryota > Viridiplantae > Streptophyta > Pinopsida > Pinales > Pinaceae > Pinus > Pinus tabuliformis. The sequence goes on along the minus strand of CM062816.1, from coordinate 1,972,581,966 downwards.
AGCCTAGAGAATCTAACAGCCTCATTAATTCCCTCACATCAAATATAGGAGGCATTAACTCCCTCCCAACAACCTGGAGTTAATCTAGGACCTGAATTCCTATTGTTGTCACCAGCTGAGATTTTTCCTATTTCATTACAAACAGAAAATCTCAACAACTAATTTTAACCAGTTTCGAGCTTTACCTCGTTGCTTGAAATGATGAACATACAAACCTTGAAGGCTTCTTGCAAAAGTACATTCATTCATGTTTTTAATTTTTGCAAACGTTAAGAAAGATAGAAACTTGTTATTTGTGACAAAGCTTGGGATGTAAGATTTCTCTAACCATTTGTCAATTGGATCTTGATATTTAGAAAAATCAATTTGAAAACCCTGATGAGGAAATGAATTTTTAATTAACGCGTTCGAATTGCAAAGAGAGTCTTCTGAGGGGAATTCAATCTGATCTCGTTAAAAAACTTTGTCGAGATGGTGAGAACCTGACATAACGATTAGCTCATGCTGAAGTGCCTCAACTATCCAAAAAGCATCTAAATCATGAAAGGATAAACCGTGAATATTACTAGATTCAACAAAATCTGTCAATGTAAAACAATTATGACCAGATTGGTGACTATAAGATCCTTGATTCTCCATCAATCCCCTTCGTATCTTACTAGACATCATGTCAACAATATGAAAGCTTAAGGTATTTAAGACAATTACTGACATCACAAATTTAGGAAACCAATTAAGATACTAGGTTGGTGATAGATTGAAAGTAAAGGTAAAGTTAGTCCACATATTCATATCAACACAAGGGTCTTGATTCACTAAATGACTCACACAAAGACAACAAGACAACCTGATATATTAACTCCTCCACTCATTCTCGACCCCATTTAAGGAACTGGTCTTACTTGGAGTTACTTGGGGTTACTATTGGGAATCTTCCCTTGACCTTTTAGGAGGTAGCTAGGTCTAAAGACTGGGGGCTCGGACCGAGGTGATGGGGGGTCCCTGGCTTGTGTGTGCCCATTCAACAAGGTTACAATACCTTAGCAACCTTGTTAATTAGATCAGAATGATGCATTTTTTTTGGGGCATTTGGCGAACAATCACATAATCATTTATTTTCTAACTCTAGCAATTATTACTATCACTGTCTCCCAATGAGAATAAGAGAGGAACCATCATCCTTCATTTTCCAACATTTGTGGGTCTACCATTAGCGAAACTATGCCTCAACAAATAAATCGAGTTTGATTTGTTCCTCATGAAAACACTAATAGAAAATATAATGCAACAAGAATGACATATTGTCTCCCTTGATGGATTCCAATGCCATAACCACTTTTGTAACAAAGTTCGAGTCTATTAAGCTTTGACTCACCATTTAGGAAATGGATAGGTCACTCTTTTTAGAGAGTCCAAGCTAATATCGCTCTAATACCATATTAAGAATAACTATAGAACTTGAGAGAAATAATTAACCGACAATAACAACAAAAACACATACATCATGCACACACTATTGACAAACAATTTACCTTGGAAAATCCTTACAGGAAAAATCAGTCAAATATATCTTTGTTCTCTTGACCAAATCTAGCCATGTAAGCCTTCACTAGTCACCTTCGAGGCCATTGCAATAATCTATAATGTGAGAAGCCCAAGTTCATGTGACAATGGGATAGATATTTTATAATGGATATGGAATTATTTGATATAAAACGAACACGCCTATAAGTTTAGTGAATTAGTTTAATAAGTTGGAAAGACTTGTCTTCAAGTCAATGTTTAGTATTTTTTAGCTTAGGAATTTCAATATAGTTAACTTATACATGGTAACCCACTAACACCTAACTCTTAACCCACTAACTCTCTAGTTCCTTCATCGTATTTAACAAGCCATTAAAACCACCATTAAACCCTTAGTCTCTCACATACTAATCCCATAAATTTAAGCATGAGCCACTAATCCATTATTGTAAAGTTTTGTAGATGTTCTATGCTAAGAGCAATTTCACTTTTCTCACAGCAATCATACAAGTAGATAAGCAAAATGCAGATAGAACATATAAGCAGATCTTACAGAAGACAAATCAGAAACAAGAAAAATGTATGTGTTCGTTTCGGCGGTCAACAGGATGCTTCAACCAGCAAAGTCTCCTTTGGTCAGCCAGCCCAGCATGTGTCACAACAACCCTCCAACCAGTAGATGAGTCAACCCAAGTCAGTTCTACAAAGTCAACGTTGTCCTGAAAAGTCAACGCAGGGGCAGCAAGCTAAAAGTCAACGCAGTAGCAAAACGGTCAACCCTTTGACCTCGATTTTTGTGCCAGGTAGTACGGCCTTCAAAAATCGAACCTCCCACAAGTTTTTAGCTTGTTTGGACCAAGCGTTGACCAAAGTCAACGCTGGTCAAACTTCTGCGAAACCCTAGCAGCAGAAACATCTTCTTCGTCCTTCCCACGTGTGGCTGAAATTCGTCCTCCAGGTAGCTCGTACTTTTAGGATGAGAGAGGAAGATGTGAGTTGTGTTGTGTTCAAATTCTCTCCAACTTTTCCTGTATATATATCCATCAATGAGGGTGTGTGACACATCTGTTGGGCATGTGAGCCTACATTACAAAACTGGCTGACCTTGCACATATAATTTATTAAGAATAATAAATTCAAAATATAAGTTCTGCTCATCGGATTAAGACTATTTTTATATGGATTTTACACCTCTCAGAAAGAGGAATCTAACAAAAATATTAGCCTCTTAATCTGAGCATCAGAACATGGAGTTTGGACCTAGTTGTCCAATTTTAACACTCCCTCTCAACTAGGGAGAACTCCATCTATTAGTGCAATTAACATCGTGAGTCATCCCGCCGAAACTTGCTTTGCTGGCTTCTTTATTTCAGAACAGAAGTGGGTCAGTCACAAAGACATCATTCCCCGACTGACATAATCAGTCCAGAGGTCCCAGACCTCACAAATCTTGATCCCAGATCAAGTGGTTGGACCATGCCATCCTAGATAGAGAGTACGGCAATCTCTGATGCGTCCATCAGTCTTTGCTAATAGTCTCTAGCTTTTCCACACCTCATTGGCCAAATGAGAGGTACTTCCCATGAGCCCTGAACTCAATGGGTAGGATGCATACGGGGCACAGATTAAATGAGTGGCGAACCAGCTCAATAATCACAAGGGTGGGGCAGAAGCATTATGAGTGCTTATAGCTCCGAGAAGCTATCCCCAAAGCCCCCCAGAGCTCCCAGAGCTCATCGTCCAACAGGACCCACATCATAGGGTCTTTCCACGACACCAAGATTCTCACGGAAGGTTAGGAACTTGACCTTCCCCAGGGGCTTAGTGAGAATATCCGCGACCTGCTCATCAGTTCCTATATGATCGAGCCTTACGGCGCCTCGCTGTACCATATCCCGGATAAAGTGGTACCTGATATCAATATGCTTGGATCGGTCGTGGAACACAGGATTCTCAGTCATACGAATCCCACTCTGATTATCACAGAGTATTACAGTGGTATCTAGCACATGTTGGAACAGCTCACTAAAGAGCTTCCTCAACCAAACTGCTTCACAACAGGCCATACTAGCAGCAATGTATTCGGCCTCCGCGGTGCTCAAAGCCACCGACTTCTGCTTCCTGCTCATCCATGAGATCGAAGCAGAACCAAGATTGAAACAGCATCCAGATGTGCTCTTACGATCCACCACACTGCCAGCCCAATCGGCATCAGTATATCCCCGGAGTATCACACTCCCGGCAGTGTATCTCAGCCCATGGTTTATCGTGCCCCGAAGATATCTCAAAAGATTCTTGGCACCAACCCAGTGAAAATGATGAGGCTCAACCATCTGTTGACTCAAAGTATTCACTGCAAAACATATGTCCGGACGGGTGTTCACTAAGAACATCAAAGCTCCTATGAGTTGACGATACTCAGTAGGATTGGCCAAGATAGGCCCTGCAGCGCTGCCACTCAACTTCTCAAAGTTGAGTTCCATTGGAGTCGACACGGACTTACAGTCCACCATCCCAAATCTTTCCAGAAGCTTCACAATATACTTTCCTTGAGAAAGGAAAATCTCTCCAGGTCTCTGCCAGACCTCCAGGCCTAGGAAATAGTGCATCAGTCCTAGGTCTTTCATCTCGAACTCAGCAGCAAGCTCCCTCTTACATTGATGAATGAGAGGGTCATCACCTGTCAGGAAGAGGTCGTCCACATACAGCACTAGAATGAGAGGCTTTCCTTCCTCAACCTTAAAGTAAAGGTTTGGATCAGCATTGCTTCGAGTGAAGCCCAGCTTCATCAAGTAACTATCCATCCTCTCATACCAAGCTCTGGGTGCTTGCTTTAACCCATAGAGGGCTTTCTTCAACCTGCAGACATAAGTGTCTCGATCTTGAACTTCAAATCCCAGAGGTTGTTCTACATACACCTCTTCCTTTATTGCACCATGCAGAAAAGCGGTCTTGACATCCATCTGATGAAGACTCCATCCTTGCGTAGCAGCAAGGGCTATGATGGATCGGATGGTGGTATATCGAGCCACAGGTGCAAATATATCGTCATAGTCAATTCCTTCCTTTTGAGAGAAGCCACAGGCAACAAATCTTGCCTTAAACTTTTCAGCACTCCCATCAGAGCCATGTTTAATCTTGTAGAGCCATTTAGCGGTGACAACAGATTTGTCCTTCGGTCTCGGGACCACATCCCAGACATCATTCTTCATAATAGCCTCATATTCTTCATGCATAGCATCCTTCCAGACTTGATGCTTGATGGCTTCCTCAAAAGATCCAGGTTCAGATTGTATAATAGTACTCAAGGCAGCTAGATACCCTTGGTATCTACACGGCTTCTTGCTTTCTCGGAATGTTCCCCTTGGGGCAGCATGACCCTCAGCATCTTCGAGGGTGTCCCTGAGCCATGATGGCCTCTTTCCTAGAGAAGGGGAAGGATCAATAGGGTCCATTGGCCCTTCAACATCAGGCATAGTCTCATCCTGGGGTTCTTCCAGATTTCCAGGTCTTTCTTCATGGTTTTCTTCAGATCTAGGAAGATCTACTACTTTCTTCAGGGAAGCATCTTCGTCAAAAGTGACATCATGGCTTATCTCTACTTCCCTTTGACCAGGTACATAGACTCTATATGCCTTAGAAGTCTCACTGTAGCCCACAAACATTCCTTTCTTCCCAGTAGCATCCAGCTTACTTCTCTTTTCTTTCGGCACATGAAAATAGACAGGACATCCAAAAATTCTAAAATGTGAGACATCAGGTTTCTTACCAGAGAAAACCTCTTCGGGAGTTTTGGAGTCCAAAGCGGAATGAGGGCATCGGTTTTGAATGTACACAGCAGTATTTGCAGCTTCTCCCCACAGAAACTTTGGAAGACCCTGGTCACATAGCATGGCACGGGCAGCTTCCACAATAGTCCTATTCTTGCGTTCAACAACACCATTCTGCTCAGGAGTATATGCAGTGGTAGTCTCCCTCTTAATGCCAGCTTCTATTTACAACAGAAGTCAACACTTTGGCTTATCTGGATCTGAGCATAGTTTATTTCCTATAACAATGAGATCAGCTGAAGACATTCTGCTTCAACTGAATCTCCCTGGTGACGACTTCACCTATCCATTTCGTTCATCTGCTGCACCTTATCGTGTAGCACCATCATGCTGCATCACACATCTTCATGCTGTTCATGATCATTGTACTGCCCATACATCAAATTGTCCATGACTTTATACTTCATGCTGTCGTGCTACTTCATGACTTCATCATACAACCCATACTTGTGATTAATAACCATGACAAGTGTATATATATTCATGACTGCCCGACATATATACATGTCCAGCATATATATATAACTTATGTACTATAGCGTATATTGTCCAGCGATTACTGCCCATCGTCAGTACAGTCTACCATATATATAAAGACCATACACATCAAGACCAGATACATATTAAGACCCTATATACTGCTGGAGCAAGATCATATATATCGAGACCCTGTCATATAACGCTGATGCCATACATCTTTGTATCAATTTTCACACCAGAGCAATATCACATATCATCACAGTATCGCGATCATATGCCATTGAGGGATGTAATCATATGCCATTATAACCAGGGATATTATGCGAATGTCATACCACATCAAAGAGACGAATGTGAGACCATATACCAATGCGATTGTATGAAACCTCCGCAGCCTCAGCGAATATACATAAGAGACATTTGCATACTCTGTTTGTATATATAAGTCTTTGGCATCCTCTGCGTGTATATATATAACCTCAGCGATGTGTACAGGACCTCTGTGACTTATATAACATTGTATAAAAACCTCCGCGGCTAATATCACTCCTCTGCGATGCATACAAGACTTCTGCGACGTGTACAGGACCTCTATGACCTATATAATATTGTATAAAACTTCTGCGGCTGACATAACTCTTCTGCAATGCGTACAAGACTTCTGTGACGTGTACAGGACCTCTGCGTGTATATATATAACCTCATGCGATGTGTACAGGACTGTCTAGCGAATGTGTATAACCATAACTGCAATGTATGACATGACTGCCCAGCGTATAATTGCACAACGTATACATAACTCCAGCTACACCTCAGGACTGTGGAATTTAGACTGCGGTTGACTGTGTCCTTTTATAACTGCGTCCAACATTTATCATACAGCGTGTAAGTTCCTTAAGAACAACGCATATGGCTGCGTGTCATTATTATCTGCGTGTAAGATACTCTATGAACTGCGCTTTGACAACAATGTATATAATCCTTTATGAACAACGTATATGATCCTCTATATAAAGGCATCCATTAACTGTGTTTAGGGCTGCTTAGAACAGCGTATAAGTTCATGACTGCGTTCTCCGTTAGGGCATCATACTAGGCCGGTGAAATCTAGTGTGAATCTCCTTCTCCAAAAACCCAAGACGTGGAGAGGAGATCACTTGAAGTGAGTTTGTCTTCACCTCAGCTCCGATACCATGTAAAGTTTTGTAGATGTTCTATGCTAAGAGCAATTTCACTTTTCTCACAGCAATCATACAAGTAGATAAGCAAAATGCAGATAGAACATATAAGCAGATCTTAGAGAAGACAAATCAGAAACAAGAAAAATGTATGTGTTCGTTTCGGCGGTCAACAAGATGCTTCAACCAGCAAAGTCTCCTTTGGTCAGCCAGCCCAGCATGTGTCACAACAACCCTCCAACTAGTAGATGAGTCAACCCAAGTCAGTTCTACAAAAGTCAACGTTGTCCTGAAAAGTCAATGCAGGGGCAGCAAGCTAAAAGTCAACGCAGTAGCAAAACGGTCAACCCTTTGACCTCGATTTTTGTGCCAGGTAGTACGGCCTTCAAAAATCGAACCTCCCACAAGTTTTCAGCTTGTTTGGACCAAGCATTGACCAAAGTCAACGCTGGTCAAACTTCTGCGAAACCCTAGCAGCAGAAACATCTTCTTCGTCCTTCCCACGTGTGGCTGAAATTCGTCCTTCAGGTAGCTCGTACTTTTAGGATGAGAGAGGAAGATGTGAGTTGTGTTGTGTTCAAATTCTCTCCAACTTTTCCTGTATATATATCCATCAATGAGAGTGTGTGACACATCTGTTGGGCATGTGAGCCTACATTACAAAACTGGCTGACCTTGCACATATAATTTATTAAGAATAATAAATTCAAAATATAAGTTCTGCTCATCGGATTAAGACTATTTTTATATGGATTTTACACCTCTCAGAAAGAGGAATCCAAAAAAAATATTAGCCTCTTAATCTGAGCATTAGAACATGGAGTTTGGACCTAGTTGTCCAATTTTAACAATTATGCTCCAACCATTACCATGAACCCCTTAATACCAAGCCAACTACCTATTAAATCAATAACCCAATCACTAATATATTAAAACTCTCATCATTGAGCTACTAACCAACACACTTTTTAATGATTGATCCACCAACTCACAATTCCTTAAGGTGTTGTCTACCGAGGCCACAATTCCGCCCAGACGACGAATTTATAGCTAGAATCCAATGAAAAAATCTTTTAAAAATCTGACTATGGGAGTGCTTGAATCATTTTTATGGTAGAAATGGATTTAGCACCGTCAAGAACCCCTCGGTCACCCAAAATCCTAAAGTTTGACAATTATACTCTTGATTTTCAAAATTTTCTACCAAATTTTCTAAAAGTCACGCCAGAATTTCTATTATTTTCTGGGCAAAATTGTGACCTATTTAAACTACCTCACTCCCTGATTATTAATCAACCAACCAATATGTCCTAATCATTGATTATTCTAATAATTACCCATAATTAATTATAATAAAACATAATAGTTAACCATAACTATTAATGATATGCTACTAACCTATGAATATATAACCTACTAACTCCGTAAAGCATTAACATACTAACTCATAAATCCTTTACGCATTATCTAACTAATCACTGAAAAAGTGGGTTATTTTTTATAAAATGAATCTGGGTTTTCTCATTGCAGAGTGTCAGGAGCACAAGAAATGGCCAAAGGCATTCCTCGGGAGCAACAGGATGCACAACAGGCTGCACATGCACAACAGGCTGCCCATGTGCAGCGAATACAAGAAATTGTTAGATAAGTCAGCGGTAAGAATGATCCTATTAATCTCCTTGCAGAACATGATGGGCGAGGACTGCAGGTCCTGAGGAGGAGGTCAAGAGCCAAAAAGCACAAGGAAGCAAAATGTGAAGCATATAGTTAGCAAATATATGCTTTTTCGTTTATTCCTAGGAGGACAATTTGTCTGTCTATACAAAAACACAGAAAATTGATGACAACAATGATAGTTCTGAAACAGATTTGATTTATAAAGTTCGGCACCTTCTATCTATTGGAATTTTTATAAAGTTTTGCCTCCAGAAGTGATGCATCTGCTTCTGTAAAAAAATCAAGCTCGTAGTGTCACATCAAAATCAATCAGGGTTAAGAAAACATAAACTAGATGTCCCAACAAAATCATGGAATACTGTAGGGGCATTGGGAAATGGCAAGATAAGAAAATGTAAGATTTGAATAGTCAAAGTAGCCTATTGTATATAGGCTTGTTTAACGAGGATACAATTTGGTTGGGATTTAGTTGGAAAATTTTCAAGAAATTTAATGGAGTATCATTTTGGCTTTTATAGTGGAAATGGATTCAGCACCATCAAGAATTCAGAATTCTGAGCCACCTAAAATTCTGAAGTTTGAAGTTTGATAGTTGTAACACATCAAGAAATTTCTCGCGAGAATCTCACAAAAAATAGATTCAGCACCCTCAGGAACCCTGGTCCACCCAAAACCCTGAAATTTGATAGCTATAACTTGGATTTCCAAATATTTCTGCGAGATTTTCTCAAAATCATGCAAGAATTTCCATTATTTTCTAAGCAAAACCATGGGCGCATTAGACTACGGCATTGTGGATAGTACAAAGTGCACCAATAAGCTAATAGCCTATGGCCTCTGCTTTTTTATTTGGCTTGGGATTCTAAATCAAGTGTGCAATGGAGTTCTTCCAAAAGGGCTGGGTCTTCCATTCCTGGTTAGTTTAACATTGTGCCAAGTAAGTGTGCAATAGAGTTCTTCCAAAAGTGTTGGGTCTTCCATTCCTGGATAGTTTAACATCGTGCCCAGTTCTCTCGAAGAATCAGATTTTAAAGGCAGGTCCTATTGTTCATCTAGTGTAGCTTCATAGTTTTAGTTCCGTTTTTGAGGTGTCTTTCCACTTTATTTTAAAAGTACAGACCATGCCAGGCTTCCTCTTTCCTTTAGCTTTCAAGCCCGAGGCTTTGTGCTTTTCTTTGATTGCTTGAACCTTGTCAGGAGTATAAAAGGGAAAACCTCTTTATATCTATTTGGCATGTACGAGAAAGGAAAATGTGTAGGGCCAGACACTTTCATCTTCAAAGGGTAGCAAAGATCTCCTCCAAAAGAGAAAGATATGAAGAGCAACCTACGAAGAAAGTGGGAGACAGAATGGGCATCTTGCTCATAGATATGTTAAAGAATCTTCAAAACTGGGGGCAGAGTGGGAACCCAAATAAAGAACAGGAGAATCCCCAATGTATCCTTCACAGACCCATTCCCCTGAAGCTTAAACAGAGAATTGGGATGTATTTTTACTAGGCTGCATTGGACTCTCATTCACATTCAAGATGACCAAGCTAGCCAGTCTATACTTGGCTGAAAAGGTGTTATGAGGCACAATACAAGCACACTGAATGGACCACCAATCCCGCAAATGAAATGTTGGAGAATGGTGCTCTAATGAAGGACTAGAAGGAAGAGGTGGAATTAAGGTTGTGCAACTTGAGGAATCCCATCAAGCATGTATCCCACTGAGATGAGAAAGACAAAGAAGCCATCCTACAATTTTTGGGAAACTGGCTGCAAAGAGGGATGGAAAAGGCAAGGAGAATAAAGAAAAAGAGACAAACATAGTACATAAATTGACTGAGAGAGAAGAATGAAGCAAAAAGGGCCAAGGCATTCCTGGGAAGGTTTTGCAGCTGTTTAAGAAGGTTTTCTTATGTTATCAAAGTATTTATCACGGGTTGCAAGATGGGGCCATCCAAGGTATTAAAATCTTAAGGGCTATCAATCTGATCTCTAGAAAGCAAATCAGTCCAACCATTAGGAGGCCAAATTTTGTTACAAGGCAGAAATATATAGTGGAGAAATTCATATCATGCCATTGTAAAGATGGCTAGAATATCATGCATAAAAGCCACTTCCAAACCACAACAGGGGGATTGGCTCTGGCCACCCCAGTTTTGTAATGAATTTTTTAGATCAGTAATAAGAACATATTTTAATTACCAAAAATAAAACAAGTTCATATCACTATTGATATCAAAGAACATTGCAGAGCAAGGCAACTTTGCATAGAAAAATGCAGATCTAAATAAGAGAGAAATCATGTTTAAAATCTTAAAAGATGGTAATGTGAAAGAAAAAGGAATGCATACCAGGCTTCACAGAACCTTCATGTCTGGCCTTGGTTCAAAGACCATAACACTGCCTTCCCATACATTGGGACCAGTTTCCTCATCTAAATGACAACTGGGAAGACTGCTCCATGTCTTTTCACCAACATTGTAAACAACCACCTCTATCACTAGAGGATCTCCATTACTTACAAAGCAGGCACAATCCCCAACTCCTACGCAACACATAAATGGGTATTCAGCAGCAAATATAGTCATGTTATCACCCTCAAATAAGGGTGGAGGCATTCTGGCAATTTCCTTCCACCCCGATGATGATGAGGAAGATGAGGACTCCACCTTCACCTTCTCAAACTCCCATATGATCAACTCCTGTAGGAGCTCCTCCCATTCTTTGACTATGCCCCTCGACAACAGAAGTCGCGATCCACAGGCTACCAGATAGGGGCAAGTTTTCTCTCCATTAGCCATCTCTGGCAAAGGTGTAGAGAAAGAAGTCCCCTCTCTGATGTTGAAGCCCAGAACGTTCCAATCATCCTCGATACTCATCAAGCAGTACATGGAACCGCCACAGAAAACCATTTCGGTCCCCCGACCCATCCTTATGGCATTCTCCTCTGGTATTTGCATTGCAATTCTCCCCCGACCCATCGTTATGGCATTCTCCTTTGGCACTTGCATTGCAATTCTCCATGCCTTGTCCTTGGAATCATATATTTCTATTAAATGCGCATTCAGAAGACTTGATATGCCCACCACTACTACCTTGTATGTGTCAGAGCTTTCGCCCTCCTCTGCCATGATCCCTGCGACATCAATTGTTGTGCATTTAATAGAGGGGAGTTCTAGCAAAGTTCTTGTAAGAGGATTGCATACAAATAAAAATGGTGCAGTTCTTAACAAGAACAGGCCTGCAGCTGATCCCAAGATTTCGTTTTCTCCATCATTATTTGCATTTTCAATGGAGATGGAGGAGGTCGTCTTCCAGGTTCTTGTGAAGAAGCAGTATGCCAAACAATCGGAGTTGACAGGATGCAGAACGAGCCATGGGTTCATGTTAGCAGGCTTCTTTCTCCATACATTTGTTATGAAATTGTGTGATGACAGGAGATTATTCCACTGCTTTGAGACGCTACGAAATCTGCACACACATTCCACTGGCAGCCACGACAGTATTTCTTCTTTTAAATGATCATATAGATCATTATAGGTTGTTGAGCGTTTTTTCGACTGCGCCATTTTCAGACAAGGCTTGACACTGGTAGAGCCCGCAAAATTGTAATCAAAGCGTTGACGCTAATTGTACAGAAAAATCTTACCAGAGTTTTAATAAGAGGAGGAAAATGGTAATAAGAGTGTATATTTGTCGAGGCTTTAACAAACCAATCACACTTAGAGATTTAGGAAAAAAAAAATTATAGATATATTAAAAGGGTAAAACTTAATCACACTGAGATTAAAAGGGTAAGAGTGTGTATTTGTGGAGGGCTTTAACAAACCATATATATATATATATATATAAGGGTAAAATATTAAGTTTTAGATTGATTTAAATTAATTTGTTTTATGAGTAAATTTGTTTTAACCATGAATGAATTCGAGGTAAAGTGTTAATTTTTTGAAAATATTTTTTTTAATAAATTAATAAACTAATAATTTAAAAATTAGCTGTTTAATATCCATGTTACTTATTAATATTTTATCTATTAATATTTTTAATAAATCAATATTATTATTTAAATATTATTTTTTTAAAATTAGCGGTTTAATATAACCGTTACTTAATAATATTTGTTTTTAATATATTAATAAATTAATATTATTGTTTAAATATAGTCGTGAATTGAAATGATGTCTCAACATTCTCTCTATTTAAGCCTTTGTCATGGTCTTTATCTCCTCTGATGATGAACCACACTTGTGGTTCGAAAGACCTAGCCCAAAAATTTCTCTTATGTGATTTGTACCGAAAGACTTTGCTTAATTCATTATGGATCACAGAACCTGGATACAGAAAATATAATTTCTTTTTAAACAATAAAAATTTGAAAGTTTATCCTTCCAACGATTTGGGATTTCTTTGCATCAAAGTTGTTTGAAATGCAGAAAATTGAAGATGTTGTCAAGTTAAGATGCACAACTAATGGCTTTTTATTTTTCATTTAATTTTCTAATTATTATTAAATATATTATAAATTATAAATTAAAGTAAATGTGGTTATTGTTATTATTATTATTATCCCTTTAACATGTTAGCCTAATGTATTATGTATAGCTTAAATTGTATTATTCTATATCCATTTTTCACTCCTTATCAATTAAACCCCTATTAGAGGAATTGACTACCTTGAGGTGCAAGTTTTTTTTCACCATTTAACATAAATTTTGCATTCGAAGTACAATTTTATGAAGATATGGATATGCAAAAATAAACTTGTGACTCTTATGAAGATATGAATATGTTAAATAATGTTCTCATTATTGATAAGATATTTCTACTAATGTTAAAGCAATATTTATAACAATATTTTTTTTATAGTAAGTTTCATGTATAGTATTTCTCTTTAGTTAAAAGTTTTTCTATTTATTATGAATATAGTATTCCTTTCTTTTTATCATTTTATATAGACGTTTTCTTATTATGTCAAATTTCTCGCAGACATCTTTGTGGTATAGAGGAAAAGAGGGATATTTCTATTTGTATGTATATGTTCCCAACATATAGTATTAATAATATTAATTGTTATAAATATTATAGATTTGTTTTCAAATCCCATATATATTAGATTATAAAAAATACTCTTATACAATAAAATATTTTTTTATAAAAAAAAAGTTGATGGCTTTAGTCAATCATTATTAGTGTATAGTATTTGGTAGATATAGTTAAGAAGGCACATTATATTACACATCTCCTTACATCATAAGAGATGAAGATTGTAGTTTAACATTGGACTTTAGCTTGCAAATAGGGAACTCATCATTCTAGTGGCTTAAGGGGATTTGGAGCTGTACCATGTGTTACAAGTTCCCTTTTAGACAAAGTTTTAGGGGTTACTTCAAAAGAGCACACCATATTCATGTGGATTTGATATCGAGGTACTACTCTATTTTAAGACATTTTCATTGTGACTTGCTACTTTCTCTACCTTTATTGAACTTCATAGTCCAAGTTGTTTCATATGGGATCTATTCTCACTACTCCACTTTGGGTGGTGCTATCCTTATGGAGCATTTCAGTGCTTGCACCAAGTACTTATTAATTCATGATAGCTCTGAGGATGCCCTTTTCTTAAGAAGACCAACAAGAGAATGGTGGGTTTTCAAAAGGTTTGAGATGATGGTTTTGGGCCATGTTATTGCAAAATCTATCACCTAAGTGAAAAACCCTTGTTAAGCACTCTAGATTAAGGGCAACAATGGTATCAACCACCATTGTCACATTAGAAACTATTCCCCTATTATTCTTTGGATAAATATTATCCCCACAAGGAATTCTTCCCCAACAAATCTTAGAGATCAGATAACACAAGAACTCCCAAGATAAATATCCCATAAGGGTTTTGCTAAATAAAACACCCAAAGATGGTATTCAATAAAGAAGGCCTAGGTGAGAGGGGAGGTAATTCAAGTTAAGAAGTTCAAAAGACCTATGGCTAAATCTAGAGGTATTGAATGGTATTGGAGAGGATTAGATAGATCCCAAACACATGTTACCTTCAAATTATGAGTTGATGTTATAAATTAGGGTTTTTAAGAAGCACAATTTACAACATGCAAAATTTACGAGAACGATAACAAAATAGTCTAGAAATGATAATAAAAAAACAAGAGCTATTAAAAGAGTAAATAAGTAATTAGGTTGTAATAATCATTATTTTGAAATTCCATATCCACTATTTAATTCAAGTTTATTGAAATATGTTTATGGCTGAAAAATGCATAAAATAACCATGAAATAATAGACATCAATCCTAAAAAGGTAGCTTTAAAATGCACAAAATATGATAATTTTGCATTTTCAATTTAGCATATTCAAAGCTTAACCCTAGGACTATGAGTTCCAAGGTATTTAATGGTATTAAATATAGATTTTTCCGTAATCTAACCCACATTTTCCTTAGAAAACATTTTTTTTTAAGATTTCAGATTTTATTAGGATTGATATGTTAATGGCTTCATGCATTTTCTCAATCATGGGATAATGCGGTCAAAGGGTGAGGTCTATGGAAGAATACTGATTAGAATGAGTTATGAGAGAGAAAATGCTACAAAGAGGTTTCTCTTCATCAAAACTCTAGCGACTTTTAGTCAATTGAAGATAAAAAGTCAAGGAAGCTATATACCAAGATTCCTTGATTGAAACTTGATGATAATTTTGTAATAGGAGATGTTAAAGGCATAAAAGGTTTAACAATATGGTGAAAATTTCAACAAAACCCTAATTCTACAAAGTGTTAATGGTGCTGAACCCGCCAACATGTCAGGGGATCTCCCAGGTAAGAAGTCCCAACTAGACCTCAAACCATTTGGAGTAGGAGCCCCAACAATGGGTAGTAAAGTAATGCCTTGACTGTGATAGTGCACAGAGTAAGTGTGATATGTTTGTCGAAAGCAAGTGTGTGATCTTTCGACGAGTCAAGAGAGATGAATGGGGGTTTCTAACACACAAAGGGAGAAAATGAGTGTGTCCCTTAGAAGGTTGTAATAGTACGCAACCTGGAAGGAACACACGAGCATAATGACATCACGGGCTGGAAGCGGAGTAGTCCACAATCCAAGGTGATGGGTTAAGCTAACAACACGTCTCCAACAAGATTCATACAATTGCATACAAAATAGTTAATACACAAATGCGTAAGTTAAATAACATACATTTCTAAAGCAACTAGAATAGTCCAACTACAATAACAACATATGCATGAAAATGTGTTGGCTCTATTATATATATTAAGTGAAAGTTCCATCCATACATACACCATTGAAAACCACTAGCCCCAATAGTGGAACATTACTATCAACAACACCTGCTCCTCCAAAGAGATGTACTCACTCTATAATGTGGAGAAGCCAAGGCTTGTCACAATACTCTCGAAGCCTTCTCTAAGAAATGCCTAGCTAAGAGCTTGGCTCCCAAAAGCCATTTCTATGAGTTATGAGCTTCTCTTTATAGCAAAGGGTGGGGTGAACCTTGACATTCCCCTTTGTGACTCTTGGACTACCCTCATGACTCTTCACATCACATAGTGACTATTCACATTCCACTAATGACACTTGGAATTCCACTTACAACATATTTAAAAATAATACACATTTTCCACATGTACCCATGTGAGACAAAATAGGCTAGAGACAACCTAACAACACAAAACGCTGTGACTCCAAGGTTTGGGGAAAGACTAACTCGACAACATCCACTTTATGCGTCTTGTTCATGTACTGATGCCAAGCTTGGTACTGTGTTGTGATGTCCCCAAACTGTTTGATATTGTCTTGCTAAAAGTGGACTCTTGCCTCCATGACATCTGGGCATGTGGTCTTGGAACCTATGTCCATCTTGTCCTGAAAATTGTGCAACATTCTCTTGAGTGTGGTTGGACCACTAACGTACTTCTGCATGTTGTCTATGCTCAACTGCAAGACATCACTACTGGCCTCACGCATCAACTTCTCCATGTACCTGTCAACCTCCAAACATAATTGGTTCTTGTGCTTAGCTTTAGTGAGGGAACCTGCATCTTTTCACTCTCTTCTTCAGCTGCTGGATGTTCCATCTCATCAACCTGTATTAGCATTGTTGCATTATCATTGCGCCTTGTCTTTTTTCTTCTTCTTGTTTCTACATCTCATCTCTTGTTCTTCCTTCGACTCTTGTTCTGCTTGTTACGATCTTAGTTCTACTACCTGCAAGCTCTTCTTTTCTCTCTTACTCTGCTATGTTGTCTATGTCATATGCTTCCTTTTGCTTCTTCTATTAAAGCTTCCTACATGAAGATTGAAATCGCTTTCACTCTACATCTTTGTTCTCCCTCTGTTATGTTAGTAACTTCCTCTTTCCTTGTTCCTTTATTGGATTCTTGCCTTCTACCATTGTTGTTGGCCTTGCTACCATGTTAGTGTTGAGCATATGCATATATTGGCAAGTAAATTGGTGCTTGCTCAATTTATTCCCCGGTACTGCTTTCAGTGATCACTCTTGAAGCAACTCTCTTTGATGATATAGTACAATGACTGCTCGAGAGAAGTGCTTCGCAAGTGTGGTACCTGTGGGACAGGAAAGACACTCATGGAAAGAAAACATTAGCTCTTACAAATCCAACTTCACAACATGATCAAGAAACAATCAGGGCATTTGATGAGAGGAATTGCATAGGTTTGACTGACAAGGGTGACTAAATACTGTTGGAACTGCATACTGCACAATCCCAGCAGTCAGTGTGGAAGCTTGATGACTGGAACTATGTAATGTGCATTTCAGTCTGGGACAGGGCTTGTGAGAGACTGCACATTGCACAGTCTCAGTGACCAAGCTAGGAGACTGGCTCTTGGAATTGCGCATTGCGCAGTTGGAGCCATCCCAGGGCATGATCTGCGCAATTCCAAAAGCCAAGGCAGAGGCCTTGAGCTGTCAGATTACGCGGTGTATGCAAGTGAATGTGAGATCTAGATAGGGGAAGCCCAGATCTATCCATGGGGAGTGTGCAAACAGGTAGATTTGAGAGATGATGCAAGGATGAGTGCAAATCTGGTTAAGTGTAGATGTATGCATGTGAAACAAGTGCGACAATCGATTAAACTGAAGGAACACAAAACACGTGAAGTGATTTGCCACAACAATGACCCTTAGAGAAAAAATTGGGTCATGCATGCAACGCTTAAGAAAGGCAATGCAAAACTTGAAACAACACTTCTACAAGCTAAAACAAGTTAAAACACTAGTGGTCATTCAACAAAATGAGTGAAACAACATTCACAAGCTAAAAAGGCAAAAGTGATTGAAAAAGAAGCAAAAGGCGATAAAAGCAAAGCTCACCCTGAAAATCAATGCCAATGCTCCGAAGGCTTCTTGATCCCTTAGGGAATCTAGAGTTGGATGATCGAATGCATAAGTGATCTCTAGAGGAGTCCATTACATAGATTTGAGAAAATGGAGTTCATGACGTGTATATTTGAGATCAAGGACAACAATGACACTTAGCAGAAATTTCTAAAGATAACAATGTGTCACCTCTAGGAAACTAATGAAAGATCCCTACTTCCCAGGGATGGTTTTCCTCTTAGCTACTTGCTTTTTGGGAGAACTTCCATGCATTGGCTGGAAAGATTGCGTAGTTTTGGAGGGAACCAGACAAATTTTCGGCACATGCATCAAACAACAACTGGGGGAATGCTTCTATGCAATTCCTGGGCTGAGTGGCTCTGGCTGCCTCTCATGCTTTACACAATTTCCCAACTGAAGACAAGCTGTCAGCTAGGTTTGCGCAGTTTTAGAGACTAAGTTCACTGCCAGGATGTTCTACGCTATTCTAGAGAGCAAGGAAACTGGGATGCTTTGTTCAATTCTTGAGAGCAAGTCAGGTTTCTGGGCTGCTCTGCACAATTCCTAAGAGCAAGGCAGGTTGCCCTCTAGGACTGCATAGTTTGTCAAGGTAGCGCAAGAACTAGATGCAAACCAAGTCATGGGGGATCAGCTTGTGGTTATACATCAAAGAATGTAAGTGAACACAAGATACCAAGCGAAAGGTAAACTCAAATGAAAACACAAGTACCTGAGCAATGCAAGACAAGTTGCTAAGATTTTGAGGAGGGATGCTCCAAAACAAAGCGAAGAAAAATTTTGGAGGGTGGCTGTAGCCACTAAAACATTGGTGACACACTAGTAGAACTCCAGCTCTCTATATGGACCTTGTCTCATGTAAAGCGAGTCTAACTCCTTCGGAAGTATTGTTCGATTCTTTGATCGTCATGGCTTCCTCACTAGCTTGAGTTAAAGATATAGTCCCTTCCATTGTCGTGATCAGTTAGGACACATACCAAGCCAAGTCAAATTAGTTGTTTTGATTAGGGATGAGGGGTATATTGATACATAAGTAATATAGATTGTCATAGTTTTATTTTCATCTATGGTGTTGCTCTGTTGCCAACAGGCCTGGACAGTATTCCGACATAGTCACTTCAGGAACACAAGCATCGTCTGATGCTAGCGAGCCTGGATAATACCCCCGTAGAGTTACTTGCTTAACCTCTCGGCATAGGAAGCCTTTCTCTTCTTTCACCTTTATTTTATTTTTCATTTTTTATTTTTTCATTTTCAAAGAATTGTGCATAGGAACTTATTTAATTCATGAGGTGGAAGAGGGATCCCGACTTATTGAGAGAAGAAGTGTTTGTCTCTTCACATACAATGTCTAACATACTTGTTAAGGTTTTCCCTCTCACCTTACTCTACTTGACTGAGTTGACAAGGGTTAACCGAATATAGGAAAACCGATTAGAGTAGGCGGTACTAGTTAAAAGTGCAAGCGCTGTGTTTTCACCAAGACTCACTCTGAACATAACGTATTTTCCATCAAGGTATCTATTGGAAATACTGAGAGGGGCGTGAATCAGTATTTATTTTCAATTTTTAATTTTACTAGTTAGATCACTTACCTTTAGAACACAAAAATGAACAATAGAAGTAAACACTTTTATTAATATAATCTTTATAATGATCAAGTACAACATGGGTAGGGCTCCAACCCTTGATGAAGACACCCAAGCTCCAACCTCGGATGTGCTAAGCACCGACTTGGACTTTAGTGAGGCTCCGACCTCTAGGGATCCAACCCTAATCCTATCCAAGGCACCAACCTTGAGTTTAGGAGCACCAACTCTAGGGACACCAATCCTATAGTTTTGCTTTGTCAAGATATATTTGGTTGTACTTCATGGCTCCCCAAGTTTTCTTCACCGAGCCCTATCAATATTCAACCATCCCTTCACTTAATTGTCACATCATCACTGACAACCTTGTTCTTCACATGAAGGTGTCATCGCTGCTCTTCATGTTACCCAAACAAAACTTCTTCAAGTTCACCTCATGATGGCTTCAACACATCATGGTCTTCAACGATCTCCATAAATATTCAATATGTTTCTTCACCAAGTTCTCTAACTCTGCCCTATTCTATTTTGAAGAGAAGACTTCAACAAGCTCTATTTTTCCAATCCCAATAAATCAATACTTCAACCATGACAACTATGACAACTTCAACCACGACAGCTTCAACCATGGTAAGTACGTCAGCTTCGACCACAGAAACTACGATAGCTTTGACCACAGAAACTACGACAGCTTCAACCACGAAAACTACGATAGCTTCGACCACGACAACTACCACAGCTTCAACCATGACAACTACGACAACTTCGACCATGGCAACAATGACAGCTTCAACCATGGTAACTACAACAGCTTTGACCACGAAAATTACAACAGCTTCAACCAAGATTTTATGCCCAAACAGAATTATCCTTTTTTTCATCCTAAACGATAGTCTCCTTGTTCTCCTTGGTCTTATGTCTTCTTCTGTACTTCGTATCTTTGAATTCTTGCCTGAATTGTTGATCAAAATGAAGTGTTTAGACGTCTATTTATAGAGATTTCGTTTATAACTAAAGGGACACGTCTATTGTAAGTGAGGACAACTTGTATGACTGAGTGTAGGTCGGCTCACTGCTAGGAATAACTTCCTTAACTTAAAAATTCAATATCTCACAAACTATTAGGAGTTTCGGGGCAAATAAAGGCTCGATAGAAAGAGGAAAAAATCCTCTCTAATATGGTCTAGGATCCGTTTTGAAATGATGCCTCCAAGGTGTCCAAAATATTTTTTCTCTATGACTGTCCTTAAATTTTATGCATAAAAAGTTTGGGACAACATGAGGAATGTTTAAGACAACGCGACTTCTACATTCTTTGGCTTCTTCATTGTTATCAATGTCATCATAGGATCATAGAGTCATTATGTAGGAGTGAAACATCCATGTAGCATGACGCATCGACAATGTCATCATATACTAGTGCAGTCATAGTGCAACATCATTAGGAGAACTCCAAAATAATCTTCCAACCATCAAATGATCTTCAACCATGTTATCAAGACCTCATCAAGTGCCATCATCAATTATGGTCATTCATCAAGAGTATGAAATCATCAAATATAGTCCTCCATATGTCATCAAGGGCTTCTAAATACTTGGCACTTGGTACTTCTTAAGACTTCTTCGTTAGTGACTTGACATATTATTTGATGGCATTATTATCAAACAAGAGTTACGACATCATCATATGGAACCAGGCATCTATTGTCTTCAACCTTATCATCTCATTATAGGGTTTCATGATATTCATTAGGCATATCAAGAATATTTTCCATTTCAGCCAATGCCATATTGACATCAATGACAACATTGATTAACAATCTCCCCCTTTGTCATTGATGGAAATATTTTTTCCCTTCCAACATTCTCTCCAACTTTCATATCAATGGCAAACGGGGTGCCCAAGTACTCCCCCTATCAAGTTGCTTCTTTTCATCATATTTTCTTTATCAATAGTAGTTCTTCATAGGTATGTTACTCCCCTTTTCTTGGTGCTCTTTCTTTTGGCAATGTGGTCCATGATAGATGTGTTTACATTTCTTCATGTGATGAACCAACTCCCCCTACCTGCATAAAGTCCTATAGCTTCTTTAGACAAGAAATATTTATGCCTTGTCATCAAGTGGAAGGAATCTTTAACAATAATCCATCTGATAAGTAAGGAATAATGTTCTTCAATGGAGTTTATCCCAAGAGATGATATATCAAAATATGATTGTTCATGTGTGACTCATCAAGAATTTCATATGGACCATTCATGGATAGCTTTTGCAAGAATGCCTAATCATCATAAGCTCCCCCAATTGTATGCATCATATTCCTTTTGGCAGAGTCTCCCCATCAAATAATTGGAATATTAAGGATGACTTCATCAAGTCAACAACATATGTTGTTGGCTAGAGTGTTCAAGGGACTTCCAAATTCAATTTTCTTCCTTCTCTATACTTGTATAAATTTCTTCTCTGGAATGGTTCTTCCTTGTGTAGGGGCCCGAGTCAAGTTACAATCACGTGACATATGCCCAATGTTATGACACTTGAAGCACTTTATGTTTTTCATGAATAATAATTCATGACTTATTGAAAAATTGCTTCTTAGAGATTGATAGGGACCATTATATTTATCTTTGTGATATTCCCTACAATCTTTTGCCATGTGCCCAAAGTTTGTATAAGAATAGCAATAACCAATAAATATACTTTGGTACCTAGGAGAAGAAGGTTTTCTTGATGTACTTCTGAAGTCTTTTTTCTTTGGGATCCTTTGATGATAACCATTTCTTCTTGCATCCTTGACACCATCTACATTTCTTCTTGGAAGAAGGTTTCTTCCATAGTTGTCTTGACTCTTCTCCTTGCCTTCGCTAGAACTGGAAACATCAACAATTATTCCAGGCTTCCTCACATCCTTGTTGTTTGAAGCATTAGGGTTTGCATCATTCTTCCTTGAGGATTCACCTGAATAGCCAAGACCTGATTTATTGAGGGGAGACCTTTGATGTCTTAGGATGTCATCTAGGGTTTGAGAACTTTTCATGTTCTTATTCAGCAAGTCAACTTCCTTTTTAGGAAAGACAATTTATTCCTTCATTTTCTTGCATTCTTCATCCTTCTTTGATATAATGATCTCCATTTCTTCCTTCATCTTGGTTGCTTCACATGATTGGGTCTTAAGTGAAGTGATTTCTAATTTTAAATTGGTGATGTCATCATCATTTTCTTCTAGTTGGCATATCATGGTGTTTCTCTCCTTTTCTGCTTCATCAAATTGTCCTTCTATGAATGCCAAAGCCTCTGTCACCGTCTCAGCTCCTTGTGCTTGTTTCCTTGCTTCTTCTAGTTGAGATCTAAGGGAGGAGACCTCTTCCTTGTATTGACCAATCTTTGCTTCAAGTTTGTTCAAGATTTTGTGCCTTTGTTCAAGGTGGCTCGATAAGGTATCTTCCTGTTTCTTTGCCTTATCCAATTGATTTGTCATGGATATGAATTCTTCATGATGCTTTCTCTTGTTTTGATGAAATTCTTCCTTAATCTTGGCGAGCTCCTCATCTCTTTCTTGTACTTGAATCTTGAAAAGGTCAACTTCCTTCCTTGTCTTATCCTGGTCACCAACTTGTGCTTTCTTCTTAAGTTCCTCATTTTCCTTTTTCAAATTATTAATCTCTTCCATGTTAGCCATAAGTTTAGTGATGAGATCTTCTTCAAATATTTTTCATTCTCTTGGTCTTCTAGGTCTTCTTTAGCCTTGATGTTATCACTCTTATCTTCACCTTCCTTGATGGGCTCTGGATTTCCTTCTTGTTTTCCATAATTTTCTTGACTAGAGATCATTGTCAATGCTCCTTTTGAGTGAAGATCATGAATTTTATCCCATATGCCTTTTGTTGACGAACATTTTTCAAAATTGGCCTTCATAGAATCAGGTAGCCCATACAAGATTGCTTTCATTACTCTTGTATTATGTTCCTTGGATTCTCCATCCTTCATGCTATCAACAATCACTGATTTCCAGACTTCAATGCCTTGACTCTTTAAGAAATTCCTCATTCTTGCTTCCCATATATCAAAGTTTCCATTGAACAATGGAGCCTTCACAAATTGATTGAATTCAATTTTGGTGGTTGAGGGAGACACATCTTTAGGAGGATTGAAGACTTTCTTCCTTGGCTTTGCCATTTGTGTTTTAATGATCAACCTTCAAGTTGTTAGGCTTTGAGTGAAGGCATTGGCTCTGATACCAATTGTTGGAAATACTGAGAGGGGGGTGAATAATTATTTCTTTTCAATTGTTACTTTTACCAATTAGATCACTTATATTTAGAACACAAAAATGAACAATAGAAGTAAATGCTTTTATTAATATAATCTTTATAATGAATCAAGTACAATATGAGTAGGGCTCCAACCCTTGATGAAGACACCCAAGCTCTAATCTAGGATGTGCCAAGCACCTACTTGGACTTTAGTGAGGCTCCGACCTCTAGGGCTCCAACCCTAATCTTATCCAAGGCACCAACCTTTAGTTTAGGAGCACCAACTCCAAGGACACCAATCCTATAGATTTGCTTTGTCAAGATATGTTTGGTTGTACTTCACGGATCCCCAAGTCTTCTTCACTAAACCCTGTCAATCTTCAGCTATCCCTTCACTTAATTGTCACATCATCAATGACAACCTTGTTCTTCACATGAAGGTGTCACCACTGCTCTTCATGTTACCCAAACAAAACTTATTCAAGGTCACCTCATGATGGCTTCAATGCATCATGATCTTCAATGATCTCCACAAATATTCAATATGCTTCTTCACAAAGTTCTCCAACTCTACCCTATTTTGTTCTCAAGAGAAGACTTCAACAAGCTCTATTTATCCAATCCCAATAAATCAACACTTCGACCACGACAACTATGACAGCTTCGACCATGACAACTACGACAAATTTGCCCACAACAACTATGACAACTATGGCAGCTTCAGCCACAGCAACTACGGTAGCTTCGACCATGAAAATTATGGCAACTTTGACCAATATTTTATGCCCAAACAAAATTATTATTATTATTTTTTATATTTATATTTTATTTTATTTTATTTTTTATTTTTTTAATTATTTTTTAATTATTTTTTATTTTTTATTTTATTATTTTATTTTATTTTATTTTTTGTCCTAAACAATAGTCTCCTTGTTCTCCTTGGCCTTCTGTCTTCTTCTGTACTTCGTTTCTCTGAATTCTTTCTCGAATTGTTGATCAAAATGAAGTGTTTAGACGTCTATTTATAGATATTTCATTTATAACTAAAGGGACACATCTATTTGAAGTGAGGCCGACTTGTATGACTGAGTGTATGTCGGCTCGGCTCATTGCTAGGAATAATTTCCTTAACATAAAAATTCAATATCTCACAAACTAGTAGGATTTTCGGGGAATATAAAGGCTCATTAGAAAGGGGAAAAATCCTCTTTAAGATGTTCTAGGATCCATTTTGAAATGATGCCTCCAAGGTGTCTAAAATATTTTTTCTTTGCGACTGTCCTT
Source organism: Pinus tabuliformis (assembly GCA_031772625.1). Lineage (NCBI taxonomy): Eukaryota > Viridiplantae > Streptophyta > Pinopsida > Pinales > Pinaceae > Pinus > Pinus tabuliformis. The sequence continues at coordinate 1,972,556,774 of CM062816.1, read as the reverse complement.
AAAATTTATGCATAAAAAGTTTGGGACAACATGAGGAATGTTTGGGACATCATGGCTTCTTCATTCTTTGGCTTCTTCATTGTTATTAATGCCATCATAGGATCATAGAGTCAATATGTAGGAGTGCAACATCCATGTAGCATGACGCATCAACAATGTCATCATATACTAGTGCAGTCATAGTGCAACATAATTAGGAGAAATCCAAAATAATCTTCCAACCATCAAATGATCTCCAACCATGTTATCGGTTAGGGTCCTATAATAATAGGATTCATAATTTTGAATTGGATATAGTTAGTCTTGTAATATTGTACATACTTTTTCTTTTTGCAAAATGTTTTCCATATTAAAAATTAAAAAAATGTAAAGAGGGTATGTCCTAAAAGAATAATCAAAGGACAAAAAGAAAGAAAAAGATCAAAAAAGTGAAAAATATGAACACCAAAAAGAAATAAATAGATCATGAAAGTGTGCAAATTCAAGGGCCACTACTTTTTACTTTATTATGCAAAATAAGGTTGTGTGCATCTTGTCAGAAATGACACAATCCATGATGGTCAAATAACTTAATCTTGACTCATTCATGCTTTAAATTTCATATTGATAGATAGAGAATAAGATCTAGCCAAACGGTTTAATCTTGGCAGATTAGTAGTTAGGTTGAGAATAAAAATGAGCTCATCAGTTTAATCTGAACCATTGGAAGTTATAAGGTTAGAATTAGATAGTTTGCTTGTCAAAAGAAAAGGAAATAAAGGGTCATCAAGCTCAAATGCACCCAATAAATGAAAAGAAAATTTTAGGATAAATAAAGGGTAGGTAGAAGAAAGGTTGCAAATGCACAAGGTTACTAAGTCAAAAGCACATTTATCATGCTTAATCCTATGTTTCATGTGCATGAAGAAATGTGAGAAAGAAAAGATATTCAAAAGCCTCTTTAACTAATTTCCCCTCATTTCATTATACCCCCACATGCTTATTTGCTAATTTCCCCATTATCCCTCCATCACTTATAAATACCCTTTGTCCTCTCTTTTTTACCTTTACCGCTTGGTTTCACACATTTCCCTATTAATTACCCTTCAAAAATCATCCCCCCTACCCAAAACCCCTTTTCCCTAGTGTGAAACCCATTCCCCATTACAAATATCACTTCCCCCCTTATTAATTTCTCTTTCCCCCCCTAAAAACCCCCTTATCCTAAGTTTTTATGCCCCCAATTTATCTAATTAACTTCCCCGTTTCATATTTCCTTAACAAACCATTTTTAACCCACCAACCCTTGGTGTAGTTAAAAAACCCTCGCTACATGAACCATGATCCCACCTAATTAACCATATGTTTATATTGAACACCCGACATTATTGGTTAATTAATTACATATCTATGTAATTAAACCCAGGGCCCTGCAAATCCCTTTCCCAATTCCCTCTGTGCATCTTAACTGCATAATAGCCCTCTGATCTCCTACCCCCAGATCTGACGACGTATAACCATATCGTGCGGGTTCACTATCCGACTGATAACAGCCCGAGAGCACGCGAGATTCATGGTTTTGCCTGGGCACTATTCTACTACGTGGCGGCCCCAGGCTAGATCGCATGCTCGCGAAAAATACCACTTGCCCTCCAAAGCGGTGCAATGGCCCAAAAAACCACCTCCTTGCCTAAGCTGAAAACTACCCATTGTTCATTTATAATTTCCATGCCAACATGTGACCGTTACCTGTTCAAAGGCCGAAAAATCCCCAAATTGCTCTTTTCGCTTGTTTTTCACTGCAACTGTTGCTTAGCCATTTGCGACACACTGAACCTTTGCGACCAAATTTGACCACCTGCTGCTGCCTGAAGAAGCTCCGGATACCTAATTAAAGCAACGAGTTGACAGTTAAAGCTACAATACCCTCTGCATTCACCACTAAACCCAATTTGCAAGCTAGACCGCCAATTTCCAGGTATTCATGGGAAAACTAGAACAACCCTTCAATTTGAAAACACATAGTCTAATTGAAAGCTTAATTAATTGAAACCAATTAAGAAATTTGCCTAAATTGAAGACAAGCTTATTGGTATACCCAAAACCTTCATTTTACAGACTGTAAATACCCTCCCACTCTACCAATGCTTATAAACCTCACTCTGAAACCCCTCAAAGCCTAATTCAAGTCTATAAACTTAGTTATGGATTCCCAAACCTCTCTAGATGTGATACATCTACAAACCCCTCACCTGGACATCGACCACCTCGCATTGGCAGATAGAGACTTCCAAATAAAGGACACAACTTCCCCTGCTTACCTTCTAAAGCACCACTGCTGGAGTAAGGACAAGTTCTTAAACCAGAACGATGACATTCACCTTTGGGAGTCTAATTTGCCCAAATATTTGTTTCCAGAAGTACACCCATTCCTAGACATCATCCACTTCTGTCATGCTTGCTACATTCCCAGCCAAAGAGCCATTGTCACCCCTGACCAGAAAGTTTTGTTTACCATCACTGTATAATCCATTAACCAAATGCTGTAGGTCCAACCAAGCCCTAGTGAGACACCATTTTCTATTGAAGAATTGTTGGACCTTTATACCAAGTTAGACCTTCCTAGAATAGCCCAAATTTTCCAAACTTTCATCATAGAGGAATGTCATACTCCCATAGATAGTCCCCCTTATGTTGCCACCATTTTTTCTGAGAGAGGCAGAAAAATTATTACCATGCTCTCTTGCATTTTAGGTTACACCACAAATGAGCATGTGGATGAGGTTGTCCTGAATTTCCTTTCCATCTTTAGCGCAAGCAAGCCTCCTGTTATAATTTACAACCATGCTTTGTTCATAGCAGATAGGATGCATGAGAAATTCAGCAGATTACCTACTGAAAGAGTCTTCAAGTACTCATCTATATTATTTCATATGTTCTTATATTATCAACCAGAAAAATTACCTGTCAGCATCCAGAAGTTGGATACTAAAGGAAATCCAAGGTTAGTTATCTATTGGACACCCTTGATCCAGAAGTACTCCACTATATTCACTTACAAGGACTTCATAGATTCATTTTTCCATCCAGTCATGGATATGCTAACCAGTAGCCCTCACCCAAAAATTAGTCAAGAGATCAAAAGGGTGTTACAGTTGGCCAAGAATAGTGAGGTGGGAGGCTGATATCTATACCAGAACCACACAAAAATAAGAATTTATGGATGCCAACTTGCCCCTTACAAACTGCCCAAATACCTCCCCATGAGGATATTTGCACTAGAATACTTTAGGTAGATTATCAATTCTGATGAAGTCAACTTCCTAGCAGCTAGGAAGAAAACCCAATTCAAAATGAAAAATCAATTGGGCCCCTTCATTTGTAATAACAGAGAAGCTGGACCAGAGGCATATAAGATTTTGCAGTATGACCCTCAAGGAGTCATAAATAAACTAAGGAATAAGGTCAAATTGGGACCTTTCATCCATCATCCCAGACCAGACATTGAGAGGTTTGCCAACCAATCAGAATGGTTGGAAAACAATTTAATTGACATGGGTAGCACTGTAGAGGATGTAGAAAATACATTGATTAATGTAGACAAACAGATTGATGAAAGATCCTTCTTGCAGGTTCCAGAACTAGGAGAACCAATGAATATTCCTCCTGTTTTATAGACTCCAGCAAATGAGGAGAGAAACCCAAAGAGAAACAGGGAAGAAGGTTCCAGTTCAGCCATGGAAACCACATATGAATAGTTCGAGATCAGTTACAGGAAGAGGCCTAAGCTTAATGATGTAACTGAACATGAAGACGCCATTAAATCAGTGGAAATCACTAATACTGATACAATGGTGGAAAGAAACAAAGGAATAACAGCTTCAGGAGAAACACAGCAACCCTAAACATCTAACACTCAATTGATTGAGAGACAACTCAATGTTGAGGTTTCTTCATTCACCAGGCTAGTGGATAAAGAAAAGGATATCAAGGACAGATACAAGGAAATCAAATTGAGAAATGAGAAGTTGAAGGCTGAAACCTATGCTCAATACTTCAAGCACACACCAGCAAATCAAAGTAGGTTGATGTCAGATTTTGACATCAAAACAGGAAAAATGCAGGTGTCCTTCATGCAGCCTACTATCCAACAGCCAAAAACATCAGCTGACTACAGGAAAACAGACTTTGAGGTTTTGGCCAAGGATGTTCATCCCATTGACCAGATTGAATTCCACAAGCAGGCAAGTGAGATGATCTACTCCACCTTAATAGGAAAAGCCATGGCTACACATAAGCTGCAAAGTTCTTTGGACAACATTACAAATTGGAAAAGGCCTTCTCACAGGCCAAGGACAATAGGATCAAGTCATTGGAGGACTCGGTAATTGAATGGGGACATGATCCCAATGATATCAAGGCTGCTGAGAAGTTAATAAAAAAAGAATGAGGACATTGTTGCTCTCAAAAAGAAACTAAAATTGCCTCATTCAGAGCACCCACAAACAAAACAGGTCCTTGAGAGCCAAACTCATCAAGAGGAGATGATGGACCTTGTTCTCCAACTTAATGATCAACTAAAGGAAATGGACAAGGAGTTAGACAACTTGATATAGTTAAAACAAGCTAGTCTTGAGACTGCCCCTGCCACTGTTATCCCAATAGTCACTGCTGTAATACCATCCACTTTGGCAACATTATTGGCTCCTACAGCTCCACTGGTTACAACCCTCCCAACTTCTACAACATCTACACCAGCAACAAGTTCGACATCAGCAGCAGCCCAGCCAGGTGATGAGGCAAGTAAGTTGGTCAAAGCAATGGAATACATGTCCATTTAGACCACACATATGAACAAACCAAAGGAAAAGATAACCAGTCTAGAGACTGACTATAAGCTTGCCCAGATTATGCACAAGGAAGAAGTACAAAAGGCAACCAGAATGAATGAAAGAATAAAAAGCTTGGAGAAGGAATTGAATTTGAAGGAGCCACTTGGCCAAGCCAAGGAACAGTTATGGGCCAATATCATTGACTTTGTCAATGATATTTGGCCATCCATTCAAGTGATTTTTGAACAAATTGACTTAGTGAAAGAGGCTATAGAAGCCATACAAAGAGTGATAACAGAACTGGGATACATGCCAGAGGAAGCCACTAGGATCATTCACTTCCTTAACTCCAAAAATAAGTATGAATTGCAAGAATTGGAGATACTTGACAGGACATGTACAATATTGGAAGTAAAAAGGGTGCTCACCAAAAGAAATTTAATGCTAAACCTGGAAGATAAGTGCCAAACCATGCAATTGGCTATAGACGTATTCATGGTTAAGTTTGATGTTTTGAGGTAGAAAGGTCTGCCAAATCCCTTAGTAATAAACGATAAATTAATGCCACAGGAGGACTACAACAGAAGGATAAGAGAAGTGGCAAGGGATCAGGTAAACACTTCATCTATGAAGGGGATGCCTACTGGCAAGGTCCTATATCAGACCTTTGAAAACTTGTTTTACCTCCAGCATGAGGTAAAACACCTTTTTGTGAATAAACCCACTTTTGCCAAATACACTAAGGCAGATGAAATATACAAGAAGATGGTAAATATCCAATTACCAGATGCATAAACATGGGAGAAATTGAATGACTTACTGTAGAAATACACAGTCAAAATGTAAAAATGTACAGTAAGGGTGAAAACAACACAGTAAAAGGATAATGATAGATCAACCAGGTAAAAGAGTATCAGTTGAAAGATCAAAGTGAAAAGAAAATCCATCGTGAATACCAATAGCAAAGCAGAGAATAAAAAGAAAAATATTAGAGCATAAATACATCACAACCTAATAAACGGGGACAACATACAACAGTTGAACATTTGTCTTTATCTTCTTGCATGAAGATATTTCTTTCTCCTAGATTAATTCCCAAGATAGTTTGGGATATTTTGTAAATTATTTTTGTATAAATACTTCATAATTTGAAGTATTGGGTGTGGATTGCTATACATTTGTAGAGTTGTATTGATCATAAACCTGAGGGTTATTGTACCAATTTTTCAAGTCAGCAGACTAGACTAAGTAATAAAGAGATTTCATTACAGGATTCATGTGTTGAGCTATATAGTGAAGTACTTTCTTTGTCAAACTTGTTATTTTCTTATGTTTTTGATAAAATAAAATGTTATATAAAGTTGAATGAATTGACTGGAAATTTTTCTCAGATTTTGTTTAAGTACACGCTATTTTGAACAGTTGATCATTTCTATGTTTTCTTCTGATATCCAGATCTGAGAATCCTTAATTGCTCTCCCATCTCGGTTGACCTATTTCACTTTCTTCATAATCCGGCCTAAGGAACCCTTAATTTCTCCTTGCATCCGATTGAAAACCACTTCACCATCCAGCCCTGAGATCTGAAGTAACTCAACTATCTTCCCCTCATGTAGACACTGTTTTTAGAACTTGATCCAGTCTTGTTTGCTTGCATTTGACCCCACAACCCAATGGTAAAAGACATCCCCTCGTCCATCTAAGTAAGTAATCCCACCACCAAATCCAAATCAAAACCCAAGTACAATCATAACTAACCTAAAATCAATTAACTAAACAAAGTTAAATCATAAAGAGAGAGCCCTCTCTGAGCATTAGGAAGGCTAGAACCTAATCTCTAAAGTAGGTTTGTGGTTACCTATATCATTTCTTTCTCTAACAACTTCTAAATAAATTTTGGAGTGATAACATATTGGCGACCATAATGGGGACCTCGATCCTCAGTGCAATAAAACTTTAAGGAAATCTTAAAATATCATATTTTTCCCCTTAAGGTCATTTTTGTTAAAAAAATTTCATAAAAAAAAATAAAAAATTAAAATTCTGGCTACCAAAAAGACTCACTATACCAGGGAAAATCCAGATCCAAACCCTGCTACAATAGTTGATGACCCTGACGTAATTTTAAGGAAATAAAAAAAGGTGGAAACTCAAGCAAGTAGTAGCCAGTTAGTTAAAGCAAATTCACTCCCCGAGGAATTATCAACTTTAGAGGATATTCCATTTGATTTTTCATTTGACCTCTAATTGTTTAGGACTAAATCAGATAATACAATTCATGAAACTATATTAGACCCTAATTTTATTCAATTCGTTGAGTCAAAAAGGGTGCCTATACATCTAGATTTAGATAAACTTGTGCTGGATACTTTTGACAAACTAGAAGCTTTAACCTCTCATTGATAAGCCATATAGATGATGCCTACCTTCAAAAATCAGTTGAATTAGCTGCCCTCACTGCTACTGCCTCTGAAATTTCTGCACAATCTTCAAATATTGTAAATCCACCTTCATTTACTACCACCTCATCTATAATATCCACCACAGTTCATTCCCCTAAACTAGTTATTAATCAGCTTCCTATTCAACCAAACTCCTCAACCTCATCTAGTTCATCTCCATCCAGTTCATCTCCATCCATTTCAAGCCCTTCCTCAAGAATCACTAATTTTCCCCCTAGTCAAACCAAAATCTCAGCCATGGCAGACAGATATGCATCTTTGGTTTTACCAGCTCAGCTCCATGCCATGCCCCAAGATTACCAAAGAAAAATCTTTTTGTTTGATGCTACTAGTCAGTATACTACCCAACAACATGTGAACAAAATGACTGACTATTTTGATTTGCATGAGATTGATGAATCTGATGTCCAAGTGAGGTTGTTTGACCAAACATTAACTGGGGATGTTAAGAAATGGTTCAAAGGTTTACCTGCTAATCATATTGCAGATTTATCTACTCTTCATAGATTGTTTATTGATAGATGGGAGAGAAAGAAAAACCCTCTGCAAATACTATCTGAATATGATAACATTATAAGAGCTCCTAATGAGTCAGTTCGGGATTATTGTACTAGTTTCAATAACATCTACAATGTAATCCCTGCTAATATTAAGCCTCCACTAGACCTAGCACTCATCAAATTCCCTGATGGTTTTGACACTGATATGTCATACCAATTAAGGGAAAGTAACCCTGAAACATTGGAACAAATGCAAAGTAATGTTGTTAGTGTAGAAGCCAATCTATTAGCTAAGAAAGCTAGGATGAGAAAAGAAAAAAGAGTTCTTATTAAAGAGGAAACCTCCACATCTAATGGTAAAATATATAGTTTAGCAAAGAGCGTTGAAAGAGTAATGGATAGATTAGAAAACATGGAAAGAAAAACTCAATGGGAGAATCAACAACCACCCCCAATAAGAAACCCCAACTTTAGGAAAAATCCTAACACTGGAAAGCATGCTATACTAGATCAGAAAATTAGACCACTCTCCCAGGAAAACTATGCTAAGGGTCTACAAAACCATAAAAAAGAGGATGACACCCAGATAAATATATTAGGGATTAAAAATGAAGATGTTGTTTTTGTTACTAAAGAAGAACAAGAATTGTACATGCTACAACAATTGCAATTAGAATCTGGAGAGTCCTTTGACTTTAAACAGGGCTATGAATTTGCTGTATATGAGGTTCAAAAATAGTACAACCTTAGAAGTAAAAAGAATAATGAAATTCCCACTAAGAGATCAATTCAAACCCAAACTAAAAAGATAACAGAAGCTCCTGTGACCAAAGTTCTACAAATTCTCCCTAGGGGAACTCGGGAGACTTCCAGCCCAAAATTGTAGATATAACTTCATCTGAAACTCAAATTGAAATTGTTACTCAAATCATTCCAAATAAGAGAATTCAAAACAAAACTGCTCAAACACAAATTGAATTGCCTAGTACTGAAAGAGAAGATAAAAACACACAGACCACATTTGCTAAGGTAGATATCATCTAGTCAAGCAAAACTCAATTTCCATTTAACATTAATACTGATATAAAAAAATTGAAAATATGAGTTCCTTTGACCAAGCTAGTGAAAAATGAATCATATAGAAAAAAATCACTGAAACACTGAATATAGGTGAAGGAGAGGATGCTGTGAATTTGAATGATGATCAACCCGAGTTATTGTTTGGTCCTGAAGTAAATGGTACACATCAGCAAGGGGGTATCCATCCTTCTACATTAGCTTGAACATTCATGACAAAATATTACATAATGCTATGCTAGACTTAGGGGCATCCCATAACTTAATGCCAAAAGCTATCATGGAGAGATTAAACTTAGATATCACCATACCATATAAGGACTTGTTTTCCTTTGAATCTAGCCAAATTAAATGCCTCGGCCTAATCAAGGATTTGAGTGTAACTCTAGTCCACTGCCCAAAAAATTGTATTGTCATGGACATAGTAGTTTCTGACATCCCACCCAAGTATGGAATGATGTTATCTCGCTCATGGGGAGCCAAATTGCAGGGATCTTTACAATTAGATATGTCATATGCCACCATCTCTATTTTTTGTCAACAAAGGAAAATTTATAGAGAGACCTTGATGAAATACATGGTGAGTAGTGCAGAAAAACCACATAATTTCCCTATATACTCCATGCATTCTGATATGGACTCTTCATCTTGTATAATTTAGAACATGACAAAAAGGAAGTCACAACTATAGAAGAAATATACAAAGCTCTTGATAGCGAGAACTTTTTTCATGAGTCTCTATGGCATTTGGATTTTGATGGATCTGTGAATAGATTAGGAGTAGGTGCAAGAGTGTGGATTCACAACATGGAAAATAATCATTTTGAAGGTCATGAATTAAGATTAAACTTTAAGTGCATAAACAATATGGCAGAATATGAAGCTCTAATCTGAGGACTATAAATGGTTAGAAAACTTGGAGCCAAGAGAGGTTCTATTATGGGAGACTCATAATTGATTATTAAACAAATTAAAAGTGAATACTCTGTGAATAATCCCAGACTTGGCCAATACAGAGAGACTATCCTAGATTTGGTTAAAGACCTTATGGAAACAAACTTTGCTGCTATTCCTAGAAAAAAAAAATATGCAAGCTCACAGTCTGCCCACTTTTGCTAGTACCTACAAATTTCCTTTTCAACCCAACCACCAGTACACTGCAGAAGTGAGACATAGGCCTATCATACCTGAAAATTTGAAATATTGGTAGATTTTCTCACAAGATTCTCAAATTTTTTACTTCATGAATGTTGAAGGAGAGTTTCAAAATTGTAATATAGATACAGATTGTATAGTAGACAATGACATAGATAGTGGGATAGATGTAAATACTTTAGATATAGGTAAACCCATTAATTTCACTAAAGTAGAAATATACAACTTAGAAAATGTAGAAATAGAAGAAATAATGAATGATGATCCTGAAATTCTGAACCTTAAAAATAAGTTTTTTCCTAAGGGATTCGTCCCATTGGAAGATTTGTTTGATTCAAATGATGTAGCTAGGAAACCAAAAATGGAGCCTTTAAGAGCAAATATAGAAGAATGTAACATAGGAACTGAAGAAAAACCTAAGTTCATTAAAATATCAAAAGCCTTACCTCCATATGAAAAGGTTAAATATATAAGTCTGTTCGAAGAGTTTCAAGGTATCTTTGCCTGGAGTTATGAAAACCTAAAGTCTTATGACACCAGCATAATTCAACACAAGATACCCATCAAAGAAGATCATAAACCCTTTAAACATAAGCTTAGGAGAATTAATCCAGTTCTTATGCCATCAATTGAAAAGGAAGTAAAAAGGATGTATGATGCCCAAATCATAGCTCCCATTAGATATTCAGATTGGGTATCAAACTTAGTCACTACTAGGAAGAAAACAAGAGAAATCAGACTCTGTGTTGATTTCAAAAATTTGAACAAAGTCTCATTAAAAGATAACTATCCTCTCTAAAAGATGGACCATATTCTTCAGAGGGTAGTAGGTTCATCTAGAATTTCATTGCTTGATGGATTTTCTAGATACAACCAAATCTTAGTTCAACTAGAGGACCAAGCAAAGACTGCATTTACTACTCCTTGGGGTACTTTCATGTATTTGAAGATGCCTTTTGGATTATTGAATGTAGGTGCACCATTTCAAAGAGCCATGGATATAGCTTGTGCCAAAGAAATCCATGACTTCCTAGTTGTTTACCAGGATGACATCACAGTGTTTTCAAAATCTGATAATGAACATCTAGATCATCTGAGAAGAGTTTTCATTAAATGTAGAAAGTTTGGTATTTCATTAAATCCCAAAAGACACTCTTTGGTCTAGAAGAAGGTAAAATCTTGGGAAATATAATATCCAAAGATGGAATTAGAATAGATCCTTCTAAAATAGAGGCCATCCTGACCATCACCCATTCTAGAAACATCAAATAATTACAGTCATTTCTAGGCAAAATAAATTTTCTTAGGAGATTCATTTCAAACTTAGCAGAATTAATTAGAAAGCTAAATAACATTTTAAGGAAAGATTCAACACTTAAGTGGATAGTGGAGGCTAAACAATCTTTTGAGGCCATCAAGCATGCCCTTACCAAAATTCTAGTCCTCATAAGCCCTGATTTCCAAAAGGATTTTGTAATTTTTTCTTTTGCTTCAGAACATACTATTGCAACAGTCTTGTTGCAAAAGAATGATCAAGGATATGAGAAACCTATTGCATTTTTTAGTAAATCTTTAAGAGATGCCACCCTAAAGTACAACATAATGGAAAAACAAGCACTAGCTTTAGTGAAAGCTATTAAAGATTTCAGAGTGTGCATCTTGTATTCACACATCATTGCTTATGTTCCAAATTCAGTAGTAAAGGACATTTTGACACAATATGGGCCTGAAGGAAAGAGAGGAAAATGGATTTCCACTATTTTGGAAAATGACATAGAAATAAAGCCTACAAAACTTATCAAAGGCCAAGGTTTAGCTAAACTCATGGCCAAATCGAACTGTCAGGCCTTAGATATAAATTTCATTGGTGCCCTAGATGATCAAGAAGAGATGGCGACTCCATAGATCAGTTAACCTTTTATAGATTCACCTTGGTATGCAAATATCATATTTGTCTTACTAAAATTACAAGCTCCTCCTGGTTTATCTAGAACTAAAGCTATATTTTTGAAAATGAAATCAATGAAATATTGTATCATAGATAATGCTTTATTTTGGAAAGATAATGGTGGCATTCTATTAAATTGTTTATTGAAAAATGAAGCTGATAAAATTATGCAAGAATTTCATGCAGGAGATTGTGGAGGACACTTGTATTGGAAAACAACTGTTGACAAGATTCTAAGGGCTGGTTTTTACTGGCCCACCCTTTTTGCAGATGTCAAGAAACATGTGACCTCCTGTCATAAGTGCCAAATATTTGAGGGTAAAAGGAAGCTCTTACCTTTACCTCTCAAACCCATATCCACAGAAGTGCCATTTCAACAATGGGGTTTAGACTTCATTGGGGAAATTCACCCAGCCTCCTTAGCCCAGCATAAATGGATTTTGACAGCCACTGATTACTTTACCAAATGGATAGAAGCCATCCCTTCTAGACAAGCCACAAACTCTGTCATTATCTCATTCCTTGAAAATAATATCCTATCGAGATTTGGATGCCCCAAAAATTTCATTACTGATAATGCAACTGCTTTTAAATCTAAGAAAATGGTAGAATTTTGTAACAAATATCACATTACCCTTGGTCATTCCACTAACTATTACCCCAAAGGTAATGGACTTGCAGAATACTCAAACAAAATCCTTGTTAATATCATCAAGAAACTACTGGAAGACAACAAGAAAAAATGTAACAAAAAGTTGATAAATGCCTTACGGGCAGACATACTAACTACCAAAAAGTCTATTGGTACATCTCCTTATTAGTTAGTATATGGTATGGATGTTGTTTTTCCATCCTCTTTAGGAGTACCAGTGTTGAAGATCATCTAGGAGTTGCAGGTAGAACCAAATGATATCCAAAGAAGGATAAATCAGACAATACACTTGCAACAAACCAAAGAAGAAGTTTATGTCAAATCACAAGTGATCCATGATAAAATCAAAAATATTTTTGACAAAAAGACCAAAGCCGATGATTTTCACATAGGTGATAAAGTTCTCAAATGGGATTTTAGAAGAGAAGATAAAGTAAAACATGGCAAATTTGATTTTCTGTGGCAAGGCCCTTATGTCATTTATGGTTATAGAGGTAACAATGCATTTTTCTTGAGAGAGTTGGATGGAACAGATCTACCAGGAGGACCTGTCAATGGTAGAATGCTGAAGCATTACTTATCCACAGATTAATAGTAGTTCACTTTAATTTACTCATTGTATATAACATTTCAGAGTTTATATTGGATTGGATGGTAATCTTTTAAAATTTGAAGCCCGGAGAGAAGGCCCTGAGCTTTGAAGGGTTCACCATCATAAGTATGAATAAAGAAGAATCAAAGAAGAGAAATTTACAAGTTAACTATAGTCATAGTTTCAAAGGCTAATAATCTTGAATTTCTTGACATTTCACTAGGAAATGCCATCCCCATGTGGAGCCACTATTAGGGTCCTATAATAATAAGATTCATAATTTTGAATTGGCTATGGTTAGACTTGTAATATTGTACATACTTTCGCTTTCCGCAAATTTTTTTCCATATTAAAAATTAAAAAATGTAAAGAGGGTGTGTCCTAAGAGAATAATCAAAGGAAAAACAGAAAGAAAAAGATAAAAAAAGTTAAAAATATGAACCCCCAAAAGAAATAAAACAGTTCATGAAAGTGTGAAAATTCAAGTGGACCACTAATCATTGTGTTGTACTAATCCGAGACAGAGGACGACTAGTAAGAGCTAGGGTTCACCAAAATTATTTAGACATTGAACGCCATGGAGAGGCATAAAGGGGCGAGCTCCACTCCCTCCTACAGTCAGGCAGTCTCCAGCCGAGGCAAGAAATCGCTGGAGGTTGAAAAGGGTCTTTAAAGAGGAGTGAAAGGGAACATCGATGATGAATAGGAGCAAAATAATAAAAGGGAGGAAGACCGAATAAAAGAAAAAGAGGAAGAGGACAAGAAACAGGAAGCAAAAAATAAAAAACAAAAGGGTCCATGTAAGCCTAAGACCAAGGTCATACCTAGAGTGGTTTTAAGTGATCCCGCACTATAGGCACATAGGGATCATATGAGGACTTATGCTATCATTTGTAAATTCATGGGGTTATGGCCCACAAAGAAGGCACTATAGGCGTGGATCAAATATCACTGGAAACCTAAAGGGGATATAGACCTACATCTTGGGTCAAAGGGTTTCTTTACTGTAGTCTTTACAATCATCAAGGATAAAGACAGGGTGTTTGAAGGAGAGCCCTACTTCTATGTAGCTACAGGCCTCTATATGTGGCCTTGGATGATGAATTTTGTCCCGGAGCGCGAGACCTTCACTTTGGTCCCGGTTTAGGTATGTCTCTACTCCTTACCTCTAGATTACTGGCAACCAGAATCTTTATCAGCAATAGGAAATAAATTAGGGCGTTTTGTTAAAATATCTGAGGCAACTAGAAGGGGAAAGTACACCTCCTTCGCCCATATATGTGTGGAGATGGATCTTTCTGGAGCTCTACCGGATGAGGTGATCCTAGAAGTTTTTGATGAAGAATGGGTGCAAACAGTGGATTATGAACATATTCCTTTTAGATGTCACAAATGCCATGAACATGGGCATCTATTCAGAGAATTCCCTCTCAACAAAACAGAGAGCAGAAGTAAAGTAACAGTAGGGAAAGATACTGAGAGCTTTCATAAAGTGGGAAATAAAGGAAAAGGAAGTAAAAGGTTGCAAAAAAAAACCACATAGAGGGACAACAGGCAAGTCTGAATAGGTACAAAGTTCTAGAAGAAGAGGAAGAGGTAACAAAGGTAGATCAGGCCATGGAGGGCAGCCCAGGGGAGAGGGAAAAGGAAGAAAATAGTGAGAAGATACACGACATTAACCAGAAAAATGGGAATATGTTGAGCAATATGGAATTGGAAATGGACCAAGAAATGACCCCGAGTGAGGTAGAAATGGAGGATCATGAATTGCAAGACATTCTCGAAAGAGAACACCTAGATCTGGAAAGCTTCTTGAAACAGGGAACCATGGAAGGGGTGGATTCACTTCCTCAAGAGGAGTTTAATAGAGTGCAACAACTATTTTTATGGAGAACTCAGACTAAAGGGTCGGGTGGGAAAAAAACTCTTGAAAGGCAGGACAATGAAGGGGTAAAGACCATGAAAACCACATCAGGACTCGCTCCCAGAAACCTAGGAAGGAAAAGGGGTAGAAAAAAACAAAATGAGCTTCTGATTAAATGTGGAAAACTGATGATAGATTCAGGTAAGATGAAAGATCTAACTAGCTACTCCTTTACTAATCATTCTTAATGAAGCTCACGTATTGGAATATTAGAGGTCTAGGAAGTAAAAGGAAACAAAGGATTCTCAACAACAGAGTGAAACAAGAAACTACAGATATGATTTTATCCAGGAAACTAAATGTTCAATTAAAAAAATTAGAGAAATACACAACAAATGGCTAAATGGATATGATTTTCTAGAAGTCAAGGCAGACAAGACAGTAAGAGGAATTCTTACACTTTGGAACTCCTAAAATATTGACATAGTGAATGCAGAGGCATCTAGGAATTATTTATCAGTGGTTATTCAGCCTGTGGGAGATAGGGAGATTTATTTAATCACAAATGTTTATGGCCCTCAAAGAACTGATGATAAACTCAGGCTACTTACATCTCTAGAGGATCTAAGAGATAGACATTCAATAATACCATGGATTCTGGGCGGAGACTTTAACATGATCAAATCCTTGTAAGAAAAAAAGGTGGGACCAGAACTATAAGTAGAGACTCTATAACATTTCAGAATTTTACAGATAATATGAAGCTAGTTGACACAGACACTAGTAATGGAATCTTCACCTGGAACAACAAAAGAGGAGGAGAGTCTCAAGTAGCCTCAAAGTTAGACAGGTTCATAATATCTGAGGAACTTATGTTCACAGGCCTTGATATGACAGCGAGAATTCTCCCCTTTAGGGGCTCGGACCATTGGCCGGTTCAATTTGAGATTACTGGCATTGGAACCCCAAAGAACAAGCCTTTTAGATTTGTAAATATCTGGCTCACCCATCCAGAATTTATTAGCAACATTGAAAAATGGTGGAAAGAAGATCTGCAGATCCAGGGAACGAGAATGTTTCTATTACACAAAAGATTGAAACATATCAAGCTCAGGCTCAAAGATTGGAATAAGAATGAGTTTGGTAATATTTTTGAAGCGAAAAAAGTTGTTGAAAGAAAAATGCAGGAAATTAATCAAACCCTTATCATAGATGGCTTTGATGGGGAAAGAAATGAACAAGCCAACAAGTATCAACAAGATTGGGAGAACTTATGTAAACAAGAGGAAATATTTTGGAGACAAAAATCAAGAGTTCAATGGCTAAAAGAAGGGGAGAGAAACACAAGATTTTTCCATAGATCTACAATGGAGAATAGGTCTCACAATAGGATCTCAACGATCAAGGACTCTAGAGGCCAACTTCTCAACACCCATAAAGATATAGAAGATGTGTTGGTGCAACATTTTCAAAGCATAGCAGAGGAACCTCTCTTAGATAGATCACTATTTATCAGGGACTTCACAAAGAACATTCCTAAGCTAGTAACTAGAGAAAATAATCACAATCTTAATAGGCCAGTGAAAGAAGAGGAGGTTAGTGAAGTCATCAAAGAAATGCAGAATGGAAAAGCACCAGGCCCAGATGGTTCCAATGTAGATTTCTTTAAAGCATGCTGGAATATTGTCAAGAAAGACATTCTGAATGTAGTGGGGGACTCCAGGAATAATAGAACCATATTGAAGGTGCTCAATACATCCTTTATCTCCTTGATTCCCAAACAGGACAATGCTATGACTCCAGATAGATTCAGACCTATAGCTTTGTGCAATGTGGTGTATAAGATTATATCCAAAATAATTGCCAACAGACTTAAACCCCTGCTTCCAACTCTGGTTTCTGTGGAGCAAACGGGATATGTGGAAGGTAGACAAATTCTCAATAATATCCTTCAAGTGCATGAGGTGGTTCATTCATTGATGAGTAATAGGCAGGCATGAATGATTATGCAACTGGACCTAGAAAAGGCTTATGATAAGTTAAATTGGACCTATATTAGGAAGGTCCTTCTAGCCTTTGGATTTGACCACAACTGGGTAATATGGGTAATGGCCTTGGTGACTTCCTCTAGTTTTTAAATTCTGGTCAATGGTTCTCCATCTAAGACCTTTAAACCCTCAAGAGGCCTCAGGTAGGGAGATCCTCTCTCCCCCTTTCTCTTCATTCTCATGATGGAAGGACTAGGACAAACCGTCACGTCCGCTAAAGAAGCAGGTAAAATCCAAGGCATCAAACTTTTCGAGAATGGGTAGGCCTTGACCCATCAAAAATTTGTAGATGATACCATGCTACAGGGCATCCCCACGGTCAAAGAGGCTCTTACCTATAAATAAATACTAAGTGACTTTGCTATGGTGGCGAGTACAGAGGTAAGCCTCTCCAAATCAAAGATTTTCTTTTTCAATACTAACATTGCTATTTAGCGGAATATCTCCAGAATTCTGGGCTTTCAAAGAGATATGCTACCTTCCAAATATTTGGGAGTACCGCTAATAGACAAACCTCTGAACAAGAATGTTTGGGAGCCAGTTATCAATAAGCTGCAGGACAAGATTAAAAAATGGACAATCAGATCTTTGAACTTGGCAAGCTAATTAGGGCTTACAAAACGGGTCCTTCAAACAATCCCCATATTCATGTTTTCAGCCCTTCCAGCTCCAAAAGGAGTTATGCAACAATGTAGAAATATCCAAAGAGATTTTCTTTGGGGTAAAGGGGAGGAGAGGAAAAAATGGGCCTTGGTAGCCTGGGAAACAATTTGTAAACCTAAAAACCATGGAGGTCTTGGACTGGATGATCCTGAAGTGCTAAATAAAGTTTTAGGGGAAAAATTATGGTGGAGATGGATAAAAGACTCAGATGCTCTGTGGGCTCGGATTTGGAAAGAAAAATATGCAAGTAATTGGCAAACCAAGGACCACATAAGGATGTCTGGTATCATAAAAGGCTCCCACATCTGGAATAAAGCTTGGGAGAATAGAGGCATAGTTCAAAAGAATAGCTTCTGGGAAATTAGAGTGGGAGACCTGGCTTAGTTTTGGGAGGATAAGTGGCAACATGAACCTAAACTGTTAAGAGAGGACTTTTAGGATCTCAAGAATGACACTGACACCAAAGGGTTACAACAGGTAAAATATTTCTGGGATCAGACAAATACTGAAGGAAAATGGAGAACTTGGAAGAAAATGGAATACAGGGATAACATCCCCTTGAAAGCAAAGGCTGATGCTCTAATAGAAATTTTGGATCAAAGAAAAACACTGATATCAACTGATCAAGACCAACTCAGATGGGGCAATAACAATGAAGGTACCTTTAATATTAAAGAGGAAAAGTGCTTAGCCCTTGAGCTTGATTCTACAGAACCGGAATGGGTTTGTAAGAATCTCTGGAAGAACCAAGGATGGATGAAAACCAAATTGTTCATGTAGTTGGTACATCATAAGAAAATTATGACTTGGGAGAACATCCGGAAAAGGGGTGTTTTGGGCCCATCCAGATGCCAGCTATGTGAGTCTCAAGAGGAGACAATGAAGCACCCCCTCAACACCTGTATTTTTACCTCCAAATTGTGGGATGGTATTGCCTTAATTTTCAGACAAACAGATAGGGATAGAGGAAGTATTACCAATACCCTTAATAACTGGCGAAGAAACTTCTCTGATAATTGAACGATAAATAGAGCTTGGGCATTAACTCCAAGCTTCCTAATATGGAATGTTTGGAAAGAACGCAACAAAAGAATTTTCAAAAATAAAAAAACTTCCTCTCAGAGCATTATGGAATAGATCTTAAGACAACTTAAGGAGACGGTTGTCACTCTACTGCAAACATCCTCTAAAAATCCCCCTTCGGATTCAGATATGCAGATACTTCTTCAGTTGGGTATGCAGGGGCTTATTCCTTAGGGGTTTGAACAGGATGGTTAAGCAACCGGTCACTGAGAAAGACTTCTGGCATCTACCCCCTCAGGGATTTATGAAATATAACATAGATGGAGCCTCAAAAGGAAATCTGGGTACAACTGGTTATGGTGGTGTATTAAGGAATGAAAAGGGCTGCATACATCATATTTTTCATTTCAATTTGGGAAGAGCCAAAAACAATATGGTGGAGCTAATGGAACTGGAACAATGTTTAGAAATCCTGAAGCACAACAATCTTTAGAATATCATAATTGAAGTTGATTCTGAGCTAATCATCAATTCGGTCAAGAGAATCTGTTGTGGTTCGGCTCCGGAAAAGGTCTCGAGACACTGGAGGCTACTTCAGGTTTATCATAGAATTCCTCTCCACCTTCATAACATGAGGACCTTGAGTTTCACACATGTGCGAAGGACGACCAATAAATTGGCGAACCTACTTGCCAATAAAGGGGCTCTCTATACTAAAAACAACAATACATATAGATGGCAAGATGTTCCAGAGGGAAAACTAAGGGATGACTGCCTCAACCAAGCGAATGAGGACCGAGAGACATATCTGACCAGAGAATGTCAATAGTAGCAGAGGCTGGGTTTAGCCAATATACTTTTAACATGAAGTGGTTCTCCAGAGGTGATTTTGAAAGCGGTACGTATGTTATAGACATTTTTGTGCCTCGCATCATGGAGCATGGAATGTCAATAATTACAGGGATCCTCAGTCCCTAAACATGTTGTTCTTACCCCTAAAAGAACAAGGTCATCAAACAACAGCACTTCCAATCAGTTCTCCACCTGAAAACACTTCAAAACAGGCTTATTTTGGATCATGTCAGCTGCTTAACTGAGCTTCTGCGCTGTAATGCAACTGTCCCACTCTGTACCTGCGCTGGAAGTCAAAAGTAATGAAGGCTACCTGCGCTGGGCGAGATTGGCCAAGTGGCACAGTCATCCTGCAAGGTGTCAACTGCCCAGGAAGCTTCCAAACTGACACTTGGTTCATAAGATTCGCCCTGTGATGAGTAAGAGGTACTTGATCACCATGTGTAACCAAGGATCTCCAAGTGGACTCAGGAACTGAAGATTAACTGAAGAGGGAGAGGACACTAGTCAGCTCCATGCCAGCCTCCAGCTGACTCATCCTTTCCTCTTCTCTCCTATATATAGAGCTCTTCTATGAGGTCTAAAGGAGGCTGGAATTTTGTGTAAAGCAAGGAGGTGCTGTTGGATTACAGTTAGAGCTATTGGGTGATTGTTTTACTAGAGGTGAAGAGGAGAGTTCTTGCTGCTGGGGAGGTGCTGCTGGATTGGAGCCATCATTGGTTGTAACCTTCTCAGAACCCTGTTACTTCTATCAATAAAGTTTTGCATGTTCTCCTATATACTTGTATTGCATTGATGTATTGTATTTACATGTATATTTGATTCACTCTAATCCATGCATCAGTTATGAGTACATGTATCTTGTAGTTTCCTCTCTTGTTTTGTGCAGGATCTGTGTGTAGCTGGACCGGCAAAGAGAGTAAGGAGCTGGGAACAAGAGACAAAGAGAGAGGATCAAGATCGACTAAGCGAAGGACACCAGGTTGGTTAATCATTTCTTCTTTCTCTGTGTACTTTCATAAAGGAAAACATCAAAGCTTTACTTTCAGTTGTTGCTAAAGACTGTCACCTTTAGAGTAGGGATAGGGTCATCCGCATCGGATACTTTTCCCCACAACAACGTAGGCCGTTGTTAGTTATATAAGCCCAAAATAGCTCAGACATAGAGTTCTTGGATGGAATTTTGCTAAACTTTCTCCTAATATAGATCATCTCAGTTTTGGCCAGTGGGAAGAGGGGAGGAAGGGCCTTCAGTCAGAAAGTATAGCAGATTCCCACCATAGGTACATAATTGTTGGCAATGGTCACAATGAACCGGTAAGGTTGGTCTACAGGTTTTTGGGTGCTCGGATGGCGGGATTCCCTCCTCATTTTATTCAAAGGGAGACTCCTCTCATTCGTTGGATCAAGCGTATGAGGATCTAGGGTGGAGAATCAAATTGTAGTTTTATGGATTCCGGCCAGAGTCTTGGTTTCCATGGCAGACTCGAAACTTTCCTCATAACAACATGTAGTGTCAATACCGCCCTATAGGTGGTTTACGGTTTATTGCAAGCTCTCAAAACCAGGAGCGGTTTCACCAATTTGAACCCGATCCCACTCAACATGAAACATGTGGCCACAGTAGGAGAGAGAATACCACCCTCATCAGGCGGGTATTCTTTGGGCTTCTTTGCCTTCCGATATGTTCCTCAGCCATTGGATTTTGTGATGCAGATTAACGGCCCAGATGCATTATGCATGTTGGTGGGTCCGGGTTTATCGTTTAAGGTGGTTTATGGTTTATCGGAAGCTCTCAACATGGAGAGTGGTTTCATCGATTTGAGCCCGATGCCACTCAACATGCAACACGTGGCTACAGTAGGAGAGAGAATACCACCCTCATCGGGTAGGTACTCTCTGGGCTTCTTTGCCTTCAGATATGTTCCTCAGTCGTTGGATCTTGCGATGTGGATCAACGACCCAGATGCATTATGCATGCCTCTCTGTCATTGTCCGTGCTTGTCCAACTTAGTGGCGGAACTTTTTTCTGGGGAGTTTACCCATGGCACAATGGTTTAGCCTTTGGTTCATAGCCCCATGCCCTTCGGGTTGTAATTTATGTAATTAATCCTTTTTGGTTATTTTGAATAGAAGGCACAACTCTTGCATTAGCAAAAAAAAAAAAAGTGTGCAAATTCAATGACACTACTTTTTACTTTATTATGCAAAATACGGTTGTGTTCAGCGTGTCAGAAATGCCACAATCCATGTGATCCGGATTTAAACAGGAATGCAACAAATTACAGAGATAATCATATACAAAAAGATGCAACAGAAATAATACTTCATTTCATTAATGTATAATACTGAAATATGCTTACAAACAGAAATGGAAATAAACTAGCTAGGGCGATGGTAGCTTATCTTTGAGAAGAGATGTGGCAGCTACATGCCTCTGAATTGTGTTACAATGAGGCTCGAAGGCCCATTTATTGTTGAGAAACAATGGAAAACCCTTAACATCCCAAAACCTAACCCCAGAAAATGAAACGCCAAATTGTGGGCCCCATTTGGGTAAATTGGTACATCAAATTCCCGTGGTCGTAACTTTGGCACCCGATCTCCACTTGACACGTAAAATAGCTCGTTAGAAAGATATATCTAAGAACTATAACTTTGGGAAGAGAAACTTCTCCCATATTTCCCAAATAAAGTCGTTTAGGGCCTCAAAACAGCTCTGGAAGTTCAGGACCCGAAAACTTGCTAAAAATAGTAAATTGTGCTACAATTACGGAAAATGAAAAACTGAAAGAGAAAGTTGTGGGGGTCCAAGTGGGATAGGTGGGTGGCCACCAACATCCACCTGGATCACCATGATGGTCAAATAGGTTAATCTTGACTCATTCATGCTTTAAATTTCATATTGATAGATAGAGAATAAGATCTAGCCAAATTGTTTAATCTTGGCAGATCAGTAGTTAGGTAGAGAATAAAAATGAGCTCATCAGTTTAATCTGAGCCATTGGAAGTTATAAGGTTAGAATTAGATAGTTTTCTTATCAAAAGAAAAGGAAATAAAGGGTCAGCAAGCTCAAATGCACCCAATAAATGAAGAGAAAATGTTAGGATAAATAAAGGGTAGGTAGAAGAAAGGTTGCAAATGCACAAGGTTACTGAGTCAAAAGCACATTTATCATGCTTAATCCTATGTTTCATGTGCAGGAGGAAATGTGAGAAAGAAAAGATATTCAAAAGCTTGTTTAACTAATTTCCCCTCATTTCACTATACCCCCACATGCTTATTTGCTAATTTCCCCATTATCCCTCCATCACTTATAAATACCCTTTGTCCCCTCTTTTTGACCTTTACCCCTTGGTTTCACACATTTCCCTACTAATTACCCTTCAAAAATCACCCCCCTACCCAAAACCCCTTTTCCCTAGTGTGAAACCCATTCCCCATTACAAATATCACTTCCCCCCTTATTAATTTCTCTTTCCCCCCTAAAAACCCATTATCCTAAGTTTTTATGCCCCTGCTTTATCTAATTAACTT
The DNA here is from genome assembly GCA_031772625.1 of Pinus tabuliformis. Lineage (NCBI taxonomy): Eukaryota > Viridiplantae > Streptophyta > Pinopsida > Pinales > Pinaceae > Pinus > Pinus tabuliformis. The sequence continues at coordinate 1,972,533,589 of CM062816.1, read as the reverse complement.
CCCCGTTTCATATTTCCCTAACAAACCCTTTTTAACCCACCAACCCTTGGTGCAGTTAAAAAACCCCCACTACATGAACCATGGTCCCACCTAATTAACCATATGTTTATATTGAACACCCGACATTATTGGTTGATTAATTACATTTCTATGTAATTAAACCCCGAGCCCCGCAAATCTATTTCCCGATTCCCTCCATGCATCTTAATAGTGTGATAGCCCTCCGATCTCCTGCCCCCAGATTTGATGGTGTACAACCATATTGCGTGGGTTCACCATCCGCACGATAATAGCCTGAGAGCACGCGAGATTCACAGTTTTTCCTGGGCACTATTCTACTACATGGTGACCCTAGGCTAGATCGCGTGCTCGCGAAAAATACTACCTGCCCTCCAAAAGCGGTGCGATGGCCTAGAAAACCACCTCCCTGCCTAAGCCAAAAACTGTCCACTGTTCATTTATAATTTCCATGCCAAAATGTGACCGTTACCCGTTAATAGGCCGAAAAATCCCAAATTGCTCTTTTCGCTTGTTTTTCACTGCAACTGCTGCTTAGCCATTTGTGACACCTTGAACCTCTGCGACCAAATTTGACCACCTGTTATCGCCTGAAGAAGCTTTGGATACCTAATTAAAGCAACGAGTTGACAATTAAAGCTATAGTACCCTCTGCATTCTCCACTGAACCCGGTTTGCAAGCCAGACTGTCAATTTCCAGGTATTCATGGGAAAACCAGAACGACCCTTTAATTTGAAAACGCAAAGTCTAATTGAAAGCTTAATTAATTGAAATCAATTAAATTTTTTTCCTAAATTGAAGACAAGCTTATTTGTATACCCCAGACCCTCATTTTAAAGACTGTAACTACCCTCCCACTCTACCAGTGCTTATAAACCTCACTTCTGAAACCCCTCAAAGCCTAATTCAAATCTATAAACTCAGTTATGGCTTCCAAAACCTCTCTGGACGTGAGACCTCTACAAACCCCTCACCTAGACATCGACCACCTTGCATTGGCAGACAGAGACTTCCAAATAAAGGACACAACTTCCCCTGCTTACCTTCTAAAGCTCCACTGCTGGAGTAAGGACAAATTCTTAAACTAGAACGATGACATTCACCTTTGGGAGTCTAATTTGCCCAAATATTTGTTTCCAGAAGTACACCCATTCCCAGACATCATCCACTTCTGTCATGCTTGCTACATTCCTAGCCAAAGAGCCATTGTCACCCCTGACCAACAAGTTTTGTTTACCATCACTGTAGAATCCATTAACCAAATGTTGCAGGTCCAACCAAGCCCTAATGAGACCCCATTGTCTATTGGAGAATTGCTAGACCTTTATACCAAGTTAGACCTTCCTAGAATAGCCCAAATTTTCCAAACTTTCATCATAGAGGAATGTCATACTCCCACAGATAGTCCCCCTTATGCTGCCACCATTTTTTCTGAGAGAGGCAGATAGATTATTACCATGCTCTCTTGCATTTTAGGTTACACCACATATGAGCATGTGGATGAGGTTGTCCTGGCTTTCCTTTCCATATTTAGCCCAAGCAAGCCTCCTGCTATAATTTACAACTATGCTCAGTTCATAGCAGATAGGATGCATGAGCAATTCACCAGATTACCTACTAAAAGAGTCTTCAAGTACTCATTTGTATTATTTCATATGTTGTTATATTATCAATCAGACAAATTCCCTGTCAGCATCCAGAAGTTTGATACCAAAGGAAACCCAAGGTTAGTTATCTATTGGACACCCTTGATCCAGAAGTACTCCACTATATTCACATACAAGGACTTCATAGATTCATTTGTCCATCTAGCCATGAATATGCTAACCTGTAGCCCTCAGCCCAGAATCAATCAAGAGATCAAAAGGGTGTTACAGTTGGCCAAGAACAATAAGGTGGGAGACTAGTATCTATACCAGGACCACACAGAAATAAGAATTTATGGATGCCAACTTGCCCCTTACAAATTTCCCAAATACTTCCCCATGAGGATATTTGCACTAGAATACTTTAGGAATATTATCAATTCTGATGAAGTCAACTTCCTAGCAACTAGGAAGAAAACCCAATTCAAAATGAAAAATCAATTGGGCCCCTTCATTTGTAATAACAGAGAAGCTAGATCAGAGGCAGATAAGATTTTACAACAAATGAAGTTCAAAAACAGTTTTATATGGCAGTATGGTCCTCATGGAGTCATAAATAAACTGAGGATCAAGGTCAAATTGGGACCTTTCATCCATCATACCAGACCAGACATTGAGAGGTTTGCCAACCAATCAGAATGGTTGGAAAACGCTCTAATTGAAATGGATAACACTGTAGTGGATGTAGAAAATGCATTGATTAATGTAGAGAGACAGATTGATGAAAGCTCCTTCCTGCAAGTTCCAAAACTAGGAGAACCAATGAATATTCCTCCCGTTTTACTGACTCCAACAAAATGAGGAGAGAAACCCAAAGAGAAACAGGGAAGAGGGTTCCATTTCAGCCATGGAAACCACAGATGAACAATTCAAGATCAGTTACAGGAAGAGGCCCAACCTTAATATTGTAACTAAACAGGAAGACACCATTGAATCAGTTGAAATCATTAACACTGATACAATGGTGGAAAGAAGCAAAGGCACAACAGCTTCAGGAGAAACACAATAGCCCTCAACATATAACACTCAATTGGTTGAGAGACAACTTAGTGTTGAGGTTTCTTCATTCACTAGGTCAGCGGATAAAGAAAAGGGTATCAAGGACAGATACAAGGAAATCAAATTGAGAAATGAGAAGTTGAAGGCTGAAACCTATGCTCAATACTTCAAGCACACATTAGCAAATCAAAGCAGGTTGATGTTAGCTTTTGACATCAAAACATGAAAAATGCAGGTGTCCTTCATGCAGTCTACTGTCCAGCAGCAATAAACATCAGCTGACTACAGGAAAACAAACTTTGAGGTTTTGGCTAGGGATGTTCATCCCATTGACCAGATTGAATTCCACAAGCAGGCAGGTGATATGATATACTCCACCTTATCAGGAAAAGCCATGGTTGCACATAAGCTGCAAAGTTCATTGGACAACATTACAACATAGTACAAATTGGAAAATGCCTTCTCACAGGCCAAGCAAAATAGGATCAAGTCATTGGAGGACTTGGTAATTGAACTGGGACATGGTCCCAATGATATCAAGGTTGCTGAAAAGTTAATAAAAAAGAAGAATGAGGACATTGCTGCTCTCAAAAAGCAACTCAAATTTCCTCATTTAGAGCACCCATAGTCGAAAGAGGTCCTCAAGGGCCAAACTCATCAGGGGGAGATGATGGACCTTGTTCTCCAACTTAATGATCAACTAAAGGAAATGGAGAAGGAGTTAGACAACTTGATATAGTTAAAACAAGATAGTCTTGAGACTGCCCCTGCCACTGTTATCCAAACAGTCACTACTGCAGTACCATCCACTTTGGCAGCATCATTGGCTCCTACAGCTCCACTGGCTACAACCCTCCCAGCTTCTACAGCGTCTACATCAGCATCAAGTTCGACATCAGCATCAACCCAGCCAGGTGATGAGGCAAGTATGTTGGTCAAAGCAATGGAAGACATGTCCATTCAGACCATACAGATGAACAAGCTAAAGGAAAAGATAATTAGTCTAGAGACTGACTATAAGCTTTCCCAGATTATGCACAAGGAAGAAGTACAAAACGAAACCATAATGAAGGAAAGAATAAAAAGCTTGGAGAAGGAATTGACTTACAAGGAGCCACTTGGCCAAGCCAAGGAACAGTTATGGGCCAATATCATTGACTATGTCAATGATATTTGGCTATCCATTCAAGTGATTTTTGAGCAAATTGACTTAGTGAAAGAAGCTACAAAAGCCATATAGAGAGTGAAAACAGAACTGGGAGACATGCTAGAGGAAGCCATTAGGATCATTCACTTCCTTAACTCCAAAAATAAGTATGAATTGCAGGAATTGGAGAGACATGATAGGACAGGTACAATATTGGAAGTAAAAAGGGTGCTCACAAAAATAAATTTAATTCTAAACCTAGAAGATAAGTGCCCAACCATGCAAATGGCTATAAACAGATTCATGGTTAAGTTTGATGCTTTGAGGTAGAAATGTCTGCCAAATCCCTTAGTAATAAACAATAAATAAATGCCATAGGAGGACTACAATAGAAGGATAAGAGAAGTGGCAAGGGATCAGGTAAACACTTCATCTATGAAGGCGATGCCTACTGACAAGTTCCTATATAAGACCTTTGAAAACTTGTTTTACCTCCAACATGAGGTAAAACACCTTTTTGTGAATAAACTCACTTTTTCCAAATACATTGAGGCAGATGAAATATACAGGAAGATGGTAAATATCCAATTACCAGATGCAGAAACATGGGAGAAATTGAATGACTTACTGTAGAAATACACAGTCAAAATGTAAAAATGTACAGTAAAGGTGAAAACAACACAGTAAAAGGATAATGATAGATCAACCAGGTAAAAGAGTATCAATTGAAAGTGTATTAGTTGAAAGATCAAAGTGAAAATAACATCTAGCGTGAAGACCAAAAACAAAGCAAAGAAAAAAAAGAAAAATACTAGAGCATAAAGACAACACAACCTAATAAACAGGGACAACATACAACAGTTGAACATCTGTCTCTATCTTCTTGCATGAAGATATTTCTTTCTCCTAGATTAATTCCCAAGACAGTTTGGGATATTTTGTAAATTATTTTTGTATAAATACTTCATAATTTGAAGTATTGGGTGTGGATTGCTATACATTTGTAGAGTTGTATTGATCATAAACTTGAGGGTTATTGTACCAATTTTTCAAGTCAGTAGACTGGACTAAGTAATAAAGAGATTGCATTACATGATTCATGTGTTGAGATATTACAGTGGAGTACTTTCTTTGTCAAACTTGTTATTTTCTTATGTTTTTCATAAACTTAAATGTTATCTAAATTTGAATGAATTAACTGGAAATTTATCTCAGAATTTGTTTAAGTACACTCTGTTTTGAACAGTTGATCATTTCTATGTTTTCTTCTGATATCCGAATATGAGAATCCTTAATTTCTCTCCCATCCCAGTTGAGCTCTTTCACTTTCTTCATAATCCGGCCTAAGGGGACCGTTAATTGCTCCTTGAATCCGATTGAAAACCACTTCACCATCTAGCCCTGAGATCTGAAGTAACTCAACTATCTTGCCTTGTAGACATTGTTTTTAGAACTTGATCCAGTCTTGTTTGCTTGACATTTGACCCTATAGCCCAATGGTAAAAGGCATCCCTCTATCCATCTAAGTAAGTAATCCCACCACCAAATCCAAATCAAAACCCAAGTACAATCATAACTAGCCTAAAATCAATTAACTAAAAAAAGTTAAATCATAAAGAGAAAGCCCTCTCTGAGCATTAGGAAGGCTAGAACCTAATCTCTAAAGTAGGTTTGTGGTTACCTCTATAATTTCTTTCTCTAACAACTTCTAAACAAATTTTGGAGTCATAACTTTATCAAGACCTCATCAAGTTCCATCATCAATTGTGGTCATTCATCAAGAGTATTGTTAGTGTCAGTCTTTCCAACCTTCCTCCAGTGATCAAACGTGCTCTTACAAAGTGATTTTGAAGTGTCAAGTCAAATTTTGTCATTTCAGTGAGTCTTCAAGCAAAATTTGGTCACTATGCATTAGGTCTAGGGTTTGCTCTCACTGTTTTCAAAGTTGCCCAAATGTCAGTCCATGTCATCATTCGGCTGAGCCTATCATCATTCATAGGGTTTTCATTATCATGTCAGTGTCGAATGAGTCATTTTACACCTTATTCATGCTTCAGTTGTGCCTAGGCAAGCTCATTTCCCTCTCCTAGGGTTTTGAAAGCCAATTTCTCTTGGACGGTCAAATCATCGGCAAAACTTGTATCCAGATGTTCATACACCTTCCCCTATCCTTAAAGTACTTTATCAAACACTTCCCATCCCTTAGATCCGCCAAATTCCTCATTTTTGCATAAACCCTAGTTTCTAGCTACAACCTGGCAATTTTCTAGGTTGGGTCTGTGTTTTGCCCTTTTGGACCCCTCCCCTTCACTCAATCTCTGAGATTCCACTTTCCCCTACTTCCTAACATCCCTCCCTACTCCCCAAAATTTCCCCAAGAATTTAGAAGCCCCTTATCCCCTTCATTTCGCTTCATTTCGACAAGTTTCACTCAAATGATGTTTCAGAGCAATCAAAGATGAATTTTGGGAAACTGAGAGAGGTTTTTGTCCAAAACATGCTAAGGAAGAAAAAACCTCATTCACTTTTTACACAGGTGTCATGGTTTGAGAGAAATGTCAAGAATATCGTTGCCTCAGGAGAATCAAAGACACCTCTGAAGTGACCTTGGGAAAATCAAGTTTTCGCCTAGCTGGGTTGGCGAAATGATTTTCTTGATGGGTAAAATGATCACTAAACACAAAGATATTTCCAATGAGCTATCATGAGCTAAATTTGGGGTTGAGGAAGGCATTCAAAAGTTGACTGCAACAGTACTCTTCTTTCAGGCAGCCTCATTTGGCACTTTTTGACCAGTCTTGGGAGATTTGATTTTTGACAGGTCAAATCAACTCCAAATTAAAAAATTCCACTTGGTTTGGAAAGTAGACTCAAATAGCTTTCCAACGCGCTATCTTGCGCCCAATTGCGACACCGGGAAGGCCTCCAAAAGCCTCCTTCAAGGTGCACAACCTGTTGAGCCAGAGGTGCGCGACCCGTTGGGCAAGGTGCGCGACCCGTTGAGCTGTCTTGCTGCAAACTTCAAAAAATTGCCCAATCTTCCTCAAAATCATCAAATTTTTTCAAGATAGGCTCTTTACACATTGTTTTGGAGGTTGGTGATGGATGTAAACCCTCATGCTATGATTTTAACCTCAAATCATGCAAATGAAAAGACTTATATGGCTGCAATATTAATGAGAAAACTGTGCTAGGGTTTGTGTTGTTTCAAACTATTTTTCCCTTTGGTTTGTTTCCCTCCTTTCCCTTTCACTCACACTTATATGTTCATCTCTTTTCCCATACTATTTTATAAATCAAATGCAAACCCTACCCCTCTCCCAAAGCATTCAAAACCCTAATCTCCCTCCACCATATGCATGTGTAAACACTAAAAATTGTTGGTGAACATGTAAAAGGTTTTGTGCATATGTTTCCCTATCTTCCCTTGTAATGCATGTTTTCATATTCCCATATGTTTACTTTCATACATGTTTTCCCATATGCAGTGATCTTTGCAAATGATTTCCCAATATCCCTGATTATAAATATGTATTCCTATATGCATAATTGTTTGCAAATTTTCCTTAAACTCCCTGTTATATTCATATATTCCCAATTCCTTGTACAAAGGTCCCTCCCCTAACATTTCCCTCATGTCCTTGTCCCCTTGAAACAGCATAGAGTTCAGCGCTATGTGTAGTCAGAGACAACAGTTCAATTTGTCCACTTTGCTCCTAAACCATGTCAAAAACCGAAACTTATGAGCAAAGTGATGACCATTCATCATCTACAGAAGTTGAGGTATAGAGGAGGCCTCATAAGGGTGGAAAGGGCGGTCATCATAGGTTATTGGGCAAGGATGCATGTCTGCAAGGCTAAAATGAAAGTTTTTTAAAGGAGGTTGACCGAAGGCACTAAAACGGAGAAGGAGGCCAAATCCACTCCGTATCTTGGCTGAGGCATCCCTCAAGGATCATGATACTCACTAGCCTCTTCACAGCACCAAGCACAAAATTTTTTGGAAGTTTTGGCTCATTTTTGGCATTTTTGGGCAATTTACAGGTTTTGGCTTCTCAACGAGTCTCACCCCCGGTGAGACCCTTTGTCATCGTAGCTCCGTTTTGCAAAAACTCAGCATTTTTGGATTTTTCATGCAAAGTTACATATGCCCATGCATTACCTTGAGTTTTCATGAAGTTTTGGGCCTCCACAAGGTCAAAATACAGCCAAATTTTGACTTTCTGCCCCTTTTTTGAGCTGCAGAAGTAGTCTTGGGAGAATTGACTTTTGACTAGGAAAATGACCTTCAAATCCAAAAATTCCAGTTGGGTTGGAAATTAGACTCAGATACATTTCCAACGAGCTATCCTGCGCCTCATTCTGACACCGGGAAGGCCTCCAAACAGGGCTCCAAAGTGTGCGACCCGTTGAGGAGGATGTGCGCGACCCGTTGAGGAATTTGTGCCAGATTTGACCAGTTCAGCCCAGAATTTGCAGTTTAGCTCTAGTTTGACTTTCTGAGGTCGATGGTGGTCCTTTTGAATTTACTTGTGGCACTTTTTGGATACTTTTACCCTTGTTTTACTCTTCTAGAAGTTTCTCTCATGTAAAAGGGTAAAATTGACTATATGAATTGGTTTCCAAGTTTTTAGAGGCAAGTTGTTTTGACTGCCTATTTTGTAGTGCTTAGTTTAGAAGTGGTTCAAACAGCTCCTAGAAGGATGAGCTCGACCCCTAGAGGCAAGGGAAGAGGTTGGCTTGCCTATATTATGTATTTTCTTAGTCATTTTCAAGGGTTGGAAGGTTGGACTCTTGAGGGAGGAGCTATCATTGTATATTTCACTTGTATCTCTGCAATTTTTGGCTAAGGAAGACCAGGGTTTTGCAGTCATCCTTGGGATTCATGTGGACTCAGGTGTTGATGGTGTGTTTCTTCATGTTATTGTAAGCTTTGTTATGTGATTCATTTCCTTTCTATACTGCTGCATATTAAACAAATGAAGTGATAAAGTCAGAATTCATGCTAGCCATGCTCTGCTTTTAAATTTGTTTAATTTCTATGTTTTCTACTGTCTAAAGAGAATTCAAATCCATTGTTTTCTCTCTTTAACCCTCTCATCTTTCTTCTTAATCATCCCTTTCAGCTAAAGACATCAATACAGCTTCCTACCTTGCCCCAAAGACCCCCCTGCAGAAACTGTGTCCAATCCCCGCACCCTAAATTGCAGTTCCTCAATTTGCCACCAAAAACCCCAAAAACCCCCAAATCAACCTTCAAATCAGTTTACTAGCCTAATATCAGTGTTACCGTGTTGGTCATCTCATCCCATTGAAGATCTACTGAGATTGACCGGAGAGAGCCTTCTCCTGCCCCGTAGGGCTAGCTACGAGGCTGAATGGTTTGATGTAGCTTTTGAGGTTTACCTTTCTCAACCTGAGGTGAAATTTCAAGTGCTAAAAAGTATGACATCATCAAATATAGTCCTCCATATGTCATCAAGGGCTTCTAAATACTTGGCACTTGGTACTTCTTAATACTTCTTCATTAGTGACTTGACATATTAATTGCTGACATTCTTATCAAACAAGAATTACGACATCATCATATGGAACCAGACATCTATTATCTTCAACCTTATCATCTTATTCTACGGTTTCATGATATTCATTAGGAATATCAAGAATATTTTCCATCTCAGCCAATGCCATATTCACATCAATGACAACATTGATTAACAATCTCCCCCTTTGTCATTGATGGCAATATTTTCTCCCTTCCAACATTCTCTCCCCCTTTCACATCAACAGAAAACGGGGTGCCCAAGTACTCCCTCTGTCAAGTTGCTTGTTTTCATGATATTTTATTTATTGATAGTAGTTCTTCATAGGTATGTTACTCCCCCTATCATGGTTCTCTTTCTTCTGACAATGTGGTCCATGATAGATGTGTTTACATTTCTTCACGTGATGAACCAACTCCCCCTGCCTACATAAACTCCTCTAGCTTCTTTATACAAGAAAGATTTCCGCCTTATGATCAAGTGGAAGGAATATTTAACAATAGTCCATCGGATAAGTAATGAATAATGTTCTTCAATGGAGTTTCTCACAGGAGATGATATATCAAAATATGATTGTTCATGTGTGACTCATTAAGAATTTCATAGGGCCCATTCATGGATAGGTTTTACAAGAATGCCTAATCATCATAAGCTCCCCCTAACGGTATGCATGATCTTCCTTTTGGCAAAGTCTCCTCATCAAATACTTGGAATAGCAAGGATGACTTCATCAAGTCATAACACATGTTGTTGGCTAGAGTCTTTAAGGGACTTCTAGATTCAATTTACTTCCTTCTCCATACTTGTATAAATTTCTTCTTTGGAATGGTTCTTCCTTGTGTAGGGGCCCAATTCAAGTTACAATCACGTGACATATGTCCAATTTTATGACACTTGAAGCACTCTATGTTATTCATGAATAAGAATTCATGACTTCTTGAAAAATTGCTTCTTAGAGATTGACAGGGACCATTATATTTATCTTTGTGATATTCCCTACAATCTTTTGCCATGTGCCCAAAGTTTGTACAATAATAGAAATAAACAAGAAATATACTTTGGTACCTGGGAGAAGAAGGTTTCCTTTATGTACTTCTAAATTCTTTTTTCCTTGGGATCCTTTGATGATAACCATTTCTTCTTGCATCCTTGACACCATCTGCATTTCTTCTTGGAGGAAAGTTTCTCCCATAGTTGTCTTGACTCTTCTCCTTGCCTTTGCTGGAACTTGAAGCATCAACATTTCTTCCAGGCTTCCTCACATCCTTGTTGTTTGAAGCATTAGGGTTTACATAATTCTTTCTTGAGGATTCACCTGAATAGACAAGACCTGATTTATCGAGGGGAGACCTTTGATGACTTAGGATGTCATCTAAGTTTTGATAACTTTTCAAGTTCTTATTTAGCAAGTCAACTTCCTTTTTAAGAAAGACAATTTCTTCCTTCATTTTCTTGCATTCTTAATCCTTCTTTGATAGAATGATATCCATTTCATCCTTCATCTTGGTTGCTTCACATGATTGGGACTTAAGTGAAGTGATTTCTGATTTTAACTTGGTGATGTCATCATTTTCTTCTAGTTGGCATATCATGGTGTTTCTCTCCTTTTCTGCTTCATCAAATTGTCCTTCTATGAAGGTTGAAGCTTCCATCACCATCTCAGATCCTTGTGCTTGTTTCCTTGCTTCTTCTAGTTGAGATCTAAGGGAGGAGGCATCTTCATTGTATTGACCAATATTTTCTTCAAATTTATTCAAGCTTTTGTGCCTTTGTTCAAGGTGGCTTGACAAGGCATCTTCCCATTTCTTTTCCTTATCCAATCGATTGGTCATGGATATGAATTATTCATGATGCTTTCTCTTGTTTTGATGAAATTCTTCCTTAACCTTGGCGAGTTCCTCATCTCTTTCTTATACTTGAAGCTTGACAAGGTCAACTTCCTTCCTTGTCTTGTCTTGGTCACCAACTTGTGCTTTCTTCTTAAGTTCCTCATTTTCCTTTTTCAAGTTTTTAATCTCTTCCATGGTAGCCATAAGTTTAGTGAGCAGGTCTTCTTCAAAACATTTTTCATTCTCTTGATCTTCTTGGTCTTCTTTAGCCTTGATGTTATCACTCTTATCTTCACCTTCCTTGATGGATGTGGATTTCCTTCTTGTTTTCCATCATTTTCTTGACTAGAGATCATTGTCAATGCTCCTTTTGAGAAAAGGTCATGAATTTTATCTCATATGCCTTTTGCTGATGAACATCTTTCAAAATTGGCCTTCATAGAATCAGGTAGCCCATACAAGATCTCTTTCATTGCTTTGTATTATGTTCCTTGGATTCTCCATCCATCATGCTATCAACAATCATCGATTTCCAGACTTCAATGCCTTGACTCTTTAATAAATTCCTCATTCTTGCTTCCCATATACCAAAGTTTCCATTGAACAATGGAGCCTTCACACATTGATGACTTCAATTTCAGTGGTTGAGGGAGACACATCTTTAGGAGGATTGGAGACTTTCTTCCTTGGTTTCGCCATTTGTGTTCTAATGATCAATCTTCAAGCTGTTAGGCTTTGAGTGAAGGAATTGGCTCAGATACCAATTGTTGGAAATACTAAGGGGGGGGGGGAATCAATATTACTTTTCAATTGTTACTTTTACTAGTTAGATCACTTATATTTAGAACACAAAAATGAACAATAGAAGTAAACACTTTTATTAATATAATCTTTATAATGAATCAGGTACAATATGGGTAGGGCCCCAACCCTTGATGAAGACACCCAAGCTCCAACCTAGGATGTGCCAACCACCTACTTGGACTTTAGTGAGTCTCTGACCAATAGGGCTACAACCCTAATCTTATCCAAGGCACCAACCTTGAGTTTAAGAGAACCAACTTCAAGGACACCAATATTGTAGCTTTTCTTTGTCAAGATATGTTTGGTTGTACTTCATATCTCCCCAAGTCTTCTTCACCGAGCCCTATCAATCTTCAGCTATCCCTTCACTTAATTGTCACATCATCAATGACAATCTTGTTCTTCACATGAAGGTGTCACCACTGCTCTTCATGTTACCCAAACAAAACTTATTCAAGGTCACCTCATGATGGCATCAATGCATCATGGTCTTCAATTATCTCCAGAAATCTTCAATATGTTGCTTCACAAAGTTCTCCAACTATTCCCTATTATGTTCTCAAGAGAAGACTTCAACAAGCTCTATTTTTCCAATCCCAATAAATCAACACTTCGACCACAACAACTATGAGAACTTCGACCATGGTAAGTATGACAACTTTGACCACGGAAACTACGACAACTTCGACCACAAAAACTACAACAACTTCGACCACGACAACTACGATAGCTTCAACCACAGAAACTACGAGAAATTTAACCATGGAAACTATGACTATTTCAACCATGGCAAATACATCAACTTCGTTCATGGAAATTACGACAACTTCGACCAAGATTTTATGCCCAAACAGAATTATCCTTTTTTTCTTCCTAAACAATAGCCTCCTTGTTCTCCTTGGCCTTCTGTCTTCTTTTGTACTTCGTATCTTTGAATTCTTTCCCAAGTTGTTGATCAAAATGAAGTGTTTAAACATCTATTTATAGAGATTTCATTTATAACTGAAGGGACACGTCTATTTGAAGTGAGACTGACTTGTATGACTGAGTGTAGGTCGGCTCACTGCTAGGAATAATTTCCTTAACTTAAAAATTCAATATCTCACAAACTATTAGGAGTTTCGGGGCAAATAAAGGCTCATTAGAAAGAAGAAAAAATCCTCTTTAAGATGGTCTAGGATCCATTTTGAAATGATGCCTCCAAGTTGTCCAAAATATTTTTTCATTGTGACTGTCCTTAAATTTTATGCATAAAAAGTTTGGGACAACATGAGGAATGTTTGGGACAATGTGGCTTCTTCATTGTTATCAATGTCATCATAGGATCATAGAGTCATTATGTAGGAGTGCAACATCCATGTAACATGACGCATCAACAATGTCATCATATACTAGAGTCATAGTGCAACATCATTAGGAGAACTCCAAAATAATCTTCCAACCATCAAATGATCTCCAACCATGTTATCGAGACACCATCAAGTGCCATCATCAATTGTGGTCATTCATCAAGAGTATGACATCATCAAATATAGTCCTCCATATGTCATCAAGGGCTTCTAAATACTTGGAACTTGGTACTTCTTAAGACTTCTTCATTAGTGACTTGACATATTAATTGATGAAATTATTATCAAACAAGAGTTATGACATCATCATCTGGAACCAAGCATCTATTTTCTTCAACGTTATCATCTCATTCTAGGGTTTCATGGTATTCATTAGGCATATCAAGAATATTTTCCATCTCGGCCAATGCCATATTGACATCAACGGAAACATTGATTAACTGTATCATAGACTAAAGATAATAAGCTCTTCATAACGATATAGGACAATAGATAACCAATTGTTGATAGCTGTACAAGTCCTCTTGTACTTCACCCTGCTTTTCTCAAGAGCCAAACACAGTTTCATGTGAAGCTAAACCTACGGGTGTGTGACGAGCAAACAAATAAGAAAGAAAAGGACAAAGGTAAAGAAAGCAAACAAGTAATAAAAGAAAAACATGAAAGCAAAGCAAACAAGAATGAAAACATTACTCCTACTCCTAAACTAAACAATTCATGGGCCTACTCACGTGAAGTGATATTCCAATGCAACCACCGACGCATTGGTTGGCCCATGTTTGTGAAGGCATGGTTGACAATAAAGATATTCAGGTAAACCAACATGCAAAAAGATAAAACAATGAATACCAACAAGCTTAATGTTTGAATGCATCCATAGAAAAGAAAAAAGTGAAAGCACATGACCAACACTTTGCATACATACCATGGTGTGACAATGCACTATGCGCAAACAACGAATGTGCACACTCTTTTGATCTTTGCAAACAAGAAAACATGTAGAAAGAAGAAAACTTTCACCTCGCAGCATGACTTGCTACATATGACTCCTCCAAAGCATGAGAAATAGGATCGTGTGATTATGGTGGAGGAAGTGAAATCTATGGATCATATTGATTTTCAATGCAAGTGGGAGAGTGATGAGGAGCATGGGGTGTTTCAACAAATTTATGATCAGAAGCGGAACTGACCTCAAGACAGTGAGGAACTGACCTCAAGACAGTGAGGACCTGACATAACCATCAACTTGGGTTGAAGTGCCTTGAAAACTTATGAGGTTTCCACTTCATCATCAGGTAGATTGTCAAAGACCAATGACTTAGAAATATCAACAACAATTGAATCGACATCGTGATTGAATGAAGGAGTAAAGAGATCACGAAAACACGATCATAACATTCAAGATGTTCATCAACATCCTCATGATTTGATGAATCATACAGAGGGGTGGATTAGAAACAAAAATGTTCACCCTCTGAGTTTTAGAAAGAAAATATGACAAATTGGGTAGATTTAGAAAGAAATATGTGTCCTCTCTGCAATCAAATGAATAACTAACATCCGGTGTGTTCTTTGAATGATAAAAAATAAAAGCATCCAGGGATGAATTTTCACAAGACAAATCAGAAATGGAAGAATCACAAAATATGTCAAGAAACAATAAATGAGGTGTGGATGGAAGGAGGTCATCCTTCACCATAGGTTCTTGTTCAGATTCCCACACATACTTATCATAAATGACAGCGTAAGTTGGTTGCTCAACACCAACTATGTCGAAAACTTGATCCTCATGAACAATAATGAGAGAGTCTGGAATGGGAGAACATGCCATAGTACAATCTGAAGGATCAACAGAACGAGAGGACGGAGTTTGAGAAAATGAGTTCAACTGACAACCAATAGGCTTGCAAGCCAAATCTATGCAGATATCTAAAGCATGTGGGGTGGGAGGATGTGAAATTTCAACAGATGGGTTCGCAACTTCTCCCACCTTGTACTGTGGAGCTAGAGCTGTTTGATGAGGAGAGGACGAAGGGTCACTTGTGACAACAACCTTGTCCATCTTGGTTTTGGAAGCTCTAACACCAAGGTATGATGGGAGGGGTTCGAATGATTCTAACACATGTGGATTTTCAGATATGTGAAGAAGATACTAAAATATTTCGTTGATAAATTTCCAATCAATTTCATCTTTTGGGATTTGAAAAGCGAGATTACGAGAATGATCCAAAGATTTCAAAAGGGATTCATCAGGTGCTTCTCGTAATTCCAAATTTTTTTTATTGAGTGCTTTACGATCATAATGATAGGAAGCACATGCCAACTCTCCGATCATCTGATCATAAGAGTAAATGGAGGTAGCAGGAAATGTGACACACCATTGCAATGCGTGCCCTCTGCGCATGAATGCGAACTACGAGAAGGAAATTTTGTCCTCAAGGACTTCATTCCTTTCACAGAAACTCATGAAGGAAACTCCGTGACTAAGCAAAGATGATCCACCTTCACCATCATATGTGTTATGTGACAAGTCATTAAAGATATCCCCTGACACTTCAAAATCACGTCCATGAGACAAACATGTTGGAGGTTTAACTATAATGTAAGTCATGAAGAATGTGCAGAGATTCAAAACAGACTTTGAGGATTCAACTTGTCATCTGGCCCTCCTTCTAGCGCTAGAAAGGTTGATGGTGTTGGACCCACCAACATGTCAGGTGATATCCCCAGTAAGAAGTCCCAACTAGACCTCAGATAGTTTAGAGTAGGAGTCCCAGGAATGGGTAGTAAAATAATGCCTTGACTACGATAGCGCACAGAGGTAAGTGTGATATCCTTGTCGGGAGAAAGTGTGTAACATTACGAAAATTCAAGAGAGATGCATGGTGGTTCTAACACACAAAAGGGGGAAAGGAAGTGTGTCCCTTAGAAGCCTGTAATAGTACGTATCCTGGAAGAACACACAAGTAGAATGACATCACAGGCTGGAAACAGAGTATTCCACAATCCAAGGTGATGGGTTAAGCCAACAACATGTCTACAACAAGATTCATATAATTTCATACATAATATTTCATACACAAATGCGTAAGTTAAATAACATACATTGCTAAAGAAACCAAAATAGTCTAACTACAATAACAACATATGCATGAAAATGTGCTAGCTCTGTTATATATATTAAATGAAAATTCCATCCATACATACACCATTGACAACCACTAGCCCCAATAGTGGAACATTACAGTCAACACCGTCTACTCCTCCAAAGAGATGTACTCACGCTACGCTGTGGAGAAGCCAAGGCTTGTCATAATACTCTTTAAGCCTTCTATAAGCAATGCCTAGCCAAAATCTTGGCTCCCAAAATCCATTTCTATGAGTTATGAGGTTCTATTTATAACAAAGGGTGTGGTGACCCTTGACATTCCGCTTTGTGACTCATGGACTACCCTCATGACTCTTTACATTACATAGTGACTTTCACATTCCACTAATAACACTTGGAATCTCGCTTACAACATATTTACGAATAATACACATTTTCCACATGTACCCATGCGAGGCAAAATAGGATAAAGACAGCCTAACAATACAAAACACTATGACTCCAAGGTTTGGGGAAAGACTAACTCGGCAACATCCACTTTATGCTTCTCGGTCATGTACTAATGCCAAGCTTGGTACTATGTTGTGATGTCCCCAAACTACTTGATGTTGTCTTGCTAAAAGTGGACTCATGCGTCCATGGTATCTGGGCATGTGGTCTTGGAACTTGTGTCTGTCTTGTCTTGAAAGTTGTGCAACATTTCCCTAAGTGTGGTTGGAGCATGAACGTACTTCTACATGTTGTCTACGATCAGCTGCGAGTCATCAGTGGTGGCCTCGCGCATCAACTTCTCCATGCACCTATCAACCTCTAGCCGGACTTGGTTCTTGTGCTTAGCTTTGGTGAGGGAACCTACATCTTTTCACTCTCTTCTTCAGTTGTTGGTTGTTATAGCTCATAAACCTATATTAGCATTGTTTCTTTGTCATTGCGCCTTGCCTTTGTTATTCTTCTTGTTTATGATTCTCAACTCCTATTCTTCCTTCAAACCTTGTTCTGCTTGTTGTGATCTCAGTTCTGCTATCTGCAAGATCTGCTTTTCTCTCTTACTCTACTATGCTATATGTGTCTTGTGCTTCCTTTTGCTTCTACTGTCAAAGCTATTTGAATGAAGATTGAACGCAATTTCACTTTGAAACTTTGTTATCCCTCTGCTATGTCAACAACTTACTCTTTCCCTATTCCTAGACTAGTTTGCTACCTTCTTCCACTGCTGCTGGTCTTGTTGCCATGTTATTCTTGAGAATCTGCATATATTGGCAAGTAAATCGGTGCTTTCTCAACTACTTCCCCAATACTACTTTCAACGTTCGCTCTTGAAGAAACTCTCTTTGTGCTATTGTACAACAATTGCTGGAGAGAAGCACTTCACGAGTGTGGTACCTTTGGGATAGAAAAGACACTCATGGAAGTAAACATTAGCTCTAACAAATCCAACTTCACAGCATGATCAAGTAGTAATCAAGGCATCTAACGAGAGGAATTGCACATTTTTTATTGAAACAGGGGACTGACTGACTATTGGAACTGTGTATTGTGTAGTCCCAGTAGTCAGTGTGGAAACTTGATGACTAAAACTACACAATGCACAGTTCAGTCTGGGACATGGCCTGTGAGAGACTGCACATTGTGAAGTCTCAGTGACCAAGCTGGGAGATAGGCTCCTGGAACTACACAGTGCGTAGTTCGAGCCAGCCCAAGATAGGCTTTGCGTAATTTGAGAAGCCAAGGAAGAGGCCTTGAGCTGCTAGATTGCGCAGTGCATGCAAGTGAATGTGAGATCTGGGCAGGGGAAGCCCATATCTGTCCATGGGGAGTGTGCAAACATGCAGATCTGAAAGATGATGCAAGGATGAGTGAAGATTTAGCTAAGTGTAGATGTATGCATGTGAAATAAGTGCAACAATCGATTAAACTGAAGGAACATGAAGCATGTGAAGGGAGTCACCACAATGATGACCCTTAGAGAAAAATTGGGCCATGCATGCAACACTTAAGAAAGGCAATGCAAAACTTGAAACAACACTTCTACAAGCTAAAACAAGTTAAAATGTTAGGTCCCTATAATACTAGTGATTCCCCCATTACTATTGTGATTGTATCCCTTATTGTTATTGTTGTGCCCCTATTGTCCCCATATTTTTATTATTGTACCCCATAGAATCCCACTATTGTTAATTTTGTGCCTTTATATTATTTTTGTTAGGCCGACTTTGGTTATATTGTGACCCCTTAGACTCCTATATATAGAAAGGAGGTTTTGTCATTTGAATCATCTAAGAATTGTTCATTTGTGTAATGTAAAGGAGGTTGTCCCCTCAAAGAGGCTTATTTCTAAGGCGTCGATCTATCGTTTCTATCTTTTTGTGAGCTTGTTTCATAACATTTGGTATCAGAGCTTTGGATTCTAGGGTTTCGCTACTCCAAAAAAGTCATTGTGGCATTTTCGCTCTAACTTTTTCACTACAAAGTTTCAAAAGCTAATAAAAACCCCCATTTAAGAAGGAATTAGTCTGAACCTTGGGCCAAAATTTCAGATCTTGTATCACTATATCTTCGGAGATATAATCTGAGGAAGTTATGGTTTTTGCAGACCCTCGAATTACATTCTAAACATGCGACCTTGGGAAATCGTCATAACTTTTGCTTTGAGCATCAGATTGAATTTTCGTAATAAGTTACAGAAAGAGGACGGACTATAGTTTTTTGGGTACCATTTTTAGAACCTAAGGTTGAAATAGTGACCCGCGGCACATCGTACAAGTTCGCTCTACTAAACTAGTCTATACTCAAGTCATCGTGGGAGATTTGGCATAACTCTTTATTGGAGAATCCAATCTTGATAAGACTTGTCAGGTTATAAAAATTACTCAGAGGGTTACCGGAGGAAGAAATTTTAGATCTTGGAGATCCAAAATTATAGAGATACATCAGATTCAATATCGAGCTCCTACAAAGTGAAAAATGGTGTGTAATTTTTAAAATTTTTTGTGTAAGCTTGGTTTGAAAAATTAGTTTGAAAGAATTCAAAGGGCATAGTGAAGCATTATTATCGGTAATTGATTCCTAAAGAAAGAAAATGGAAACACCTAGTAAGCAACCTGAAAGCTCTAGCATGACTCATGAAAAAGAGGAAGAAATGCAACATGATATATCAAAATTACGAGACCAAGTGCAACAAATTTCACTCGCACAAAAAGTAATAGAAGCTAAAATGGATGGTTTAAAGAAAGACATAGAAGCTAAGATGTATGGCATGGAAGCTAAGATGGATGGTTTAAAGAAAGGTGTAGAAACTAAGATGAATGACGTGGAAGATAAGATGGATGGCGTGGAAGCTAAGATGGATGGTGTGGAAGCTAAGATGGATGATTTAAAGAAAGGCATGGAAGATTTGAAGATAGATTTGAAGACATATTTGACAAAGTTTCTACAAGAATTGCTTACTAATGGTGAAAGGGTAGAAAAGGAAACTCATGATGAGAACAAAATAAATTTTAATCATGATTTCATAGACTCTGACGCTGGATCGAAGAACCACCATGTTCCAAAGATCGATATGAGGAAGTTTGATGGCAAGGATCCCGAAACATGGATACTACAGATGGAGCAATTTTTTGATCTCCTTAATGTGAAAAACACACAAAAGGTACGCATTGCAACTTTAGATTTGGAACCAAATCAGTTTGTATGGTATCGATGGCTTTTCTCTCGTAAACAAATTGTCACTTGGGCTATTTTTACGGATGAAATGATAGCACATTATGAGGATACAAAAAGCAACACTTTTTTTAGACAATTGATAAATCTCAAACAAAAGGGTTCAATGATGGAGCACATTCAGGACTTCCAAAAATTGAATATAAGGGTAAAAGGTATTCCAGAGGAGCATAGGATTGATGTGTTCATAGGGACTTTAAGAGATAACATCCAACATGAGGTTTGCCTTTGGGAACTAGATTCATTGGAGAAGGCATTCAGGTTGGCAAGAAAAATGGAAAGCAAAATTATGGCAACAAGGAATCCTACCACTCACAATCATAAAGATGGAAGTGTTGTTGCTCCTAGCCATCCACAACCTACAAGGTTGATACCACAACAATTGGAAGAAAAAAGAGCAAAAGGGCTTTGTTACAGTTGTGACAACAAATACACTAAAGGTCATAAGTGTGCCGAGAATAAATTATTTTACATAGATTGTGAAGAGGAGGAAGAAGAGGAAGAAAAGGAACAAGAAACGTCAAAAGAATAGGATATACACTAGGAACAAACCCTAGAAAAAGAATAAATGAATCCGACCATATCTTGTAATGCATTGGATGGAATTACCACTCCTCAAACTATCAAGATGGAAGGGCATATCAAGAAGAAAAAGGTAATAGCGTTGATTGATTCGGGAAGTACCCATAATTTTATTCATTGTAAGATAGCCAAGTAATTGAATTGCTTCCTATATCTAGCACCAAAGTGTCAAGTGATGGTTGCAAGTGGAGGAACCATAAATTTCTCAAGAAAGTGCCATAATATCAAGCTATCCATGGGAGAATATGTATTGAATAGCCCAATGCTTTCCATTCCAATGGGTGGTGCTAATGTTGTACTAGGAGTCCAATGGCTACAATCCTTGGGTACAATAGCTTTTAATTTTCAAGAACTTTTCATGAAATTCTCCTAAGAAGGAAAGGAAGTTGAATTAAGGGGTATTGCAGGGAAATTGGGAAAGATAATCAGCTCTAACAGAATGAAAAATCTTCTAAAGAAAGAACAATGAGGCATAATTGCACAATTATGTTCACTAGATGTTCCCACATCGAAATCATCCACTTCTCTAGATCTCCAAAAAGTCTTGGACAATCATTCCAAGGTATTTGAGACTCCCAAAGGCCTCCCACCTATTCGTGATCATGATCATGCTATTAATTTGATTCCAGGAAGTTTTCCTCCAAACATAAGGCCTTACAGATATCCTTATGTATAAAGAGTGAAATTGAACATATGGTTGCAGAAATTCTAGAGGCTGGTATAATTCAACCTAGTCAAAGTTCTTTCTCTGCTCCAATAGTATTGGTTCACAAGAAGGATGTATCATGGCGCATGCGTCTCGATTATAGGGAACTCAACAAGCTCACTATTAAAGATAAATTTACCTTTCCTTGTCATTGATGAATTATTGGATGAATTGCATGGATCAATTTATTTCACCAAGTTGGATCTTTGTTCAGGATATCATCACATCAGAATGAAGACTGAAGACATTCCAAAAACGACATTTAGAACTCATGAGGGTCATTATGAATTTTTGGTCATGCCTTTTGGCCTTACTAATGCACCTTCTACATTTCAAGGTTTGATGAATTCCATTTCAAACCCTTCCTTAGAAAATTTGTGATAGTATTTTTTGATGATATACTAATCTACAACAAGTCTTGGAAGGATCATGTCTAACATGTTGACATGATGCTCAAACTATTGGAGGAGAAACAATTATACGCAAAAATCTCCAAATTTATTTTTGGAGTACAAGAGGTGGAATATTTTGGTCATATTGTATCTCATGGAGGTGTTAAGGTAGACCCTAGCAAAATTAAAACCATTAAGGAATGGAAAATCCCCACATCCATAAAGAATCTACGAGGATTTCTCGGGTTGACAGGGTATTATCACAAGTTTGTTAAGAATTATGGGAGAATAGCAGCACCTCTAACAACATTATTGAAGAAAGATGCATTTTCATGGACTCCAGAAGCAACGAAGGCCTTTGAACACCTTAAAGAGGCAATGTGCTAAGCACCAGTCTTAGCTGCACAGGTCTTCATAAAAACCTTTATTGTGGAATGTGATGCCTCAGGAAATGGAATTGATGTTGTTTTAATCCAAGAAGAAAGACCCATTTCTTTCAAAAGTCGTCCAATCAAAGGAAAGTATTTACACAAAGCTATTTATGAGAAGGAAATGTTGGAAATACTACATGCACTTAAGAAATGACAACCCTACTTAATGAGAAGACACTTCAAGGTAAAAACAGATCATGATAGTCTTAAATACTTTTTAGAACAAATATTATCTTCATAAGAGTAGCAAAAATGGGTCACAAAGATGTTGGGTTATGACCTTGAAATCATCTACAAAAAATAGAAGCAAAATGTTGTGGCAGATGCACTCTCAAGAAAGGATGAGGGTGTCGAAGCATTTCTTTGCACCATTTCTTTTATCCAACCAGATTGGATAAGCGAAGCAAGGGATGAATGGAAGAATGACAAGGAAGTCTAGGCACTCATTCAAAAGATACAACAAGATCCCAGTTCATCTGATACATTTAGCTGGAAAAATGATTCGTTATGGTACAAGGATCAGTTATACCTATGTAAGAATTCCCAACTCAAACAAAAGATTCTTAGGGAATTGCACACCTCTCCCTTAGGAGGGCACTCAGGATTTCTAAAAACCTACCATAGGGTTAAGAAGGATTTTTTTTGGATGGACTTAAATCAGATATTCAAAAGTTTGTGGCGGAATGTTTGGTTTGCCAACAAAATAAAGTTGAAACAATTAAGACCCCAGGACTATTACAACCTTTATCTCTTCCAAGCCAACGTTAGGAGGAGGTTGCAATGGATTTTATCATAGGTTTACCTAAGTCTGAAGGAAACAATGTTATCATGGTGATAGTTGATAGACTTACCAAGTTTGCACACTTTTGTGCATTATCTCATCCATTTAAAGCAAGTACAATTTCTACTGCATTTATGGGAACAATTCAAAAGCTACATGGAAACCCAAAGATTATTGTAAGAGACAGAGATCTCATTTTCAATGGAAATTTTTGGAGAAAAATATTTTCTTGTCTTGGTACTCAGTTAGCTCATAGCTCATCTTATCATCCTCAATCTGATGGGCAAACTGAGATAGTAAACAAATTTTTGGAAGGATATCTTCGTTGCTTTGTATCTCATAAACATACACAATGGGTCAAACGGTTGCCTCTAGCTGAATGGTGGTATAACACTTCCTTCCATACCGCAACAAAAATGACCCCATTTATGGCACTTTATGGATATCATCCACCATCCATCACATCATATTAAGAGAAAATTCTAAGGTTCATGCAATGGAAGATCACATTGAGCATCAACAACAAGTTCTCCAACTCTTAAAGGATAACCTCACCTTGGCACAGAATAGAATGAAACAATAGGAAAATCAACATCGTAGTGAAAGAAGTTTTCATGTAGGTGATTGGGTATTCCTACGGCTACAACCATATAACCAAATTTTCCTCAAGCAAGCTAATAAGGATAATAAATTATCACCAAAGTATTATGGTCTGTACAAGGTTTTGCAAAAGATAGGTACTATGGCATACAAATTGGAGCTTCCTACAACTTCCCGAGTGCACCCAGTTTTCCATATTTCATGCTTAAAGAAGTTTATAGGTGACAAGCTTCCAGTTCAAACAATATTGCCAGAACTTGATGAGGAAGGAAAAATCATATTGGAACCTGAAGCAGTCAAAGACAACAAGAACTCGACAGCTACGAAATTGATCAATTTCAGAGTATCTCATTAAGTGGAAGAACTTACCCGTTGAATATTCCACATGGGAGGATGAGAATTTTATACAGAAGCATCTAGAACTACTAAAGCGTTGAGGACAACACTTTTTTGAAGGAGAGGGGCATGTTAGGTCCCTATAATACTAGTGATTCCCCCATTACTATTCTCATTGTATCCCTTATTATTATTGTTGTGCCTCTATTGTCCCCATATTTTTATTATTGTGCCCCATAGAATCCCACTATTGTTATTTTTGTGCCTTTATATATTATTGTTAGGTTGGCTTTGGTTATATTGTGACCCCTTAGACTCCTATATATAGAAAGGAGGTTTTGTCATTTGAATCATCTAAGAATTGTTCATTTGTGTAAAGGAGGTTTCCCCCTCAAAGAGGCTTATTTCTAAGGTGTTGATCTATCTTTTCTATCTTTTTGTGAGCTGGTCTCATAACATTAAATGCCAACAGGCATTCAAAAAAATGAGTGAAACAACATTCTCACAAGCTAAATAGGCAAAAGCTACAGAAAAAACAACAAAAGGCGATAAAAGAAAAACTCATCGCGAAAAGCGATGACAACGACTCTGAAGGCTCCTTGATCTCCTAGGGAAGCTAGAGCTGGATGATCGAATGCATAAGTGAGCTCTAGAGGAATCCATTACATATATTTGAGAAAATGGAGTTCATGACACACATGCTTGAGATCAAGGACAACAATGAAACTTAGTAGAAAGTTCTAAAGATAGAGATGTGTCATCTCCGGGAAATTGATGAAAGATCCCTACTTCTCAGGGGTGCTTTTCCTCTTAGCTCCATAATTTTTGGGAGCACTGGAATGCACTACCCAGAAATATTTCCCGGTTCTGGAGGGAACCAAGAAACTTTCCAACACATGCATCTGACAATAGCTGAGGGAATGCTTCTGCGCAATTCTTGGGTAGAGTGGCTATGGATGCCTCTCATGCTCTGTGCAGTCTCCCAGCTGAAGACAAGATGTCGATTGGGTCTGCACATTTTTAGAGCCTAAGATCACTGTTAGTATGTTCTGTTCTATCTTGGACAACAAGGTTGATGGGCTGTTCTGCACAATTCTTGAGTTCAAGGTAGGATGTTGGGCTGCTTTATGCAATTCTTGAGAGCAAGGCAAGTTGCCCTCTAGGATTGCGTAGTTTGTCAAGACAACATAAGAACGAGATGAAAGCCAAGTCATGGAGGGTCAGCTTATGGTTATTCATCAAATGAAATAAGTGAACACAAGCTGCCAAGTGAAAGGTAAACTCAAATGAAAACACAAGTACCTGAGCAGTGCAAGACAAGATGCTAATATTTTGAGGAGGGAAGCTCCAAAACAAAGCGAATGAAAAATTTTGGAGGGTGGTTGTAGTCATTACAACAAAAAGTTACAAGTAACCACAATAAAATCTCATAATATCAAGATAGAATCACATCATCATCTAGGGGAAAATTCGATCCAATCACAATATCCTCCCCAAGACAATTTGCTACATTAATGTTCCATTGCATGCAAGAGTAAAACAATCTACTAATGTGCACCCTCTACGAGATAAATGAGTCTGTTATAATGATTCTCTCCAAATCAACTTCCCTATATTTATGGGAGGGAAATCAAGTCAATTTAGGAGTAAAATTGACTAGAAGCCTAAAAATAATAAAATATGTGATTACACGTTAAGTAGGTCACAAACTGACCTAAAAAAAGGTTGTCTCAATGATAAAACATAACAATAAGCGTATTTTTAACCCACACATGTGATTAAAAAGGTATCTAAGGGTTAAATCATCCTATAAAAGTGAATATCATGATGGGTGGGTCAAAAAGAGTGGCCCTCACTAAAAAATGACATCTCATCATCAACAAGATGTCCAATCATTAAAGAAAAGCCCCGTGTTCAACATATCATCATCAACCAAGCCTACATCATTACTCAAGTCCACATGAATGGGATGCCACAAGGCTATGGCATGATGTCATTGTCTACAAAAATGTATTATCCCATCTAAAGGGGTCTCAAGTCATCATCATCATCAATTCATCTCAGCAACAAGGCAATGGCCATCAAGAAGAGACAATGTTATTTGGGGGTGTCATTTTATCTTTGGGGTACATCATCTCTCTAGGTAACATCCTAGTCTAAATGTATAACATTTTAGGCTTTGGAGGGAGAGGAGAAATTCATCATCTGTGTTGAATAATCTGTAGGTCAATTCTCCTAAAAAGGTGGTCAACATCTTGGCTTTGGTGCCCAAAATGATCATCAAGTGGCGCTAGATGACCTCTATGAAGTTTTGGAGAAATATTTTCCAATCCCTCAAGCGATGGTAGGTGCACCTAGGGTAAGCATCTTAAACATACCCTCAAAATCAAGTGAGATCATCGTCATAGGCTAATTTACCTAGTTTGAGGTAATGTTTGAATTTGAGAACCTTAAAAAAAAAAAAAAATTGACAATAAGAACCTATATGATAAAATTTGACTTGAAGTTCGACAAGTTATATATATATATATATAAAATGTAATAAAATTATTAAATAATTAATATTAATTATATATTATAATTCAAATTATTAACTTTTATAACTTAATTCTATAAATATATTAAAATTTATATATTATTATATATAATCTTTAGTGATGAATAAATAAATTACAGAAATTACATAAATTTAAATTATGATTATATAACATTTAAAATTAGCATGGCATACAAAGAATATTAGCATGGCCCCTGTGCAACAATGATATGCACAAATCAAGAAATGATCCAATTCTTTTGCACATAGAATGCAGTTGGCACTATGTATGACATTTGTGCATTTTTGCTTTTAATTTCTAAAGTATACATTTTCCATTTAATGGGAACCCACAGTGCATCTGAAAATTAGTAGTCATATTTCGTGCGGTCACTTGGATTCGAGAGAGTGACATACGCATTGTGTATCCTCAAAAACATTTGGGTGTTCATATTTTTATCTTGAAGAGAAGCCATGTGATCAGGATGGAACTCCCTGGTCAACCTTCTATAAGCCCTCTTTATATCCTTTGTAGTTGTGGTGGGGTTTATCTTTAGTACTTCATACAAATTCTTTGATTTAATGTGGTCAGACATTGAAATGGCCTTTGCATACACCTAAATCACAATTGGAATAAAAGAGAAGTGAGGTGGCATACAAGCATGAGTAGAGTATGATTTGTTGTGAGTTCACCGCAATTAGCCTAATTATAAACCGTATCTAAATTTGAAAATAACCTCAATTACATGGTCTTGGGAGTGGCACAGTGGGAACCTTAGCTGCCATGAATCCCTGGTTTCAATCCTCTGCATCCACGATGCTTGTGGCCTTCGAGCTATTACTTGGTATATTTTTTCATTTCCTTACATGCTCTCTCTATCTGGTGTTTATGTGGTGGGTTTCAGGTTTATGTGGGGCTTGGGGTTCTGCTCGCCTCTCTACGTGGCTTTTGTGTGCTAGTTTTTGAGTTTCTATGGCACTTAGGGGTTCACCGCTTCTCCTCATTGTTGTTTCCTACTCCTGGTCAGTCGCTTTGCTCATCGGGATTTAGGCTTGTTGTCGAAATCACATTAGTTTCATGGCTCATTCTTGTCGCTTGAGGGATATACCTCTATCAGGAATTTTTGCAGGCTTCTTCTTGTTCTCATGGTTCAATTTTCTTTCAGCGTTTCTTGGGCTAGCTTGTGTGGCTTCAGGGGAGGCATGTTCCCTATCACTAGGTTTCATCCTAGTTTTTGTCAACTACTATATTTTGGGTTTTAATTTGAATACCTTGCTAACTTTGTATGATGCTCCCTTCGGGGTTTCTCAACTAGCTTGCATGCCTGGTTTTTGTTATTTCAAAATGGGCATGCATGCTTGGTTTTTTTATTTCACAGTCTTTTGGCCTAGGGTTTGTTGTCCCATGTTTTTTTTTCATGTAAAGCTTTATTCTTGTCTTTGGATGGTGACTATTTTACTGGAATGCACTTAGTGCATATGCAAAATGAAGGCCTGTTAGAGCATCTCCATGATTTTCTTGCCGGTCAAAGTATCTTCCAACTTCGTTTTTTTCTCGTCAGGGTATCTTCTGAAATATTCCATAGTAATGTGTGGTTGCTCGTTTGGGCATATTTTCTACTCCCCACAGGGTTCTTTGAAGGGTCTGTGTGCCTTGCTTTTTTTTTTTAAGTGTGGTGCCCTAGGGCTTGTTCTCCCCAGGTTATCTGCATGATTATGAATATTAATCATATATAATATGGGGAATATACTACCACATATTATATATGCATGATATATTTAAACATCCTTTTATTTAATAGAAAGTTGTTGGTTTTTGTCTTTTTGAAAAAAAAACTATATCAAAATGTATATATTATTATATAAATATTGTAATAAATAAATAATTTAAATTGATTTAAATTATGATTTTTAAAAATATTTTAAGTTATTTCAATAACAAACACACAGACACACACACAAACACACCCGTTTCAATTTGAACTACACATAATGGAGGCTTCAAGAATTGATGTCTCTATTTAAAAAATAGAAAAAGATTAAAGCCTCATTGAACCCATTTGAATATTGATTTCAGGTACACATATGTGTTCATTTTAAAATTTTCCAGCAAATTTAAATGAGAAAATTTTAAATAAGATTAAACCCTTATTGAATCCATTTGAATATTATTTATAGGTTCATGTTGTTTAATTTGAATTTTCCCAATGAATTTAAATGAACAAATTCAATTTGGTTTTAGGTTTGCAAATTTGGAATTTCAATGTTAAAATTCATCGAACTCAATGACTTAGGTCATATGTAAAATAACCATAAGAGTATCAAAATGGCCCATATCTAATGCAAAAGGCACCAAAGTACTCACACAAGCATCATCTTCAAATTTTGTCCCAACATTTGATTTGTAAATAAGCTATCATGCTTAGATATGGGAGGGTTATGCAAAGGCTCTATTAGGTGTTTCCAACCCTAAGGGGAGGAACAAGTCCTAGGTTGACACATCAATTAGTAGGTGAAAGTGGTTAATGATAAAGTAGGGTTTTACTTAATGTATGATGCCAAAATATTTCTACCATCTATTAAATTCCACTATTCTTGAGCATTATAATGTGAAAATGGAGTAGTCATGGGACATAAGCTACCCCTTTCCTTGGCCTATTTTTACCACCCCTCTTATGCGCCTTTTCCCTCATTAATTTTATTCTTCTTACATAGCTTGGTTACAAACTCTCATTTATGCATTACTTACCCTATTGCTTCTCCATTTAGTGGGTTGTTGAAGATTTGTACAACTTTTTATGGTTAGCACACATAGGATAAAGACCCACTGACATGTCAGCCTGAGTCCCCACTTTTTAAGCCCAAACTCATACCACAATGCTATGGGAGGCTTCCCGTGAGATTCTTCAACCAAACCGCCATAATACCAATGTCTTATAATGGGGTCTAATCGCCAAAGGGATGATTTTCATACCATTGTCCTACTATCTTAATGTAAAAAATATATAATATAATTTCAACTAAACGAACATATGAGTACAATAAAACTTGATGTTTTTTTTCAAACAAATAACATAAACTAATTTACTTGAAATATACTAACCATTAAATAAATTTATTATATGATACAATAACTATTTAGAAGAGTTGTTGAATAATAATGTTTTTGGTCCTATTTAACAAGGTTGCAAATCAATAAATAAATCTCTAACAACAAGCAAAGATATTTAAAATTGTGTTAGGTATGGAATGTGAGTAACCAATTTTGATATATTTTAATTTTACTAACCAATTATATAAGTTTTTCAATGTTTGAACACACAATTATGGAGTTCCTTTATAAAATTCCTTGTTTCCATGTTTTTATCAGGGTAGTAATTCTATAGAAAATGTAGAAAGCAACAAGTAAGCCTCTTTAAAAATCATCAACGAGTGTTTGAACACTTACTAGATCTTAAATATAGGGTTGGAGAGGATAAAATAATAAAGGATGTTTAATTTAGAGCACCTTTAAGCCTTGAACCTTTAATAAAATTGAATTTCTAGCAACCTGGAAAATTAAATTTAGAGGTCTTTGGATCAAAACCTTTGAATATTCACCCAAAAAATGATTATAGCTACTATTAATAATTTTGAAGGCTAAAATAAATCACTTTAATCTATATATGTAAAATAGAAACTAATAAATCCCTGATCGTTGTAACAACTCTAGTTAAAAATCCATGTAATAAAGTTGCTAAAGGAAAAATAAGACCAAGGTCATGGGACATGTATTCCAAGCTGAATGTTGGGCAAAAACATAGTGATGGGGATCACTTGTGATTGATTAATGGATATGGAAATTGGGAAAGTCATTGGCAAAGGAAAAGAGGCATTAAATGACATTTTTTTTATGAAATAAAGGAGAATAAGAGAAAAGGAAGGTGAAAGGTCACAAAATTGCATGAGAGGAAAATTGAAGGAAAAATAGCGGAAATTGAAGAAAATAGAGGTCTTAATGATAAAAAGGCTTCTGAGGATAAATTCATAGTTTTTTGTCAGTTTTATCTTGGAGCTCTCTCTCTATTCTCTCTCTCATACTCTTGCACACTTAGAGTTTTCTTGGAGCATTATTGGAGCACATTGGATTTGGAGAAAGAAGGAAAAGGAAAGCAAGAAAGTGAATGATCCATGTCCGGGCGTGACAAAGGACCCTTACAAGACCTTTTACTTTCGTGATCTGTTAATTTGCATTTTTAAAAGAACATAAATGAATATATGTGCATCTTGTAAAGAAGAAGGAACATGAAAATCATTAGCAACATAAAGACATAAGTTGTTGATAAAGGAGTTCGTCCAGGAGGGACTACGTCTCTGGGCCCCGATGTCAAGATGATGTAGGTCACTGCATTAAGTGTTGTCAATAGTGATGATGTACATAAGAGGTGATGTCGCTATCATACAAGGAAAATTCCCTCACGCAGGAGTGGCTCCAAGATATGTTCCACTACAGGAACTCTCAGTCAAAAGGACTCTTATCAGTGTGACATAAAATCATGCATGATGAGAATCCTGCCAACATGGCATAAAAGGGATCTCAATGCAAACATGCATGGCGACATATGAGTATCTAATCAACATAAAACAAAGGGATCTCAAACAAAATATGACGAATCATGACAAAAAGTACATCACACAGATGATTCCGCATCACATCAAGCAAGAATCATGAAAGTAAGAAACAATATCCCACATCAAGCATCAAACAAGGATTTGTGCAGTATAATGCATAGAAAAATAAGTACATGAACAAATGCATATACCTCACATCCAGGGGCCATCTGAAGAAAAGGATGTCAAGTTGCTGAAGCTGTTCGTACCATTGATCTCAAAGCATCGAATCGCATGGAAATGGCTTCTCACACATGAATGCTTGCATTGAGATCCCTTTATGACATGTTGGTGGGATGATCATCATGCATGAGTTTGGGTCATACTGATAGGAGTCTTTTGACTGAGAGTTCCTGTAGTGGAAAATCTCTTGGAGCCACTCCTACATGAGGGAATTTTCCTTGTATGATAGCTACATCACCTCTTATGTACATCATCACTATTGACAACACTTAATGCAACGGCCTACACCATCTTGAAACTGGGGCCCGGAGATCTAGTTCAACCTGGATGAACTCCGTTATCAACGTCTTGTTATTTCATGTGCTGACGATTGTCATGTTCCTCTTCTTTACAACATGCAGATGTATTCATTAATGTTCTTTTAAAAATGCAATTTAACACATCATGAAAGTAAAAGTTCTTGGAAGGGTCCTTTGTCACACCCAGACTTGGATCAAGTGGTATCAGAGCGGTCTTTGAGTGGATGTGAATTGCAACGTGAATAATGGAACGTGTAGTGATAGAGGATGAAAAAGTGATGTAAGAGACCATGCTCAAAATTTCCAAAAGGGTGGAAATAATGTATGAAACTCTATAGAAAGAGACAAAGGAAAAGGAGCAATTGCAGCTTCAGTTGCAAGCCACGGAAGAGGCCCTGGAAGAATTGAAGAACAACAGACAGAATATTCAAATAGAGAACAATGAATTGAAGATGTTTCTACATGAAGAGAAAAAGGAGAAACAAAGTTTGCTATGACAGGTGCAAGATAAGGACGAGGCCTTGGAAAAGCTGCAGCGTGACCCATGCGAGGTAAGAAGTAGTTCTCTAAATTCATGTATGTTTCGTGATGATGATTTCACTATTTTTGAAAATCATACCACAAGAATTGGCTTTAAACTGTTGAAGAGAATGGGGTATGAAGGAAAGGCTTGGGCGTTAATGCACAAGGCATTGTCAAACCCATCAAAGTAGAAGAATTACCCCGTCAGGCAGGACTTGGATATGTCGGAAAGGAAGTTGGGGAATGTGCCACAACAATTAGCGAACCACCAACAACAGATGATGAGCAGCCCTCATCAGTTCTTTCCAAATTGACAGAGGAGGAAAAATATGTTGATTTCCTTTTGGTTTCGTCTTCACATAGTATGATTTCTGTTGGAGATTTGGAGATCCAAATTATAGGGACAAACATGAGGCTCCTTACCAGGACGAGGCACAAGGAGGAAAAAGAACTTGGTGTTAATAACCAAGGCATAACTCAACCTTTGGAGTTTGTGCATAAACATCGATTTGCAAGCATGGGATACACCAAAGTAGAATGCTCGAAGGTGTTAGATTCTTCCGAGACATCGTAGAAATCGCCAAGGAAAGAGAATGATGGGAACACATCCCCATCATCCCATGGTAGTTTCCATTGCAAGGAAAAAGTTGAGGCAAGCTCTCATCACCATGATTACACCAGAGACAACAAGGGAAGGCATAACCACTCTTGACATTTGGATGTTCATTTTGATTATAATCATGTTGTTAAAGATGGACGTAAAACATGGCATCGAAAAACATGTACCTTTTGTGGATTACATAACCATACATTTTCTGAGTGTTGGAAAATAATGGCAGCATACAAAAGGATGAGGTGTGAAAGACACTCTCAACAACAGGCAAAGAAACATGTCAAACAGATCTGGAGGAAGAAAACCTATTACAATCATTGCGACAGAAGTGGCCATCAAAGAGCCACTTGTTGGAGGCTCCAGAGCAGCACCTTAAAGACAAAGCGTCGGTGCATGAACCAGGTGAAACAATTGTTCGACAAGCAAAACCACCACAGGGGGATGACCCACTCACATTGATAAGTGAAAAATGGTTTCTAGATATGTTAGCTTGTCACGGTCGTGCTTTTGTAAATCATTTGTTGCATTTTAAAATGTAAAAGTGATGACGTGTTTTCCATCACTTGTTCAACAAAAATGATGTCTAGTCTTATTTTGAGTTGAATGATAAACTGTGAAAGTGATGTCGTGTTTCCATCACTTGTCGAAGAAAAAATAGTGTTTGGCCTTATCTTTGTAAATCATGTGTTGCAGTGATGATGTGTTTTTCCATCTCTTGTTGAAGCAACAATGATATGTTGGCCTTGTTTTCATAGATGGGGCATTGTTTCCATCTTGATGTAAACTTGACCGTATGTGTTATAAAATTGTGGCAAGTGTGGGACACTTGGGCCATTAGTTGGTCATGAAAGTCAAGCATGTAATTTTCAAAACAATGTACTACAGGTTGCAGAGGTTGCAGGTGTCATCTCATCGCTTAAGGCTCCGAAGAACAAAGGTGAAAGGGATGGAAGCGAGACCTTTTAGGATGCTTGTGATGCAGACAAGGTACAAAAAAGTTGCAGTTAGTTTTTCATGCTTTTAGAGGACCAAAAGCTCCTCAGTGGGGAGGATTGATCCATGTGGCTCCAGAGACACACACAGGACAAAGAGGACTTATGAAATCTCAAAAATCAAAGTGATCATAATGATTTCAAACCATGACCAGAGCGTAGATCTTGTAGTCCTGATCGTAGCGGTGCAAACGGTTCGTCAATTCAAGGTCGTATGAGGGAGAAAAATCCAGTCAAATTTCTGGTCAAAGTTGGGTCGTGGGCCAGGTTTAAGTGTCCTACAATTTGACCGACCTCAGGGCATGAAACCTAGCTCCTGAAATCGGTCAAAATTGTGGCCTCGTTAATTTGCCTAATATCCCTTGTTTTCTAAAGGTTGGAAAATATCCCCTATTTCTAATAAAATAATAAAAAATATATATGTTGTGGTGGCGGGCCACCACCCCCGCCACCCCCAAAACCACGTTAACAAATTTTTTATTAAAAGAGGCTGACGGGCCATGACCCCTGCCGGCCCAACCACACCTCCAAACCCGGTTAACCATATTAATATTATTTTGGGGTGGGCACAAGCCACCTCCGGTGGACCCGGCCCACACCCCCAAAACATTAATGTTACCATCATAAAAGGCCGGAGCCGGTGGGAGTTGAACCCATGGCTGGTAGGAGGGTTGGCCCCACCCACGCGGCGGCTCCATCACACAATGCCAAACCAACAACCTCTCCAAACATGCTTAATGCACCGCCCATGTGATACGACCCAACCAATGGGCACCCCCCACATTAATATGTTAAACCAAACTTATATGCAGCCACTTAAAACACGCCAAGTTTTGTTATGGAGGGTATGGGGGCGGGCCACCCAATGTGGACGTGATCCCCAAATACATATGCAATTTAAAAAAAAAAAGGAACAATAATGTATTAAAATGGGAGGGTGATGTTTGGCCACTCGATTCCTCCTCAATTAATTTCGACTTAAACCAGTCCACCTAAACCAATTTCTTGGTAAATTCGTCAGAGAAATTATATAACCCTTCATTTGCACAGTGTGCTCAAGCAAGATGGAGGAACTAGGAGTGGGCACAGAAAACTAGGCAGAGTTAATTTCTAATTAATTTTTATGCAGGTGGAACCATGACTGAGCAAAATTTCCAGGAGGGTGAAATTTTTGCAGTGTCCAAATTGGACAAATTTTATGTTGATCTTACACCTCTCAGGAACTCGATGGCGTAGTTAGTTTCCTGATCTGAGCAACCGATTTGCAGAGGACTCGGAGAAGGGAATCTTTAAGGAATATAGGGGGAATCTAAAAGATTCCTTGAGCCCTAGATTTTCACTTTCTCAGAATTCAGAAATATGATAGTCGATTTTGCACTACTCGACGCAACAAATTTGATGGTGTGTTCAGATTTTCCATTTGCTCATTTCATTTTTTAGCCACTTTTCTAAGTAGAGTGCAGGTGTCAGCATTCAACGTGCGAGCAATCATTCCATGAGATTCGATGTCGCGAGATTGATGTTGCTAACAACTTCAACAATTTGGCACCCTCTTCCTCAGATGGCCCCTAGATGTGAGGTATATACAGTGTGTTCATGTACTTCTTTTGCTATGCCTTGTGCTGCACAGATCCTTGTTTGATGTTTGATGAGGGATCCTATTTCTTACTCGTTTTCATGATTCCTGCTTGATGGGATACAGAATCATCTGTGTGATGCACTTGTGGTCATGATTCGTCATGTTTTGTTTGATATCCCTTTGTCATCATGTTGATGGGATACTCATGTTGTCTCCATTTATGTTTGCATTGAGATCCCTTTTATGCCATGTTGGCGGGATGATCATCATGCATGAGTTTGTGTCATACTGATAGGAGTATTTTGACTAAGAGTTCCTGTAGTGGAACATCTCTTGAAGCCACTCTTGTGTGAGGGAATTTTCCTTGTATGATAGCGACATCACCTCTTATGTAGATCATCACTATTGACAACACTTAATGCAACTGCCTACACTATCTTGACACCGGGGCCTAGAGACGTAGTCCCTCATGGACGAACTCCGTTATCAATGTCTTGTTATTTCATGTGCTAGCGATTGTCATGTTCCTCTTCTTTACAACATGAAGATGTATTCATTAATTTTCTTTTAAAAATGCAATTTAACACATAACAAAAGTAAAAGGTCTTGGAAGGGTCCTCTATCACACCCGGACCTAGACCAGCGCAAGGGGACAAAGGGATCAACAACTAGAAGTGGATTGCTTTGTAGGTACCAAGTTGCATGTATGATTTACTTTCTAGTTTTGACATGCATGGTATATGCATGCGGTTATTTGGTTATGATTTGTCATTGGAATTTAGGATTGCCTTGATTGAGAGTGGTTTTTCCTAGCCTTGCCATCTGATCCTGGATAACCATGGTGTTGTGGGTTTTCCCATTTGTTTTCTGATTGGTGTTCTTGTTCGTTATGGCTATGGGTTGATTTATTAGTTCTTGGAGCCTTTGTTGGAAAAACACTCTGGAGCCCTTGGTGAGTTGAGTTACTTGTCCTAGAGAATTGGTTGGAAAAACACTTTGGAGCCTTGCGTCAGCTGTGGATTGAGTTACTAGTCCTAGATCCGTGTTGGAACAAACACTTTGGAGCCCTGGATAGCTTACGTAGAGACTGATATGGTGATGGTTAGTGATGTTTGGTCATGAGGTGGAATCACTAGTTGAGGGTTGAGATGGTTTTGCATGTGGAAGCCCTAGTTTGACTTTGTTTAGTTTATTCCATGAGATCCCACATTTGTGCTTGGAACATGGAATGAGGCTCATTGTTTGAAAGAGATATTTGGTTCATCCCAATCTATGGTCAGGTGGTACGTGGAAGTCCCTGACTTGGTTGGAATTTGCATATGTTAATAAGAGCTTTCTTCCTCTTGTATTTAATGAGTAAATGTACTTGTTAATATGTAGCTTTGATGGTTATTTTATCATTATGTATATGTTTTTCATTTGCTGGTTATATGTTGGTTATATGATGTATAATGGCCATGGTCCTTAATGTGCTTTGATCAGTAAATGAATGTTTATTGAATACATGACCTAATAGATATTATTACAACTATTACGAGAGGGAATTGGACCTTATTGATGATTCTCAGATAAGTATCAAACCACTATGTTCAGATGTGCATTCGTGACCTATAGATTACATGTTTTCAATGTGTTTGACAAAATGACTGTCACGGTTAAGCTTGGTTAGGTCAACTCCTTGGTCAAGTTTTGTGTTAAAGGCTTTGTCTTTATGCCATTTATGATTTTTGAAAGTCCATTAAGTTCCGGGAAATGGTTGGGAGTCAGACCCTAAAAAGGTGGCTCAAATCTCGAGGTCGCTGGTTCAGAACTAGAAAATATAGACTACAGTCATTGGGTGGCAAGGTTATAAGAGCGAATGGAGAGTTACAATCAATGGATTTCCTTGTCATTAGAGCAACTTGGGCTCCAAATCACTGAAATATAAAGTTAACTTAGGTTTTGGGCACCTGGAGTGGTTGTTTATCTCTCCTGCAGCACCTAAGGGAAGTCAGTGAAGTTTTAGATTGTCGATTCAACTTCCTTAAATTTACTTAGGGAGTTGAGTCATGCCATAGTATCCCCCAACTCATGTTCAACCTCACAGGTCGGTGAAATTGGGTAGATATGGGAGGGGTGGTTACAGGGTGGTATCAAAGCTCCCAAGTTCAACACTTGGGTTGGGTGGGCAGAATGTGTTTGTCATGCATGGATGTAGGTTGTATATGTGCTTATTAGGTATACATGGTGATGGTCATTTTTGCAGTTGTGTTGTCATGTGGAAGTGATTATGTTGATGTTGAGATGATTGATATGATGTCTTCATTATATATATTCCTATGTTATGCCAATCTGTATCAATCTTGTAGACAAGGTAGCCTCCCCTAAACTTCACTGAGGTACATTTGATTGTGGTTATATTTGGTTTATCTAAAATAGTATGTTTGTAGGAAGTAGAGGATCAAAGGTGCCTAACAGAATGGTGGACTGTAATTTACATAAATCTCCATACAGATCAGATGAGAAACATGGTTGGTAGAGGGAATTACTCCCCTAGGGCTTTTTGGGTGAAACCCTAGCAGACTGAAAGTTGTCTATTCAAAGAAACATGCATTCATAGAGCCATTATGCTATTGTAAGAAAATTCTATGATAAGGGTACGTACCTTCGGTCCTACGTTTGAGAAGACATTTAGGGTGCAAACCCTTCTTGGAGTTCCCTTCTTCTCTTTTGTCTTGCAAAACAAACAATTCAAAGAACACAGCAATACATAGACAAAAACTTATAAAGAAACCATATGAAATCCAAACAACCATTTACACATGAATTCAAAACATGAATATCATTAACATAAAGAAGATTCATTTCGAGAACCAAGACATGTGTTTCTTTTGTTATAGACAAATAAAGTACATAAAAAGGAATATGTTCACCTGAGTCACCTTCAGTAGGCTCCAAGCAAAGCTTCCTTCCGGATCCGTTCCAGCCTCAAGCCTCTAACAAAACTCCTTCCATGACTCTCTCCATGATGTCATAAATGGTGGATGAACATCAACACACAAGGAAACAAAGGTTTCCTGTACAAAATGGGGGAAGTGCAGAAGGCACAAGGGACTTCAGACCTGGTCAAGAGAAAAATCTCAGCATAATAACCTTTCTCTCTATTCTCTCCCTCTAGGCCTTCCCTTTGAGGTCTTTTTATACCATCTCCAAAGTAGTTTTTTAGTTAGGAGTTGGTTGGGAACAGTTGGGCCACAGGCACTAACAGGTGATCAGCAGGTAAAACCCGCGATCTCCGCCCGAAAAGAAGGAATTTTATATTTTTTTAAGTGTTTTAATACATACACGCGGGTTGGGTATACACCGACCCGCGTATACATGCGTTTAACTCAGGGCAATGTCGCGTATAAGGGATAAAACACTATTTTTTAAATTTTAGGACCAAGTCTGGAAGGAGGGGTTGCCCTAGGCCATGAGTACAACATCACAAACCATAAGAGTGAGATTTGGAGCTATAACAGATGCCCCCTAATATATGAGGTCAGAAGGGGTACATGATGGCCGAAATATATTATGCGAGTACATGGAAAGGAAGTCTGTCAAAAACCGAGGAGGACTTCACCAGAATCCAGCCTGCCAAGCCACCAAAGGAGATCAGAAAGAAACACTGTCTGAGGCGGGCATACCCATGCTCAGAAAAAGTAAAGCATGTCCGCATATCAAGTACAAGTGGATCCACTAAGTATACAAGTATAAATGACTGAAAGATACATAATGGATCATCTGATCATAATGAACAAGTACATGTCTGAATATCACATATAAGACTGTCAATGATGCTGAAAGATGCAACAGATCACTGATATCAAAGACTGATCCCAAAAGGTACCAACTGAACATGATGGAATAGGATGGTACTACACTGCAAACTCAGGTGCCAGCATATAGAATGTCGCCATGACTGACTGCAACATATAAAGTGGAGTGGTATCAACTAGCAGCAACAGGAGCAACTGTCAAGTGAACCAATGAATGCTGATACAACCTGAGGTCTTCACCGACCGCCGTGGTACATTTCTACACCATGGGAATAAATGATCTGAAGTCGACCATGTGAGAAATCGTTTGATTACCGGTCATTGATGTATACCGTTAACAAACGCGAGACTACTCACCGATAATGATAATGAGCGTCAAGGTACCCAGTACAATCTAACAAGTGTGAATAGATGAGCTGGAGTCGAACACCTGTAAGAATCTATCGATCAGGAGACAATGATGGTTTCCCACTGTCGATAGCGAAGGATCTGCCACTAATGACTGCAAACCCCAAGGTACTGCCAAATGAACTCTAGATCTTTGCCCTAGAGCAATGAGTCGGAGTCGATAGGGAAATATCCGCTAGAAGGAAGGAATTAAGGCATCCTTCATCAATCTAGCGCGAGTGTAACCCGTAGGCCAATAATGTGGAAGGAATCGGACGAAAAAGATGTAGTAACCCAACTGAAGTACGTTTCCGGCGTACACAAGATGTGGCTAGTGCACGGCAGAAACCCTCTGAACCAACCAATAATGAAAGCTGACACAGAGGCGAGGTATCCACCAATAGGGTCAAATGGAAACCAAGCTACTGCACGAATCCCAATGTGTGATAATGTAAGCTGATGTCGAACACAAGGGAAACCACTCAGTCAAAGACCCATGATACTGATCGATGCTGAGCACAAGGTGACCTATCAATAATGAAAATAGGGCCAGGGTGCGGCTCTAGGCCTGTCCTCAGAGCAAGGTGTTGTCGTCGATAAGGACAAGACCCGCCAGCAAGAAGTCAATGGGGGCCTTCTCAAACCGGCACGAGTAAAGGACCAATATAATTGATGTGATGATAGACATGACACTGACAACCAGGGATGGCCGACTGAAAAATGAGTCAAGAGACACTGCAGAGAGGCCGACTCAGGTTAACTTCCCTTGAACAAAAGCACGACTCAATGTGACTGTGTGGCAGCATATGATGACTCTGTATAAGTTCGCCATGCAGGAGGCACGAACGAACCCTCCATATGATTGGAAGAGATAACCAATCGGGGGAGGAATGACTCAATAACAAGGTTATGGCGTACCTAAGTCAGACTAAATCCCACCCATGCGGAGGAGACTTTGTTTTGAGTGCTTTGTTCAAGGGCGACACGACTGACTCTAGCTGCCAACAATAAATGGAAATAATGTTCCGTTCCCGCTCTTTTTGGAATATTTAATTTTTTTGTCTTTTTCTGTTAAGCTGGAAAAAGAATAAAAGAATGTTATGGTACAGTGGAAAGAACGAGTGTCGGTGAAACAGATGATCTAGTTCCCGGGAAAGGAACGTTCCTATGCTCAATGCAGGGAGGTGAAAACTGGTCAGTGACACTCAAAGGTATGTTCCTTCCACAGGTCAAGGTGTCTCAAGCTACAGAAGTCAAAGGTATGCAAGGTTGATTTTGCAGACGTCATGGTCAAAAGTTGGCTTAAACACGAGTCCAAGTGAAGCCGGCTCCAGGCCAAAAGGTGCAAGTGGTCAACATGCAATGCAGTGGTACAACTCAACACAAAGGAGCCTCTAGGGTAAAAGGCCAGAACAAAGCGGAGAAGCTAAGAGGAATGAGTCTTCAACGCTTAAGTCATGGCGGGACTACAGAGGACTCCCGAGCCTACTCTAATCAGAGCAGCATGGGCAACAAATGTTAGTGAGGTGCTAACTAGGATGCCCATGTAAAGGATGGCTCTACCATCGTGTCATGATTTAAAGAATCGGCGAGTGAAGATGGCTTGCGAACCATAACACGATGGGATCGAACCTATGGCAGATGTATCGGTCAAATGGAGGCTAGTATGCATAATGCAACGGAAAAAATGTGTCCCTAACCTATATGCCAGTGAGAACACGATACCTGCCATGACGGGTCAGCAGTCATGGAACCGTCTCGAAATGTCGAAAAACGTCCAAAATGTCCTGAAAAACAAGCCAATCTCGACATTCCAAGATCCCAAGTTAAAAGTCACATGAGGCCAAACAAAATAAAATTTTGAAAAAATTTTGCATTTTCAAAACTTATAAAAAGCATTTTGGACTCACCATTTTTACCATTTGAGTTTGAGAGCAAAAGATTTGGAGCAAAAGGAGCAAACTTCCCACAGCCAGATTCAACCGTTCAAACTCGTCGAATACCTCCAGGTAACCCTTATACTTAGCTTGCAATTGATT
This sequence comes from Pinus tabuliformis, assembly GCA_031772625.1. Lineage (NCBI taxonomy): Eukaryota > Viridiplantae > Streptophyta > Pinopsida > Pinales > Pinaceae > Pinus > Pinus tabuliformis. The sequence goes on along the minus strand of CM062816.1, from coordinate 1,972,491,999 downwards.
GTGACAGTTTTTAAGATTTATGATTGATGTTTCACCGTTAAACTTTTGTCAAAAATTCGCTCGCGGCGTATACGCGAGCCCTACATGCGACTGTGTGCATAGGGACCCGCGTATACGCCGCGGATCATTTTTAAACAAAAACTAATGGTTAAAACTTGATTTTTTCTCAGGATGCCTATCACGTGGCGTGAGAGGGAACATGCAGCGGTAGACAATGAAGTTATGAACAGTCCAGAAGCATTAGATGCACTACGGGGATGTGGTTTGCTTAAATTTTTCAAATTGCCAAATATGAAAGCGAACACGCGATTGCTTGAGATGCTCATTGATTATTGGGATGTCGATGAGGAAGCTTTTATGATATATCAGATGTCGCTCAGGGTAGAAGTGGAGGACATCTATTTTATCACGGGCCTTTCCCGAAGGGGAGAGGTAGTACAGTCCCAGGGCAGGTCACGGAGTGCCCTTTCAATAGAGGACTATGTACAGATATACTGCCCTGGAAATCCCAGGAAGATTGGGAGCCAGATTTCCATCACACATGTGGCGAGTTTGTCACTTAGGATAATCCTGTTCACAATGGCTCGGGTGAATGGATCATCCTCTCTGCATCAGGCGTCACGGCAAAACATGAGCATGGCAGTTCACTGTCTCACTACTGTGTTTGACTGGTGTACTCCTCTTCTGGCCAACATGAAGAGCCAGCTCACTTCTATCAGGAGGGGTCAAACTAAAAACTTTGGATATGGAAGCATCTTGTGTACTTTCTTTTTCGAGAAGGTTCCCGCACTCCGCCCCAGGGTAGCAGTTTCCATCAGCACCCCAGGCAATCCACGCATGGGTCGGTGGGTTGATCTGATGAAACGTTTGGGGGGTGGGGAGGTCCCAAGGAATGCCTTCGAAGATGACTTCTTCACCTGGTGGGATCAGCAGATCATCGCCGTGGATAACTGCCCCTATGTTGGACTGGATTTCTGAGGAGATCCTGATTTAGTGTTACCACCGAATGCAGCATGGGGCGAGATTGGTAAGATTTTTGATTTTATGATTTTTTTTTTTTTTTTTTTTGATTTTTCAAATATAATGATGAATTTTGAAAAATATTTTTTGATGAGATTCAAATGACTGATATGATGATCATGTTCTAGACATTGGGCCTATACGACCAGATGGATTCCCGCAGCATGGACGGCGTGGCCGAGGAGCCGAAGAGGCGGCCGCTGATACAGAACAGACTCTAAACAACGTCCAACGACACTTGGCGAGACTGAGCTGCCGAGTACCGATGGCCGTCATAGAGGACCTTCCTGAGGATATGCAGCGTCATGTGGTTGGCATGCAACATGACTGGGTTCGCATCTTTCGGCGCGTGGCCAATGCTATAGTGACATATTTAGACGCTCATCCTGAGCCAAGGCATTAGATATGCCGGACATGATTACGGGCATTTGAGTCCCAATTTTGTATATTTTCTTGACACACATATGTACACTCGAGACGCTTTACGATATATATATATATATACAGTTTGACTTTTTGATGCTTGATTTTATTGTGATGAATGATTAATATGCCAGTCTAATGCTTGATTAGCGATAGAATCAGCTAACCAATTATGAGATCTTGGAATATGCAAATAATTAATATAAGTAAATGACCTTTGCAACAACCTCACCCTTAAATACTGGCGATATAAAGATGGATCCCGTACTCGATAAATGTTATTTAATTGAGACACTATCAATTGAGAATCAAGATAAACTACCAACGAGTCGATCCCATGAGAGATTGCCTCGGATAATAAATTAACAACAGTAGTATACTCGGCCATATTGTTTGAAGCAGGACCGATGCACATGCCTCTTGATGCCATCAATTGACCAGTTGGATAATAGAGTACCCAAGCTGCGGAAGCAAGATTGCGAGTGTGCTGACTAGCACCATCGACGAACCCAAAATAAACCAAATCATCCATCAACACCTGCCAAAGCAGACCAAAAAGTGATGATATCAGAAAACTCTCGATGATATATGTACAAATATACATAAAATACAAAGAAGCCATTGCCTGGCCAAAACTAAGCAAAGTACTTCTTTAGGTAGAGCCCATTTGGGGGCTTCGCCAGCTTGTTTCCCTCAAAATCAATTAACTCATACGATCCTTTTTCTAAAACTCATTTGATAATGAAAGGACCGTACCACATAGGCTTAAATTTTCCTGCCCCCAAGGCATCCTTATCTTGGTCATAGACCAGGACAAGGTCACCTTTAGAAAAGACTCGAGGACGGACAGACTTATCATACTACGTTTTAACCCTTTTCTTATGGGCCTCATTCATCGTGGCGGCATCTCGACGCTGCTCATCGAGATGTTCCAAGTGAACTAGGCGCTCCTCGAGACTCGAAGTCTCAGGAAGAAGCTCAACAACCAACTTAAGAGATGGAATTTCACATTCGACCGGAAAGATAGATTCCATCCCATAAACCAACTGAAAAGGAGTAAAACCAGTAGCCATTTTGACGGAGGTTCGGTATGCCCAAAGAGCCGAATACAACATAATGTGCCAATTGGATCGATTCTTATCGATTGTCCGTTGGAGTATCGTCTTAAGAGTTTTATTGACTGCCTCGACCTGTCCATTGGCCTGAGGATAATAAGGGGACGAATGCTCCTGACGGAAACCTAATTTAAGAGCCAATTCAGACATTAGTTGATTCTGGAAATGACTGCCATGGTCAGTGACAATCTCTCGTGGGATACCGAATCTTGAGATAACCTGATTGAAAAGAAACAAAGCTGCCGTGTCACTATCGTTCTTATAAGTAGGCATGGCTTCAGCCCACTTCGTAAAGTAGTCTACAACCACGATAATGTACTTGTGATTCGCCGAGGAAGGCAGATTAAAAGTTGTAAAATCAATACCCCACTTAGTAAAGGTACTGACGGTGACAACGTGAAAAAGGGGAGCTGGATGCGCGCACATCTTGCAAGTAAAATTTTGACACGGGTGACAGCTTTTTACCACTTCCACACAGTCCTTAAAGAGTGAAGGCCAAAAATAGCCGACACGTAAGATGCGCTGGGCTGTAGCAAGCCCTGATAGATGACCGCCACAAGCTCCACTGTGGCAATCATTGAGCACAGACTCTGCTTCCTCTAAGGTTAAACAACGCCGAAGGATTGAATCAATCCCTTGACGGTATAGTGTGTCACCAATGATAACATAGTTTTTAGCCAGGTGATGTAATTTGCGACGTTCATCCTTGGAGAAAGTAGAGGGAAACTTCGCAGTCTGGAGATAAACAATGATATCTCCATACCAAGGGTCGAGTGAAGAGATGAGGAATAAATGTTCGTCGGGAAAACTTTCCTCATACACAGTATCCTCTCAACAAGGAAGCTCAGAAATTAGCTCCATGAAAACCATGGATTTCTTAGACTTGGCAGACAAGAACTCGAGATCGAATTCTTGTAAAATGACTATCCATCTATTATATTTGCCCCCAATCACTCACCTACTGAGGACAAATTGAAATGGATTGACCGCCGCTAAGACAAAAGTTTTGCGTAGCAAAATATAATGACGGAGCCTCTAGACAACATGGACAGCTGCCAAGGCCAACTTCTCAACCGAAGAATAGCGGAGTTCAAGACCTATTAATCCTTGTCTCAAATAATAAATCACGTGCTCGGCAAGAGCATCGTCCTCCTGAACTAGAACCATACCAATGGTTGATTCTGCTGCAGCGAGATATAAAAGGAAGTCTCTACTATAATCTGGTGGACTCAAAAGCGGGGCAAAGACTAATGCCTTTTTCAAAGCATCAAACGACCGCTGCGCAAAGTCGTCCCACACAAATGGAACTCCTTTTCGTAGCAAACGCATGAACCCTTTAGTGATCTCGGCATAGTTTGATATAAACCGTCTTAAGAAATTAGCCTTCCCTTGAAGACTTTGAAGTTGACGAATTGAGGACGGGGGAGGCAACTGAACTATTGCCTCAACCTTGAAGGGATCAACCCGAATCCCTTCATTGGACACATGGCAGATACATTGAGAAGTTTGAAAGCAATGATTAGGAGTTGTAAGATAGATAATGATAGGATCATTAGTCACAAGAGATACTGTTATGAAACCAGCTCAAGAAAAGATAGAAAAGATAGATCAACACCTTAGAATTCAGCCTCTTCGAGGGGGCAACCTCCTTTACATTACATAAATGAACAATTCTTGGATGATACAAATGACAAAACCTCCTTTCTATATATAGGAGTCTAAGGAGTCACAATATAATCCAGCCGACCTAACAATAATAATATAAAGCCACAAAAATAACAATAGAGGGATTCTATGGGGCACAGAAATAACAATATGGGGGTAATAGGGGCACAACAATATAAATAAGGGGTATAAATACAATAGTAATGGGGTAATCACTAGTATTATAGGGACCCAACATGCCCCTCTCCTTCAAAAAAGTGTTGTCCTCAACGCTTGAGTAGTTATGGATACTTCTGCATAAAATTCTCATCCTCCCATGTGGAATCTTCAGCGGATAAGTTCTTCCACTTGATAAGATACTCTGAAATTGATCGATTTCGTAGCTGTCGAGTTATTGTTTCTGTGACTGCTTCTGGTTCCAATATAATTTTTCCTTCCTCATCAAGTTCTGGCAATATTGTTTGAATTGGGAGCTTGTCACCTATAACCTTCTTTAAACATGAAACATGGAAAACTGGGTGCAATCGAGAAGCTGCAGGAAGCTCCAATTTGTATGCCATAGTACCAATCTTTTGCAACACCTTGTACGGACCATAATACTTTGGTGATAATTTATTATCCTTCTTAGCTTGCTTTAGGGACATTTGCTTATATGGTTGTAGCCGTAGGAATACCCAATCACCTACATTAAAACTTCTTTCACTGCGATGTTGATCTGCCTGTTGTTTCATTCTATTTTGTGCCAACACGAGGTTATCCTTTAAGAGTTGGAGGACTTGTTGTTGATGTTCGATGTGATGTTCCACTGCCTGAACCTTAGAATTTTCTCTTAAATATGATGTGATGGATGGTGGTTGATACCCATAAAGTGCCATAAATGGGGTCATTTTTGTTGCTGTATGGAAGGAAGTGTTATACCACCATTCAGCCAGAGGCAACCATTTGACCCATTGTGTCTGTTTATCAGATACAAAGCAACGAAGATATCCTTCCAAACATTTGTTTACTATCTCAGTTTGCCCATCAGATTGAGGATGATAAGATGAGCTATGAGCTAACTGAGTACCAAGACAAGAAAATAATTATGTCCAAAAATTTCCAGTGAAAATGGGATCTCTGTCACTTACAATAATCTTTGGGTTTCCATGTAGCTTTTGAACTGTTTCCATAAATGCAGTAGAAACTGTACTGGCTTTAAATGGATGTGATAATGCACAAAAGTGTGCATACTTGGTAAGTCTGTCAACTACCACCATGATGACACTCTTTCCCTCAGACTTGGGTAAACCTGTGATAAAATCCATTGAAACCTCCTCCCAACGTTGGCTTGGAATGGATAAAGGTTGTAATAGACCCGGTGTCTTAATTGTTTCAACTTTATTTTGCTGGCAAACCAAACATTCCGCCACAAACTTTTGAATATCTGATTTAAGGCCATCCCAAAAAATTTCCTTCTTAACCCTGTGGTAAGTTTTTAAAAATCCTGAGTGCCCTCCTAAGGGAGAAGTGTGCAATTCCATAAGAATCTTTTGTTTTAGCTGGGAATTCTTACAGAGGTATAAGCGATCTTTGTACCATAACGAATCATTTTGCTAGCTAAATGTATCAGAAGTACTGGAATCTTGTTGTAGCTTTCGAATAAGTGCCCACACTTCTTCGTCATTCTTCCATTCCTCCCTTGCTTCATTTATCCAATCTGGTTGGATAATAGAAATGGCACACAACAATGCTTCCACATCCTCATCCTTTCTTGAGAGTGCATCTGCCACCACATTTTGCTTCCCTTTTTTGTAGATGATTTCAAAGTCATAACCCAACATCTTTGTGACCCACTTTTGTTGCTCTTCAGAGGATAATCTTTGTTCTAAAAAGTATTTAAGGCTATCATGATCCATTTTTACCTTGAAGTGTCTTCCCATTAGGTAGGGTCGCCATTTCTTAAGTGCATGGAGTATTGCCAACATTTCCTTCTCATAAATAGCTTTGCTTAAAAACTTTCCCTTGATTGGACGACTTTCAAAAGCAATGGGTCTTTCATCTTGCATTAGAACAGCACCAATTCCATTTCCTGAAGCATCACATTCCACAATAAAGGTTTTTGTGAAGTTTGGTGTAGCTAAGACCGGTGCTTGGCACATTGCCTCTTTAAGATGTTCAAAGGCCTTTGTTGCTTCCGAAGTCCATGAAAATGAATCTTTCTTCAATAATGTTGTTAGAGGTGCTGCTATTCTCCCATAATTCTTAACAAACTTGCGATAATACCCTGTCAACCCAAGAAATCCTCGCAGATGCTTTATGGATGTGGGGATTTTCCATTCCTTAATGGCTTTAATTTTGCTAGGGTCTACCTTAACTCCTTCATGAGATACAATATGACCCAAATATTCCACCTCCTGGACTCCAAAGAAACATTTGGATCTTTTTGCATATAATTGTTTCTCCTCCAATAGTTGTAGCACCCTGTCAACATGTTCAACATGATCCTTCCAAGACTTGCTGTAGATTAGTATATCATCAAAAAATACTAACACAAATTTTCTAAGGAATGGTTTGAAAATTGAATTCATCAAACCTTGAAATGTTGAAGGTGCATTGGTAAGGCCAAAAGGCATGACCAAAAATTCATAATGACCCTCATGAGTTCTAAATGCTGTTTTCGGAATGTCTTCAATCTTCATTCTGATTTGATGATATCCCGAACGAAGATCCAACTTGGTGAAGTAAATTGATCCATGCAATTCATCCAGTAATTCATCAATAACAGGAATGGGAACTTATCTTTAATAGTGAGCTTGTTGAGCTCCCTATAATCTAGACACATGCGCCATGATCCATCCTTCTTGTGCACCAATACTACTGGAGCTGAGAAAGAACTTTGACTCGGTTGAATTATACCAGCCTCTAGCATTTCTGCAACCATACGTTCAATTTCACTTTTTTGGACATAGGGATATCTGTACGGCCTGATGTTTGGAGGAACACTTCCTGGAATCAGATGAATAGCATGATCATGATCACGCATAGGTGGGAGACACTTTGGAGTCTCAAATACCTTGGAATGATTGTCCAGGACTTTTTGGAGATCTGGAGAAATAGATGATTCCAATGTGGAAACATCTAGCGAACATAATTGTGCAATTACACCTCTTTGCTCCTTTTTTAGAAGCTTTGTCATGCCATTAGAGCTGATTATCTTTCCTGGTTTCCCTGCAATACCCCTTAATTCAACTTCCTTTCCTTCCGTAGAAAATTTGATGAAAAGTTCTTGAAAATTAAAAGCTATTGTACCCAAGGATTGTAGCCATTGGACTCCTAGTACAACATCAACACCTCCCATTGGAATGGAAAGCATTGGGCTAGTCAATACATATTCTCCCATGGATAGCTTGATATTATGGTTATTGTTCCTCCATTTGCAATCATCACTTGACACTCTGGTGCTGGATATAGGAAGCAATTCAATTCTTTTGCTACCCTACAATGAATAAAATTGTGGGTGCTTCCTGAATCAATCAACACTATTACCTTTTTCTTCTTGATTTGTCCTTCTATCTTGATGGTTTGAGGAGTGGTAATTCCCGCCAATGCATTACAAGATATGGTCAGATTTATTTGTTCTTCATCTAGGCTTTGTTCCTGGAGTATATCTTCTTCTTTTGACCTTTCTTGCTCCTTTTCTTCTTCCTCTTCACAATCTATGTAGAATAATTTCTTCTCAGCACACTTATGACCTTTAGTGTATTTTCTATCACAACTGTAACAAAGCCCTTTTTCTCTTTTTTCTTCCAATTGTTGTGGTGTCAACCTTATAGGTTGTGGAAGACTAGGGGCAACAACACTTCCGTCTTTATAGTTGTGAGTGGTATGCTTCCTGGTTGCCATAATTTTGCTTTCCATTTTTCTTGCTAACCTGAATGCCTTCTCTAATGAATCAGGTTCCCAAAGGTGAACATCATGTTGGATATTATCCTTTAAAGACCCTATGAACACATCAATCCTATGCTCCTCTGGAATATCTTTTACCCTTATGTTCAATTTTTGGAACTCCTCAATGTGCTCCATTACTGAACCCTTTTGTTTGAGACTTATCAATTGGCTAAAAAAAGTGTTGCTTTTTGTATCTTCATAATGTGCTATCAATTCTTCCATAAAAATTGCCCAAGTGATAAATTGTTTATGAGAGCAAAGCCATTGATACCATACAAACTGATTTGGTTCCAAATATACAGTTTCCATACGTACCTTTTGTGCGTTTTGCACATTATTGAGATCAAAGAATTGCTCCATCTGTAATATCCATGTGGCGGGATCCTTGCCATCAAACTTCCTCATATCGATTTTTGGAATATGGTGATTCTTCGATCCAACATTAGCGTCTATGGAATCATGATTAACATTTCTTTTGTTCTCATCATGAGTTTCCTTTACTACCTTTTCACCATTAGTGACCCTTTCTTGTAGCAACTTCTTCAATTCTTCCATGTCTGTCTTCAAATCTATCTTCAAATCTGCCATGTCTCTCTTCAAATCTGTCTTCGAATCATCCATCTTAGCTTCCATGCCCTTTATCTTAGATTCCACGCCATTTATCGTAGATTCCACGCCACTTATCTTAGCTTCTGTTAGCTTTTGTGAGCGTGACATTTGTTGCACTTGTTCTTGTAATTTTGATATATCATGTAGCATTTCTTCCTCTTCTTCATGAGTCATGCTAGAGCTTTCAGGTTCCTTACTAGGTGTTTGCATTTTCTTTCCTCGGAGCATCAGTTACCGATAATAATGCTTTACTATGCCCTTTGAATTCCGTTAAACCAAGCTTACACAAAAATTAAAAAAAAAACTACACACCTTTTTTCACTTTATAGAAGCCTGATATTGAATCTGATGTATCTCTGTAATTTCGGATCATCCAGTTTTAAAATTTCTATTTTTAGTAGCCTTCTGCATCCTCTTTCCAACGCCACAAGTTTGAGCCAAATTGGATTCTCCAAGGAAGAGTTATGTGAAATATCCCATAGTGACTTGCTTTTAGACTGGTTCAGTAGAGTGAACTTGTACGACGTGCCACGAGTCAATGTTTCAACCTTTGAATCTTAAACACGTACAAAAGAAGCTACAATCCGTCCTATTTCTGTACCTTCTTACGAAATTTCAATCCGATCCCCAGAGCGAAAGTTATGACGATTTTCCCCAGGTCACCTGTTCTGAATGTAATTCAGGAGTCTGCAAAAAGACCAACTTCGTCAGATCATATCTCCGCAAATATCGTGCAAAAAGCTCTGAAATTTGGATCCAAGGTTTAGCGTGATTTCTTCTCAAATGGGTTTTTTTTATAACTTCTGAAACGTCACAGAAAAAAAGTTATAGGGAAAATTCCACGATGACCTGTTTGGAGCAGCGAAACCCTAGAATCCAAAGCTCTGATACCAAATGTTATGAAACCAGCTCAAGAAAAGATAGAAAAGATAGATCAACGCCTTAGAATTCAGCCTCTTCGAGGGGGAAACCTCCTTTAAATTACATAAATGAACAATTCTTGGATGATACAAATGACAAAACCTCCTTTCTATATATAGGAGTCTAAGGAGTCACAATATAATCCTGCCGACCTAACAATAATAATATAAAGCCACAAAAATAACAATAGAGGGATTCTATGGGGCACATAAATAACAATATGGGGGTAATAGGGGTACAAAAATATAAATAAGGGGTATAACTACAATAGTAATGGGGTAATCACTAGTATTATAGGGACCCAACAGAGACTTTCTAGGGCACAAGATAAACAATAAGAGGTTAATGTAGTTATGCTTAAGAGCTTGTCGGACTTGCATAGATAGGGACTGCTTAGGAGCAATCATGGATAGGAGGAAAGGAAAAATGGTGCATATGGCAGTAGGTCTCAATTAGGATACAAGTTTGAAAGGGATGATACAATCAGAGATGGTAGGTTCATGGATACAACTGACAGGAGGGATAATGACCGTGGATTTCATTCTATTTCTGGTTCAGAGAGATAACATCATCATCATCACCACCATTTGTATAGGAGGAGTGAAAAACAATAATTTCCAGAAGAGTTTAAGAAATCAAAGCCACCTACCTTTGATGGAGAAATTAATAATTCATAGGATGCATAAGCTTGGTTACTTGGGATGAATAAGTTCTTCAGATTGCATGAGTACTCAACGAATATGAAATCCACGATAGCTACTTTCAGTCTTAAAGGAAAGGTAGACATTCGGTGGGAAGATGTAAAGAATGTCAGAGGTATTCAGGAAGAGTTGACTTGGAGTAAGTTTGAGATACTTTTTAGGAGGAAGTATCTATCTGATAGATACTATGATGATAGGGAAAAGGAATTCTATGAGCTTAATATGGGAACTATGACCAACAAGGAGTACACTAGCATGTTATTGGAGTTGTTGAGGTATGTGACTTATCTTAAAGAGGAGAAAGAAAAGATTTAGAGATTCATCAGTGGGTTTTAGATGTCATTCAAAGACAGGTTTGAGTTTGATGGGCCTAGATCATTGGAAGAAGTCATCAGAAAGTTGAAACATTGTTATGAGCAATTAAAGCGCAGGTCTGAGATTAAGAAGGATTTGAAAGGTAACAAGAAGAATAAAGGAAAGTGGGTTGAGAATAGAGGAAAACCATAGGATACAAATGAAAATGAGAATGCAACACCACATAAGAAGGTCAATGTATCTGACAAAGGATAAGAATTTCAATCTGAGGAGCAGAACAAGGGTGATGGCAAGAAACCATTACAATGTTGTACTTGTGGTAAGGATCATTGCATGAAAGATTGTCCACAATATCAAGGTGGAAGACCACAACTCTATATTTCTCAAGAGGCACAGACAGTGGGGGGTGTTTGACAAAGTATTCCTTAGATTTATGCAGCTTTGGATAATAGGAAAGAAGGTCACTAGGAATCTATTATCGAGACGGACCATAAGCTTTGTGATCAAGTTGTTTTTATTTTGATTGAACCTCGATCTAATTATAGTTATGTTAATCCTGACCTGGTGGATAAGTGTGGTTTGAATAAAGAAGTGCATGTAGAGTCTTTGTTAGTGAAATTGGATACTGTTACTAAGAAAATAGTTCATCATTGGGTAAGAGCATGTGCATTTGAGTTGAACAAGATATGTACATCAATGTATCTGAATGTACTTCCATTGGTATCATACAATATGCTTCTGGGTATGGATTGGTTGTATCTTCGCAGGACTAAGGTGGAATACTATAGTAAGGCTACTGAGTGCTTGGATGCATATGGAGAACAACGAATCTTGCATGGTAAGAAGAAGGTTGCATCAAGTAGAACGGTTACAACTGTGCAAGAAAAGCGTAGTCACAGGAAAGGGTGTGTATTATTAGCAGTGCATATTTCCAGTGACAAAGGTAAGGATATTGAGGATGCAGAAGTCTTGAAGAGGTATCCGTTGTGCAATAGTTTTAGGATGTAAATCCTATAGATATTTCTGAGTTACCGCCTCATAGGGAAGTGGAATTTTCTATTAATTTGATGGTGGGAGAAACAAAAACATCAAGGGTACCTTACAGGATGAACACTTCATAATTAGTGGAACTAAATTTGTAGTTGAAGGAAATTCTTAACAATGGATACAATAGACCAAGTGTTTCACCTTAGGGTGAACCAGTATTGTTTGTGAAGAAGAAATACGGTACTCTTAGGTTATGCATTGATGAATAGTGTGTTGCATCCTTATATGGATAAGTTTTTGATTGTATTCATTGATGATATATTGATATATTCTAAGGATGAGAAAGAACATTTAAAACACTTAGCAACAATGTTGAGGTTGCTCAGAGAACAACAGTTGTATGCCAAACTTATTAAATGCAACTTCTTTCAGATAGAGGTACATTATTTGGGGCATGTGGTTTCCAAGGAATACATAATAGTGGATCTAGAAAAGATTAGAGATATCATGGAATGGGAAACTCCATGAATGTGGAGGAGGTAAGATCTTTTATGGGGTTAGCAGGTAATTACAAGAAATTCATTAGGAACTTCTTGCGGATTTCCTATCCTATTACATAATTGCTGTGAGAAGTAAAGAAAATTGAATGGACAAAGGAATGTGCAACTAGTTTTGAGCAGTTAAAGAAGTTTCTTACAAATGCTCCAGTTCTAAAGGTTACGGATCCAGAAAAATAGTTTGCGGTGTGTATAGATGCTTGCAAGAGAGGACCTAGTGGAGTTTTGATGCATGAAGGATAGGTGGTATGCTATTAGTCAAGGAAATTGAATGAGCACGAGCAGAATTATGGGATGCGTGATCTTGAGTTGGCAGGAGATTTGTATTAATGAGTGATCGAGTGGGATGAGGTACTTGTTTGACCAACCGATCTGAATTCCATGCAAGCTAGATGGTTGGCCACACTTAGTGAGTTTGATTTAAAGATCAGGTACATTAAGGGAAAAGAGATCATGGTTGTATATGCTCTTAGAAAAAGAGTACAGGTAAATCAAATAGAAACTATGATTTCATATGGGACAAATTTATAGGATCATATATTGCAGGCAAGACAACAAGATGATAGGTACAAGAAACTTAAGCATAGGTTACAACAATACGGTATAGGTGAATAGGATGTGGACTATATATGTGGTGGACAATAGTGAGCTCAAGAAGCTTATCTTGTAAGAATTTCATGTTAAGCCGTATTTAGGTCACTCGGGGTATCAGAAGACATTGAAAGTAGTTAAGAAGTTATATTATTGGCCGAATTTGAAGAAAGAGGTGGCAAAGTTTGTTGCGATATGTTTGGATTTTCAACAGGTAAAAGCAAAGTGTAAGCATATAGGTGGGTTATTACAACCAATTTTGATTCCAAAGTGGAAATGGGAGGTCATTTTCATGGACTTCATTATAGGTTTGCCAAGGACATATAGGCAACATGATTATATTATGATTGTGGTTGAAAGGTTGACCAAGGTAGATCACTTCATTCCAGTAAAGTCCATGAATTCAGCTAGTGAGGTAACATAGGTCTTCATTAGAGACATAGCAAGGTTATAAGATGTTCTAATGAAGATTGTGTCAGACAAAGATGCCAAGTTCACTTCCAGGTTCTAGAAATAGTTATTTGTAGGTTTGGGTATAGATTTGGCCTTTAGTACAACTTATCATCCACAGACAGATGGACCAATAGAGAGGGTCATCAGGTTTTGGAGGAGATGTTGAGAATGTATGTTATGCATCAACAACATAAGTGGGAAGAGTATCTTCCACTGGTGGAGTTTGCATAAAATAATTGGTATCAGGAATATTTGAAGATGAGTCCATTTGAAGCACTCTATGAGAGGAGTTGTAATATTTATATCAGTTGGAGTGATCCAGTGAACAACATATTGATCAAGCCAGACATGTTGGAAGAGATGGAACAGAGAATGCATGAAATCAAGAAGAATCTAAAGTTAGCACATGACAAACATAAGAGCTATGTAGATAAAAAATGGGTGTTTAAGGAGTTTCAGGTTGGGGAACAAGTGTACTTAGACATAAAGCCCAAGAAGATCACCTTGAGGATTGGGTCATGTGCCAAGCTAGAACATCAATATTGTGGGCCTTTCAAGATTCTTGAGAGGATCAAACCAGTAGCCTACCAACTTGCACTACCTTTGACAATGAAAGTCCATGATGTTTTCCATGTGTCATTACTTAAGAAGTATGTGAAATATGTTGATCATGTGATTGACTAGTTTGTATTACAGGTAGAGCTAAAAGGAGAATACCAACCAGAACCTCAGTGCATTTTGCAATGAAAGATGCTCATGCTCTAGAATCAAGCAATCGAGCAAGTTAAAGTGTAGTGGAAGAATTTTGGGACCAATGAATCTAAATGGGAGATGGTTGATCATATGTAGGCTATTTATCATTCTTTATTTGTTGTTTGAGAGGATGTGGTTTGATTTTGTGTTTTCATTATTTCTATATGTGCATATGTTGTAAATAGCACATAGAGCTATGCTATAAAGCTCCAATAAGTGGTATGGTGTTCATGATATGTTGGTAATGTATTCAGTAGTATGATATGATGTAAATTTTGTATCAAGCTATGTTATAAAGCTTCATAGGTAGCATGTGTTTTGTTGGTTTATAAGTTTCATTGAACACCGAGGATGGTGTTCCCCTAAGAGGGAGGGTTTTGTAACAACCGCGATTAAAAATCCATGTAATAACGTTAATAAAGGAAAAATAAGACCAAGGCCATAGGATACATATTCCAAGGTGAATGTTGGGAAAAAACATAGTGATGGGGGATAACTTATGATTAATTAATGGTTATGGAAATTAGAAAAGGCATGCGCAAAGGAAAAGAGGCATTAATTGGAATTTATTTATGAAATAAAGGAAAATATGAGAAAAGGAAGGTGAAAGGTCACATAATTGCATGAGAGGAAAATTCAAGGAAAAATAAAGGAAATTGAATAAAATAGAGGCCTTAATGATTAAAAGGATTATGAGGATTAGTTCATATCTTTCTATCAATTTTAGCTTGGAGACCTCTCTCATACTCTTGCACACTTAGAGCTTTCTTGGAGCATTCTTGGAGAACAATGGATTTAGAGAAAGAAGACAAAGGAAAGTAGGAAAGAGCAAGGGGATAGCAGGACTAACAACTGCAACTGTATTTATTTGTAGGTACTGGGTTGCATGTATGATTTCCTCTCTAGTTTTGACATGCATGGTATATGCATGTAGTTATTTGGTTATGATCTATCATTAGCATGGAGGATTGTTTGGATTGATAGTGGTTTTGCCTAGCCTTACCATTTCCTGGATAACCATGGTGTTTTGGGTTTTCCCATTTATTTTTTGATTGGTTCTCATGTTCCTTATGACCATGGGTTGAGTTATTAGTTCCTGGAGCCTTGGTTGGACAAACACTCTAGAAGCCCTGGAACAACTTGGGTTGAGTTACTAGTCCTGGAGCCTTGGTTGGACAAATGTTCTGGATCCATTGGTGGGTTGAGTTAATAGTCCTGGAGCCTTGATTGGACAAACGCTTTGGAGCCCTGCAGCAACTGTGGGTTGAGTTACTATTCTTCGATCTATGTTGGAACAAATGCTCTGGAGCCCTTGCTAGCTTGGGTAGAGACCGATCAGGTGATGGTTAGTTGTTGGGTGCGTGTTATATTCTTTCCACGACTAGCCCCACATGCTTGGGGATCACAGGGGGGGCGTTGGACCCCCTTGTTCATTGCACTGAGCAAAGTAGGGGGTGTGGTAGCCCCCCTGTACGAGGTTTGGGACAGTGCCTTGGGGAAATTTTGTTTGAACCCTATATTAAGTGGGTGGACCTACCTATGGTTTTGTGCATGGTTTTCTCACATGGTTTTGGGCATGATGGTTTTATGCCCATGGTATTTTGTATATCTGATTAAGGGAACTACGATTATGTTCTAATCCAGGGTTAATGGATTGGGGTTTATGGATGCTTCGACATGTATATATATGTATTATAACATTGAAAGGAATATAATGAAAAATTAACCCGGTAGTCCCGGTTTTGGGATCCAGGGGAATATCTTAGTGTATATCTGTTTTATGTTTTATGCTTTCGCCATTGTTTATTTTCTATTTTTTATAATTTGTATGCAAATAATTTATGTACGGGGTTAGCACCTACATTAGTGTTGTGTGACTGTGAGGTGGAATCACTGGTTGAGGGTTGAGGTGGTTTTTCCTCTAGAAGCCCTGGTTTGGTTTTGTTTGGCTTATTCCATGAGATCCCACATTCATGCTTGGAATATGGTGTGAGGGTGATTGGTTGAAAGAGATATTTGGTTCAGCCCAATCTATGGTTGAGTGGTACATGGAAGTCCTTGAATTGGTTGGAATTTTCATATGTTAATAAGAGATCCCTTCCTCTTCTATTTGATGAGTAAATGTACTTGTTATTATTTGGCTTTGATGGTTGTTTAATCATGATGTATATGTTGTTCATTTGTTGGTTATATGTTATATGTTGGTTATATGATGTATAATGGCCATGGTCCTTAATGTGTTTTGATTGGTAACTGAATTGTTATTGAATTCATGAAATAATAGATGTTATTGCAACTATTACAAGAGGGAATTATACCTTCTTGATGATTCTTAGATATTTATTAGACCCCTATGTTCATATGTTCATTCATGACCTGTAGATTACATGCTTTCAATGTGTTTGACAAAATGAATGTCATGGTAAATCTTGGTTAAACAATGTAAACTTTGAAATGGGAACTGTAAACTCAAAACGGGAACTTTGGCCAAAAAACCTCGAAAAAACATAAAAAATAATGTTAAGAACGGAAAGTGTGTATACTGGAATGATAGTTTGTTTTTTTAGGGTCAATTTTGAACATGTTTTAAAAATGGCAGTGAAAACAATTTTTTCGTGCAAAAATTGTGCAAAAAACACCCTGAAAACAAAAAGTGTTGATATTGGAATGATGGTTTTTTTTAGGGTCAATTTTCAACATTTTTAAAAAATGCCAGTAAAACCGAATTTTTATGTGCAAAAAAACAACTGTTTTTGAGGAAAAAACACACTAATGTTTTTGGTAGAATAACATTTTTCTTTCCTAAGTATAATTTCAACATGTTTTAGTAATGACGATAAAGATAAAATAATGGGATTTGAAACACATTAAAATTCTATTAGTTTTCATCCATGTTGTTAAACATATAATAACATCACACTAAAGATCACTAAAATTCTAATTGTTTTCAACCATAAAATTAAAGATACAGAAAAATTTGGAAAATTTTCAACCATAATATTAAAAAACCATGACATTATGAACAAATTGCATGACTAAATTAATCAAAATGTCATTATTTGTAGATTGAATGAAACATATATTATATCTCTAATTTATTGTTGCATTGTAGATATTCTAAACAATAAAATCATCATAATTAAAACATATAATCCAACAACGTAAAAATGACTCATAACTTCTGATTTAACACAATATGGAAATCAAAATTTTTATTTCAAGATATGATGCAAACATCAGTTATATAAACTGTCTTAGACGATTATTCAAAATCACTCACATTTTCTTGCACACCATTAGAATTCACATCTTCAGATGAATGACTGGATGCAGATGAAGATGTTCCATTTTCTTCTCTTTCATCAATTAGTGCCCCATCTGTGTCCACATGCATGCCCACCATTTCATGTTTCAAAATTCTTCTGGATCTACGACTGGTTTCAGCAGACTCCCATCTCAACACTGTTCCTGTTATGAAACCAACTCACAAAAAGATAGAAAAGACAGATCAACGCCTTAGAATTCAGCCTCTTCGAGGGGGCAACCTCCTTTACATTACACAAATGAACAATTCTTGGATGATACAAATGACAAGACCTCCTTTTTATATATAGGAGTCTAAGGGGTCATAATATAATCAGAGCCGACATAACAATAATAATGTAAGGGCACAATAATAAAAATAGTGGGCTTCTATGGGGCACAATAATAACAATATGGGGACTACATGGGCAGAAAAATATAATAAGGGGGTTGTACTAATAACAATAAGGGGTTACACTAGTAGTATAGGGACCTAACAACGTCTTTTGGTAACAACCTTTTCAGAATCTCTATCGTCTTGAAGTGAAGAGTTCCTCTCTTTGTTAAATTGAAGTCATAAACAAGTGTGTCAACATCCTCCAATTTTAAGAGGTCTATGCAGTGACGATTTATATTTGTACCCTTTCTTTTTCTCTTTCCGCCAATTTTTTTTATCAATTACCATCTCTGGCTCATACACACCATTGAATGGGTGTTTGTGGCATACCAATGTACTTCAACACGTGTAACATCTTCATTTCCTATAAAGACCTTTATAAATGTAGCAACCTAGAATGGATAGCCATTGGGATCTCCATCTGCTAGCATTGCGATCATGCAACCCTCCTTAATATCTTGTACTGAACCCCTGTAAAGGTCTTCCATGGCTTCACGTTGTGCACAAGATCTTCTGGAACCAATATACATCTCTCTTTCCTCTGCCTGGGAAGAATTAATAATACCTTGAGATTGTTGCTGTTCAACAATGTTTCTTTCCTCATGTTCATTTGACACATTTTGTGGCCAAATAAATGGGTTTTTCAAAGGTATATCTTCATTTGTTGTTCTTGAAATGATATCACTTTGATTATTGAAAAATGACTCCCACCAAACTGAATCAACAATGTCAAAGTACTCATATGTATATCTAATACATTTTTTAATTTCTTCTAGGCAATCAGACTAATTTATATCTCTATTCTGTCTACGTGCATTATGAACTTTAGCAACTGATTGTAATACCAATATATTTGATGCAAATATTGGATGATCTGGAATGAACTTCAAAAATTCCAAACCTGATGACGGTACCCATTCTGCAGTAGTTGAATACTTCTTGCCTCATATTAGTGTTTTCCCATCATTTTTTTTGATACAAAATTGATGTTGGAAGCTAATGTAATTAAGTTTTTCAATGCATTTCTCCTCACCATGCGATCCCAGAATAAACCTTCGCATGTCAACAGTTTCTTCCAACACATCAAAAGTAGGCTTTGGCATGTATGATTTCTTAATACATTCAATTAATGATGGTAAGCTCCCAACTTCCTTCCCCCTCAATGTGACTGAAAAACGACTGAACATCTGATCAATATGGTCATGAGTGTGCCCAACAAGAAGGAAACCAACCTTTACCTTCTAAAAAATTCTCAATTCAACAAGCATGTTTAGATATCCAAAAATAACATGATTTTTATTTGCATGACAAGTGTTATCCAATTGTAGATACAAAACTTCAGGAAGATTACCATACCAATGAGAAAGCACATCATCAATTATGGTTATTGTCAGATTTGCATCATTATGAATATTTGGAGCTCTGAAGTACACCCTTGGCAACATTTTCCCATTGAATACCATACAAATGACCAAGTGATACTGAATAAAGTTTTCCTCCTGTAAATTTTTGGGTGTGCGAACAAAATGTGGTAAAAGTGTTTTCTTCTGGTCCATACCATCAATTATCAAACCCAAATATTTATTCAGATTATCATAACACTTCTTTAGATTCTTTTACAACTTTTTCCTTTCACTTGTTTCTTTTTCGCGATGCTCCTGAAGTTCTTTGACAATGGAATCTACACAACATAAAAGAAAGTCATTAAGAAATACGTTTTCATAGTTGATGACTATACAATTTTAAAAGTTAAAGTTATGAATTCTTACCTCTTTTTGACCCTTCAGATTTATCCTTTTTTGATTTAAGAGAAGCACATGTACTACAAATCCCCATCCTTGTCTTCTTAGGAATACAGACTTTTTTGAATTCTTTCTTCCATACATTCACAAAATATTGATATGTAATAAATCGACCATGTCCCTCAGCACCTTCTGCATATTATTTGTATAAGTTGTAGATTTCTCATCTTGAAAAATTATATGGAATATGTATTGTCTCTCTATTTTTCATACACTCTCCATGCTTTGAAAAGAAATCTTTCATCCATGACATTGCAGTATTTGATAATGGCCCAAACTGTCGTTTATGACGTACTTCTGAATAAAAGGTGGGATCTTTTTCCAAATTTTCTTGGATTCTTGAGAGACAAAAATTACCCATCGAGTGAAATTTTTTGAAAGTATTTCTACAGATAAATAAAGACCCAATATGATAATCATAACCTGACAATGTAGATTGCATGCACCCAACTAAATACGAATTTTGCATACTTTTATTCATTGACAAATATCTCTTCCTTTTCTATAATGCAAACTTGAAATCCATATGTTTCAAGCAATTTTTTTGACAACATTCACTTGAAATGAGAGTGCCGATAGAACTTCTTCTTGTCAGATATTCTGCTCTACCCCTTGTATAACCAGAACATCTTGGATTGATACGAAAAGGTCTGCTCCTACTCCTCGATACAATATTTCCTGGCAACATCTGCATCATTGGATCATCATTTGTATAAGATTTTTCATCATCATTCTGAGGAATGTTATCCTCACTATGATCATCTGTTCTTTTGAAATATTGACTTGGAGGACATTCTTCATCTTCCCCTTCTTTAGTGCTACTGACATAGTCCTTAGAATTAAGACTAAATGGAAAATTTGACTCAATGTTTATCAGATATTCTTCCTCATGTGCATTGTTAGTGCTTCTCTCATAGTTCATAGGATTAGGACTACATCGGAAATGTGATTGTTTACTTACTGAAAATTCTACATCCTGTCCTTTTTCACTGCTACTCTCATAGTCCTTAAGATTAGGGCTAAGTGCTTCGTCCTGTCCTTCGTCACTACTGCTTTCACAGTCCTTAGGATTAGGACTAAGTGGAAATTGCGACTTTATTTATTCAAAATTCTTCATCATGTTCTTCATCACTGCTGCTCTCATAGTCCATAGGATCAGGACTAAGTGGACACCATGACACTATATTCATTCGAAATTCTTCATCATGTTCTTTATCACTATTGCTTTCATAGTCCATAGGATTAGGACTAAGTGGACATCGTGACACTCTATTCATTTGAAATTCTTCATCATGCTCTTCATCACTGCTGCTTTCATAGTCCATAGGATTAGGACTAAGTGGACACTGTGACACTTCATTCTTTTTAAATTCTTCATCATGTTCTTCATCACTTCTACTTTCATAGTCCATAGGATTAGGACTAAGTGGGCACTGTGACACTCTATTCAGTTTAAATTCTTCATCATGCTCTTCATCACTTCTGCTCTCTAGTCCATAGGATTAGGACTAAGTGGACATCGTGACACTCCATTCTTTTGAAATTCTTCATCATGCTTTTCATCACTACTGCTCTCATATTCCATAGGATTAGGACTAAGTGGACACTGTGACACTCCATTCTTTTGAAATTCTTCATCATGCTCTTCATCACTGTTGCTCTCATAGTTCATAGGATTAGGACTAAGTGGACACCATGACACTCCATTCTTTTGAAATTTGTCATCATGCTCTTCATCACTGTTGCTCTCATAGTCCATAGGATTAGGACTAAGTGGACACGTGACACTCCATTCTTTTGAAATTCTTCATCATGCTCTTCATCACTATTGCTCTCATAATCCATAGGATTAGGACTAAGTGGAAATCATGACTCTTTATTTATTTGAAATTCTTCATCATGTCTTTCATTAGTGCTGCTCTCATACTCCTTAGGATTAGGACTAAGTGGAAGAATTGAATCTCTATTCACAGTGGAAGAATTTCCGTTATATTCATCAATATGAATAGAGTTGTTACACAACAAAGATGTTGATGCCTCACAAATCGAAACTTCAATATCAAACAAATCCATGCCTTTCAAATAGAAGAGGTTGAATGATACAAATGTAGAATCTCCTAATGATAATATATAGCTTAACGAATGAAAATTTCCCTCCAAAATTTTTTGCCAAAACTTTTCCCTCCAAAAAATTTGTTTCATGTATTTCCCTCCATTATTTTCTTCAACAATTTATTGAAAAATTTTAACTAAAATTTTCTTATGAAATAAATCTTTTAAATTAAAATTGTAAACTAAATCTTTTACCTAAGTTAATTTATTACTTAAACTATATAATATTTACTAGACAATTGAATGTTTTTTAAATTTTTATTATACCTTCTAAAACAAATTAATCCCACATTCACCGTGCTGTAATGTTCACTTTATCATAGTTTCCTATATTGCCATAACAAAATTTACATGTTGAAATTTATAAAAACAAATTAATTCCATGTTAACCATATGGTAAAACAATTATGTAATTTCCCCTATATAATAAACTTCATTATCACTATTCCTCACATCACATCAAGGTTTTCCGAGGTTTGTTAAAAGAATTGGAGTGAATTTGTGGAGTAGCTACATTTCTATCAACAACATATTCAACGAAGGATTATCGCATTAGAAAGCTTAGTTAATTTTTTCGCTCTGCAAATTTTAAAATTAAATAAGTTTAATGAATTTTATTTTTTTTAGAAATTAAAAAATTTGTTGGAACAAATTTACCCACTACGTCTGCAGTGGGCCTAGTAGGCTCGATCATGCTCCCGACGGCCCAACAAGCCTGTGGGTGAGGGGTAGGGAGGGGGTTGGTTGCCCAGTACCCCACCCCACCCTGGCGGCCCAACGGCCCGCCGCCTGGACTGGCCATTGGGCCACTGGGGTTGGCTCTTGACCCCCCGCCCCACCCTGACAACCCAATGACCCGCTGATGTGGCGGGCCGATTCTCGGAATTGGCCCGCCAGCCCCCCGCCCCACCCTAGCAGCCCAACGACTGCGGGGCCGTTGGGCCATCGAGGTGGGGCGGGGGGTTGGGTGTGGCTTGGGGGGGGGAGGAGGGGAGGTTGTTGGGTTGCTAGGTTGGGGTAGGGCTATTGGGCCCAATTTTCGACCCGAGTGGCCGACCGATTTCTGGGGTGGGGTGGAAGGGTGCTGTATTTTTTAAATTTCTTATTTTTATTTTTATTTTTTTTAAATTGTTATGTTTTACAAAATTAATTATCATTTATCGTTTTGTTTGTTAATTTAAGCTATTGTCTTTTTGTAATTTACTGATTTATATATGTGTCTTTTTTTTCTTCAGGAAAATGGCATCAAAGAGGATTTCTGTGAATCTTTTTGGGCCAAAGACTATTAAAGGCGGATCTTCAAAAAAACTGTTGAACAAACCAAACTTGAGTTGATAGCTACAAATCTTTCAAGTGCCTCAAACGATAAGAAGATGATTTCATACTGGAAGAAATCAAAAGATGTGAAACTTCCAACAAACGTTATGTGAAAGAAAGAGACAACGATGATGTGTAGATATATCTATATATTGATATACCTAACGATAATGGAATTTATGAGGCGTTGGGAAAGGTCATAGACATGTGTTCAGTACTGGACAGTGAAGTTGTTTACATACTTACAAAACCGCCCAAGTCACATGAAAGGATTAAATATCAGTTATTATATTCATTGTATGACACGAGAGAGGTATCTACAAAGTTGTGTAAACCAATTGCAAATGAGATGACACAAAATATCGTAAATATTGTTATTTATATTTTTGTTTTGTGTTATTTTAATTGTCTCATTATATTTTTATAACTTTGTTTTTATTGACATATGATATTTTGTTTGGTAGAATTTTGTTAAAAGTGTTTCAATTATATTGGGAGGCATTCATTTCATAGAGCATGATATTATGAAAGTTGTCAGCAGTTTCTCCTCAGTGTCAGAAGAAGATATGGCAAACAAGGAAAAGGTATTAATTCATGATGCTAAAAAACTACATCAAAGGGATTAGAAAAAAAATGCATCTAGTGGATAAATCTAGCAAAGGTATCCAGGTTAATTTTGAAGATGAGGAAGTTGAAATTGACACTGAAGAATATGTTGTCGTTACTGAGGATGACATTGGAACTGATGTTAGAAAGGAGAAGAGCTGTAAAAGACCAAAAGAAACAATCCCAAGAATAAATCTGTTCTAGTTAATGATGAGAATGTTACGAGGAAGAAAAGTAAAGTTGAACATTCTCAAGTAGTCATTACCAACGGCGAAGATCCTAGTGAAACTTCAAAAGAAAATAGATAAATCCTTACACTAGGAGTTGATTTAGAGGATGGCATGATTAAAAAAAAACAAAATGCCATTCAAAAAAACTTGACAAAGAGAAACTTAATTGAGGGTGGTCGTACATTTCAGCTTAATGTGAGACAAATCTATAAGGCAAGTAAAGGACGATGTAAATATCAAATCAGAAAGCCACACCACCTACATGTTCACAACTTGAAGACATTGATGACGTACAATCCATATTCTCATGTGGTTAATTATGTGCTTCTTGTTGATCCAGTTCAAGTTCCCAACAAAGAAGCATTTGATAAGTCAAAAATGCTTTCAATACAATTATTATGTGCTTAGGGGCAACCATTTTGTAGAAGCTCAAAGACAATTGATGGAGGAATATCCCAATAACCCATGTTTTGAAACAATGAAATTTATCATTTATGCTGGTTTATCAGATACATAAGCAAAGTTAGTGGCATGGGATCATAATTCAGATAATGAATATAGGATTTCTATGACTTTCATCCAAAGGGTTAGATTTATTCATAGTGAATTTGAAGAAAAATGTGGTCTTGATAAGATAAATGTTACTGTAGATTTCTAAAAGGAATGTTGTATGGAAATAGGCTATCAAATTGAGGAGAAAATCAATTCAAAAGGCGGCACAGTAAATACTGATTTATTCAGAGGTATTGATAACATTTTTGTTGGACACCTAATCCTCAATGGGTTAGTGTGGAAGCCGAATAGACAAAGTAGTCCAAGAGACCTTGGGATGTGGAACCCAACGGTCACAATATGTACTATAAATCTATATCAATTTTTAATAAAAATGTACTCTCATGTTTTATCCTTCATATTCTATTGCTGCCCATGTGTGTTTAACATGGTATCAGAGCAGGTACCTTCCTGACCTACTCAAATCTTGTGTGAGCCACAAGTTTTGTGGCATTTGTGTGCATTTCATCTCTCCCATCTATTACTTTACTGCCATTCTCAGCCTGGCATGAAAAATGCTCAGAGCGGCATGTGAATTCGTGCATTTCCATTCGTGACCCATCGATTCAATGCATGATAATCGATACTCCTTTGAAATAGAGCTGTGACTCCCAAGGGGAGATTGTTTCCTCTTGTTCCCATAATATGTGAAGTACAATACAACTGTTGATGCCAGCGCAAATCCTCCACTGGAGCAACCTATTATTATAATGGCTGACTTCTTTAGACCGTGGGGACAATGTTTGCTACGAGGTCCATCCTTGCAATAACATACCAACGACTCAGTTGAATCTGAAACGTTGTAACCGCATATCCCTCCACTCGCAGCCAAATATTAAATCCTTCAGGCATCTTGTTGGGATATCCAGGAAGAGCAGTCCAAGGGTTGGAAAGAATAGATATCGCCTGAATTTTGTGCCGAGCTTCATGCAATTGAGTCTCAGCTTTTGAAATAGAAGCTTCATGTTCCGTCTCTTTCTTGCAAGTTATTTTCACAAATCTTTCTCAACTTTCTTCGAATTATCTGAAAAAATAGTCTTTTCATCTCTTGAGCTTTTGATTTCGTTAATAAGGATTTGTTTGAGATTCTGTAACTTCGATGTCTGATCATATTTTGTCTTTGGAGAGCACAATTCGTTCAAGGAAGCATGTCCGTCTGGAATTTCAAGATTCATTGTCTCCCTAGTTCTTTGCCACCTCTTCATCTTTGTCCACTAGGGTAAACTGCCTTTTCTACGTAGATGACAAAATGAAGGGCTTTTGCTCGGACAAATTGCTATTCTAGTCCCTAACAATAAAGAACTTGTTGGTATGACAAGAGAACTTCAATATTGTGTAATTCCCGTCATGAATCACAATTACTGGACTTGAGTTATGTTTACAGTCGATCTGAAAGTTGGGGAGACCGACCGCATCTGTGATTCCCTATACCGAAAGGATACCAGATAGTCTTGGCGACATTGGCGCAGTGGAAGCGTGGAGACCAAGCAGTGAACGTGAAACAATTTGAAAGCTGTGGAGGATTGAATGCTGGTGCACTTAGGAGTGATTGTCGAAGGCTCAAAATAAGGTAATATCGCTCCTCCTACGAGCACAGATTACACATTGTTGGCCTGACTGTGTTTTGGCAAACCATCATTGTTCTGGCATCGTGGCATCAAACCACCATACCACCCATCGTGGCTCCACCGAATAGTTTCTACCATTCTACAATTTACATAACACCCCAATACGCTGCTCTCTGTACCTGTCAGATTGCAGGACCTAAATTTGGCTCTGCCCGGTGAAATCCTGGTATATACGTTGGATTTCTCTGTGCATTATACATTGGCTATTGTCAAATCTCATCATTAGCTGAATTAGGCATTACTTCCGCCTGATGTAGACCATCGCTTGAGGCATTCATATCCTTTTTGAACCCTCTTCTGCTCTAAATACTCTGTCTGTTATGGACCAGGGTCCATCTCAAAACCCGCGGCTCACTCAAAACCCGTGGACGCAGTTCACACTCACACCATTTTGTGTGACTTGAGTTCCAGACTGAGTAAGACTTAAAGAACAGAGGCCAATTTTTTGAGTGTCAAAGTCATCCAACGGAGCAATAAATTCCTCACGCAGCACCTCTGTTCGACCGAAGTCATTCTGGGGAGAGCTGAACATCTGTTACGACATTATCAGCACCAGTGCCGACCAAAACGGCATCGGCGAGACCTGAGTTAAATTCTGGGTAGATCTGAACATCTGTTACGACATTATCAGCACCAGTGCCGACCAAAACGGCATCGGCGAGACCTGAGTCAAACCCGGCTCCCAAATCCAGGCCCGCTAATTTCTGCAAAGATGCCGCCATAGTTGGATCTGAGGTCGAGACCACCTTTCTAATGACCATATCACATACGGACTCCTTACATAACCTCCATTCTCAGGTTCAGTATAGCGCCATGTACAGCAATGGAAATAAAACAAAACAAAAGCTTCGCAGGTAAGCACCGTATTAAAATCATGTCTGTACTCCTTACTAGTAGGTCGCAGGTTCAACAAATGCCGCTATTTGCTGCATATCACAATATAATAGCGGGTATCTCATCAACTGCCGCCAATGCCATGGAACGCAATGGACCTTCAGAATATCTATAATAACTCACAAAAAAAGGGAAGAGAATGATGTATGAATAGGACAATCTTCTAGAGCTTATATCAACGTGTTGATTCTTACAATAAAACGACTCTACATCGACTGATTTGAGATAGGATTTCAACATCTTCTAAGACCCTGATCTGAACTCTTGAGAGGATAATGACATTATATCTTTGAAGAAAAGAGGTATTGACTTGTTGATTACTTGCTATATTGACTATGTATGGTTCATGAAAGAAGTGTTCATTTAGCATCACAGTGATTGCTGCTGGTTGATTGGAACATTGATTGTTAAATCCCAAAAAAATGGCTTTAATTTATGATGTATTAGATTTATTAAATACTTTGATACAGTCTAATGATGTTGGGATGGTAAACATTAACAAAGACACTCTCTATGACATTCAGACCTGCCTGCATAATGCATAGGAAAATATCGATTTTTTGCAACTTGAATCACAGCTACAACAAGAAGAGCTACATCAAAATAGACATCATTCTGAACCTGTTTCTGTTCAGAACATTGAGATAGAAACCCATCAGTAGCAAGTCAATAATGTTATAGTTCATTCAGATTTAGTACCCGACAAAGCAACAAGGTTACATGCAGATGCAGAGGTTCAACTTGCACTTCCCAAGCCCATCACCAGACCTTGGGAAGAGCTTGTCCACAACAAGCGTAGAACTAGTCTTGGATACGACAAGGACTTGTCATTTCATATTCTAGACTACTCAAAGCCCATTCAGGTTCAGAGTGCTGGATTCATTCATGACAGCTCACATTCAGCTGTTTCAGATTTTTCCCCTCTTCCACAGCAGCAACAACAACAGATTGTAAAATGCCAACACTGTGACCAAGTTGGCCATTTGAAAGATCACTGTTTTGATCTTCATCCATGTAAGCACTGTCATAAAACCACCCATTCTTCACACAGATGCTTCAGAAACAAACATTCTGCAAGAACAAAGATTCATCTTGGATGGATCGCTACTTGGCAATGGGCATCAACAGCCAATAAGATATTCCAAACACATGTCAGAACTTGTTCCAGAGTATTGAATAGTCTTGCAATTGAGTTTTCTCCATCATCTTACCTTGTATCTGATAGGGGGGGAAATGATGGTCATCTATAAGCTTCAAAGTCACATCAAACGAGCCTGAGCCACAACCTGCCACACCAGTTTCAGAGTTGTAGCCAGAGACAAAGATGCATGTGAACATGCCTTCAGTTGGTAATCTGGGACACTTACTCTAGCAAAAGACTTCAACTTCTTGCCAGTTTCAGAAGAATTCCAAGAACAAAATTGAGAACACTTCCTCTAGCAGAAGACTCCAACTTCTTGCCAGTTTTGGAAGAGTTCCAGGAATTGCATTAAGCATTCCAGAGTTGTTGGTCATCCTTAAACCATCACAGGTTGAGACTTCCATTTTCAGGTTGAAGTTCTCCCTTTTATGCAGGGTAAGACCTGCCTTTCATGGTTGAAGGTTTCCCTCTTCAAAACAATAGGAGCACTTCCTCTAGTAGAAGACTTCAGCTTCTTGCCAGTTTTGGAAGAGTTCCAGGAACTACACTAAGTGTTCCAGTGTTGGTGGTCATCCTTAAACCACCACCCTTTATAGCAACATTTCAGAAGAGCACATTCAGCCTAGTGCTACCATGCATTTTTGCACATTTTGTATTACAACTCTCTTCTTGGACTCATACATAACCCTTCAGATTAAGGGGGGGAAATGTTGGACACCTAATCCTCAATGGGTTAGTGTGGAAGCCGAATAGACAAATTAGTCCAAGAGACCTTGGGATGTGGAACCCAACGGTCACAATATGTACTATAAATGTATATCAATTGTTAATAAAAATGTACTCTCATGTTTTATCCTTCATATTCTATTGCTGCCCATGTGTGTTTAACAATTTTCTAGTTGGCATTTAGAACTGGAGAGATATGGGAATTGATTAATGAGATTTTTAGCACGTGGGAGAACATTGGCATTAAAAACCAGAAAGCCAGAAGGTCTAAACCATTGATATGTAGCAATAGTAAATCAGGTCCTGAAATGAAGCAACTTCCAGAAGATATGACTATCACACCTTGGAGAGCACTGCAAGGAGTGAAGGATGAAAAAAATGTCAAATCAATATTATATCGTGTGAGGTCAGGGGATATTCATTGGAGGAAATGTCTAAGGAATTTCAAAAGTAAGTTTGTTGAATTATTTTTACTTATTTCTAGATTATAATTTTCTTTTAAATATAACATATTGTTTTTGGTAGTATTTGTTATACATATCATTATATTATTTTTGTTTACTTTATCTATGCAATCACAAAGTTTACATGAAAATACAAGAACAAATGGTTAATTTGTTGAATGAATATAGTTGTGATGATGTTGTATGTAACTATCCAGATTCAAGTTCTACATCAACATATTTTTTTTTTATCTTACATTTAAAAAGGTATGTTGATTTATACATTCATTTTTATTCATTTGTATACTATTTTTATTTTATAACTTATACATATATTTTTTTATTTTGTTAAAGATGAGTGTTGGCATTATGACACAGGTTTGGTGCTATGACACAAGTGTTGTCCTTGATGGCAACTTGCTTAGATGACAGATCACAGTTCAGGCTCACAGAATGAAAGAAAAAGAGGTATATGCAGGTTCCCCTTGACCAAGCCATGTATACACTCGGGTTCATAGACCAAAAGGCGCATATGCATATACACACACTTTCACACAAGGAAAAGCATGTACGTGTTGGAAAACTTGGTTTTGGTTTGTGGTATTTGGTCCATGTTATTTTGACTCGTGGTATTGATCCAAGGTATCTTGACCGAAGTGTTGACCCTAGGTATTTGGTCCAAGTTATTGCTTCTAAGTGGTTTTGGATGTGGTATTGAGTAAGGCCTAAGACTATAAAAGGAGGAGGAGATCATTAGGCAAAGGAACTCAAGCATTGAATATCTGATGAACAACAATATATAGAATACTGGTGATTAGGTTATGGTGCATAGCTGGATCTGAATCAAGGAGGAACCTGAGCATTAGAAGAAGGATAAGTTCTATTGATGGGTCAAGATCTTAAGGCTTGAAGAGAAGTATCTTTGTGTGAATTTGATATTTTATATTTGGCGCTTGTCTTAATCTGTAAATCTGATGATCTAGGTATAACTGATGTCTGAATAGTTTAAAAGGGTAAATCATCTTTTACAGATCTGTACGGAGGTTCAATATAGCAAAGGCACGTATACACGCTGGTTCAGCAATTCAAAATAGTGTATACATAGGTTTGCCTTCATATAGCAACGTATGCACACAGGGTCTACATATTGAAGTAGCGTACATCTCATAAAATATGTTTTAGCTACTTCTGTTTACTATTGCAGTGTCCTGAGTTCTGGTTGGGTTTTGGTACTGTTACTGTATTCTGGTTACAACATTCAGAGAAGTGATTGTTTGATTCAGTTTTGGTTAGAGCAAGGGAGATTGATTGATGCAGATATATTTTGATGTTTGATTGATGCTATTGATGGATCGAGTCTAAAAATTTATGAAACGTGGTCCCTGGAAGAAAAGAGAAGGTTGTAGCCTTCTATAGGTCAGCACCTATGTATTAGTACATCATCTAGTACACGAGCTAAGGGGGTTGTAGCTCCCTTCAAGGAGAAGCTGGAGAACCTGCACCAGTACAAAATATTGTAAAAAGTTTCTTATTAAAAGAAGATAGAAACGAATTGCAGCAGGTGATTTTCACCCACATTGGGTTTCCACCTTATATCTTGTGTTCTTGTTTGTGATTTTCTGCTCTTTTTTTACTATACCTGTTACTACTTATATCGTTCTGATACACAAATTAAAGATCGACTAACTAAATTATAAGTTTACAAGGTGTACGCTGGTTGCTCTAAACATAGTTGCGCATATACACAAGTTGCATTAACCGAAGTAGCGTATATAAATCTGATTATGGAAATAAAATATTATTAAATTGACAATGCTGATTCACCCCTCCCCCCCCCAGTATTATTTCCAACAATTGGTATCAGAGCAAGTCCTTTAGAAGAAGCTTGATCGCTTGAAGGAGGATATATCATCATGAGAAACTACGAAAAAGAGGCATCCATCAGGCTACCAATCTTTGATGGGAGCAACTTCGTCTATTAGAAGGTAAGAGCCACAACCTATCTTCAATCTCTTGGAACAGAAGTTTGGGATATCGTGGAAGGAGGATACACATTTCCATCAGAAATTCCTATAGATATGGTAGGTAAAAAGCAGTATGAAACAAATGCAAAGGTTGTCAATACTCTATTGGGGAGTTTATCACAATCAAAATTTGTCAAGGTTATGCATCTCAAAACTGCCAAATAAATATGGGACAAGATCATTCTAAGCTACGAAGGAGATGATCAGGTAAAACGTGAAAAACTACAATCTCTCAGAATTCAATATGAAACTTTCAGAATGCACAATGATGAAAGTGTAGCTAATTATTTCTTACGTATAGATGAGATTGTTAATCATATGAAAAACTTGGGTGAAGAGATAAAAGAAGTTAATTTAGTTGAAAAGGTTCTAAGATCCTTGTCTCCTAAGTTTGAATCAAAAGTTTCTACCATAGAAGAAAAGTAGGATCTTCACAGTATTACTATGTCACAGTTGCACGGAATCCTAACTTCTTTCGAAATGAGAAAAGGGGGTCCATCAGACATGAGAGAAGCCACATTCAAAGCTTTAGGAAAAGGAGAACACAATGAATAAGGACATACATCAGAAGGAGAGGAAGAATCAAACTTTGTCAAGAACCTTCAATGGGATTCTGGAAGATTCAGAGGTAAACTACCTTTCAAATGTTTTGCTTGTGAAAGAGTAGGTCATTATGCTGCCAAATGTCCTCACAAAGATAAGCTTGATAGAGGTAAGGAATCAACAAAATGGAATAAAAAACAAAGTGTAAATAAAAAGAGCTACTATATGCATGAAGATAGTGATGGTTTATCAAATAGTGATGAAGATGAAAATAGTAATGATTATAGATTTCTGATGGCTTTTGAAGATGATGATTTCCTCGATGCTTTAGATGAAGATGGTCTCTGTGAAGAAATTTCTAAACTTAAAATTTGTTTAGAAGAAAAGAGTATGATTATAGATACTCTGACATTCCAACTTGCTGAAAGGGAAAAACACAATGAAAAGTTAGAATGTGAAATTGTGGGTCTAAGAAAAGAAATTGAGAAAACAAAAGCTCTCAATCTTAGGTTTGCTAAAGGATCATAAACTTTAGATGAAATTATCAAAGTGCAGCGCTCTCCTCTGATAAAGACAGGTTTTGGATACATTGAAGAAACATCTCAAGCACAGAAGCCATCAACCTCCAAAAGCTATCTAGATGCAGCAAGGAGAAGTGAACAGGTTGACAATCGTCAGTAGAGGCTTAAAGCAAATCACTAGGTAAATCGAGTTAAATATACTTCAAGGATGAATAGAAGCTATAACCAACCACAGGTAAATCATTCTCAATTTGCTTCAAGGATGAATTTCAATGGAAACTACAATCATCAGGTCAGTGGATTCAATAATCGCAGGAATTTCTTTAATGGTCAATATTTTTCATGTCAATAACTTTGGACACAAAGCTGCTCAATGTGTTGCTTACAAGACCATCATGACTAGAGAAGCATGAAATCAAAGGAATGTGACTGGGATCATGAAAAGGACCTATAATGACTTTTCTGCTCTTAAAAATGAAATAAAATGCTCTATTTGTAACAACTTCGGTCATGAAGACTCTGAATGCAGGAGTAAATTTCGGCAAACATCTCAAAAGGAGCAAGCTTCATTGGGTCCCAAAACATGGAAAAAGAAAGAACCGCAAACCGAAAGATGTGGTATAGCCTTATATGCAGAAGGACAAGAAAATCAATGGTACATCGACAGTGGATGCTCGAAACACATGACAGGTGATAAAGAAAAACTTGAGTCATATAGTGCCTTAGAAAAGGAAAGGAAGGTCTCATTTGGAAATGACACCCCTGCAATCATAAAAGGTAGAGGCTCTGTTCTCTTAAAATAAAAGGTCAAAGCTGGGAATGTTATGTATGTTGATGGCTTAAAGCATAATCTATTGATTGTTAGTCAAATGTGTGATCAAGGAAATGAGGTAGTATTTCGATCAAATGGACGTGTTGTTCATGAGATTGATACAGGAGAAATAGTGATCAAAGGCATAAGAAATCCAAATAATTTATACATACTCAAGGGAGGACAACAACAATGCTATCTAAGAAAAAATGATGAACACTGACTCTGGCAAAGAAGATTGGGGCATCTAAGCTTCCCTCAGATAAGGAAAGCATGCAAATACCAGGCTGTTCAAGATCTTCTTGACATCAGAATTCTAGAAAATACAATATGAAAATCATGTCAATTTGGTAAGCAAACCAGAACACATTTCCCTGAGAAGGAAGGATCAGCTAGTAAGCCGCTTGAACTTGTCCATACTGATTTATGTGGTCCATCAAGGAAAAAGTCACCTCGTGGAGAAGAATAATTTATATTGTTCATTGACGACTTTTCTAGAATGTGTTGGATAGGACTCCTGGAGCATAAAGACGAAGCATTTGAAAATTTAAAAGCATTGAAAGCTTTGGTTGAAAATGAATCAGATCGCAAAATCAAATGCCTCAGGTCTAATCAAGGAGGGGAATTTACCTTAGATGAATTATTCGACTTCTGTGAAGAACATGGAATAAGAAGGGAATTCTCTACCGCAAGGACTCCTCGGCAAAATGGAGTGGTGGAAAGGATGAACAGAACTGTTCAACAAATGGCTCGTGCTGTGCTAGATGAGTTTGGAACTCATTCCACCTTCTGGGGTGAAGCTGCATTTGATGTCGTCACTATTCTCAAAAAAACGAATGTTCGGGTAAACAACACTCAAACTCCTCATGAAATTTGGTATGGTAAGACTTCTACTGTAAAATACTTCAAAGTTTTTGGAAGCAAATATTACATCAAAAGGACTGATGAAAAACTTGGCAAGTTTGAACCCAGAGCAAATGAAGGCATTCTCCTGGTTACTCTTCTCGAAGTAAAGGATACAAGTTTTATAATAAAATACTAGGGAAAATTGTTGAAAGTATTGATATTGTGGTTGATGAAGCAGGAAAAAATCCAAAGCAGGTAAAAAATGAAGAATGGGAAGAAGATGAGGATTATCCTTCCACATCAAATCAGACTAATGCTAAAGAAGAAGAAACTGATGAAGCACCAGAAGAGTAGATAACGACAGAAGAAAAGACTCCATCCAGATATGTTCAGAAATATCATCTAGAGACTCAAATTTTGGGACAGAAAGAGGCAGGTGTACAAACAAGACGAACTATTACAGATGCTTCAAGCTATCTAGCATTTCTTTCCTCCATTGAACCACAAAATTTTGTACATGAAACATGCAAAGATGAATGTTGGGTCAAGGCCATGAATGAAGAGCTTGAGAAAATTGAAAAGAATAATACTTGGGAATTAGTTCCTAGACCTCATGATAAGAATATCATTGGAACCAAATGGATATTCAAAAACAAGTTGAATGAAAATGGGGAAGTTGTTAGAAACAAGGCTAGACTTGTTTGTAAAGGATATGCTCAACAAGAAGGTATAGACTTTGAAGAAACTTTTGCACCTGTTGCTAGACTTGAAGCCATAAGAATGTTCCTTGCTCTTTCTAGCTTTTATAAGTTCAAAGTATAACAAATGGATGTGAAATCTGCCTTTCTTAATGAATATCTGGAAGAGGAGGTATATATTGAGCAACCAGACGGATTCATCCTTGGAAATGATCCAAAACTTGTATGTAGACTCAGAAAGGTGCTCTATGGTCTAAAAGAAGCTCCAAGGGCCTGGTATTATCGTCTTGAAAAATACCTTCATCAACAAGGTTTTTCAAAAGGATTAGCTGATATCAATCTATATATAAAAATTGACAATGATAAATTGATAATACTTGTTGTGTATGTTGATGATATCATTTTTGGGAGTAATGAAGAAGCCATGAGCCAAAACTTTGCTTTGGTAATGCAAAAAGAATTTGAAATGCCCCTTCTTGGTGAGCTCACATATTTTCTTGGTTTACAAGTTCAACAAAATAAAGATGGTATTTTTCTATCACAAACCAAGTACCTCAAGCAGATCTTGAAGAAATATGGAATGGAAGATGCTAAACCAGTATGTACCCCTATGGTAACAGGATGCAGCCTCAGCGCAAATGATGAATCAGCAGCAGTACATCAACCAACCTATAGATCCATTATTAGTAGTCTGCTCTATCTAACAGGTACCCGACCAGACATCATGCATGCAATGGGAATAGTTGGAAGATTCCAAGCAAATCCAAAGGAAACACATCTTCAGGAAGTCAAAATTATTTTGAAATATCTTCAAGGGACACAAAACTTTGGTTTATGGTATCCCAGAGATACAGATCTTACACTTCATGCATATACAGATGTAGATTGGGCAAGAAGCGTGGATAACAGAAAAAGCACTAGTGGTGGTGCATTCTTCATGGGTTCCAGATTAGTGTCATGGTTCAACAAGAAACAAAGTTCAATTGCATTATCTATAGATGAAGTAGAATATGTGGCTGCTGCATCTTGCTGCACACAACTTCTTTGGATTATGCAAACATTGCAAGACATTCAAATCACTTGTACTCCACCCATCTCCATACTATGTGATAATACAAGTGCAATTAGTATTTCAAAGAATCCTGTCATGCATTCGAAGACCAAGCATTCGAAGACCAATTCTTCATTTTCTCTGGGAACAAGTGCTTGAACAAAAGGTCAAATTGGAGTATGTTCCCTCCAAAGAACAGGTTGCTGATATATTCATCAAACCACTGCCCAGAGAGACATTTGAATACCTCAGACAGAATCTGGGAGTAATTGATGCATCTTCTTGCCATTAATTCTTTTCCATTTCAGAGAAAAGTGGGTGTACACGAGTTTCATGAAGCGTATCCACGTACATACACCGGTTTCAGTGGATACAGTCACGTATATGTTGGTTTGAAGAATATCAGTGGGACAGACTCAGGATGAAAAGAGTTTGATATGGGTCTGACAATGATCATCTAGCATAGTTTCAGGGGGAGCATATACTTTTAATAATACATTGTTGGCATTATCTTAGAATTTTTTGGTACAATTTCATAGCTATTTTTGGTTCAGATGGAACAGGTGCAGAGGGAGATCATGGTTGCTGATGGTGATTGACAGATGCTGCTGATGATAGTTGTTGATAACTATCTCATTTTAGATATTTTGTCTCTATGTCATGTATATCTTTTACTATCAAGGTCATGTAACGACCTATTTTGTTTCCCCACTATGCCTAGGATGGATGATGTATTGTTCTTATCTTGTATAGCCTTTTGATGTATCCCCACTTGGTTGGGTGGATGAGTCAATCTTGGTATATCCCCACTTGGTTGGGAGATGGATGTATGTATGAGTCGTTGGTGATGGGAAGGCCATTTATAATGTACAGAGTCTTGTTCTTCTTGTAGAACATCTTGTTGCAGACCTTGCTTACAGTCAGGGGGAGCATGAACATCACACTTCAGCATATCAGAGAATTCAGCATGTACTCAGGGGGAGCATAACCCTTTGTCCTTGATGACAAAGGGGGAGAGTGACAGTGACTTGGGGTTGCCATCAAGTCCAAAGGGGGAGATTGTTGGCATTATGACACAGGTTTGGCGCTATGACACAAATGTTGTCCTTGATGGCAACTCGCTCAGATGACAGATCACAGTTCAGGCTCACAGAATGAAAGAAAAAGAGGTATATGCAGGTTCCCCTTAACCAAGCCACATATACACGCAGGTTCGCAGACCAAAAGGTGCGTATGCGTATACATGCAATTTCACGCAAGGAAACGTGCGTACATGTTGGAAAACTTGGCTTTGGTCTGTGGTATTTGGTCCCTGGTATTTTGACCCGTGGTATTGATCCAAGGTATCTTGACCAAAGTGTTGACCCCAGGTATTTGGTCCAAGGTATTGCTTCTAAGTGGTTTTGGACCGTGGTATTGAGTAAGGCCTAAGACTATAAAAGGAGGAGGAGATAATTAGGCAAAGGCACTCAAGCATTTGAATATCTAATGAAGAGCAAGATCTGGAATACTGGTGATTGGGTTATGATGCATAGCTGGATCTGAATCAAGGAGGAACCTGAGCGCTAGGAGAAGGATAAGTTCTATTGGTGGGTCGAGATCTTAAGGCTTGAAGAGAATTATCTTTGTGTGATTTTGATCTTTTATATTTGGCGCATTTCTTAATCTGTAAATCTGATGATCTAGGTATAAGTGATGTCTGAATAGTTGAAAAGGGTAAATCATCTTTTACATATCTATATGCAGGTTCAGTATAGCAAAGGCGCGTATACACACTAGTTCGGGAATTCAAAACAACATATATGCAGGTTTGCCTTCATATAGCAGCGTATGCACGCAGGTTCTACATATTGAAGTAGTGTACGTCTCATAAAATACGTTTTAGCTACTTGTGTTTACTGTTGCAATGTTCTAGGTTCTGGTTGGGCTCTGGTACTGTTACTGTATTCTGGTTACAACATTCAGAGAAGTGATTGTTTGATTCAGTTTTGGTTAGTGCAAGGGAGATTGATTGATGCAAATATATTTTGATGTTTGATTGATGCTATTGATGGATCCAGTATGAAAATTTATGAAACGTGGTCCCTGGAAGAAAAGAGAAGGTTGTAGCCTTCTGTAGGTCTGCACTTACGTACTAGTACATTAGTTGTACAAGAGCTAAGGGGGTTGTAGCTCCCTTCCAGGAGAAGCTGGAGAACGAGAGAAGGTTGTAGCCTTCTGCAGGTAGAAGCCTACGTACTTGTATAAGACTACACCAATACAAAAATATTGTAAAAAGTTTCTTATTAAAGAAGATAGAGACGAATTGCAGCAGGTGTTTTTCACCCACATTGCGTTTCCACCTTATATCTTGTGTTCTTGTGTGTGATTTTTTGCTCTATTTTTACTGTACCTGTTACTGCTTATATGGTTATGATACACAGATTAAATATCAACTGACTAAATTATAAGTTTACAAGGTGTACACTGGTTGCTCTAAACATAGTTGCGTATATACGCAAGTTGCATTAACTGAAGTAGCATATATAAATCTGTTTATGGAAATGAAATATTATTAAATTGATAATATTGATTCGACCCCCCCCCCCCCCCCCCCCCTCTCAGTATTATTTTCAACAATGAGGAAGGATGCAAATGGAGCACCAGATAGTTTCAGAACCTTTATTGAAAAAATTAAGATCGAAAGACTAAAGAAGCAACGCCTTAATAATGTTGAACTTGATCCAACTCTTAGTCATTTCATTTGGAATAGGCTTGACACTATTCAATATTAAGTAATAAAGGTGACTGTGAAGACATTGCTAAACTCATACCTAAAAGGTATTATGCCCTAGTTATTGCAGAAATTCCCCATGGTTTCAATATCCCAAACATTGACTATGATAGTGACCCTTATACTTATCAAGCTCTTAGTAAAGTGGTTGCTAGATTTCTAAAAGTCACATCATCACCATTATGGAGATTTGTGACATTTCATTCAAACACACAATTGGCATTGTTATTTTCAAGCTTCAAGGGGAAAACAAACTCAAGGATGCAGCTTACATGGTAAGACATTGAAAATGTATATTTGATTAATGTTAAAAAATTCATTTATGTACAAGTTAATTGAAATTTTACTATTTCAAGTTACAGGCAAAAGTCAAATGTTCTTAACCGTGAAGATTAACCATTTATAAATGATTGTGAGTTCATTGATATTGATAGTTGGGCAAAAGATGATAACTATATGTCTATGATTTTTAATCGGGTAAATGGAAAGAGTCATAGCCAAGTACTGGCTTATGATGTTGTTGTGAGAAAACTAACATATGAAGGCAAATAAGCAAAAGGAGAGATAGTTAACATTTATCAAAAACCATAGTTATTGATTAACTATCTTATAGACATATGTTCAAATGAAGGAGATTGGGTTCTGGATTTATTTTTTGGCTCAGGGAAGTTTTATTATATGGAATTGAATTTCAATATCTTCTTTATTAATTTATATGTCATTGTACTAATTTACTTAATTATTTATTTTGTGCTTGATAATTAGGTACAACACTAGCATGTTGCCTTCAAAAAGGAAGAAATTTCATTTCCATTGAAAAAAATCCAATACAGTGCAATTTTATTCAGCGAAGAATTAATGCTCTTCAATTTCTTCCAAATGAAATGTAAGAAAT
This sequence comes from Pinus tabuliformis, assembly GCA_031772625.1. Lineage (NCBI taxonomy): Eukaryota > Viridiplantae > Streptophyta > Pinopsida > Pinales > Pinaceae > Pinus > Pinus tabuliformis. Next base: position 1,972,452,649 of record CM062816.1, on the reverse strand, counting down.
TGGGTTGAAGAAAGGGGACTTTAGTGAATCACGTGTGGAAAAAAGGCAAAGGAACCTAAACCACCATTACATGGAATGATTGGAAAGGCATACATTGGGAGATTCGTAGACATCAAAGATCGATTAGAAGAGGAAAATGAGCACAACGAAGTAGAAAGTATTGTGGAAGAAGACAATGATGAAACTCTAGAAGATGAAGAGTTTGGATTACGTGATATTTTTGATTAAATTTAAGTTATGCTTGGAAATCAAGCTCATTTTTTGTAACTATTAATTAGTTATACTTATAATGTTTTCACTTTGACATTTTAGTTTTTTATTTTTTCCAAGGAAAAAATCGAACTTTTTATTGTGATTTATAAATAGTTACATTGTATACGCTGTTAGGCATTCAGTTGACTGTATGATTTTGTAATCATAGATTTTACTGAGATGGTATTTTTAGGTCTTCTCCTTCTACCATCTCACTTTGTCTGGAATCATATCACTGATCTTTTTTAAAAACACAGGCCTCCTCAGAGAGGAAAACAACCCTTTTAGATCAACTATCTGAGAAAAAACATCATCATGTGTCCCAAAAATAAAAAGAAACACATACTAATGAGACTGAGTCATTCCCCAGTCTCCTTAGAAAGTAAAAAAAACCCGAACAGGAATGAATCAACTGAAAGTTTTATGAGAGTTAATAAGTTGTTATGGTAATGTTATAGAGTAAACCGTTTGCTGTTTTACAAGCGAATAAAAACATAAACAAAAGAAATTGCCTGAAACTACGCTGTGATCAGAGTAAAGTATGGATTTTTAAACTTATGGTGGAAGATGCAACACATGGATCTCATCCATATCAAATTCCTCTAGCCTCCAATTGCCCAGATCTTGTTGCAAACCTGCTTTAGAAAGCTGGTCTGTTGTATCATTGCGTTCCCTGTAAATGTGACATAGAGAGAATTCGTTAAAAAAAGACTTGAAATGTTTTGTCTCTTCTAACAATGGTGGTAATATGTAATTCTGACATCTTCTCATTCCATTGAACCATCTAATGATATTCATTGAGTCCCCGAATATCTAAAGTGTGAGTATGCCCAAGTGGGTAAGCCAACAGAGTAGAAGTTTTAAGGCCGACAGTTCTGCAAATTTGTTGGATTCGGTCCCTAGTCCCACTGAGGCTTTGAGGCATCTATGAGTGTTTAGGTGAATAACCAACCCAACCCCACATTTATTGTTTTGGATGGAGGCCCCATTGAAGTATGCCCAAGGAACTCCTTCCTTAATGTGCTCCTCTCTAACAGGGTGGGGAATTTCCTCTTGATTTGCTCAGGAATGCTAGAGAAGATTGTCGCGCATCCAACAACTATATTCCCCACTGAGGGATTTTGTTCTTTAAAAATAATTTTATTCCTTGCTAGCCATATACCCCAGGAAATAATTAGAGGTAGGTTTCTCAGGTTCCCTTTAGGGTGTCGCTTCCACCAAGTTTTCCATACTTCCGATATTTTCCTCCCTTCCCACGTCACCCTCTTTTGGATCAGTCTCCCTACTGCCAGCCAAACCTCTCTTGAGAATGAGCATTCTACAAAAAGGTGTTGAATTGATTCAGTGTCATTTTTGCATAAAGCACATCTCCTTAGACCCGAATTATAATTTTCTGAAGTATATCCCAAGTTGGCACCTTATTCTTAAGGATGCACCAAAAGAACATTCGGGCTTTTGCCGAACATTGCAGTTTCCAGATTGAGGTAACCCACTAGTCCTGATTTCCCCAGCCTTTCTTCGACATCACGTACTTATATCCTTGTTTTGGAGAGTATTAACCTGATTTTTCATGCACCCAGACTAATTGATCAGGTCTATCTCTAAGCCAGACATTGGAGCTGGACAGTTCCATAATGAAGGTGTTTCATTCCCCCCTCCAATGTTGGTTAAGATTTAGGTCTGACCCTGATAACCAAGATTGTCCCCAAATGGAGAAATGGCCATGGTTCTCGATCTGACTGAGATTTTGGATGCCTCTTGTGTCGAGTTGGTTAATGAGGCCCAAGGATAGAGTGAAATCTTCATTGCACCCTACCCATGGATCCTTCCCTATCCAGACTTGTTCTCCATTTCCTACTTGCCAGGACAGCCCTTGTTCAATGATCCTAAAGCCATCTAGTGTGGCTTTCCACACCACTGAGGTGCTTCCTTTCTTTTTATTTGGACTTCTAATCCAGTCTTCCAGCGGTATAGGATCAATGTATTTCCTCTTGACCACCATAGTCCAGAGATTCTCCATTCCGATAAGCCGCCATCCTAGCTTTGCTGCTAGTGACAACCCAAAAGTAGTTAAGTCTTTGATTCCCCATCCGCCCCACTCCTTTGGCCTTGCCACCTTCTCCCAAGCCACCCATGGTAGTACCAAGTCCTCCTTTGAGCCTGCCCATAAGAATCTGATGCAGAATCTTCTAATTTTTTCCAGAATCCCTTTCAGGACCTAGGTTAATGTAGCCTAGTAGACAGGTATAACGAGTAGGACTAATTTAATGAGGGTTAGTCTACCAGCTCTAGATAGCAATTTAAAACTCTAGTGAATGATCCTTGATTTAGTTTTTTCAATTAGTCAATGCCAATCCTGCTTCCTGTATGAGTTGGGTTTCAGGAAGAAACCTAGGTATTTGAAGCTGTCTTCTAGCTTTTGATCTTCAAATGGAAAATCTTCTTTAATTTGATATGCTTCTAGTCTGTTGAAACCTTCCAACAACAATTGTGATTTTTCCTTATTTACTTGCATGCCTGTAGCCTTCAAGAAGAGATCCAATATCCTTTTTAGTTCCTTTGTTTCACTCCTTCTTCCATTACTGAAGAGCAGAATGTCGTCCATGAACAATAGGTGGGTTATATTTAAATTGAAAACCACTTCCATCCCTTTGATATCCCCTTTCCTTCTAGATTCTAAGAGCACCAGACTGATTCCTTCGGTCGCGAGAAGGATGACAGGGGACAAACTTGTCTCAACCCTCTTTTACCTTGAAAGAAAGAGGAGGCTGCTCCATTGATGTGCACCACAAAGCTTACACTGGTTAAACATCCCATGACCCAGTTTATAAAGTCTACTTGGAACCCCAAGTGGGTGAGTAGCATGCGAATATACATCCAACTGATCCTATCAAAATATTTTGAGAGGTCTATTTTCACTACAACTCCTTTGCTTTTTTTTGTTTGATCCTGTGGATGGTTCCCTGGGCCACACCAATTGCTTCATGAATCTGTCTCCCATCCAGAAGGCCGAATTTTTATTTTGACACATGTCTGGATAGAATTGGCTTTACTTGAAGATAAATCACCTTCGCTATGATTTTGTAGATACAGTTGCAGAGGGAAATTGGTCTGAAATCCTCAAAGGAGGTTGGTTCTTCTTTCTTCGAGATGAGGGCTATGAAAGCTAAATTAAAAGGGGGATATATGACCCCTTTCCTTTTGGATTCTTCAACAACTTCAGTAAGCTCATGTCCAATTTACTCAAAGAAATGCTGGAACAACTCCACTATCCATTCGTTTGGACCTGGGCTCTTATCCTTTGCCATAGATTTTATAATTCCTTCCACCTCCCCCCTCGTGACTTCTCCCATTAGTTCCATTGAATCCTCTTCATCCACATAACGAGGAAAGGTCTAGGCTGTTTAGATTACTTCAACCAAGGATACTTTTGCCTGGGAAGTGAATAAGTTTTGGAAATGTCTTATATCCATCTGTGAGAGATCCTCGAATGTTCGAGGCTCTCTTCCTCCCTCGGCCCTCAATTTCCAAAAGGTATTCACATTCTTCCTTCCTCTCACATAATTTTGGAAGAATTTGGTGTTCTCGTCCCCTGCCCTTAGCTAGATGGCTATGCTTTTCATTCACCACTGTTCTTCTCTTGCTAAAAGGATTTTATTCCTTTGGGATTCCAGCTGCATAATTCTATCCCTTTTTTCCTGTGTTTCATAACTGTCAGCTTCAAGGCTTTCGAGCATTTGTAGGTTCTTCCCTATTTGAATGAGATCTTCATCCTCCTTCAATTTATTCGCCTTAGCCTAATTCACCGTAGCTTTTTTAAGGCGTCTTAGGTTCTCCATGAAGAGGAAGGCTTTGTATTCAGAGTCACTGGCCCTTACAGGTCTCCAGGTGTCCTTAAAAAGAGAGTTATAGGATTCCTCCAGTAACCAAGCGAGATTGAATTTAAAGGGAGTTGACGATTTTTTAGGGAGCTTGGTTAATTATAGCAAGATTGGAATATGATCTGAGTTTCCCTCTTCGCCCAGCCACTAGAGCAAGGCTGGAATCTTTGCTGCTGCTTCCTCACGAAGGAGGAATCAATCCAGTCTTTTTGCTACACAGTATTCCCCTATTTTCCTATTCCTCCAGGTAGGTCTAATCTTCAATAAGTTTATATCCAACAGTTTGTTTTCTCTGAAAAGATTGGTAAAAAAATATGATAACGAATCTTCTTTGGCAGAGGGGCCCTAGGTTTCGGCTGAGCCTATGGAGAAGTTTAAGTCTCCCCCAATCACCAGATTTAGATTGTTCAATAATGATTTGGAGAATAGGGTCTTTGAGAAATGGGCTATCCCCTGGCATGGCCCGTATATGTTAACAATCATTAGGTTAGTGCATACTTCTTGAGAGTAGACTTCCATCCCCATCACCTGATCCATCCCCCAGGTATTTAAAGCTTTGAACTTCCCTTCTTTAAACCCCATAGCTAGTCCCCCAGAGTGACCTTTAGAATCCAAGGCCTGGATGCTCCAGCCAGTCAGGATTTTTGTCAGAGATTTTGAGACTTCTTCTCTTGCTCCCAAGGTTTCTTGAAGAAGGAGGATATCCGGGTTGTAGTTCTGGATTACCTCTTTTAAGGCCAAATTTTTAGGGTTGCTAGCTAAACCTCTACAATTCCAAGAGAGGATGATCATTGATCGACCTCAAGGGGGGGTTTGTTGCTCTAAGTGCCCCAGAAATAGACATTTTCTTTCCATCTACAATATCTATTTTGGCTCTTAACTAATCCTTCGACAGGTTTTTTTTCCTCCCTCTCATCTTACGGTTGCTTGTTTGGGTGGATTGCATGTCAATTCCCCCCACTACCCCCACAACCCCCCATGGGGGAGGCTTTTTCTCTCGAGGTCTGAGGTTATAAGGGTTTGTTGCAGTGAGGGTTTCATCACTTGTAATGTCATCCTTTCCCCTGACATATTCATATCTAGATTGGGTATAGATGTGATTATACTCTCGATTTGCATGTTGTCTGAACTTGAAATAGGAATGACAATGTTCTGTTTCCTGGAAGGACTAGGCACAGGTTAATTTTTTTTAAAGAAATAACAGGAGTAAGAGAAGGTAGGGTTAAGTCCAGACCCATACCCTCTTTGTCGATTAAGTGGCTCCCATCAATGTCTGCTGCTATGTCCTGGTCCTGTGCATTCCCTTCTTGCTGCTGAGGTGACTGGTGTCCCGAGATGGATTCTTTCTGCACATCCATGCTTCCAACTGGATCCTCCTGAAGTCTGTCTGTGTCCATCTGTTCTTCCCCCATGCCTTTCTTCGAGAGTTTTTCTTTTGGGTCTTCCTCAACTGCAGCCCCTGTCTCTGCCTTCCTCTGCTTCCTTCGACGTCTGAATCCCATCAGGCACTCTTTTGCCAAGTGTCCATAAATATGACATTTGTGGCAGCGAAATGGCAAGTGTTCATAATCTAGTTGCTGAACATACTCGTAATCTTTGTATTGTAGCTGAATTTCTTTTGCCAGTCCTGCCCAAGGGGTTAGGCTTACCAGGATGTGTGCCATCCCTTGGTCTCTGGTTTGCAGAAAGGACATGTCTGTTTCCATGTATTTCCTGAGGTGGTTTTCAATAGCTCTGAAGACCAACTCTACCCAGAGAAACAGAGGGAGCCTTGGCAAGCGGACCCATACTGGAAGTTCATCAACTCATTCCCTCTGTGCATCGAACAATGGATTCCATCTTTTTATTAGAATCAGGTGTCTCCCAAAATCCCAAATCCTTTCCAGCACCCAATCCACTGCTTCTTTCTTCCCAAAGTTTACCATGAACCAACCCTTTACCAAAGTTGTGACTTAAAAGACTGTATCCGGAGCCGCCTTCCAGTGATGGGAAGCCCATTTCTGAATTAAATTTGCAGAGTATTTTTTCCCTATTTCCCTTCTGACCAAAGTTAGGTTCGCGACTTCCATAGATTCATCAATTTTCATATCCATGCCAAGGACTAGGTTTGCTATTGATTCCTTTCTCTTGATTATTTTGGGATTTTTCCTCCTCTCCCACGCCTGCCTCTGTCGTGTCCCTTCCTCCTTAAGATGTGTGGTCATTTCCACATTTTCTGTTGTTGCTTGGAGTGTTCTTGCACTCCTTTCTTCTTGAGTAAACCCACTCCCTCCTTCTGGCTTGCCTTCTGCTTGTCCTCTTCCGCCCCTTTCCTTTTTCTCTGCCAGATCTACTTCCTTTCCCTTCTTCGCACCCCCCCGACAACCTTCCAATCCTCCTTGAAACCCTCTATTATTTCCAGAATCCCTGCAAATATGGTCCCCATGACCTGATTTTTCTCCTTAGCTTGGCTTCGGCTGAGGGTGTGTTGAAATTTAGCCAACTGGTCTAGGTTCAAGAGCAGCGCTATCTCAACTTGACCTAGCTCTGCTTCCAACTCATAGCCTAAGCTGTATTTCTCACTGCTTCTAAGCCCGCAGCTAATCACTACACCCTCACAACCCTCCTGAGTAGAAATGCCTAAGGGGATGAGGGTTTTCGAGAATTACATGCAGATTTCGAGTTGCCTACGCTTCGAGCTTTGTCTGAGACTGCTTCTCCTAAATGTGTGGGTGTTCTTTCCGGCTGTTCAGAAATGACAGAGCTAAGCTATCTTCTAGCAGCCCTAGGGTTTTCCTTTGTTTCCAAGCCTCCTCCGAACCTCATTTCTCTTGCCCATATCATCCAGCTGGACGTATATACCTCTCAATATCCTGATCTGTGACCTCTAGTCCCCAGACCAATAGGATGTCACCAGGTTCGGGGTCCAGATCAATGGTGTTGTTCGGGTTGATCATCTTCTAGCCGGCTACACCTTGGTAACTGTTGGCTACACCTTTGTAACCGCTGAGCATAAATATCACACTTCACCGAGTTTCTGATGTTTGTGTGCTGTGGGCTAAGAGTAGCAACGTAACTTAGTCTTCTTCTTAACCCCTTTTTCTTTCCAGCCTCCATTTTGTGAAGTCGCACATGGGATATGGTTTTCCTGTTCCGTAACTGTTCCCATCGGCCATCCACATCCACCTGTCTCCTGCAGCGAATCCGATCCTGACAGCCTCTACCTTGCTGCAACCATCTGTCCTCCTCTTGTACACCTCCCTGTTGTGTTCCCGGCCCTATGGCCTCCACCTGTGTAGGCTTTCAGCCCCTACACCTAGCCTTCGTACCTCGCTCGAACCCTAGCTCCATCTCCATTCTCTCCTCAAAGTGCCTCACTTTGACATTTTAGGAGAAGAATAAGCATTCAATTAATGTTGTTATGTGTTCAATATTTGTATTATGTGATTTTCACATTATTTTTTATGTTAATCATTATATTTTGAAAAAAACATTGATTATTATTATTTTTTTGACATGAAATTCATAAAAAAAATATTACTTAACCATTTTAAGTTAAAATTTTCCTATAAAATTTGTGATTTTGACATGTCATTTCTAGCAAAAAAATTACAAAAAATGATCAAAATGTGTAATTTTTTGAGTTATATTTATGTTGAAAATGGTTATTTTTATGTCAATTGTTAAAACTTATTGTTTTTTAGAGACAATTATTTCATGTGCATTGAAAAAAATTAACGATGTATAAATATGTAGAATATCGAAACTTCAAAATATCGACCTTCTTCTTTAAATGTGCAAAACAATAAAATCCTCACTACAAAAAAAATAAAATATAAAAATAAAAACAAGAAAATATGAAGAAGAAGACCACTTCAAAAATTGTTAAATTTAGAAAATAATTATTTACATTTCATACATTAGAAAATTTAAAGTAAAAAAATATGTCTTTTATAAAAAGGGCCTGATGCAGAATCACCACTTTTTAAAATTAGCATGAAAATCACTAACATTCTAAAACGTAATGTACATAAAAAAATTTAAAGTGCCAAAAACTATGCTCTAAAAAAATATGTGTGTTCTGCATTGCCCCTTTTTAAAATCAGGTCACTTTTTTGCTATCTCTACGAATCGGGTAACAGTATCAGTTCCCTTTTCAAAGTTTACATTATTGTTAGGTCAAGTTTGTTGACATTGTAGTGTTTGGTATTGATGTCAACAGGTTCATGGTGCTTCTTGTCATGTGCATATGTGTTTGGCTTAGTGGTCCTAGTGGTTGGCATTGATGTCAACAATATGATGTCACTTATGTTGGTATGTGTTGGTATTGATGTTGGTCCTATGCTGATGGCACACTCATGATGGTCAGTGATTCCATTGGTTTGGATGATGAGGTTACTACAAGTTGATCATACAAATCTACATGTGATAGAGATGGTTCATGGCACACTAGTTGAGTTGTCAACTAGTTCGTCAATAGGTCTTCATGTCTATCCCTATGAGGATGACTTGTTGTAGTGATTTGATGAATTGATGATGGTACTAAAACGGTATTGCATGTTTTACATAGGTGTTTCAACTTGTTCAAAGGTTTTATGGAGAGTGGAGGACTTGTTGGCACACTTGCCAACCTTGTTTGCTGGCCCTTGTAGGTCAACTTGACAGTGACACTTGGGAGGAATATTTGATCTACTTGTAGATGTGTCAGAGGCCATGTAAAAGGTTTGGAGGCTAGTACATATGTTGTAGAAGGTGATCTAACTGATGGAAGATATTCTGAGCTAAAGGACTGATGTTTTCCCCCATCATTAGCCACAGTCGCTAGTAGACAAGCTTATGGAGTGGCTGAAAGGCCTCAGTCGTTGGAAGACATGCCTATGGGAGTGGTGTTGGGCCACTATATTGTCATCCTTATTACCATTTCTTGACATAAATTTCATCTATTCATACAATTCTTTTATCACATTATTTATCATAATTTATCATATAATTCCATTTCATAATTACTTATGCTCTTGTGGATAAGTAATACTTGTTCTCCTTTATTTTTACTAAATTGATGATTATTATGCATGATTTTTCCAATGATGGTTTATTAATTTCTTATAACATCACTCACCATTTTAGCCTCCATGAACTCTTCCAGATTGCAAATTTGATCTCCAACTCATAATCAAATATTCCAACTCAGAAATTCGTTGGGATAAAATGTGACATATTTGTGTACGTTTGGGAAAATGAAGATGAATCTTGAAAATCCGAGACACGGGTTTTGTGTAGAACACCCCAAATTAGTTTTCTAGTGAGTCGGTTTCCAAAATTCAGTCTGACTTGAAAGAAACACAAGGTTCTCTGAAGGTGATTTTCTCAGATTTGCTATTGTGGCCATTTTCCAAATTCTTCCAATTGCAATACCAGATTTGACTTGTTCCAGCTGAATCATTATGGAGAGATATTTCAGATCTGATCTTGTTGATAATTGGTTTTTGGACAATCCAAAATTGTAATGAAAATCAGTTTGTAATCAATTTAGTTGTAATTTCACTTTGCTTTTTGTGTATTTAAATGAAAATAAGGATGAAAGAGAGAAGAGGAGGGACAATTATTGAATTAGAGGCAGAGCTCAGAGTTGTATTGTATCTATTTCTATTTTTTAATGAAAAGAGTTATCAGTGGAATTTCATAATTGTGTAATTGTAATCTGATTTGAATTATTTTTCAAGGTATAACTGACTCTTGGGTAGTTGGGCCCACTACTTTGGACGAGATGCTGCCTTGAACATATAAAGTAGTTTAGTTGTGTGTTTGTTTCCTTGAATTTCAATTTTGTTCCTTAAATTTTCTTTTCTTTTCTTTAAAGTAATTTGTTGGATGTTGCATTTTCTAGTTTTGTTGTTTCCTGCAATTTCTAGATTTCAATTAATTTGCTTCTATATATTAGCATTTGAATTTTGTTGGGTGCAATAAATTGAATTTCCAATTCAACAAGGTGTGGTTTAATTTAGTATTGATTCAAGACGTTTGATTAGCATAATTTATTTTCATGCCATTTACCTTTTGCTTTTTAAATTAGTATTGTTATTCAAGTCTTACATTTTATTTCTTCTTGAATGAGATTGGTAGTGTGGAACACAATCATGTATAACTAGTGTTAGCTTTTGTTAATGCTTGCATATATTTTGCCAATTGCCTTGAAATAAAAAGACGCTCTTTTGGTTGATAATTAATGTCTAGGTGATTAGTTGTTTTTTTATTAAGAAATTAATTTTATTCAACAAGTGGCTATAGGTTCAGTCACATGGATTCAGTGCTATGGGAGCGACTGAAGGATTTGACGATATTTTCTCTGCATTCCTCATGCTGATCGGAAGAAAATTAGCTTGGAAATTCCTAGAGGGAAATTCCTAGAGGATTCTAGAATTGTTTGAAAAAGTAGGAAATGGTTTGAAAATGTCCTCTCATGATGTGAATGAATTTAGTGCACTAGTAGTGAACTTAGTGGATTTATTTGGTCCAATTTATGCACCTTTGATCCTAGCCCCAAGCTCAATTTCACCGTACAAGTTTTATATACTTGATCTTGGAGGTGAGGATTGTTTGATGAAGTTAGTGAGTGAGTAAGAATATTGCCGAGAAGTAGCGTATGCTTCAGTCCTATTAGAGAGCATATATCCTTCATTCCATGAGTGTTAATGGTTGAATAATGAGATGATATGAATCATACTATAGAATATATAAGAATTGATGTTGTTGGAGTAGAGATTGGTTGGAGAGTTTTGTATGTTGTTGGAGTATGTGTTGGTGATACTCTCACACTTGTTCTCGCATGAGTTGCTATTACATTTGGTGCATAGCCTTAATGTTGTATGTTACTAATTGTAGTATGCAAAAATTATATTTAGATGTGAGGGTTTGATATTGTTGGTATCCATATTTTTTGTGGCCACAATTTTTCTATTGGAGAGCACATGTTTTATGCATTGATTTATTTTGATGACAAGATCTTGCTACCGAGAGCATGTATGTAGAGATGATTTCTTGTTGAGCATAGTATCTTGGGGTCTAGTTTGAAAATAGATGAAAGGAGGTCCACATAGTGGTAGATGAGTAGTGACTTCATGAGAGAGGATATCGAAGTTTCATTGAAAGGAACACATTTATCATCCAATGGTAGTTGGATAATCCAATCGTAGTTGGGTGAGGATTGTTGATGGTGGTGGCCTTCAACGGATGGTAGTCCGTAGATATGTAGAGAACATAGCCTTCCAAGCTGATAAGTAGTATTGAGTCTCCTAGCCGATGGGTGTTAGAATTTTGTATATGAGGTCAAGTCTCCATGCTGATGGGAGTCAACAAGCTATGTAAAAGACCAATTGATTGACTAATGAAATTCAGAGCAGAGCAACAATAAAAGGGGTGGTTTTTTTCCTGGTGAAGTGGTTTCCAATGGATATCTTGTGTCTCACGTGTTGATGCTTTCTTGTGTTCTTATTCATGGTTATGTTTCTCATATGGTTTATTTGATGCTTATGATTTATGCATAGATCTGCAAATGTTTAGTGAATTGTTTCTAAATAGTGTGTGTGATTTAGTAAAGTAAATAAAAGGAAAAATTTAGTAATAAGACACACTACTGATTCAACGCCACACCCCCCCCCCCCCCCACCTCCTCTTAGTAGTGCTCAAAGGCTTCCAATAATTATTATCAGAGCAAGGCTCTTGGTTAGAACTTGATCGCTAGAGAGTAGATCTGGGGTTTGTTGGCAAAAATTGATTTTCTTTTAGTATGGGCAAGAATAAGAGGAAACAATTTTAGAAAAGGAATAGCCTTCAAAATAAGGAATCTTAGCCACAAGAGTCCCATCTTCCTAGTGCAAGAAGTTTGGAAAATAATGTGTAGAAATCAAAAGATCAAGAACCAAAGGTATTGCACCAAAATGAATCCAAAGATATAACTGTTAATGATTTTATTTTGCGTTACAATTTTGAGGATTCAGATTTTTATCATGACGAATTGCATAATGGAGTTGAGAATGTTATTAAAGGTCTTAGAGCTGAGATTTCAAGACTAACAACTACATGCAAAGATCAAGAAAAATTATTGCAGATCTATGATGATAAGGAGGCCACGCTTAAGGAAGATATTGTTAGATTAAAGATTAAGTTGGCTCAATCAGAAAAGGTTGAGGAAGGTATGAGGAAGGTATGAGGAAATAATACCAAGTGAAGGTAGAAGAGGTTGAGAAATTAGAAGCAGAAGCGGTTTCCTTCAGAAAGCTGCGGAAGATGGAGAAGATCATTGTAGCCTTGGATAATTTACTCGAGATCCAAATATCACCATTGGATAAATCTGGTCTTGGATTTCAAAAGGGTGAGTCTAGTTTGAATGCAGGTAAAAACACCAAAGAAGAATATAAGAAACCTGTAGCAAACAATACCAACAAAAAATGTGAGATCCAAGAAATCAAGAAGCAAATCCAACTACCTGTTAGCAAAAAAAAGAACCAACAATAGGAAACCAAGAAAAACCAAGAGTCGATCAAGCAGCTAAACTAGCAATAGAGAAGAAAATATCAAGCAGAATCTACATTCAGAAGATAATTTTCTCCTAGAGATGATTGTGACATATTTGTAAAGTTTCAAAGTAATAAAAGTCCTTTTATTCCTTTTGTGCATAATGTAGAATGTTACAATTGTCACAAGTTTGGGCATATTGTAGAAAATTCGTAAATTAGAATGTATATACCATATAAGCAAAGATACCAGCAATATCAATAGCCAAGGAGAATGGCCAACATGTATACTTGTGATTTTTATGGTTATTTCTACTTATGTCACTTGTTTTTCCACAAGGCAATAAATTGCAGGTCTAATTGATGGAGGAGAGACATATTTCATGAAAGGTTTAGATCTGGCATGAGCAGAAGTAAATAATCAAAAAACATCTTTTTTTGGAATTTTTATGTGAATTTGACATGCATATAATTTATTGTGTGTGAATGTGGTAGCGAATAGGTGGTGTTGGAGGGTGGCTTTGGGACTTGAGAGGATGTAGGATGGTGTGGATGGGTCTTAGGAGGTCTTAGGTGGCTTTCTAGAGGCTTTTCCTACACTTGGCATTCAAAAGAATGCCTACAGGAAAATCTACAGGAGGACAGAGGAAATCTACAGGAGGAAAATAGGGCCACTACAGGAGGCCTACAGGATAAGGCCGAGAGCAGTTTTCATTGTTTTGAGGGTGTGAGAGTGGGTGGAAAAGGTAGATGAATGTTGGAATGAGGTGTTAGGGGCTGCCAAGAATCACTAAGGGAGAGGAAGAAGTTCTATGGAAAATGCAGGAAACTAAGTGTTACACTAAAAAATGTCACCATGACTATTTACAGTTAGGATGACTCTATCAACAGTCATGCTACCCTCTTAGGCAAGTCTTATGCCTCTGCTCTCCATGTCAAACTCCAAAAAAGAGAGAAAGTCTTTCTAAATGTATTTATCTCTGGGGACGCAGGTTCTCTCAACCTTACCTGCGGGGACGCACCCAATGTTCACAAAAGCTGCGTCTTTGGACGCTCTGTATGTAAAGGGGCAGGTGCGTCCCCCTGAAAAGGTTAAAATGCGCAAGTTTCATCTTTAAAAAGTCACTTGTGGTCATTTCTAGAGCATTCTAGAAGGTTGTTCGACGGGTATTGAGCACCTCCAGATGGTTCATGCACTCCTACCAAAGAGGAACTTATCCCATCAATAAGGGAGCTATCCCACCCAAAGAGGGGATTATCCCATTGATGGTGGACCTGATTAACTTCCTCTTGAGCACTATAAATACAGGCATTGGGCCAGAAGGAGAAGAGGTTGAAAGCTATACATTTCTAAGGGTAAATGCTGCAGGAATTAGGACTCCCATTTAGAAGCTTGTGAGGAGAGATTGCCATCTTTGCTTGTTCTATTTGGAAGTGGGTGAGCTTTGTCAAAGTAAAGGAGAACTCTTGATGGACCCTGGGAGAGACTTGCACAACACCAAGGCTCAGGTTGTATTTGTTCCTTTTGTTACCTATTAATGCAAATGAGTCCATTCTTCTCAATAACTTGTTATTTATGAGTTGTTTCATGTACTCCTTGGTCTATGTGTTAAATATGTTTTATTCTATGAGATTATCAAGTGCTATTTAATCGTTTGATTGTTAGTGTATGCAGGTTTCAAAGTGAAGGAGGAGCTCATCCGGATCAGCGGAGCTAGACTACTACAACAGCGTTGGATTACAGGTAGGATCTAAACACTTGATTTCCCGTATAGTAAATGCATGTTTAGAGAAGGATTGCTCTTGTTTGTCTTGTTTGTCACTAGAGAGTCTTAGGCTCCTAGGGAGGTTGGTTGTGTCCGCACAATCGACTCTTTCCGCCTGACAAATTGGCGACTCCACTGGGGACTACATTGATGTGAAAAGTCTTTTCCTTTGTGTGAACTTTGCTCTGAGAAAATTGGTTTATTTTTCTGGTTTTGGCTCTGTGACTTTGTCTTTGGGTGGGTTAGCTTAGGATTAGATTCATTTTGGTTTTTCTTGAGTTTTTCAGTAGGACGCATCCTCTGAGTGTTGCACAGTGTGTCCCTGGACGCACTGTCGCTGTGTGCACAGAGCGGGCCCGCACCTGTTCTAACGGGTCGCATGCGTCCCCTGCTAAAATTTGAGAAAATTCCATTTTTTGCATTTTTACTCTTAGATTTTGTTTTTTCTTAGTTTTTACTGCCCAGATTCATTAGTCCCTTGTCAAAGATCTTCACCTGAACTTGTTTCGATAGCATTGAGTGTTTTAGTGGATTTCATGGAAGTTTAAGCCCTAGGGTTTGATTTTGAGTAGGTCTTGTAGTGACTTTGGCGGTAGAAGTTGTCAAGCCTTAGATCTCTCTGGTTTTGTCAGCATTCTAAGAAGTCAGACCTGTTATAAAGTCTACCTGTGAGAGAAACTTACCATTGAGTTGCCTCTTTGGGCAAATTTCGAAGTGCTTGTTGTTTAAGTCTTGAATTCCATTTTACAAAAAGAACAAAAAGATTTGAGTTTTGTTTTGACTAGCCTTTTGATTCTGCATTAGCTGGTCCTTGATTTGATTTTGGTCAAGTAAAACAACCTAGAATCATCTTTGTGAGCTTTTGCCTTGTTAGGTTTGCTTAGAGTAATTTCCCTTTTGATTTGCTTGTGAGTCCAGTTTTCATAGATTTTATAGCTTTTGAGATTGTTTTTTGTTAAGATAGGTTTATATGCTTAATTAAAAAGAGAAAATACAAAAACATCTCCTTTGAAAAGTTTTGTTTCAAGTAGCTTTGAAAAGTTTTGAAAGAAAAAGAGTTTTTTTTTCGTGCACGTAAGGAGTGGTCATGTTTGTATGCTTGAAAAGATAAAGAGAATTGTTTCTTTGATTGTCTTTTCTAAGGAAGTGGTTTTGTATAAAATTTGCATCTCTCAACTCTCTTAGTTAAGAATTTCATTGAAAAAGGAAAGTAGCGTAAATCATCTTAGGTGCATCTTTGTAGTGGTTTGAGTCGAGTCTACACACCATTGGTTTCACTTCCGCTACCTTTTGTCTTTAAGAAAAACCATAAAATTAACGCTTAAAGTAAAATCGACGTAGTAACTTTTATTTACTAGGGCTCTGAAACACCAATTTAGATCAGGCTAGTGTCTTGGAGTAGGTGAGTAATTAACTCTCCAAGACAAAAAAACCAAACAAGTAGCTTATCTTGTGATAGAATAAATCCAATTGTCTCACTTGTACTCTGGGAAAGCTCCTCTTAAAGGAGAAGCACGAGCTCGTGTCCAAACCAGTGAGGGGATCAATCCCCCCTCGTTGGGAACGACGCCAGACACGCACGTATTACAAACGGTAAACCTCGGATTAACCATTGTCGAGGAGCCAGGGGTCACTTGTCGGTAAACCTTGGATTGTTGTCAAGGAGCCGGCAAGGGGATTGAGCTTGCTACTCTGCCCTTGTGTGCTGTCGGAGTTTAGACTGTTCCCCCAGGTGCATTTGTTGCGGTTGGTAACCTTAGTGACCATTATCTTTAGGATTCTACCGAGGTGACGGTGGAGGGAAGGTCCCACTGTACCTGGAGCAGACGTCGGCTAGACTCACTTGGATTTTCTGGGGGGTTCACTTCACTCGAGACGGTTAAAGTGGAGGAACTTGGTCTAGTCTATTCATTAAGCAGGTTGCCGGGGTAACTGTTCCACCCGCCACTTCTGTACTGAATCCAGCGATGTTGGGCTTCATCACCAACTAGCGCTTTCGGTCTGGAAGGCTACTGTTTGTGCTTGGTTTGACGCTCTAGATTCTTTAGGCGTGTGATTCAAATTTGTTTGGTTCTTTAGAGACTTTAGGTGGTTTGATTTGAAATTTTATTTTGTTTTTGTGTGTAGTAGTTAAAAGTTTTTAGCTGTGGCGGAATTACCGAGACAGTCCCGTAGACTTCGGGGCCAGTCTCCTGAAGTTGTTTCTGTGGCCGAATTGTTGAGAAGATCCCGTAGGCTTAGGGGATCACCTCCTCGAGACGACCCAGGTAATCTAGAAGGTTTAAAGGTCCTTGTAACTCCTCCTAGTGGCAGTAGAGTAGGTTCACCTGAAGAAGGGGAATCTTCCTTGGTAGTCCATTCAGATTACCAAGGCTTAGAGACAGGTTATAATCCCGAAGCTGTTACAGTTTCTGAGCTTGTTGGTAGTTTTTCGTCTGCTAGTGATACAGGCGAAGAACCATAAATATCTGAACCTGTTACTCCGACTTCTAGTGTTCCTGATTCACCGAGAATAGAAAGAATTATCACCGAAAATCTTCCTACTGGTTTGATTGCTATCGAAGAACTTGCTCCAGAGGAAGAAATAGGCGTCTCTAACCTTGAAGATCAACTTACTATTGATCTAAGGGAGCGTGAATCTATCTTTTACAGTCCTCCTAGAAGTACTACTTGGTACCTTTCGTTAACCAATTATTTAGACAACTTTGGGGTAGGTTTTTCTACACCTTGTACTCCTTTTCCACCTGGAGGTATTCATACTCCTGTCAATATGGCTGGTCCGTCATCCGTGTTTTCTCAAAGTCCTGAATCTTTCTTACATGGCGGTCCTTCTGTTCCCACTGGGTATCAATCTCTTTCTGGTACCTTTGCGGGGGCATCTCCTCAACCCGTTGATCATGGGTTATTAGTTGAAAACAGTGGTAATGTACCATTGGGTGTAGGAGACATTTACATGATGTCAGGTTCAGTTCCCGTTTCCCAACCTCAAGGTGGCCAATTACCGCCTGGGGGGCAGCCTCAGTTAATGCCTGGGGGGCAACCTCAAGGTACATCATTTGTGTCTGGGGGGCAACCTCAAGGTCAGTACGCGCCTATGGGGCAATACATACCTCAAGGTCAACCCCAGCCTCAATATGTACCCCAAGGTCAACCTCAGTATCAATATCAACCTCAAGGATGGCAACCTCAAGGATGGCAACCCCAAGGGTATCAACCCCAAGGGTATCAACCTCAAGGGTACCAACCTCAAGGTCAAGGTCAACCCCAGTATCCGTATTTACCTCAAGGTTATCAACCTCAAGGTCAATACTCAGGTCAAGGTTATCAACCACCTCAAGGTCAATCATATGGTCAAGGTATGGGAACTGCACCTTACAATTATCAATCCTATCCTCAATCCGGCTATGGATCTCAGTATCCTCAACCTATTACGGGTCAATACCCTGGAATGTTAGTGTGGGATCCGTCACAGGGTCAACAGGTGTTGCAGCCAAGTATACAGTTGGTACCTCAAGCTGGACAACCCGTGGTTTCTGGTCCACTCCAGCAACCGCAACCTGTCCAGTCAAATGTTCAAACTTCTGTAACTTCGGTAGTTACTCAGCCGCCAATTGCACCTAGTACTCCATCTCAAACGGCTGCTGCAACTACCGCCACATCTACCATACTCACTTCTGGAGTATCGACGGCTCCGGTTTCTACTGTCTCTGTAACCACTCCTCAGACATCTTTACCGTTGTCTGGATCTACGATTCAAACCACGGTCCAGATGCCTGCAGGTCAGCCTGGTATAAGTACGGTTGTCACTACTCAACCTCAATTTGTTCACCAACCGTACCAGGGACAGTACCAACCTGGGCAAGCTGTCCAACAACCGGTTTACCAGTATCAACCGTATCCTGGGTACACTTATCAACAACCTCAACAACCCCAGTACGGTCCGGTTAATCCTGGTTTTCCAGGAGGATATAATATCCCAAATGCGACTCCTGTTCCTAGTTATCCTGGATATCCTCCTCCTGGGGCCAGTATTGTGACCCAGAGTTTTAGAGATCCTAACCGGCAGTTACCGTTTATCGCAACTTTGGATTTACCAGACTTGACGCGCCTAACGAACGATCCAATTCAATATCTTCCGTTCTGGCCGCCAATGCCAAATAAGTTGCCCAGCGATATACCCAAGTTCGAAGGTAAGTCTGGAGAGGATCCGTCCAATCACGTGATGACTTACCACCTCTGGTGTGCTTCAAATTCTATCTCGGATGATTCGATCCGCTTACGTCTTTTCCAGCGTACACTCATTGGTCTCACGGCCAAGTGGTACATTGAGTTACCACGGGCCTCTTTTTACAATTTTAGCCAGTTAGCTACCTCGTTCTTAACTCACTTTCAGTTGCCGGTCAGATACGATAATGGCACGGAGTTATTAACTTCACTAAAACAATCAACGTCCACGTATATTTCTGATCACATTCATGAGTGGAGACGTCGAAGAAGGCTAGTGAAAGTTTTTATCCCAGACCAAATCTTAGCTGAATGGTTTGTTAAATCATTATTACCGAAGATTACTGAAGATGTAGCTAAGGCCGGAGTAGTTACTGAGGAGCAAGTCATTGCTCAGGCGCAATACCTTGACTTAGTTTACACTCAGTCGGGTACATTACACGAGAAGATTCCAGATCTTCCAAAGTCGAATCAAATCGCTGCTGCTCCTTCGGGATCTCATGCCGCTGATGGTATGATTGGTATCGTGAATACAAAGAGCAAGAAGAAGTCTTCCAAGGCTTCAACTACTCCTATTATCACTTTGCCCGATTCCCCGACAGGAGAGTCTTCTCCTGAACTTACCGCCGATATTCACGCTGTAGAGTCATCTACGGCCAAATCAAAAAACGGCGGAAAGAAGAAGGCTAAAGCAGACAAGGCTCCGAAGGAGAAAACGGAAAAGTCGGAAACCAATGACGAAAAGCGCAAACCTCGATATCCTTGTCTTATTTGTGAAGAGGATCATTTTACGAGAGATTGCCCTCATCGGGCCGAGGTTGTGAAAATAGTCAAAGGTTCTCCCACTCCTGCTGTGTTAAAAAATCCATTTCCGGAGCAGGAGAATAAGATGATAGGTTCTTCCTCGAATGCCAGTGAAGAACCCATTTTGATGATGTCTCATGTGAGGATTGCGACTCGATCGCAAGATTATGGTAGTAAGAATCCTGTTGATGGTAAAGAAGCAGAATCTTCTCACTCTAACCCATCAACCTCAGCTCCTGGTTCCGATCCACTACAGATCGAGAAACCTAACCCAGACTTAGTAATTAAACCGCCCGCCAAGGGTGTACTTCGAAGGTCTGCTTTCAATCCACATGCGAGAGCAGCCCAGAATTACAACATTGTTGAGGACTTAGCTGTTTCACCCTCAGCAATGTCGGTGTTAGAAGTGCTGCAATCATGCCCAGCACAACGAAAATTACTTTTGTCAGCTATAGGAGCTGTTGATGTTCAGGACCCGAATCTAATAATCTTCGATCTAGAAAATAGTACACCGCGTCTCCCCCATCAAATGGCTTTCCAAATTCCAGTGATAGTAAAAAACAGACCTATTCATAGGACTGTGATTGATGAGGGAGCTTCTACGTGTATTATGTCGATTCAATGTTGGAGATCCCTTGGTTCTCCTTCGTTGAACCAATCCCCCACCATCCTTAAGGCCTTTGATGGCCGTGGGTTCCGTCCGTTTGGTATTCTACAGGAATTGCCTATAGGGGTAGAAGGTAAAACCGTTAGTCTGGATGTGGAAGTGGTTGATGCCCCTCTAGACTACAACCTTCTTTTGGGTCGAAGTTGGTCATATGCTATGACGACGGTCGTTTCATCGGTCTTCAGAGTAATTAAGTTTCCACATAACGGTAAGATCGTGACTATTGATCAGCTGACATACTTTTCATCCGACCCAGCCTCTTCAGAGAGTATCCAGCATGTCGGTAAGACGACAATCCCTTATAGGGACGTTGGTGTAGGTTTAGTTAAGGATTCCGGTTTACTGGGAACTTTTCCTCTCCCTCCACTCAGCGTAGAACCTTCATTTGCAACAATTCATATGATTACATCAGAAAACATTATTTATGATGATCCTTGGATTGTCCCATCTGACTCTGAGATAGACTCATTCGGTGATGCTATGCCTTTGAGTCCATATGAAATTGCTTATGAAGCTTTCATGTCTTTTACCGACTCTCGTTCAACCGAGATCGACCAAATGAATGTGGTTAGTGAAGAATCACTTTTCACCTCAACCTTAGAACGGATAGCGTTTCCCGAAGTCGTGTCATCTGACGAACAACTTCGCGAAATCCTAAGTGTAGACGATCTACCATGGGAAGATCTCCATCACAGATCTTCGTTTTTACCTAAGGATGATGCATTTGAAAATGATTTTTCATCTATCTTTACCGCTGAATATGTCAAAGACGCTCAGGATCCAACGAAACATTCTGATTCAGAGTTGAATTTAGGGAATATTTCTCGTACTATTCCCATTGATATTTCAGTGAAGCCCGGAATTGAGGAGAACATTCATATAGGTGCCGCATGTACAGAAGATGAAATCCAAACTTACAAGGCCCTATTCCAAGAATTCCGCGATGTGTTTGCCTGGTCTTACGAGGAAATGCCGGGAATCGATCCTGCCATTGTTGTTCATGAAATAAAGACCTACCCGGATGCTAAACCCGTCCGGCAACGGTTGCGTCAGATTCACCCTCGAAAAGCGGCTGCCATTAAAGCAGAAGTCGAAAAGCTGTTGAAAGCAGGTTTCATTTATCCGATCCCGTTAACGGATTGGGTATCGAATATTGTTCCGGTCAACAAGAAACAAGGAACAATAAGAATCTGTATCGACTATAGGGATATCAATCGAGCTTGTCCAAAAGACAACTATCCTACGCCTTATATCGATCAAATTATTGATGATTGTGCCGGAAGTGAAATGTTTTCCTTCATGGATGGTTTTTCGGGCTATAATCAAATCAATATTCTACCTGCCGACCAACCAAAAACGGCATTCATTTGTCCATGGGGGACATTTGCTTATTGCAAATTACCTTTTGGGCTTAAAAATGCCGGGGCCACTTTTCAACGGGCAATGTCTTACGCATTTCATGATATCAAGCACATTGTGCAACCGTATCTCGATGATTTGCCTGCTCATTCATTACATCGAGCTGATCACCTTGTCCACTTACGAGCAATCTTTATGAGGTGTAGGCATTATCGAATTCGGTTGAATCCCCACAAATGTGTTTTCTGTATAGAAACAGGTCGATTGCTGGGATTTGTTGTTTCAAAAACCGGCATTCGCGTCGATCCCTCGAAAGTCGAAGCTATCATCAAATTGCCTCCTCCTTCGAGTTTGCGCCAACTCCAAAGTTTGCAAGGGAAAGCGAACTTTTTACGCCGATTCATCCCAAACTACGCCGAGGTCACTAAAGGTTTTACACGGTTGTTGAAACAGAACGTTCAATTCTTTTGGGACGAGATTGCCCAACAATCTTTTGATGCACTTAAACACGCGTTGACCCATGCACCGTTGTTGCATCCTCCCAACTACAACCAGGACTACTTCTTATACCTCGCAGCTTCGCATTCCACCATTGGAATGGTGTTAGTTCAAGAAGATGAATTCGGAGCGGAACATGTGATATATTATCTCAGTAGGACCTTAAATCCCACTGAGCTAAAATATTCGCATGTGGAGAAATTGGCCCTGGCAGCCGTTCAAGCTGTCCAGCGTTTTCGTCACTACATTCTTCTCCGTAAAACTACAGTTATTTCGGATTGCAACCCTATGATTTACATTTTGACAAAACAACTGCTAGGGGGCAAGTACTCTAAATGGATCGTTATCCTGCAAGAGTTCGACTTGGAGTTCGAGAAGTCCAAGTCTAAGAAATCCTTAGTTTTTGCGGAATTGATGTGTGATTTCCCGCGTATTGACACAGAGACTGTGGCAGAGGAGTCCATTGCGGACGAATCTTTGTTTCTTATCAGTACTTTAGATCCGTGGTACGGGGATATAATCATCTATCTCCAAACCCAAACCTTTCGGCCTGAAGCTTCAAAGGCGGAACGTCGAAAAATTCGGTTTCAATCCCAGCAATACAAAATTATTGGAGATACACTTTATCACCGGGGGGCAGACTTAGTTTTTCGACGTTGTTTAACTCACGAAGAGGCTGAGAGGGTTTTGAATGATTGTCACTCTGGAGCATGTGGCGGTCATATGTCTGGGTATGCCACAGCTCAGAAGGTGTTGCGCGCTGGTTACTTCTGGCCATCTATGTTTAAAGATTGTATCATTGCAGTCCGGAAGTGCCACAACTGCCAAGTGTTTGATCGAAAGATGCGCGCACCACCTGCTCCTCTCCACCCTATAATTGCCGTTGGTCCATTCGCCAAATGGGGTATCGACTTTATTACTTGTAACCCTCACTCGGCCGGGGGGCATGCGTATATCATCCTCGCGGTTGATTATTTCTCTAAATGGGCCGAGGCGATGCCTACATTCGACGCAAGCGGCAAAACAACTGCAGTTTTCGTATTCAATCATATTATAACTAGGTTTGGTGTCCCACAAGCAATCATTACTGACCATGGGAGCCATTTTCGAAACATCATGATGACTGAGCTTACAAGCCAGCTTGGTTTGCGCCACGATAGCTCTACTCCTTATTATCCGCAAGCCAACGGTTTGGTTGAGTCTATCAACAAAGTTCTGGTTATCATGATCCGACGAACCATTGGTATTCATCGGTCGAATTGGCACAACATGTTATTTTCAGCGCTATGGGCATACCGAACCTCAGTGAAAACTTCAACAGGGTTCACTCCTTTCCAGCTAGTTTATGGCTTGGAAGCTGTGTTACCCATTGAATGCGAAATCCCATCACTTCAAATGGCTGTCGAATTACTCCCAGCTACTTCCGAAGAGGAGAAACGTTTATTGTACTTAGCTAAATTAGATGAGACTCGACGTGACGCTGCATTGGCAATCGAGACTCACGCGAAGCGAATGAAAGCTCAGTATGATAGAAATGTGACCCCTCGAAGTTTTTCGGAGGGAGACCTAGTGCTATTATATGATCAAGCTAACGATAAGCTAGGTGCTGGAAAATTCGTTCCTATGTGGCATGGACCCTATATTGTAAAGCGAAAGCTAGCAAAAGGGGCTTATGAGCTGGTAGATTTTGATGGGGACTCTTTGGGTAAACCCAGAAATGGACTTTACCTAAAGAGGTATTATGCTTAAATGGTGGGTATGGAGAAGTTTTAGTTAGGTTAGGTTTTCTTTCTAGCTAGTATGTTTGTTAGTTAGTCAGTGTGCTTAGCTTAGCAAGTGTGTTTTTCGTCGTTATTCTGGCTTATCTTGGTTTTACTCTTGATATTGCAGATGTCGACGCCTCTCCAAACATACATTGGATTTGCTGATGGTGCTTGTCGTAGTACACTGAATATCTCTTCCGCAGCTTGGGTTATCTATTCACCCTCTGACGAGTTAGTTTCTATGCATGGGGTAAGCCTCGGTCAAACAACAAACAACATTGCAGAATACAGTGCAGTGGTTGAATTATTATCCGAATCTATTTCATTTGGAATTCGACGTTTGATAGTGAGGTTAGATTCTGAACTTGTTGTATTACAGCTTAATAGAGTTTATGCCATTAGAAATCCTGTGTTATTAAGGTTGTTTTTGAGAGTGCGTCTCATGGAACGTGAATTTGATTACATTGAATATCAGCATATTCCAAGGTCTTTAAATACATTAGCAGATGCAATTGCTTCTCGAGTGTTGGACAGACATTTACGATAAATCATGCAAGTAAATTTAAAAGCATTTCATCACATATGTTAAACAAGATAAGCCGGTAATAGTGATATATATATAGATAGGAGTGTGTCAAAAAATATACATCGTCTTCGATCATAGGTTGAAAAACACCTTATGATAAAGTACAAAAAGTCGAAAATGTCACATGTGTCTACAAAGTGACTAGCCAATCACTGGTGGTGCTCCCTATACGACACCACTGCACGGGCTACCTTACGCAAAAATCTCCTAAATGGTCCAGGGACTGCGACTACATAGCGCTGAAGCCTGATAGGAATATCATCCATAGTAGTCTCAGGCATATCCGCCGTCAGACGCTCTAGATCATGCTCCAACTCAGCTAGTACCTCTGCAGCTGCGTCCTGTGGGGCCGGTACCGGTGCAACTGGATGTCTCCTCTCAAAAGGCCGGAGGTTGGCTGGGCGCTGTGGACCAACATCTGCATTTTGAAAATTTTTACTATCAGTTTTGAGACGATATATATAAAAAACAAAAAAATACATAATTTGAAAACTTGTGAAAAATAAAGTACCTCTGTCATCCCGTTGTTCTCCCTGTGGAAGAACCGTGTCCGGATCACCTCGAAAATCTACTCCGGCATACGGAAAGTCCTGGATCGAAAAAACCTGGTCCTCTAACCAGTGAAAATAACTATCAGAGAATCGAACAACCGCCGCGCCCTTGTCAGGATGCCGGGCCATCACCGCAACCCATCGTACTAGCTTTGGCTCCCGAGGACCCAAGATATCAACAGTGAGTTGTTGAGGGATCAGCATCGGAACTCTCTCTAAGGCAAAGCTCACGACTAAAGGCCCATATCCAAAAGTTTTCAGTCGTCCGTTCTTTGCCTTAGTCAGTTGGCTCTTCATATTAGCCGACACAGCATCACACCAGTTGAAAATGGTGCCTTGGTAACAGTCAATTGCCATCCGCATTTGGGACCCAGAAGTAATGTGTAAAGCGGCTGCGCCGCAAATTCTGGTAACCGTGAAAGCTATAACTTTGAGTTCACGTAGAGAGATGTGTTTGATTTCCACACCTTTCGCATGGTGTGCATTGGGTGTGCACCAATCTTCCCGGAGACTAACAAGGGATTGGCCACCCGGCCTAGTCCCGGCTAGATTGAGTTGCTCGCCTCTATTTGGCAAGCCAGTGAGAAAGTATACATCAGAGGGCTCTATCTCGAGCTGGTGCCCTCCTATGTAAAAGCATTGCTCTTGAACGTTCCATCTCTCAACCAGCCATTCTAAGAATCTCACCTGAGCCCTCATGCCAGGTATGGCCCAGTATTTATATAGCCCGCATGCTTTTAGGGCATCAATGGAAGGTTGTTGTTCAATTGCAGCTAAATCAACGTCCTCGTGCTCTCTTTCTCTCCAATCCAACATGGTGAGTGCCCTACACACCAAGAAACAATGATTAGAATTAATTTGGGGAAATTTGAATGGTTGTTTGTGAGGATTGGGGTTTCAAATTCCGCATTCCACGGAGGACGCACCCCGCCTTTAGAACACAGGGCGTCCGGACGTAGCTGGCCTGAAGGTGGGCTGCGTCCCCCGACCATTTTCCTGTATAGGAAAAAGTCGGGGGACGCAGGTCATCCGAAGGGCACCTGCGTCCACCGAGGAGCGCATTTTGAAACCTAAACCCCCCCAAAAAACAAAACTAAAACCTAAAATACAATTTTAATCAGATGAAATTGAAGAGTAGGATGTTGTAAAATACCTGGAAGAGACGGCGTTCGATTCTGACGGTCGGATTTTCCGCAGCGACCACGGGAAGTTTCTTGCCAAAAGCCCTTTTTTCAACCTCAACAGTAAAATGGTAAAAATGACATTGTAAAAAGTCTTTTTATAGGTTTTTTGGATGAATTTGTTCATTTTTCACCATGGAAGGATGTTTTTCGATGTATTTTTGCCTATCTTAAACAGGTATGAGTAATGTGTTGTTTTTGTGCAGGACAAAGGGACTTAGAGGGAAAATTGTCATTTTTCACGAACCAAAATATCAGAGTCATCTTTTAAGCCCTTTTCTGACTCCTAAAAATGAAAAGATTGCCGAGCGTTTCTTTTACACTCGTTAAAACGGAATTAAAAGACGGTCCCCTTATAGCTCTTTTCTGACCGTAGAATCAGGAAAAGATTGCCGGGTTTTTGTCGTTTCAAACTCGATACGGAAATAAAACGACGTGTCTTTGATCGCTTTTTACTTTTCAGGTCAGTGACACTAATTATGAAAATACTCCTTGGTCGCAAGATCAAGCGGTTCCTCCAGGTATTATTTTATACTTTTTCGGGCTTGAGGGACACAAATTTACGAAAAAGTTCAACTTGGAGTCTTCTTAAGTTTTTCAGACTCTCTAAAATTGAAAAACGCCGAGTTTCTCCTATACTGGGCTCGTTAAACATTCCACAGTAAAGGAGCTGTTCAATTACAAACAGGAACGAACCACTCCTTCCTAGGGTTCGAATCAAAACTAGGTTGGACTCATCCGAAGGATGAGCTTATAATCAAGCATATGTTATCCTCCTCAAGCTTGTTAAAAATAAAGAGGTACTTGCCAGAAATGGTGGGGGAAAAGAGAGAAGAATGAACCTATTTGTTACCTTTTGTCTCAGAAGAAACTTTATTACCACTCTTGAACACGACACTTTTCATTCACCTGGGTTGGGAAATCCTTTACCTCACAGTTGATCAAACCACTTTGAAAGTCTTCAGCCGGGTTCCGGGGATTAACTTTGAGTTATTCAGCACCAAGCCATCTGTCGTGTCGTTATGTGTTCAAGAGGTCTGCAAGCAAAACTTTCATCTGCAAAATACTTGTCATCCATTTGACCATCCCTGAGTCAGTCTTTACAGCAACATTTCTTCAACTTGAACAATGATTTCGTGTTGCGGGCTTGCCTGCAACGGGTCGCTTTCTATCAACATCAGCACATTATCTAGAGAGATGACTTAGAAATCGTCAGTACCGTGAAGTCTGCATGCATCAATGGCAGGTTTCTCGCCTTTGACGTCAGTTTACATCATTGACTTTCGATCGAAGGATTCCGTGAAATGTTCGACATCAACTCATTCATTCACATCTCATGGATTGTACTGGGTACTTTGAGAACCATTGACATTACTGGTGGTCTCTCTCACGCTTGTTAACAGTTTTCATCATCGACTGGTAATCAAGTGGTTTCTACCATGCTCGACATCAACTCATTTATTCGCATGGCTAGAATCGTACCAATTCGGGAAGTAGAAATGAAGACCCTGGATCTAGTTTCCACCATCCAGGCTGCGAAGCGTTTTGTATTCATTATCTAAGTAGACTAATCATAAACAAATGGTTGCGCCCATACTGTGTCTACAAAAGTCTATGATTATGATGTACTGCAAGATCATTCCTGTATCAGAGTAGTTAGTCTGTTAGTTAAAGTTTTAATCTGAGTATGGGAATGCCTACCTCAGTGATGATATAATCTTATACATGTATTTTGTGTTGAAAATTGCAGGTTCTAACCAGGCTCTCCACGAGATAATCCTTGAAATGATAAAGCGCTTCACCCTTCCTAGATAATAAAAAACCCTAATCTATTTCAGGCTTCGCACTTTAGGGGGCAATCTGTTACACTAAAAAATGTCACCATGACTATTTACAGTTAGGATGACTCTATCAACAGTCATGCTACCCTCTTAGGCAAGTCTTATGCCTCTTCTCTCCATGTCAAACTCCAAAAAAGAGAGAAAGTCTTTCTAAATGTATTTATCTCTGGGGACGCAGGTTCTCTCAACCTTACCTGCGGGGACGCACCCAATGTTCACAAAAGCTGCGTCTTTGGACACTCTGTATGTAAAGGGGCAGGTGCGTCCCCCTGAAAAGGTTAAAATGCGCAAGTTTCATCTTTAAAAAGTCACTTGTGGTCATTTCTAGAGCATTCTAGAAGGTTGTTCGACGTGTATTGAGCGCCTCCAGATGGTTCATGCACTCCTACCAAAGAGGAACTTATCCCATCAATAAGGGAGCTATCCCACCCAAAGAGGGGATTATCCCATTGATGGTGGACCTGATTAACTTCCTCTTGAGCACTATAAATACAAGCATTGGGCCAGAAGGAGAAGAGGTTGAAAGCTATACATTTCTAAGGGTAAATGCTGCAGGAATTAGGACTCCCATTTAGAAGCTTGTGAGGAGAGATTGCCATCTTTGCTTGTTCTATTTGGAAGTGGGTGAGCTTTGTCAAAGTAAAGGAGAACTCTTGATGGACCCTGGGAGGGACTTGCACAACACCAAGGCTCAGGTTGTATTTGTTCCTTTTGTTACCTATTAATGCAAATGAGTCCATTCTTCTCAATAACTTGTTATTTATGAGTTGTTTCATGTAATCCTTGGTCTATGTGTTAAATATGTTTTATTCTATGAGATTATCAAGTGCTATTTAATCGTTTGATTGTTAGTGTATGAAGGTTTCAAAGTGAAGGAGGAGCTCATCCGGATCAGCGGAGCTGGACTGCTACAACAGCGTTGGATTACAGGTAGGATCTAAACACTTGATTTCCCGTATAGTAAATGCATGTTTAGAGAAGGATTGCTCTTGTTTGTCTTGTTTGTCACTAGAGAGTCTTAGGCTCCTAGGGAGGTTGGTTGTGTCCGCACAATCGACTCTTTCCGCCTGACACTAAGGCAGAATTGAGGTGAGATTTGGACGACCAATAGGGCATGGATCAGATGGAGGATGGGATGGATGATAAGCTAGCCTACTAATAGAAGCGATTCTGCTACAAAGGAATTGACAGTCAACCAATAAGATCAAACAAGCAATGAAATGAGTGCATCTAGAAAAATAGAGTTTTTCATAAAAATGGTCTAAACTATGATCTATGAAAGGAAATGTTGAGAAATTCTGCAAGAACGGAAAGCATGAAAGAAGAATATTGCAAATAAAGAAATGAGCATGATGAAGAAGATCTGAAGCAAATCAAAGCTAGACTATTAACCTACTAAAAGTTGCAAACAGTAGAAGTCCTATGAATGAGGAAAACCTATGTTTTTGGGGCAGCAAGAGGGTCTTTGCCTCAAATCATGGTCCCAAAGGGAGGAAGAGAGGCCAAGGAACTATTGCTTTCCTTTTGAATCTTCTCTTTATCATTGCTTAACCTGCTATAGAAAGCACAAATGGAAGCAAACTATTGAATCATCAAAAACAACCTATTCTTAACCATAAAATAAATACATCTAACAACAACCTAATCTACAAATTGAAATAAAACATACAAATACAAGTAAAGAGGAGCTTGGCTGCTTAGATTGGGCCCTAACCCAAGAGCTTCATCCCTCTGAGGTAACTCAGTGCTAGCTCAAAAAGGATTCCATCTTTATTATCAAAACAATAACAAGATTACATGAAACTGTCACAAAATAATAAGCTCGAAGTTGGAGCAGAGTTTACATAAGCAAAAATCCAACAAAAATCTGACCCTAGTGAGGCCCTAGGCCTCTCTACTTATACAAATGAAGCTACCAACAACTTCCTTAAAATCAAGGAGGCTTGGCTCCCAAAACTTGAGATAATCATCAGTCATCCTCCACTTGCTCGGCTGCCTTCTAGTGCATGATTTGGCTGCTTGTACTTTGAGCTGAATGAAGGGGAATTCGAAGTGAGGAGTAATAAATGAGGGGGATTCCCTCCTATAAGTCCTATCCTTTGTCCACTTCGAGCTATTGCTTCCATTTGTCCACTGAATCTTTGAATTTGACCTCAAAATTCATCAATAATCTGCATTAAACACATGTTAGACCACATGGCGTCATAACTAACTCAACTCAATCCATAAGCATAAATATAATCAGAAAATCATACAATAAGCTAAGAGAATGGTTGATTTGACTAGGTTAGGAGGTAAAATGAGCCCATATAATTACCCATTTATGAGGCTCATCATCACCCCCCTACTGAATGTGTTGCTCATCCTCTGAGAAACTTAGTCCATCTCCTCATCTTTTATGGCCCTGGTGGCCTCCCTAGCATCCCATGATTCTGATGTGGTTTGCTCTTCTTTGTCATAGAATCCTACATTCCTCTCTATCTCTTCCCACTGCTCCTCCTCTTCTTCTTCTCTTTTGCCTTCCAACATGCCTAATAGCAGTGGGGGACTCAGTTTGAGGCCAATCCAGTTGACCTTCAGCCTTTGCATGGAGTGCTTGTACATTGGCACTCTTCTTAATGCCTCCTTCATCCTCATGGGGGAATGATATTCCATGATCTGCAGACTGTGTGGTAAGGTGTTCCATCTCCTCAAGAATTCATGCACACAGTCATCCCCAAGTAGCCTTTGCATATCCTCAAAGCATGCAATGGCTTGTGCCTGATCATTTATATATCTAGGGGAAATCTGAGGATTATTGGCAAGAAGGTTGTGTGTGCTGATGAGTACCATGGGATTTGATGGCTCAAATCTTATCATTAATGGCTCATTCTGCTCTTTTATCATCAATATTTTTTATTTCTGCTGCCCTTAACTCTTCATGGTTCATCCATGAGGCCATGGCCATTAGTTGCAAGTCCCCTAGCCTGGCATTAGGGTCCCACACATTCATGTCTGTGAGGGCCATGTTATGTAGGTAGAATTCTGCCATTTTTTCCTTATCCTCTGATGTGCTTTGGTCACACAGATCCATAAACTACCTGTAATCTTGGAAAGGCATTGTGCCTCTTTGTGCCAGAGTCTTTATCTGGAATTGTAACCATTGGTCCTTGAGATATAGGCCATAGGATTTTGCTAGTGTTCTACATTGCAATGCTTCCATGGATAAGCTGGCCATGCATGCCAGCTGAGTCTCTTTCTCTTGTAGCTGCCTCCTTAACAATTCATTTTCAGTTTCAAGGTGGCTTCTTGTAATTGCTTCCTTGTCTATGAGAGCACTCAACTCTCTGCCCATTTCTTTGAGTTTGTTTTCCATATGGCCAATATCCTCAACTCCTTTGGATTTGGCTATTTGCATCCACCTATGTGTTCTTATTATTTCTTTCTCTAGTTCAAAGAATAGTGGAATTTCAAATTTTTGTGGGATTATCCTTCTTCCCTCAAGTAGATTGTAATAGGAGGCAAGACTAGGCTGGAGATCAGGCTCTTGTAGCTTTGTTGCTTCCTCCTTTTTCTGTGGTTATCCTTCTATCCTCTTCTCAAGCTGTTGGGTCCCCTGTAGTTTTGACAGTGTCTCCTGTAGAACTATCTGAGCCTCCTATAGAACTGTTTTTGGGTCCTGTAGTTCTACCTTTTCTTTCCATGAGGAAGATCTATGAGTCCCCCTTTAATATGTGATAGGTGCCTTGGAAGGGGATTCTTTGCCTTTTGCAGAGGGTGAATCTTCAATTGTAATTGGCATTTTTGGAGAGGGCTGAGGTTTGCTTGTTTTGATTCTTGTGCTCTTTCTAGCCCTGAAATACATGGAGGCCTGCCTTTTCCTCTTTTGCTTTGGATTGATTGGTGTACTGAGGGCAGTGAGGGTAGCCGTTGCCTCCCTTTCCAAAGTCTTAGGGGACCCTTCTCCTTGTTCTGCCTTTTCTGCCTCTTTTTCTCCTCCTTCTGTCTCTCTCTTTTTGCTCTATTTCTTCCTGCTCTATTTCTTCAGCTTTCTCCTCCTCTATTTCAGTTCCTTCCTCCTTACTGCCAGTAGGATTGACATCATAGGTTAGGGCCTTTATGTCATCCTCATCTGTCATGTTTCGGAAGACTTCCCATGCTATAGGGAGTGTAAATGTATGGAAAGCTTCTTCCACTAAGATTTTGATTAACCCATGGTGAGATAGCTGCTTTGAATTCCCTGCTTGAACCTTAGTGCTGGATTCAATGAAGGACTATAGGAGGAAGTAGGGGATACTGAGCTTCTGAGGTGTTGGAGTGTCCATGCCATACCTTAATTCATGGAGGATCTAATTGATAACCATAGAAAATGTTGTACCTCCCCTCACAGGAAATGTATTTGATTATTTGGTAGCTAATCTCATCCAAAGGATATGGTATGCTAGCCCTTCTAATTCCATTTTTATCCTCTACAGGGGTTCCGTTGTTTTGGAAAAAGTTTTTCTTGGTAGCCTGGCTAATTGGTTTCTCATCCTTACTCCAAGGAAGCCTATGAGGAAGGGTAGTGATCCTACTGATAAATTCAGGGGTTATCTCCATGGAAAGACCTCTAAAGGTGATAGTGGCATGTGTTCTTGTGTGAGGGGTCAAAGAGTGGGAAAATTCTTGGGCAATCTCCTCATCAAACCCTCAGAATTTCTCAAAAAAGTTCATCCAATTTGCTCTTGTGAATATGTCCACTACTTAGGGATGTGCATGGAGCCTCGTGGAGTTGGTGGGCTCCTTTCTCATAAATCCTCCTATCATTTTGTTTATACTCTGTTGGGAAACCAAATGTGGAGATGGAGACAACAATTTTTGAGAAAAACAGAGAAACAAAGGAGACTGTTTTTTTTTTTTTTTTAAATAAGCATAAATTTTTATGTGTTTTCTCCTCTCCTAAAGACTTTATTTCCTCCTCAAATTGAAAACACTTCTTGCATATATTGATATTCAATAGGGACATCCATGGAAATTACCTCCTCAGACTGAAAATCATGCTAAAACTCGTGTTTTCTCCCTTCAAAACAATTCACTGCCCCTCCTGTAGAAGCCTACTATCCCTCCTGTAGAATTCCTATAGGTGCTCCTGTAGAACCTGTAAGTGCTCCTGTAGAAAACACCGAGAGAAGGAATATGGGAGAGATCAATAGAGGATGATGGTTATGAGGCTGTGGGGGCACAAGGAGACTACTGTAGCTGAGTTACGAGGAGAGAATAAAAAAAAGGTGGTGAGAATGCTCGGGGAGGAGTACTTATTACCCTTTATGGATATTTCCAGTGATGGGGGGTGAGCTGGCAAAGTATACGTTGGCCATATTCAGACTGTTGTTCCCCACCTGCCTTGTCATCATGGCCCCTCCTCGTAATCATCCCTCATTATTGCATCAGAGTTCACACTTCATCCACTACTTGTCCTTGATATCTTTCTTGAGTCGACTATGTGCACGTGTGGGTGACATCTCGGATAAGTGGAGTCAACTAGATGAAGGTGGCCAAGTTAACTGGCCACCTTTCCCTCATTCAACCTCAACCATCTCGTTGGTTTTTCATGACTTCTAATCACACAAATGCAAACAGAGGAGCGAGTTAGTTACTTACCTGTGATCTGAAGGTATTTGCTGGGAGGTGTTATGGCTCTCTCTCTCTCTGTTGCATGCCTTTATTTCCTTTGATGCATGTTGTCTACTTGCTGATGTGTGGCTATGTCTTGTGCAGGTTCTTCTCTGGCTGGGTCTGAGCTTCAGGTGCCTTCTCAACCTTCATAGGTGCATTCTCCTGCTGTTGGTGCTGGGTTTTAATGGGATCAGCTACTACAGGAATTCCTACAGGAGCTCCTGTAGTTGTTTCTCCCATTGAAACTTCAACTTATTTACGTGCTTGGAGCTTTGAGGATGATGCCAGACGTGTATATAGAGATGGAGAGGTAGTAGGTAGGCTTCCGGTGGGGTGGATGGTGCTGCTTCCTCTCTTATTTTTTGTTTTTTTCTTTTCCTGAAAAATTGTATTTTTTTTGTGTGTTTTTCTTGGACAGGAAGAAGAATGATGCTTGGGGTGTGATTCATGCTTGGAAATGATGTCAAGGAGGTCTGAAGACTGTAGGAGGGTTTATAGGCTCTTCATGAAGCTTCCTTTTCAAACTGCATTTTATATCCATTTTTGGCTCTCTGTAATTCCTACAGGAGCCTCCTGTAGAAAACACAGTTCTTGAAAAAGAAGCACAGTGGGGTGAAAGAAATGCCAAAAATGATGGAGAAAGGTGTGGGAAGGTAGGATAGGTGCTGGTGTGGATGTCAGGGCTCCCTTGGCACCTTTTTCTGCTTCCTGTAGTCCTCCTGCAAACCTGGAATGCAAATGAAAATCCATTTTTTCTTTTTTTCTCTCTGTTTTTTTTTTTTGAAAACAACTAGGGCACCTCAGGGAGGTTTTCACCCTAATTTGTTGCCCTGGGCACCTCCAAGGGAGGTTTTCACCCAGGGATATTATTATTTTTTCTCTTTTTTTTTTTGACATCACTGAGCTGCCTCAGAAGAGGTTTTCAACCCAATGATGGGACTCAAGCGCCTCATGGAGGTTTTCACTTGAGTCCTTATTTTTTCTTTTTCTTCAGTGAGTGGGTGAAGTGGAGGCTAAGACATGCTCCACTACCATCACTGTCTTATTCAAATATTCAATGAACTCTTGCTTGGAGAGGGTTTCTTGTAGAATTTCAACCGATGTCCATTGACATGCATGGGGATGGCTTCATCATCAATGGTTCTAATCAAAACTGAACCATTGTCATTGCATTTCTCCACAGTGTAGGGTCCCAACCATCTTGTCCTCAGCTTGCCTTTGAAATCTTTGTATCTTGAATCATAGAATAGTGCCCAATCTCCCTCTTGGAATTGCTTCTCCTTGATATTTTTGTCATGCCATATTTTTCTCTGAAGCTGAACTACCTCTGTATGGAGAAGGGCTTGCAATCTGTTTTCATCCAATCCATTGGGTTGAAGTAATATTTCTTTCTGGGCATGGCTGAGGTCTAGGTCCAGCTGAGCTGCCACTCTTAGGGTACTAAATTCAAATTCTATTGACAGCAAAGCCTTCTTCCCATAGACCAGCTCATAGGGTGTGAACCCTGTGGTGGTCTTTCATGTTGTGTAGTAGGCCCAAGTGGCCTCAACTAATCTGTCTGCCCAGTCTCTTTTGCTGTTGCTCACTACCTTGGTCAGGATCCCTTCCAATGCTCTGTTGGTGACCTCCACCTACCCATTGGCTTATGGATGGTATGGGGTGGGAGTCCTGTGCTTGATTCTATGATGTGTGAGCAGGTCTTCAATCAAATTGGAAGTGAACTAACTGCCTTGATCTGTGACCAACTCTCTTGGATACCCGAACCTGTAGAATATGTTTTCTCTCAAAAGCTCAGCTACGTTTTCCTCTGTCTCTGCTTTGATTGCTTTTGTATCTGCCCACTTTGTTAGGTAATTAGTGCACACAATGATTTATTGTTTTTGCTTTGAAGTAGGGCTGATGGGACCCACAAAGTCCATGCCCCACTTCTCAAATGGCTCAAAGCTCACTTGAGGTTGCATGGGCATCTCATCCTTTGGAGTAGGTTTCCCCATCCTCTGACACCGATCACACTGGCTGGTATATCTCCTCACATCCTAATGAAGAGTCAGCTAGTAGTAGCCTGCTTGCAGTATCTTGAAGCCGGTTCTTTTTGCTGCAAAATGACCTCCACAAGGCCCGTCATGACAGGTCAGGAGGATGTCAAAGACTTCCTCCTCCCTGACACATCTTCTCAAGATCTGATCTGGGCCAAGTTTGAAGAGATTTCCCCCAATCCAGGTGAAAGGGGTGCTTTTCATTACTATATTGCTCTTCTCTCTTGAGGACAGGTGTGGTGGGAAATTTGCTGAAACCAAGTAGTTTGCTCTATATCAGAAAACCATGGAGAGAGTACTGAGATAGCAAATAGATGTTCATGTGGCATTTGGTCATCCACCATTCCTTCTTCACCTGCAGGAAAATTTACTCTAGACAAAAAGTTAGCAACAACATTTTCTTTATAAGTCTTATCAATAATGGTCAAACCAAACTGCTGCAATAAAAGCAACCATCTAATAATCTGAGAATTTACATTTGGTTTGTTCATTAAATATCTAATTGCAGCATGATCATTGTGCACAAAGGTTTGATAGCCTGTGATATAATGTCTAAATTTGTTTAAGGAATGCATGACAGCTAGGAGTTCCTTCTCGGTCACTGTATAGTTTAACTCTGCCTTTGACAAGTTTTTGCTTATAAAGTATATGGAATAAGATAACTTTTCATCAATTTGTCCTAAGGCTTCTTCTATCGCTTTTTTCAAGGCATCTATGTGAATGTGGAAAGGTAGGGCCCAGTTTGGGCCTCTCAGAATTGGGGCAATCATGAGCTTGCTCTTCAAGGTATCTAGGGCTTCTTAACAGTTTTCTGAACATATGAACTCGACATCTTTGACTAAGAGGCAAAACAAAGGAGAGGCTAGCTTGCTAGAATATTTAATGAATCTCCTGTAATACCCAGCTAAGCTTAGGAAAATTCTGACCTCTCTCACCTTTTGAGGAGGTGGGACCCTTTGGATGATGGCAATTTTGTTGGGGTCCACCTGCAGCCCCTGCTGAGGTATTGCATGACCTAACATTGTCCCTTCAGTCATCAAAAATTTACATTTTTCTAGACTGTGGGATAGGTTCATCTCAATGCACTTGTCTAGAACTTTTCCTAGGTTAGATAAAGCTTCTTGAAAGTCAGAGCCAGAAGGAGTAAAGTCATCCATGTATGTCTCTACTCCATCATGAACCAATTCAGAAAATATACTCAATACCGCTCTTTGGAAAGTGGCTGGAGCATTACACAAACCAAAAGGAAGGACCTGGCATGCAAAGGTACCCCAAGGACAAGTGAAAGTGGTCTTATCTTGGTCTTCTGGGCTGATTTGAATCTGATTGTACTCACTAAACCCATCTAGGAAAGAGAAAAACTTTTTCCCTGCCAGACCGTCTAACACTTGATCTATGAAAGGTAAAGGAAAATGGTCCTTTTTAGTGGCTTTGTTCAATTCTTGATAGTCGACACAAATTCTCCACTTACCATTTTTCTTTGGCACTAGAACCAAAGGAGAGACCCATTCACTGTCAGAGATGGGATAGATGAATCCTGCATCAAGTAATTTCAACAGTTCTTCCTTAACAATATCTTTAAGTGCTAGATTCATCCTCCTTTGAGGATGCCTGACTGGCTTGCAATCCTCCTTGATGTATATATGATGAGTACATACTAAAGGGTGCACTCCCTTCATCTCCTTATAACTCCAGGTGAAGGAATCTAGGTGTTTTCTTAGTAGGCTACATAGTTCCTTCTCCTGGGAAGTGGATAGGGATGGATTGATTTTCAAGGTTCTTTCTGGGCCGAACTCTATATTCTTAACACAGAGAGAAGTGGAGTCGAATACACAGAGATCAGTTGAGGGGTTTTTTTGGGATTCTCTTACTATGTCCTCTAATGGTGATACATTGGGAGGTGGATTCTGAATCAGATTTTCATTCATATCATCCTCATCTTGCTGTTTTCCTCCCATGGTGATTTCTAATGCACAAAGCAGTGTAGAATAGACTTCATCCTCATCTTCTTCTTCCAACCAGAGAGGTAAATCATGTTATAGCAAGGGTTGGGTAGGGGGATATAGGATTAACTTCTTGGACATGTGCCCATTCTATATGGTCATGTTCCCAGCTTGACAGCTGATGTAGGAATCAGTGGTAGCCAACCAGGGTCTTCCCAAAATGAGAGGATACCCACTGAGCTTTGCCTTTGGCTGGAGAACTAAGAAATCAGCAGGGTACTCCCAGGAATCAATGGAGACCATCACATCTTCCACAATCCCCTCAGGGGTCACGGTGGAGCAGTCTTCTAGTTGTAGCACGGTCGTGGTCTTCCTCAAGGAGACCTGGAGGTTAAGTTTGAGCATTGTGTCCTTTGTCATCACATTAATGGTAGCTCCCAGATCAATCAAGGTATGTGGGATCATGGTGCCATTGATGTGGACATCAACTACTGGGCTTCCAGGGTCCAAATATTTCGGACATATTACCTTCCCTACCATCAGATCAGATAGTTGCCCTATGACATTCATGGTTGGGGCATCTCTCTTGCACCTTCCTGGATGCCTAAAGCACTTCTCTTTGATCAACCTATTGTAGATAGGCACATCTTTTATGGCTTGGAGAAGTGGTATCTTCACACATAAATGTTTCAATTCTCCCAGGAGTTCAGTTTCTTTTGGGGTAGGCTGGACTGTCACGAATAGTCTCTCAGGAAAGGGTGGAATTGCTTTAGGTTCAATTTCCTCTTTATCTTCCTCAACCTCCCTAGGTGGAGGCTGGCTATCTGGGAGAACTTTCCCAGATCGCAAGTTAATTTCCTGAATCTCCACAACATAGGTTGGGCATGATGGTTCCCCACTATACACTTGCTGAGCCTATCTGTTGTTCGGGTTCAGATTTGGCTGGGAAGGCATTTGGGGTTGCTTTGGTGGAGCAAGAGGTAATGGTTGTGGTTGGGTAGGTGTTGGAGGCAAAAGAGCGGGAAGAGAGTTGTATTGGGACCTCCACCCCTGATGAGGTGCATTCCACTGAGATTATGGCTTAGCATAGGATTGAAATGAATGGGTGGCTGGTTGGGCATGATATTAGGATGTGAAGGACCAAGGAGGAGGCATGGACCAGGAAGGATGAGCAGGGGGGCCCAAGAAGGTATGGAAGTGACTTGGTTGGGGTTGTAGTATGCTTGAGATGTCCCTTGCATCCCTTGCTGGTATGGTCTAGGCCCATGCAGCCTCCTTTGGTTTATGTAATAGAGCTGTTCAGTGACTCCCTTAGCCCCTTGATATACAGCTTTAAGTCCGGGTAAGGAAGGGCACTTATCTGTATAATGATTTTCTTCACAGACTGAACAAACCTCTATAGAGTTCAATGGGCATTCATTCCTAGGATGCCTCCTGGTGCATCTAGGGAAAAAAATGGCCAAAGACCTCTTTGCTTCCTCTTGTTTCGTTTTGATATGTAAGGTATCCATTTGAATGGCAAGAGTCTGCAACATCTCACTCTTGAAGTCTTCCAACATGTTTTCAATTTCTCCTTTAATGGATGAGTTAGAGGAAGAGGTACTGGCTATGGGTTGACTCCCCCTACCTTTCTTTCTGGTTGCTCTATAATGGTTTCTAAAAACAGTCTTTATGTCCTCACAGGATAGTTGGTAGATGTCTCCCCCAGCCAGTAGATGGAGGGTGTCTAAAAGATCTTCCTGAATTCCCCTGAGTAGGACCAGCTTTAGAGACTTAGGGTCAAGTGTACACCCAGCTCGTTTGTAACTGAGCTCGAACCTCTCTTCATAGTCTTCCAGGGACTCATCACTTCCTATGGTCATTTGGAAAATTTCTTCTTTAGTATCTTTTGACCTACAATAGCCTCAATACTTGTTGTTAAAGGCTTGCTGCATCTGAGCCCAAGTTGTGATGCTATTGCCAGGTAATCCCATGAACCGGCGCAGTGCTACATCCTTGAGAGTAGAAGGGAAAAATTTCAACTTTTTTTCATTTTTTGCATAGTCATAGGTTTGACAGATAACAACAAACTTGAAAAAAAATGTGTCAGGATCTTCTGTAGTTAGACCATGGAATGAGGTAGGGCGGAAGGGCTTATATTGTTCATTTTGGTGTCCCCATTAGTCTCCCAAATGGGAAAGGTACCCTCTATTCTCTCTCCATTCCCCCTAGCAATTTTGTTTTTAGCCATTGGCTCCAAAGGAATGTTTTCTTCTTCTTCTTCCCCTATAGGTTCTTCAAATATGTCTTGCTTTTCACCTAAGGGTTCTTCTTGATCGCAGCTGCTGAAGAAGAGAGAAGGCTGGCTGTGTGAAGTAGTGGGGGTGTTGGGCAAAAATTTTCCTGAGTTATCTCTGTTCCTACGAGGCATGAAAGGAAATATTTTTGGTTGGTTTTTGTTTCTTTTTTCCCCACACTGATAGTACCTGCAAAATTGAAATTGATTGAACAAAACAAATTGTAACTAACTGAAATGAACTTGCTGAAATAAAATTTGCAGAATCGAAAAGGAAAGCAAGGAAATGTAGAAATGAAGGAAAAGAAAGTACTAGTCTACTTTTTCTGAAATGAAATTTGCAAAATTGAAGAGGAAAGCAAGGAAATGCAGAACTTGAAAGAAGAGAAATGACTAATCTACTTTTGTTGAAATAAACTATTAGCAGAATGTTGCAATAGAAAATAGAAGAAAGAAGTAATCACAGAATACTCTTGCTTCCCTGGAAACGACGCCAAAAAGTGGTGAGCACCAGTATTGCAGAAATAATGTTGCAACTCCTAGGCTGCCTACTTTACTCTTATCAACCGAGTAGTTCGTAACAAACTTGGAAGCGTCAGTGCTGTATGCACAAGTACTAGTTCTTACTGCAAGTTGTCACTTGGTTAGCCGGCACAAGATCACTAGGAGCTCAAGCCAACTTCTATGGATTCTAGAAGAAGCTCTATATGTGATGAAAGGAGAGAAAGATTACTCTATAGATGCTACTCTAACTGTAGAAAGGAAAAAGACTGAAATGTAAAGCAAACCTAGTAAACCCTAATTAACCAACTAATCCTACTTTTGCAAAAAGCACTACGAAAACCATGAAAGGGATGCCATTACCTACTCAAGGAAGTAAACAACATCTACCTAAGCTATTTCTTGAAGTGAATAAGCAAAAAACATCTTTTTTGATTTTAATGTATTTTTATGTGAATTTGACATGCATATAATTTATTGTGTGTGAATGTGATAGCGAATAGGTGGTGTTGGAGGGTGGATTTGGTACTTGAGAGGATGTAGGATGGTGTGGATGGGTCCTAGGAGGTCTCACGTGTCCTTCTTGAGGATTTTCCCACACTCGTCCTTCAAAAGAAAGCCTACAGGAAAATCTATAGGAGGAAAACAGGGCCACTACAGGAGGCCTATAGTAGGAGGCCGAGAGTAGTTTTCACTATTTTGAGGGGGTGAGAGTGGGTAGAAAAGGTGTATGAAGGTTGGAATGAGGTGTTAGGGCACCTAGGGCCTACCAAGAATCACCAGAGGAGAGGAAGATGATTGGGTTTGCTCAAGGAGAGAGGAAGAAGTTCCATGGAAAATGCAGGAAAATAAGGCATAATTGAGGTGAGATTTGGGTGACCTGTAGGGAATGGATCAGATGGAGGATGGGATGGATGGTAATTTGGCCTACTTCTAGAAGATATTATGCTACAAAGGAACTGACAGTAAACCAATAAGATCAAACAAGCAATGAAATGAGTAAATCTAGAAAAACAGAGTTTTGCATAAAAATGGTCTAAACTATGATCTATGCAAGGAAATTTTGAGAAATGCCACAAGAAAGGAAAGCATGAAAGAAGACTATTTCAAATAAATAAATAATCATGATGAAGAAGATTTGAAGCAAAGAAAAGCTGGACTATTAACCTACTAAAAGTTGCAAACACTAGAAGTCCTATGAATGAGGTAAATCTGTGTTTTTGGGGCAGCAAGAGGGTCCTTGCCTCAAATCATGGTCCCAAAGGGAGGAAGAGAGGCCAAGGAACTATTGCTAGCCTTTTGAATCTTCTCTTTATCACTGCTTAACCTAATATAGAAAGCACAAATGGAAGCAAACTACTGAATCATCAAAAACAACCTATTCTTAACCATAAAAGAAATACATCTAACAACAACCTAATCTACAAACTGAAATAAAACATACAAATACAAGTAAAGAGGAGCTTGGCTACTTGGATTTGGCACTAACCCAAGAGCTTCAGCCCTCTGAGGTAAGTCAGTGCTAGCTCAAAAAGAATTCCATATGTATTATCAAAACAATAACAAGATTACATGAAATTGTCACAAAATAATAAGCTCGAAGTTGGAGTAGAGTTTACATAAGCAAAAATCCAACAAAAATTTGACCCTAGTGAGGCCCTAGGCCTCTCTACTTATACAAATGAAGCTACCAATATCTTCCTTAAAATCAAGGAGGCTTGGCTCCCGAAACTCAAGATAATCATCAGTCATCCTCCACTTGCTCGGCTGCCTTCTAGTGCATGATTTGGATGCTTGTACTTCGAGCTGAATGAAAGGGAATTCAAAGTGAGGAGTAATAAATGAGGGGGATTCCCTCCTATAAGTCATCTCATTTTTTCACTTCGAGTTATTGCTGCCATTTTTCCACTGGATCTTTGACTTTGACCTCAAAATTCATCAATAATCTGCATTAAACACATGTTAGACCACATGGCATCATAACTAACTCAACTCAATCCGTAAGCATAAATATAATCATAAAATCATACAATATGCTAAAAGAATGGTTGATTTGACTAGGTTAGGAGGTAAAATGAGCCCATATAATTATCCATTTATGAAGCTCATCAATCCTCTTGGCCATGTGTAGTGATTTATATTCCATATATTTGGCCACATGGAAAGATTTCTGTTTATTGCCTCGTTACTCAAGACAAGATCATAAAAAGCAATAAAAATAAAGAGGATCTAGCACAAAACAAATAAAGCAAGGAAGGAAGTAAGTGAATGAGGATAAGAAGCATATCAAAGAGGAGAAGAAGCAACCCAAGACCATGTGGAAGAAAAAGGAGAAACAACTTTTCAACTAGTGAAGAGAATTACCTCCTATAGTCCATGATGACTCATGCATACTTATAGAGGACTGAAAAATTCATGAGAGGTGGATAACCTCAGGAGGAACGTATGATGGATTTTGAAACAGAATATGATGAGTTTGTTTTAGCCTCATGCACATTCAGGTTCACAAGACCAACCTATCTATTGGAGGTATATTATCTTAGGGGCAACTATGCATGGTATGGATTTATATGTGATATTCAAAATTTTCTTAATTTATTTTCACTCAGTCTTTTGTGGTAGGTTTACATATGTATTCATGAGTGAAAATGAGCACATTTTTCAGCCATGTATATGTTTTTGGTTT
Source organism: Pinus tabuliformis (assembly GCA_031772625.1). NCBI lineage: Eukaryota > Viridiplantae > Streptophyta > Pinopsida > Pinales > Pinaceae > Pinus > Pinus tabuliformis. The sequence continues at coordinate 1,972,409,709 of CM062816.1, read as the reverse complement.
CCACTAATAGGTGGTTGCAAAGATGTGCAACCATGCACGAAATGTACTCATTCCTCCTGCCATGTATATATATGACATGTGACATGGACCATCCATGTGTAGTCATCATGATGGTAGGCTTATTTTGGAGAAGTGTTATGGATTCATATTGTAGCTACATGTATGGGCTAATGATGATGTAATAGTCACGATGTGTTATGTATTTGAGTCATTGGTCCATAGGACATGATCATAAAAACTATGTACTTAATTGAAAATCTATGTATAATGCTCATGGAGCCATGTACTTATGTTGTGCTATCATTTGGGTTTTATAGTCATGAGTCATGAAGTCATCATATGGTCATGTAATAATCATGTGTGAGGTCTTATATCTCTTCTACAACCATGTATTTATCATGTTTATGTCTCTTGAGTCATGGTCACGTGGAGTCTCAGTCCATATGGTGCTTCTATTTTTCGAAGGAAGCATTGTTTGCAACGGAAGCAATCATTTCAGCCCAACAATTGGTATCTCTACAGCTTGGATATTGCATGTGTTCAGGGGGAGAATTATTTTTTCCTATTTACTTCAGCCATATATTGTTGGAATTGTGGTATGCTTGAAGGTGTTCATGATGTGCCTCATGTTATGCTATTACAGTTGGGGCTTTTTTCCTCATATGATGAGATTTTTGGTAGTTGTTGCTATGTAGTTATGGAGGTAATTGTGTGTGGTTGCCTCATGTGGATGTTGTTACATCATATGATGATGCATTTTATGATGTTGCATATATTGATTATGGTTTCATTATTTTGGCATGTTGTTTCTTGCTGCTAGTAGTTGTTGGTTGATATGATTCTTTGTTGATGGTTGGTATATTTGTTACTTACTACTTCTGATATGTGGAGAGATAGAGGATGATGTATGGAAGCATGGATGATTTTTGATTGCACTATAAATTAGCCATGTAGAGATGTACTACTCCAATATTTTTTCTTCAATTATCGATTCCTATTCCTATGGAGCTGACCCTTTTCCATTGATGTTAAAGGGGGAGAGAATTTGGATCAATAGATTCCAACTTCAGTATATGGATATCAACCTCACATGTTGTTGAGGTTGACATCAATGCCAAAGGAGGATTTTTTTGGCATTGTAGTGTTTGGAATTGATGGCAATAGGTTCATGTTGGTGCTTGTCATGTGGATATGTGTTTGGCTTGGTGGTCCTAGTGGTTGGCATTGATGTCAACAATATGATGTCACTTATGTTGGCGTTGATGTTGGTCCTATGATGATGGCACACTCATGATGGTTAGTGATGGCATTGTTTTGGATGATGATGTTGCTACAAGTTGATCATACGGATCTACATGTGATAGAGATGGTTCATGGCACATTAGTTGAGTTCCCAACTAGGTATTCATTAGGTCTTCACGTATATGCTTACGAGGATGACTTTTTGTAGTGATATGATGGCTTGATGATGGTGCTATAGAGGTATTGTAGGTTTGATAGAGGTGTTCCAGCTTGTTCATAGGTTTGATGGAGAGTGCAGGACTTGTTGGCACACTTGCCAACCTTGTTTGTTGGCCCTTGTAGGTCAAGTTGGCAGTGACACTTAGGAGGAATGTTTGATCTAATTGTAGATGTGTCAGAGGCCATGCCAGAGGTTTGGAGGCTAGTAAAAATTCCATATAAGGGTATCTAACTAATGGCAGAGGTTCTGAGCTGAAGGAATGATGTTTTCCTTCATCCTTAGCCACAGTCACTAGAAGAAAAGCTTATTGGAGCAACTGAAAGGCCTCAGTCGCTAGTAGACAAGCATATGGGAGTGGCTATAGGCTCATTTTCATGGGTTCATTGCTATGGGAGTGACTGAAGGATTTGAAAATATTTTCTTTACATTCCTCGTGCTGATTGGAAGCAAATTAGCTTGGAAATTCCCAGAGGCTTCCAGAATTGTTTGAAAAAGTCAGAAATGGTTTGAAAAGGTACTCTCGTGATGTGAATGAATTTAGTGCACTAGTAGTGACCTTAGTGGATTGATTTGGTCCAATTTTTTCACCTTTAATCCTAGCCCCAAGCTCAATTTCGCCCTATATGTTTTATATACTTGATCTTGGAGTTGAGGATTGTTTGATGAAGTTAGTGAGTGAGTGAGAATATTTCAGAGAAGTAGTGTATGCTCTAGTCCTATTGGAGAGGATAGGTCCTTTAGTCCATGAGTGTTAATGGCTGAATAATGAGGAGATATGAAGCATACTACAAAATAGATCAAAATTGATGTTGCTAGAGTAGATATTGGTTAGACAGTTTTGTATGTTGTTGGAGTATATGTTGGTGATACTCTCACACTTGTTTTTATAGGAGTTGATATTACATTTATGCATAACCTTAGTGTTGTATGTTTCTAATTGTAGTATGTTGAAATTAAGATATGAGGTTTGATATTATTGGTATTCATATATGTTGTGGCCACAATGTTTCTAGTGGAGAGCACATGTTTTGTGCATTGTTTTATTTTGATTTGATGATAAAATCTTGCTACTAAGAGCATGTATGTAAAGTTGATTTCTTGTTGAGCACAGTGTCTTGGGATCCAGTTTGAAAATAAATGAAGGTGGTCCACTTAGTGGTAGAGGAGCAGTGACTTCATGAGAGAGGAGCAGGGATATCAGAGTCCCCACAAAAGGAACTAGTTTCTCATCCAATGGTAGTTTGATAATCCTATCGGAGTTGGGCGAGGATCGCTGATCGCGGTGGCCTTCAGTGGATGTTAGTCCATAGATCCATAGAGAACAATGTATTCCAAGTTGATCAATAGTATCAAGTCTCCTAGCCAATGGGCATTGGAATTTTGTATATGAGGTCGAGTCTCCATGCGAATGGGAGTCATCAATCTATGTAAAATAATAATTGCTTCAATAATAAAAATTCAAAGAAAAACAACAAAAACAAGGGTGGTTTTTTACCCGGTGAAGGGTTTTCCACTATATATCTTGTGTCGCATGTGTTGATTCTTTCTTGTGTTCTTGTTCAGGGTTATGTTGCTCCTATGGTTTATTTTTTTACTTATGATTTATGCATAGATCTACAAATGTTTAATGAATTTCTTCTAATTAGTGTGTGTGATTCAATAAGGTAAATAGAAGGAAAAATTTGGTAATAAGGCACACTACTAATTCCCCCCCAGTAGTGCTCAAAGGTTTCCAACAAAGTCCTTGATCAAGTTCTGTGTTAAAGGCTTTGTATTTGTGTTAGGAAGACTAATCCCTCTTGCAGATAAGATGGATCTCCCTAGACCTCAAAGAAATATAGAACCAAACAAGAAAGAAATGATATCTTTCCTTAGCCTGTTTTTGATTGAAACAAGAATATGAGAGAGTTCACTTACCGTTTAATCAAGATTCTTGTTGAAATCCCTTTCAGTGCCTTCGAAAATTAAGTTCCCCTCAATTCTTTAGAGATAGTTTCTGTAGTTTCCACAACTTCTCCATGATGTATTCAAGGAGATCTGAATAGATAGAAACACACAAAGGATAAAAGCATCTAGTATATAGTATGAAAGATAAAGGAACTACTTAATTCAACATATATCATAAATTCAATCAATAACTAATCATAACCTATGTGAGTGGTCAAGGAATCCCACAAATGATATCAGAGAAGACGTAATTAGGAAAGAATAGTTCCTTTTTATTAAATAAAATGGAGAAGAAACATACAACCTCAAAGCCTTGATGTTACAAGCCTCTTCTCACAATTTCCAACCCTCTCCTTGGATGAAAATCCTTCTAGCCTTATTTCTGCAGCATAAGCCTACCTTCCAAAGTCCTCCTCAATCCTCTAGCCTGTGTTTTATTTATAGGCCAAGAGGAGGAATTTTTGGATCCATTTCCTAGGGGATGAGATCCACAAATGGTGGGATAGGGGTTCCACAAAGAGAGGGAAGTAGCTCCATGATGGGAGGGATTAGGGCTGAATAGGCATCCATTCAAAGCTTGTTATTTGGGAAAGGTTAGACTAACATTGCTTCTAGACATTAATTTTTATTTTCACTTGTGTTATGTCATGTGTGCAGGCCATAGTGTTAGACAGAGCAAACGTTTGTGCAATTTATAATGAACTCTTTTGCACATGCACAAAAATTTACTAGGGCATTGTGTAGGAAGCCAAAAATAGGTTTTTGAGCCTTGAGATCCAAGAATTTCTTTCTCTTTGGGATTGTTTGGGTTCTAACTTTGTAGGCAGATTCTTTGGAACACTTTGATGGATATTGAAAGATCCAAACCAATGGTAATTTTCCTAATGCCACAAAATTATGTGTAACAAATTGCCCCCTAAAGTGAAAATTCATAAGATATGTTTGATCACTGTAGTGCTTTAACATGCCAAGGTTCAGGTTAGATACTGTAGTTGGAGACATGAAACAATTAATCAAATATTACAATGCAATATAAAACCACCGCTGAGGTAGACATTCCCAGAATCAAAGCATACATGTCCCAAAAAATTGGTACGAAAATACATTTGGAGATCCATGTCAATAAAAGAAACAATATGGATGAAACCATAAATGGATCTATGTTTACAATCATGAATATTTAATAACTCCATGCAACCTAGATGGATGAAACTAGATCTAGGGTCTTGATCTCCATCTTTGAATCCGTAGTACGAATCTAACCATGCGAGTGAATGTCTCATAGTTGAACATGGTAGAAACCACTTGATCACCAGTCAATGATATGAAACGTTAACAAGGATGAGGGAAGCCACCAATAATGACAATGGTTCTCAAGGTACTTCCAGTACAATTTATGAAGTGTGAATAGATGTGTTGATGTCGAACACTCATAGAATCATTCAATCGAAGGTCAATGATGAAAACCTGTCACCGAGGCTATGTCTTCATATAAAGATGATGGTGAAACAACAACCATCTTCATATTCAATCATGTGATTACTAGGTTCGAAGTTCCACAAGCCATTGTCATGGACCGTGGTAGCCATTTTCGAAACTTTATGATGACTGAACTTTTTACGAAGCTAGGCCTACGTCATGACAATTCTACTCCATATTACCTATAGGAAAATGGCCAAGTGGAAGCCGTGAACAAGGTCTTCACCACCATGATTAAATATATTGTCAGAATTCATAAGAAAAATAGGTATCTAATTCTTTTTCTAGCCTTGTGGGCATATCACACTAAAAAAAACTTCAACTAGTTTTAATCCCTTCATGTTGGTTTACAATATGGAAGCAATTTTACCTATTGAATGTGAAATACTGTCTTTGAAATTGGAAATTGAATTATTACTAGCCACTTCTGCACAAGAGGAATGTTTTATGTACTTAGCATGACTAGATGAGACTCCCTGTGATGCTGCATTAGCTAGCGAGACTCAAAAGAAACAAGTTAAGGTACAATATGATCAAAATGTAAAACCTCGTTCATATTTAGTAGGAGATCTAGTCTTGGTCTATGATCAAGAAAATGATAAATTAGGTGCTGGTAAATTTGAGCTCATGTGGCATGACCCTTATATTGTAAAATGTGTACTGGAAAAAGGGGCATATGAGCTAGTTGATTATGACGAAATTTCTTTTGGAAAGCCCATAAATGGTCGTTACCTGAAGAAATATTAGGCTTAAATCGCTCAGTGAAGAATTTGTATATTGTTGTATAATATTTTATTTATGGAAAATTTTTTAGTAGTTTTTTACGATTTTCTGCTACTTCTCCTGCTTATTTATGTTACATTTGATTTGCAGATGTTGATGCTCCCTCAAACTTACATTGGATTTGATTATGGCACTAGTCGTAGTACTCAGAATTTTTCTTCCACAACCTGGGTCATTTATTCACCCACAAATGAGTTAGTTTCTATTCATGGGAGATGCTTTGGTTGAAGAAAAAATAACATCGCAAAGTATAACATAGTGGTTGAGCTAGTATCTGATGTCATTTCATTTGATATTCATCGATATTCTGGGTTTGATCCCCAATGAAGTATCCAATTTGTTAGGGAGACTAATCCATCTTGTGGACAAGATGGATCTTCCTAGAACTCAAAGAAATCTAGTAACAAATAATAAATAACTGTTACCTTTCCTTAACCTACGATTGATTGAAATAAACAATATGAGAGAGATCACTTACAATTTAATCGAAATGCATGTTGAAGTCCATTTCAGTGCCTTTAACAGTTAACTTCCCCTTAATTCTTTAGAGATCATTCCAACGATTTCCACGACTTCTCGATGATGTCTTGAAGGAGATATGAATAGAGAGAAACACACAAAGGATCAAATCATCTAGTATATAGTATGAAAGATAAATGAACTACTTAACTCAACATATATCGTAAATTGAGTCAATAACCAATCATAACCTATGTGAGTGATCAAGGAATCGTACAAATGATATCAAAGAAGACATAATTAGGAAAGAAGAATTTATTTTTATTGAATAAAATGGATAACAAACTTACAACCTCAAAGCCTTGATGTTACAAGCCTCTTCTCACAATCTCCAAGACTCCAACCCTCTCCTTGGATGAAAAGCCTCATAGCCTTATTTTTGCATCATAAGCATACCTTCCAAAGTCCTCTTAAATCCTATGGAATGTGTTTGATTTATAGACCAAGAGGAGGAAGTTTTGGATCCATTTCCTAAGGTATGAGATCCACAAATGGTGAGATAGGGGTTCCACAAAGAGAGGGAAGTAACTCCATGATGGGAGGGATCAAGGATGAATATGCATCCATTTGAAGCTTGTTAGTTGGGAAAGATTGGACTAACAACACTTCTAGACTTTAATTTTAATTTTTACTTGTGTTAAGTCCTATGCGCGGGCCATAGTGTCAGACAGAGTGCACTTTTGCACAGTTTCTAATGGACTCTTCTGTGTATGCACCGAAATGGACTAGGGAATTGCGCAGGAAGCCAAAAATAGGTTTCTAAGCCTTGAGATCCAGGAATTTATTTCTTTTTGCGATTGTTTGGGTTCTAGCCTTGCAAGGGGAGGCCTTGTAGCACTTTGATGGATAATTGAATATCAAAACCGATGGTCATTTTCCTAATGAAAAAAAATGACGTGTAACATATTCCCCCCTAAAGTGAAAAGTCAGAATATATGTTTGATGACTGTAGTTATTTATCATTCCAAGGTTCGGGTTAGAGGTTGTAGTTTGAGACCGAAAACAATCAATCAAATGTTACAATGCAATATAAAATCATCGTTGAGGTAGAAATTCCCATACTTAGAGCATAAATGTCCCAAAGAACCAGTACGAAAATACATCTGAAGATCCATGTCAGTAGAAGACATAGTATGGACACAACCATCAATGGATCTATGTTTACAATCATGGATATTTAATAACTTAGTGCAACCTGGATGGATGAAACTAGATCCAGGGTCTTGATCTCCATTTCTCGATCGTGGTACGAATCTAACCATGTGAATGAATGTCTCATCATCAAACATGGTAGAAAGCAATTGATCATTGGTCAATGATGTGAATGTTAACAAGCGCGAGAGAAACCACCAATAATGACAATGGTTCTCAAGTTACTTCTAGTACAATCTATGAAGTGTGAATAGATGTGATGATGTCAAACACTCATAGAATCATTTGATCAAAGGTCAATGATGAGAACCTGTCACTGAGGTGATGCCTGCATATAAATATGTTGGAAAAAAAACATATATTTTCATATTCAATCATGTGATTGCTAGGTTCGGAGTTCCACAAGACATCATCACAGGCCATGGTAGCCATTTTCGAAACTTTATGATGACTGAAATTACTATGAAGCTAGGCTTCTGTCATGACAGTTCTACTCCATATTACCTGTAGGAAAATGGCCAAGTAGAATTCGTTAATAAGGTCTTGACCACCACAATTAAACAGATTATCAGAATTGATAAGAAGAATTGGCATCTAATGCTTTTTCCAGCCTTGTGGGCATATCGTAGCACAACAAAACATTCAACTGGCTTTACGCCCTTCTAGATGGTTTACGGTCTGGAAGCAGTTTTACCTATTGAATGTGAAATATCATCTTTGAAACTAGAAATTGAATTATTACTAGCCACTTCTGCACATAAGGAATTTTTCTATACTTTTCACAACTAGATGAGACTCGTTTTGATGCTGCATTAGCTAGCAAGATCCAAAAGCAGCGAGTTAAGGCATAATATGATGAAAATGTAAAACCTCATTCATATTCACAAGGATATATAGTCTTGTTCTATGATCAATAACATGATAAATTAGCTGCTGGTAAATTCAAGACCATGTGGCATGACCCTTATATTGTAAAACGTGTACTGGAAAAATGGGCCTATGAGCTAGTTGATTATGACGACATTTCTTTAGGAGAGCCTAGAAATGGTCTTTACGTGAAGAAATATTATGCTTAAATCACTCAATGAATAATTTGTATATTGTTGTATCATATTTAATGTGGAATTTTTTTTGGTAGATTTTTATGATTTTCTGCTACTTCTCCTGCTTATCTCATGTTACATTTGATTTGCAGATGTCGACACTCCCTCAAACTTACATTGGATTTATTGATAACGCTAGTTGTAGTACTTGGAATTTGTCTTCCGCAGCCTGGGTCATTTATTCACACATAGATGAGTTAGTTTATATTCATGGGATATGCCTTGGTTGAACAACGAATAACATCACAAAGTATAGCCGAGTGATTGAGATATTACCTGATACCATTTCGTTTGGTATTCATCAATATTATTGGTTCAATCCCTAGCGGAGTCGCTAATTTGTTAGGCAGACTAATCCCTCGTGCGGACAAGTTGGATCTCCCTAGACCTCAAATAAATCTAGTAATAAACAAGAAATAACTGCTACCTTTCCTTAGCCTATGATTGATTGAAACAAACAATATGAGAGAGATCACTTAGCATTTAATGTGTATTGGAGTGCCTTTGAGTGCCTCGATAGTGAACTTCCCCTTGATACTTTAGAGATCATTCCAATTCTTTCCGCAACTTCTCCATGATGTCTTGAAGAATATTTGCATAGACAGAAACACACAAAGGATCAAAGCATCTAGTATATAGTATGAAAGATAAATGAACTACTTAATTCAACATATATCATAAATTGAGTCAATTACCAATCATAACCTATGCGAGTGATTAAGGAATCCCACAAGTGATATTAAAGAAGACATAATTAGGAAATAACATTTCCTTTTTAATAAATAAAATGGAGAACAAACTTACAACCTCAAAGCCTTGATGTTATAAGCCTCTTCTCACAATGTCCAACACTCTCCTTGGATGAAAATCCTTCTAGCCTTATTTCTGCAGCATAAGCCTACCTTCCAAAATCCTCCTCAATCCTCTAGCTTGTGTTTTATTTATAGGTCGAGAAGAGGAATTTTGGGATCCATTTCCTAAGGGATGAGATCCACAAATGGTGGGATAGGGGTTCTACAAAGATAGGGAAGTAGCTCCATGATGGGAGGGATTAGGGATGAATAGGCATCCATTCGAAGCTTGTTAGTTGGGAAAGATTCGACTAACAGGGCTTCTAGACTTTATTTTTTATTTTCACTTGCAATAAGTCATGTGTGAAGGTCTATTATAGCATACTTTACCACCCTTGTATACTTGATGCTCTGAGTCATGGCCTTGGGCAACCCTTTCCCTTCAGACATTGGTCCATTTATTAAAAAAACATTATTTTAAATTCCATGTGTGACTCTGCCCCTCAAAAAATAATGTACACACACGGGTCCAACTATACCCAACCCGTGTATATAAGTTAAAATATTAAAAAAATATAAAATCCCTATTTTATGGGCAGGATTTATGGGTTACAACATAAGCCTACCTACAGGATCACGTGGCCTAACTGCATCCCAACTATATATATATATATATCTATATATATCTATATATATATATATATATATATATATATATATATATATGGGGGTGATATAAATACACCTCATGGGAAGGCCTAAAGGGAGGAAAAAGATAGGATATTGATATTATATCCAATTGGTCCCTGATCAAGTCTGATTTATCCCTATGCCTCCTACACTCCCAACTATAGGAAACCCTTGTTTCCTCATAGAGATGTCCATCTCCTTTATATGGCATCTATGTGTATGCATTTGAAAGAGGATTGTTGAGGCTTGGGCTGGACGGATCCGGAGGAAGGTTTCACTTGGAGCCGTGGTCGAATCAGGTTGTATTCTTCCACATTCTTTGCAGTCATCAATAAAGAAGCTCTATCTTGTTCCTGATGTTATGATCTTTATGCTTTAACTCATGTTATGATCTAATTATGTATGATCTCATGTTTTATATTTTTATGTTGATATGATCTAACATTCATATCTTGAACATGCTTTGAATTAATGCTAATATATATTATTTTCTAGAATGAGTTGCAAGTTTTAAAGCTTTGGAGGAAGCAGAGAGTTTGGACCCTACGGGCACATCCTCAAACATAGGACCTACGGGTACTATCTCTTCATCCCACTTTAGTAGTTTAAGAATTAGGACTTCTTGTTTTCTTGCTTCTTGTTGGTGTATGCTCTTCGATCTGTTGGGGTTCTCAACCTAGACCCTAGGGTGTGATATTCCCGTAACAAAATTGGCAACTCCAATGGGGATCAAACCCATAATTCTGTTATGGGAATTTCACACCTTATGGTCTAGGTTGAGAACCCCAACAGATCGAAGGGCATACACCAACAAGAAGCAAGAAAACAAGCAGTCCTAATTCTTAAACTACTAAAGTGGGATGAAGAGATAGTACCCGTAAGTCCTACGTTTGAGGATGTTCCCGTAGGGTCCAAACCCTCTGCTTCCTCCAATGCTTAAAAACCTGCAACTCATTCCAGAAAAGCATATATACTAACAGTAGTTCAAAGCATGTTCAAGATATGAATGTTAGATCATTTAAGCATAAAAATATAAAACATGATATCATACATAATTAGATCATATCATGAGTTAAAGCATAAATATCGTAACATAAGGAACAAGACAAAGCTTCTTTATTGATGACTAAAAGTAATGTGGAAGAATACAACTTGATTCGACCATGCTCCAAGCGAAACCTTCCTCTGGATTCGTCCAGCCCAAGCCTCAACAATCCTCTTTCAAATGCATACACATAGATTCCATATAAAGGAGATGGACATCTTTATGAGGAAACAAGGGTTTTCTATAGATGGGAGTGTAAGAGGCATAAGGATAAATCAAACTCGACCAGGGACCAATTGGATATAATATCAATATCCTATGTTTTTCCTCCCTTTAGGCCTTCCCATGAGGTGTATTTATATCACCCCAAAACAATTTTTTCAGTTTGGATACAGTTAGGCCACGGCTCCTGTAGGTAGGCTTCCTATGTAACACGTAAACCTCGCCCATAAAATAGGGATTTTATATTTTTTTAATATTTAAAATTATATCTGTGGGTTGGGTATAGCTGGACCCGCATGTGTATGCCATTTTTGAAGGGCAGAGTCACGTATGGAATTTAAAATAATGTTTTTTTAATAAATGAACCAAGTATGAAGGGAAAGGGTTGCCCAAGGCCATGACTTAGAGCATAAAGTATACAAGGGTGGTAAATGATGCTATAACAAGGCCATAGTGTCAGACAAAGCACACTTTTGTGTAGTTTCCAATGGACTCTTCTGTGTATGCACAAAAATAGATTTTTGAGCCTTGAGATCCAAAAATTTCTTTATCTTTGGGATTGTTTGGGTTATAAGCTTGCAGGGGGATGCTTTGGAACACTTTGATGGATAGCGAAAAATCCAAACCGATGGCCATTTGCCTAATGTGACAAAATGACATGTAGCACTTTGTGTCATTTAATTTTCTGAAAGTCTCCTTAAGTTCTAGGAAGTGGTTCAAAGTCAGGCCCTAAAAAGGTGGCTCAGATCTTGAAGTCACAGGATCAGAACTGGGAAATCTAGAATGAATTCGCTGAGAGGCAAGGTTATCAGAGCGACTAGAGAGTTACAGTCGTTGGATTTCCTTTTCATCAGAGTGACTCAGGCTCTAGATCACTAAAAAATAAATTTAACTCGGGGTTTGGGTACCTGGAGGGTTTAGCTCCTTGGGATCCTGCATCACCTAAGGGAAGTTAGTAAAGTTCAATTTGTTTATTCCATTTCCTTAACTGTAGTCAGGGAGTTAAGTCATCCTTCAGACCATGTTTACCCTAACAGGTCGGTGAAACTGGGTAGATATGTGAGGGGTTGTTACAGTGGTGGTGTTGGAATTCAGGACAATGGAGGTGGGGTGAGCCCACCACTCCACCAATTCCCATCACATTTTAAGGGGGGGGGGAGGGGGCGGTGGGGTGCAGTGGCATGGCCAAGCCATCCCATGCATTCACACATGCAAACAACTATTACCACCTTTCAATATCATGGTAGGATACTCTATGTCTAATCATTTTAGGTTGAGAGACCTTTTTCCTATGCTTTTATTCTATGATTGTGATACCCCCTGCTGCAGGTGGGATAATTCCTTTATGCAATAGGTAGTGTGGGTCACATATCTAGTTGTAAAGATTCAAGGATGTGTGGGAAAATGTGGGTTTCCACTATAGTGTGGAGAAAGTCTTATATCTATGGCTATGGCTCGACATGTACCAAAATATTTAGAGGCTTAGCTTCTGGGTATGTGTATCTCCAATGCATGTGTTGGATGTTGATTAATGAGGGGAGAAGAAAGAGGAACATTATGGAGACCCTCCCTGGGACGGCAGTGATAACCACGATGATAGTCATTGTAGGCGAGGTATGAAAAAACCATCAACTTCCCTCATGGCGATGCAAGTTCATAACCATTTAGTCAACTGACCAACATTAGGTAACTTTTCCCATGTTAAATTCCTTTTTCCTTGAAAACTTCACTAGTTTAGCTTTTGTTTTGTGGTTATTGGTATGTAGTTCTCAAAGCACAAGGGGGGAAAGCATTGGTTTTTTTCACTCTACCTCTCGACAGTTGTTGGATCCTATCAGGAGTCCTTTATTTGCTTTCCCTCAATTGCTTCATTTCATTAGAATCCAATGCATACTCCCTTAACAATTTGTATATCCCTGGAATTTATGTATATTTGGTTTTCTAATTTATAGTCCTGTTGGTTTTTGGGAAATACTTTTATCTTGGTCCCTAGTAACTCAATCCAACATGCCTCGATAGAGGATGCAATAATGTCAGGGGTCTAGTGGGTAGGGTTTCTTGTGAGCCTAAGCCCAAGCTCAAGATGTAGCATCCATTTTTCACTCCTCCACTCCCCTAGAAATTCAAGAGGAAATTCATCAACTCAAAGCCTTGATCACTAGTGACCGATAATCCTTCTCAAACTCATAAATTCAAGATAAAGTAGCCAAATGGGTTCCTGAACCTGTACATACTGTGGGAAAACATAGCCAATACTTGAACTCCATTACCCTCCACTAACAGATGAAGACACTCTTGGGTAGGGCCTTGAAAGAGGAACATGAAGACCACAATGATATAATATCTTTCCTGAATGAAAATCAATGTGTTCAATGTTACTAGCACTCTTGTATTTCATCTTTGTATGCTTGAATTGTTCACATAGAAGACAATATACAATGTGGTATGAAACCCCCAACAATAGCAAGAACCAACACTCAAGAGCCTACCCAAGTTACCTTATATAATTCTTAATGTCATTTTTTTTCAACAATGGTTCACGATCACTAAGTGGCCACTACATCCATAGGTAATAATATGGGCATATCTACTCGAAGGGATCTACCCGCCGACTTATCTATTCGGGCCTAACCTCAAGGGAGTCAAGGAGATTTGACCTCGTGACCTCCCAATTGGAAAGGAACTTAGTAACGGGAACTCAACCAATTGAGCTATCCCATGGGGCTTATAATTCTTGATTTCATGTTTAGCTTCACAACATTTATCTTTTACTTCTTGTAGTTCCATTTATGTCAATTTTCATCAACTTCATAGTGATAATTGTTAACATTTTGAAACAACATATAAACCATTGTCCATTGTCAACAATACTGGTTTCCCTTGAGGTAGACTATGACCAAACGCATCATAAACAATGATATCTAGTATGTTATGAAGGAAAACTTGAAGAAATACAACCATGAATTTACCCAAAAAAAAACTAATAAAACAAATCTAAGTTATTGCAAGGAAAAAATAAAGTACTCAATTGATATATGAAGCCTTGTTGAGAAACTTATTTGTGAAATATGCAATCTAAAAATTTATATCAACAATATATATCTACAAATATGCTCACATAAACTAGAGGTACCTATGTAAATTAGACTTAAAAAAACATAAATATATATCCCTTGGCTAACATCTAAATTTAGGTTATTTTCTCTAACGGTTTTACTAACTAGAATTATTGGAAAATTCTGTGAACTAGCAAAATAAAATAAAAGGATTTTTTATTTTATTTTTTGAAATAAATTGGGGTTGAAGAGTGAGATTTTAACTTGCCTCCTTATGTTAATGGTTTGTGAAGTCATGATCACAACCCTTGTTTTCTCAATCCTTCCCTTTTTAAACTAAAGAGTGAGGAGTTGCAAGTGAAACTATCCCACTCTCCTAGCCCTGAATTTTCTCACACGAAATCCCATCTCACTTTGAGGACTTACTCATTCAATATGACCCAACCAAAGTAAAACTTATCGCACCAATATCCCAAAATTAATAATGGATATTACCCCAAAACAGCTTCTCCATCACTTGAAAATGTGTATTTTTAGTGGCTACCAAAGGGAAAGATTTGATTCTTCCCTTCCACATCATCGTTTATCCCTCAATGGATTCCTACTTCTGTCTTGTGATGAGAGAATTACACTTGAAAAAATAAATAAATAGAAAGCACAATGATAGAGATGAAATATCAAGAAATAAAATCATAGAAAGTTCAACTCAATATTACTAAAGAACACAAATGAGAGTATTTTTTGTAAATTGGTTTCTTGTAATAATTTCATTAACTGATCTTAGAATCAACAAACTAAAATAGGACAAGGAGCTACAATTTTATAAAACTTTGCTTGATGGCTAGTTTCTTCCATTATATAATATTATTTATTTTTCATATACAATCAATTCAAAAACTAAGTCGACTCATTAAAGGGAAATGATATTTTAATACATTGAGTTTTCCCACCTAGTGGGTCAAATAGATTCAATACCACTAAGAAATTCCAACATTCCATCACGAAAGGGTATGCAAGTCGACAAATAGGAAAATAGTAGACAACTATGCTCCAACATTCCACTTTAAGCCTCCAATGCGCCTCATGGTCAATTTGACTTTCATTCAAAATGAGGATGATTAGCTGTGGAAATTATCTCCATTACATAATAGAAGCAATTTGACCTTCAATGGTTGCTTTTTGTCCACAAAGATATCTTCTAGGAAATAGTAACCTTTAACAGCTAGTTTGACTCTTTTAACAATTATTTCTTTTCTTGACTTGAATTTTCCATGCATTTACTAAGTTGAGTTGGAACTTCATTAATATCTCCAATGCCCTAGCCCTATTAGCCAAGCATTCCATGCTATGTTAGGTCCTATAATACTAGTGTAACCCCCATATTGTTATTGTTCTGCCCCATGTAGTGCCCATATTGTTATTGTTGTTCCCCATAGAAGCCCACTATTGTTATTGTTGCACCATGTTATCGCTATAACACCCTCCAAAATTTTGGCTTACACTCAATTTCAAAGCCTTCCTTAGTCTTGCACATTGTCGTCACAAACTTTGAAACTCATTCCATGTGTTTTCTTAAGGAGTTTTTGTCCCCTTTGTAAGATAGGAAAAATGTCATCTTTTCGCATGTTAGTTGCCACATCATGTATATAAACCTGTTTTGGTGGTTTCAAGAGGTCACATTTGTGTAAACGAGTTGTTATAACCATGTAAACATATACCACACTCATTTCCAAAGTTTTAAGCATTGTTGCACAAGTGTCATCACGATCATCACAAAGTGTATCTTAAGTGTCGCACTTGTCGTAAGTTTTCATAAAGCTATTGCATGGATGGAAATGCATTGGCATGTTTCCTAAATGACCAGTGTTGTTGTTTCATCAAGTATTCTAAGTGTGTGATCACAATCAAAGTATTATCACTCTTCACATCAGTCTCACCGATCCCGCACTTAGTCATTTTTTTGAAAAGCTTCCTGACCAAGTAACCTAGCTTCACCTGGCCTCCCTCGACTATGCAATGCATAGTATCAGTCCTCTAGTTGTGACATTTCCTCTTGTCACTACACAATGTGCAGTTTCTGCCTCCTAGGATTGTTGCACTACGCAGTTTCAGTGCTAAAACCATAACCTTGGCTACCAAAATTGCGTAATTCCTTCTCCTAGCCTAGCCTCAATTATGCACTATGCATTCTATAGCCTAAATCTCACCCTTGAGCTCATGAACTCCACAACTTCCCAATGGACCAACCTCCCTTGTCTCTTGGAACTGCGCAATGTGCTCACTCTCTCACCCCGTCACACTGATCCTCAGAATTGCGCAGTTTTCTCCCTCAGCCAAGCCTAAACTGCACAGTCTCAAGGCTCAAGGCTCTCCTTTTCTGCCTGAAATGCACAAATGTGTAGTCACTAAGCCATTTTCCCAACCTTCTATCTAGTTTTGGCTCAGTCATTGGATCAATATGCACAACCTTAGACTATGGGGTTTTTAGACTAATGTCGTCTCATCATGAGTGAATTGTAGAAACAGGTACCTTATTATGCAATGGCGAGATGATGAATAAGGAGATGAAGGAGTGGAATATAATGAAAGACATTCTTGTAGCTGAGTACGCAAGCTGATCAATCAAGAGAAAGCAAATGGGCACCATTTTGTGATCACCATTCAATACTTGAGATCATTAAAGATACCTAATCATGAAGCCATGCAGAGGTGAAAAGAAAAGCATTCTCAAGTAGACCCACAATACACAGTAGCAGAAGTGGCTTGAAAATACCCCATCATCAAGTAGCCTATGTCAGCAATGTCATGTCATGTCATGTCATGAGTTGTCACATGCCACACGATTGTGGTTAATGATGTAAATTATGTTTTGAAAATGTATTGTAAATTATTGTGCTCACAGTTGGAAAGAGAAATGTCGAAAAGGAACCATTGAGTAATGGCCAGACCTAGAAACAAACCACTAGATATAAATTAAGAAGCCAAAGGCAGGCTCCTACACAAGAGTTGATGAAGCAAAAATTGAAGGAAAGTTTGTTAAGAAAGATCAATCCACTCATCAACACAACATAGAACACACAGAACAAGTTTGGAAATGAAGTTACAATGAAAAGTACTTCTGCAAGAAGCAAAATTAAGTCCATCACTCCAGAAGTAGCGAATAAGACAACTCCCCCAGACACTTCAACAATCTCTCCTTAAATATATTATAACATAGTCGAAGAAATGAAGAAGGCCCACGTGAATATCTCATTATTTGAATTAACAAAGGTAACGAGCCAACAGAACGTGATCCTATGCGCACTCTGACAATCCCTCTAAGGTAACGATGCTTCTTCACAAAAGGGAGGTGAATCCAGTAAGTCCTTTGGTTCCCTAAAATCTGTACTTAGTACTTTAACAATTGATGTAAACACACTCTGCCCTCAGTTTATGTTGATATTTGAAAGTTTCAATTATAATTTACACAATTTCTTGGTTGATTTTGGTGCATTGGTAAATGCAATGCCCCGATATTTCACAAAGAAAATCAATGCAAAATGGGATAAAATAGGTGCACATATCATTCAACTGGACAAGACTCTTGTCCATGCAATTGGTGAACTCAAAATTGCACTTATTCATTTATCATCTGATAACTGAGTTCACCAATGTATAAACATTGTAATTGTGTACATTCTGGAAGCATATGGTGTATTATTGAGTAGAGACTGGTCCAATAAGTTATAGGGGTACTTTGAGATAGACTAATCACATTTTTGGCTTCCGTATAAGGGAAAAAGCAATTAGATCTCGTTGAGCTTAGAGCGGTACATGAAACACATGATAATTCCCTTAGAGGGTGAGAATGAGCCAATGACTTTCGTAGATCTTATCTTTGGCAACTACTTTTTGGAAACTAAACTAGGGTGTTATCTTGATCAACCAACCCCAATCCCATTAGATACATAGTTGGAGCTCTTTCTTAGTCCAACTAGTGAAGATGATATTTGTACAATCAGTAGTAATAATAATAGTAGTACTAGTGTAGTATGTAGCCCTTGTACATATGATATGTGGAATTTGTATTTCGATGGTTCCAAAATGGAGGAGGGCTCTAGAGTTGGTTGCATTTTAATATGCTTGGAACAAAGAAAACATATGATCTCTAGCCACTTGGAATTCAAGTGCACAAATAAAACTGCAGAATATGAAGCACTCATCTTGGGATTGCAAAGAGCCATTGACCTCAACGTTGTGGTTCTCAAAGAAATAGGTGATTCAAAAATTATTGTACGACAGGTATGTGATACCATACATTGTGTGTCACCTCAACTCAAAAGTTACCAACAAGAGGTATGGTGTTTGATTTCACATTTCCAAGCTTTTAATATTATCTTTGTTCTTAGAATGCGCAATGCAGCTGCAGATGCATTGGAAAATGCTGCTACTAGGTTGTCACCTCTTAGAGATGGCTTTTCTATAGAGATTCTTTATAAACCATCTGTACCTGATAATATTACTAATTTACGCATTTTCAAATGATGACCAACATATACTGCACTTTATGGCGAATGGTGATGTATTCAAAGATGCAACTATTGACGAGGACGAGCATGAGAAGGAATTGCAAGATGTAGCTAGCAAAAGAAAAGGAAACCTCATGTCCAAAGGCGTGGTATCATTAGAAAAGTCATATGACTTGCAGAATCACTTCCGAGGGTCAGTCAATGCAAATACCCACAACTCAATGTTGTCGCACGAGTAGATCAATTTGGGAACATAAGCAAATATGAAGTTTGTCAATATTGGTACTTGTTGAAAACCACATGAGCGACAAGATTTTATTCACTTATTTAAGCAATACCGAGATGTATTCGCATGGATGTATGACGAGCTCAAAATGTATGACACGTGAATTATCTAACATGTAACCCCAATTAAAGAAGGGGCGAAGAAGGGGCGAAGCCTTTCCAACAAAATATGCGGAAGGTACATATGACTCTTGAGCCTCTCATTCAAAAGGAATGAAGGAAGCTATTGGATGCTTGGATCATATATAAAGTGTGACATTCTACCTGGGTATCAAATTTGGTCCCGGTAAGGAAGAAGTTCGAGGAAATCCGCTTGTGTGTTGATTTCTGTAACCTGAATCGCGGCTTAGACAAAGATAACTACCTCGTGTCGTCTATGGAAAAAAATATTGCAAATAGTATCAGGGTCAAATATGTTTTCTTTATTAGATGGGTATTCGGGATACAACCAAGTTCTAGTCTCAGAGCTTGACAGACTTAAAACAACATTCTGCATTAAGTGGGCTATGTTCGCATTCAAGAGAATGCCATTTGGGTTGATTGATGTTGGTGCAACATTTCAACAAATCATCGACATTTCATTCTATGGATTGATTAGACAAAGCATGGTGGTCTACCTTGATGATGTTATAGTGTTTCATAAGAAGAGATTCGACCATATACACAATTTGTGGAAAATTTTTGAGCAATGTCGTAAGTACGAGATATCCCTTATTCCAAAAAGAGTATTTTCAGAGTGTCGAAGGGTAATATCTTGGGCCATATCATTGCAAAAGTGGGATTAAAGTAGACCCAGATAGGTTCAAAGAAATTACGCAGATTCCCTTCCCGGTCAACAAAAAAGCTATGCAGTCCTTCATAGGGAAAATCAACTTTCCTCGTAAGTTCATCTCCAATTACACTCAGATTGTCTAGTCGATATAGGATATGGTAAAGAAGGATTCAATCTACAGATGGGATAAAAGGGAAAAGGACATGTTTTCCCATATCAAGAAAGCTATTGTATAAGCACCTGCTCTATACAATCCAAATTTCAGCAAAGATTTTCTGCTTTACACCTTTTCTTCTGACATTTCTGTCATTGATGTGTTTACATAAAAGGATGATCAGAACAACGAGCGAACAATATAGCTCATGAGTGCTATTATTCAAGGACTTGAACTCAACTATCCCACTATCGATAAAAAAGATTATGGAGTATAGAAGGCGATGAAGCACTTCCAACCCTATCTATTGAAAAATCAATGTATCATCTTTGTTCTGCACCTAATAGTTAGATCATTGTTTATTCAACAAGATATGGGTGAGAGAAGAGAGAAATTGATGACCAGTCTACAAGAGTGTGATTTAGGGTTCAAACCAGTTCACACAATCAAGGGCCATGGTCTATGTTAACTAGCAGTAGAAGTAGTGGATGAAAAAGAAGAAGAAGATCCCTCTGGATGGGAACAAGAAATCAGAATGTACAATGTAGAGCAAACCTCTCCCACTATTATAACAGACTCTTGGTATGAAGATGTGCGCCAATACCTTCAGCATTTTGGAGTAGCAAGATCTGAATTGTCCATAGTATCATGTTCATTCTGAAGATTCTTCTCTCAAGAAACTATCTTTCATATTCTATCAATTTTGTTCCTGATGATGGACCCCCTTTGGGGTTTGAAACGTCGACAGAATGAACATGATACTGTGGATAATCCGGATCTTGCTACTCCAAAAATCTACCACAAAATCTTAAAGTCTAACCTTTAGCATTGTTACACAACATTTTATCACTGTCCCTGTACTCCCCATTCCGTGATCTTGGAGGACCTCTATAGTGAACCCTACATGCTTCCCCTTCATGAAGAAACTCCCATTGTGTCCTTGTTCATGAGCAGAATAATTCCCTTTTGCATCATTTCCCAAAATTCTTCTATTTTTCCCAGTTTATTGATATGTAGGGATTAACACTATCCCTAGTGCTAACCAGAGTGACTGAGCCTTGTTCCAGTCACACCGATCCTATTTTGGATTTTTTTTTTTTAAATAAGGAGCCAAAGCTTCCCGCTGTAGAAGCTTCATAATGGAAGTCTAGTAAATGGTTGGGTTGGATGGAGTAGAGGATGTTAGTTTGGGCTCCTTTATCCTATAAGGATGGAACTACCTCAAGAGATAAGACCTTCTCCAATGAGAAGAGGAACCATCTCCCATCCATTCATGCTATATAAACCTCCGTTTTTCCCAAGCACAAGCTAGTGTTAATGTTGGTGTGCCAGTGCTAATTAAGTTTGGAGTGATCAACAAGTTATTCATAGTTGTAGCTCTCTAGTTGTGTGTGAGGGAGAAGTGTGAATTTGGTTTAATGTGAAGACTAAAGGGAAGAGCCTTAAAACTATCATGGTTGAGGCCATCATGGAATGCTAACGGAAGTGTGTGGGAACCTCGTTTTGTCAGAGGAGAACAACAACATCAAGGAAATGGTTGTAATCTCTTCTTGATTTAATATATATGAAACTATATATTGATTTCCTACATAATGTGTCATCTCACATGTTTATGGCTTAATGATTCTTGACTTGTTAAGTAGGTTGAATTACAATTTGTCTATTATCACAGTTGTTTTTTGTTGTTGTTTACTTGTTTCAGGTGTTCGAAGAAGGAAACGGGAGATAGCTAGAGCAAACAAGCAAGGCCATCACCAAACGGGATAAGCGTACTAAGAGGTAGGCCCTCTTAATATGTTATAACCTAAGAAAATATTACATAGAATGTCTTGTTTGTGGCTAGACCTGCTATTGGGCTAGAGGAATTGTTTGTGTCTGAACATAGAATTTTACTTCACCACAAATTGGCTACTCCGCTGGAGATCCAATCCTTCTATTTGTTTACTTTGAATTTCATGGTTTTGTGTGAAATTTTTTAGTTTCACCATTTCCCTTTAGTTTTGTCTGCTTTTCTTTGCTTACTACCCTAGGTTTGAAATTCATAGTAGCAAGCCTGGTCCCAACTTTTGAAATTTTTTATTTTTTCTTTGCATTTTTGCTCAACACACTTATTTCGCTGACAGTCGTGCCAATCAGCACGATATACTGAGAAACAATTGCGTCGACCCCATTCTGGTGCTGTCAGTTAGGCAGTTGTACCGATGCCTATAACTGAAGATTAGGGTTCACCCTAGATCTTGTCCAATGTGTTTTTCTCTCATGATTTCTACCCTGTAAGCTGTTTAGACTGTCTTCTCCCTGAATAGAAAGTTGCTTTTCATTTGAATTATTTTCTTTTTGATTTTCCATCTTTTCGCTTGATTTATTAGGTCATTGGATGGTTAGTGGCACTGGAGCATCTAGGTTGTCATCCATTTAGCTGATTGTGAACTTAGTGAGTCAAGTTGTTGGTGCATTTACTCCTTACATTTCATTTATGGTCCTTCTATGGCTTTGACCTCCATTACACAAGTTTGAAGAGTTTCGTTTGCTTGTCTAAATGTCTCTTTTCTAGCATAGATCACATTGCTTGTCTTGTTTTTGGTAAAGTCATTGTGTAATTAATTTGAAGGAGATTCTCTTTTTCGTGTTTTTCATTTGCTTGAGAATCGATTGTATTGAAAATTTTTCATTGAAGTGTTTTATGAGGATTTCATTTTTTCATTTCATGAAAATACAAAATTATAGTTTGTTGCATCAATATGCTACGTAGTTAGCATCATTTAAGACTAGGATTGCATTGGCAATTGAAAAGAAAAAGAATTCTCTTTTCTTTTGAAAAGACTGTTCAAGTGTACTTGTTAGGAAATTAGGAATTGGAATGTATTTTTCATTAGTTTATTTTCTCGAAAATTGAAGTAGTCAAAAATCATTTTTCTTTCAGTTGCTTGGTTGTTTGCATTTGATTGTGTTTCCTACCCTCTCTAGTGTAGACAATTCATCTAATTGAAAGGGTCTTGTCTCATTTAGCTGCATTTAGGGCTTTTCGAGTGACATTACTAAGGCCTAAAAACTGAGACATAATTCAAGATAAACTTTAAAATCAACTCAATTAACCTAAGGCGCATTTGAAACCTAACGATCACATCTAGAAGGTCTAGGTTAGAGATGTGTTTCGACGTCTTTAAACCTAGCAGTGGTCGTTAGATTTCGCACTAGACATCGCTAGTATGGACTTGTGCTCCCCGTATCGTCGAGTATATAATGGGAGACCCCTCTAGGCTGCAACCCTTATCCATAGGAAGTCGAGTCTATCGCCTTGCAAACGTGATACACCAAACATAGCATTCGGGGAGATTGCTTGCCCGTACTTCTCGGTTTGTCGGGAGGTATTCTACAGTTCATGGTTGCCTAGTAATCCTTTTTACCTAGATCATCTGGAGTAGTCATTTGATTTTTTTGACTCATTAAACTTAAAAGATCATTTGAGCGCTTGTCCTTTCAAGCTCGTTTCTTATTGAAAGTGATAGAGTCATATTTTCTTCTTTCTCAACTCTTTCTAGACCAAATCATGAGTTTTCCCTAAAGTACATTTTAAAGCCTTGAAATTAATCTCTCTTTTCCTGTTAATTAAGACAAGGTCATCGTGGCTGAACCATTTGGTTCACCTAGTTCCTCTTCCTCTCCTCCATCTGAAAGATTCTCTGAGGAGCCTTTTCCTAAATTACCAGAGTCACTCGAAGACAAAGCTGTTGAACTCGGAATCATTCTTCACATTCAACCTTTGTCATCTCATCCTCCACCTACTTCAGATACTGGGTCACCTGCTGATATTGGCCCAAAATCTCCGGACAATCCCGTCCAGACTCTTGAGAGTTCGCCGACTACTAACGGTCAACTTGGAATGGTTATAAATCCTTTGAATCCTTTGTTTGACCCTATTGTGATAACATCACAGCGTCTGTACAGCCTGTACGATCAGCCAGGTGTTCATTTGGAATTATCCACTTGTACATCTTCAGTCGTTTGTCGTCGTTGTTCCTAGCTATGGAACCCGAAGGCGACGCTTCAGTTACCTCTCTGAATCAATTGAAAGTTTCTACTCCACACACTATCGAAGAGGAAGAACATCAACTTCATCCTGAAGGTTTCCCTTATACGAGGAGCATTCCCATCAATGTGTATCAGGATTTACCACCTAACTATGTGACTTTAGCACAATTGGTTTCAGGTACACCTAGTACCTCATCACTTTATCACAACCCTGTTTGGGCGTTTGGCGCCATGCATACTACAGGTCCTTTCATTGGAACCCAACCTCCCAACAGGTCGTTACCTCAGTCCCTATGCAACGCACCATTCCGAACCCTCTTGTCTCCTCCGTTCCAGTCACCCGTCCAATTCAACAGATGGTTTCAAAGAATGTTACTGTCAGTTCTTCGATTCCTCCAGTAAGTGGACAAGTTGTGCCAATTCCTGGGGGGAAGAATATGAGTGTCTCTATGATGTTAGGCACAACCAATGCGAGTACTTCACAGGTTCACATGGTTGGCATGAACTAGCCTTCTTATGGTGTTATCCAAAACCCTACTAGTCCTACTGGATTGAGCAATGTCCAATACCAACAGGTCCAAAATCCCATTGGTCTGTCTGAGTCAAGCAATTTCTAGTATCAACAGCCTTATGAGGCTCAAGTTTAGTACCAAGCTCCTTATGTTCCATATGGTTCTCAAGGAATGGTCAATCCGCCTTACGTCCTTCAGTCTGGGCAGTATGTTCAACCTGACCCATCCACTTTTCAGGGTGGCTATGGTTAGATACAGTTTGGAAATTTCCCGAGAACTGTTCAAGTACCTTTTCAGTGGAAATGACAGCCTCTGCAGCAATAAAGGCAACCTTTGTTGTAGTAAGGGTCTTCCGTGCAACAACAGGGGCAGATGATAGCGTAGCAAGGACAACTGCAACAATCGTAGGGGCAACCCTCGTAACAGTTGCAACAAACCATGCAGCAGCAGATGCAGTATGCTCTGCAAACCTCCCAGCCTATGTCTTCGCAAGGCCAACCTCTATAGCTGCAGGGACAACCTTTGCAGCCGCAAGGTCAATCCTTGCAGTAGCAGAGCCAACCCGGGCAACAATAACCCTTATATACATATCAACAGGGTCATCCCTTGCAAGGGCACGACCAAAATCAAGTCTTGCAATAACATGCCCAAAATCCTAATGTCCTGGGGAAACAGGTACAAAATCATTTTTCCCAAGGGAAGCAGGTCCAGAATCCCTATGTCCAAGGGCAACAATTGCACAATCCTTATGTCCAAGGAAATCAGGTCCAAAATCCTCTTGTTCATGGGGAATAGGTTCAAAACCCGTATGTTCAGGGACAATAGGTGCAATATCCATATGTCCAAGGTCACTAGGCTCAACAATCTCTTAACCCGTATGTTTCTTATTAGCAACCCATGACCGGACATTTACAAGGTGTCCAAGGTCAAAATCCTCCCTACAGCCAAGGTAACCTACAGTGGGGGCAAAATCAAATGCCATATGGCCAAAACACTCCACTATGGGGGGAAAAACCCTTACCAACAGGGATGGGCTCTTCCGGTTGGACCCACTTATCGACCTCCAATGCCTTTCAATACTCAATTGTCGTTCTTGGCCACACTAGAGTTTCCAGATGTGCCTTGACTCACGAAATATCCAATTCTTCATTCGCCATACTGGCCTCTGGTTCTGTCCAAGATCCAAGCTATTGTCCTAAGTTCGATGGGAAAGAAAAAGAAGATCCTCAGGCCCATGTGGTGACATATCACCTTTGATGATTCTATTCATCTTTGTCTTTTCCAACGAACCCTCACAAGTGTTGTAGCCAAGTGGTACATCGAGCTCCCTCGAAGTACTTACCATGCCTTCAACTCTTTAGCCATGGATTTCCTCACACATTTCCAGTTTCCGGTTCACTATGAAACTAGTACCTATTTTCTTACATCACTTAAGCAAGGTATTGCGACACACATCTCTGATCACATCCATGAATGGAGATGTAGACATCACATGATCAAATTCGAGATTGCTGATCAGTTGCTCACTGAATGGTTTACCAAGTCATTCGTCACTCTAATGGGTCGCAATATAGCTATGGGTGGTTGCGTTACCGAAGAACAAGCCATTGCTTGTGCCCAATACTTAGATCTCCTTTATTCTCAGTTTGGCACTTTGTATGAGTTATTACCCGATGCTCCGCAGCCATCATCTGATCCCACGACATCAAAGTCATAGGCTACACCTCCTATTGATGGAATAATTAGTTTAGTGTCCTAGACCCCTGCCAAATATTCTTCCAAACAGAAGTCAATGTCAAACGCTACTTCCAATAGTTCCTCCTAGAATCCACCTGGCCTTGGTAAAACCTCAGAGGTCCATGCTGTCTACTCTCCCATAGCGGAAAAATCCTTGAAAGGTAAGAAGAAAGGCAAAGGCAAGGGTAAAGTTGATGCCCCAAAACAAGGTCCTCCTAAGTCATCTGATGGTGATTCTTCACAACGGAAGCCTAAGTATCCATGCCTAATTCGCGAGGAGGATCATTGTATTAAGGATTGTCCTCGACGGTCCAAAGTTAGTCATTTGCTCAAAGGGACCCCAACTGTCTTGAAAGAGTTGTTTTCGTCTCAACGGACTCAAGTGGTAGACCAACCTCAATCATTTTCTTCCTCGGGATCTCAAGTGTTCATGATGAGTACGCCTATTAATGTGGCTACTAGATCAAAAGATTATCAAACTCCTACTTCGACATCCGGGAAAGAAAAAGAAGCCACCCCTTCTTCTTCTACCCCGAGTTCTGGCCCTCTTCATATCGAGCACCCTAACCTTGATTCCTTCATTCGACCACCTTCTCGAGGTGTGCTAAGGAAGTCTTCATACAATCCCAAAGCTCGAGCCACTCAACACTATAATATTGTTGAGGATTTGGCTAAGGCGCTATCAGCTTCTCTCGAGGTACTCCAGAGCTATCCATCTCAACGGAAATCCTTACTGTCGGCTATTGGGGGCAATGATCCTACCGATTCCAATTTGATATGTTTTAATATAGAGAACCACGTTCCATGACTGCCTCATCAGATTGCCTTTCTCATTCAGGTAATCATCAATGAGAAAACCATTCATAGGACCATCATTGACGAAGGTGCTTCTACCTGCATCATGTCAATTGCTTGCTAGAAGGAAATTGGTTCTCCTACTTTGAACCAATCCCCTGACAATTTGGAAGCTTTCAATGGGCGTGATTCGTGACCCTTCCTTGTCTTACCTAATCTTGCCATTAATTTGGAGGGAAAGACAGTACACGTCGAGGTAGAGATTGTTGACACTAATGTCAATTATATGCTTCTACTCGAATGAATCTGGACCCATGCTATGCATGTTGTAAGCTCCTCCCTATTCTGCATGATTCATTTTCCACATCAAGGGAATATCGTCACAGTCGAAAAATTGTCCTTCTTTGCCTCTTCCTCCTCGGATGGCAATGTTCCAGTTTTCAAGCACACTAGTGCTCCTTATGAGAGTGTGGGGGCAGGTCATTTAAAGATTATGCCTTGATGGGAATTTTTCTACTCCCACCTCCTCATGTTGCCTCTGTCAACATGATCTTAGTCAAATTTGATCCTTCGGTCATACCTTCACCAGATCTTGTTGATACCTGGGGTGAGGTTATGCCACTTAGTCTTGCCAAAATCAATTATGTGGAAATTATTTCGGCCTCAAGTTCTGTATGCTCTAATTTTCCTATTTCGAGGACTTCTCTTAATACGTATTCTCACTCCCCATGGCTTGGTGCTTCAGAATCTCCTGATCCCTTAGCTGCGACTTTTCTTGCTGACGAGAGCATCGTGGAAGTAATGTCTCTCGAGGAACACCTTGGAATGATACTCATCATCGTTCCTTGTTCTTGCCTCGCCTGGTGGTCATGTCTACTAGTCTCAAGGAGTTCTCTTCTAAGTCTCCTTCCCTACCACTTTTGGCATCGATCTTGACTCATGAAGTATGGTCGGAAGGAAACTTGGGCAATATTACCCAAACAATGCCAATTGATATTTCTGTCAAGCCTAGTATTGTTGAAAATGTCCATATCGAGATAACTTGTTCTCCGGATGAGATCAATATCTATACTCATCTGTTTCAAGAATTTTGTGATGTTTTTTCATGGTCATATGAAGAAATGCCTGGCATTGATCCTAGAATCATTGTGCCTGAAATACCAAATTATCCTCATGTGAAGCCCGTTCGCCAACGACTCTGCCCAGTGCACCCTTTGAAAGCAGCCGCTATCAAGAGTGAAGTTGAAAAACTTCTCAAAGCTGGATTCATTTATTCTATCCCTCTTACAGATTGGGTGTCAAATATTGTCCTGGTGACAAAGAAACAGGGCACGATCTGTGTTTGCATCGATTACCGTGATCTCAATCGTGCCTGTCCTAAAGATAACTATCCCACTCCCTTCATTGATGAATGTGCTGGGAGCTAAATGTTTTCCTATATGGATGGTTTTTCTGGTTACAGCCAGATAAACATTGCATTGGCCAATAAAAAAAAGACAACTTTTATCTATCTGTGGGGTACTTTCACATACAAAAGGCTTGCTTTTGGCCTAAAAAATGATGGGGCTACATTTCAGAGGGAGATGTCCTATGCATTTCATGACATTAAAAACATCATTCAGTCTTACTTGGATGACCTTCCCACTCATTCTCGTAAGTGCCAAGATCACCCTGACCATCTTCGACAATTTTTTCTTCACTGTAGACACTACAACGTTCGGTTAAACCTGCATAAGTGTGTTTTCTGCATAAGTTTCAAAGCATTATTTTATTAGTTGGTGCTTGAGGTGCTTTTTAGAAAGCACCATAATGGAGTATTTCTCAGGTGTTTGGAATCGCACGATTCAAAGAAAGTGTTGCGTGATCTCCATGATGGACCAATCGAGGGACATTTTGCGGGCAACACGACTACGCACAAAATCATGTTGGAATGTTTCTATTGGCCCACATTGTTCAAAGATACTCATTCTTATGCTCGCAAGTGTCCAATATGTGTAAGGTGTGCAGGATGAAACAAAAAGTCTACCACCCCATTGTAGCCTATCACAGTGGAAGAACCTTTTCAATAGTGGGGATTGGATTTTATTGGTGTATTTTCTGCATTCATTGAAGCAACACTGCTACATTCTCACTGCCACAGACTACTTTACACGGTGGACATAAGAAGTTCCACTTAGACAAGTGAATGATCAGGAAGTCATAAACTACCTTTAGCAGATATCATTTCCAAGTTCAACATTCCTACTTCACTTGTTTTCAATAATGCAACATACTTTTCATTGTTAAAACTCTATGAGTTTTCATTATAAAATGGAATTTTATTAAAGAATTCAACTAATTATTATCTGTAGGGGAATGGTATTAATGAGTCCACAAATAAGAACCTCATTCGTATCATCAAGAAGATCATATTCTTTGAACAAAGGAACTGGAACTCCGCTTTGGTAAATTCTTAATGGGCTAACTGAGTCATGCCAAATCCCTGTTTGAACACCTCCCCTTACTTCCTGGTGTATGGAAAAGAATTCATCCTCCCTCCTAACATTTACTTTCTTGCTCTCCAATTTTCACAGGAATCCCATGGCAAGCCATGCTTATTAGTGCAGCGAATGATGGACACTCTTCACAAGTTGCATGAAGAAATGATGAAAGCAAAAGAAAAATTTTCAGTCCATCAAAACTGTATCAAGAGGTGGTTCGATAAGAAGTCTATACGGAAGAATAATTTTAGTGTGGGTGACTTAGTCTTGAAGTGGGACAGATCCCACAAGGACAAAGGCAAACACACCAACTTTCAATCCATGTGGATTGGACCATTCATAGTTCATGAAAATCTTTTCCAACACACATATCATTTTCAATCACTTGACAGGAGGATTGAATCTCTCCCTGTCAATGGCCAATACTTAAAGAATTATTTTGAATGATGATCTGGGGTTGTTCCCTACACTATGTACATAGTCTTTTGTTCTTTGTTTTATTTCATTTTCTATTTTTGTCATGTAAATAAATGTTGTGTGTCAACGTGATTCCTGGTTTCTTTGCATGTGGCTAAGTTAAAGAGAGCCTTGTGACACTTCAACATTTGTCTAACCTTTTGTCCATCTTCCTTGTGTTGGTTATCTCTTTTGGTCGATGAAGTTCCAAAGGAAAATACAATCCGTCTGAGAGGAGAGTTTTGATTAAACCATGAACTAGTGTCTATTCAGGAAAACCTCATGCCCACACTCAATTTTTATGTTTTCATATTTTCATGCCTATCCAATTAGTAGAGGAGGAGAAGGGGAAAAATATAAACAAAAAAGACTAAATCATAGGTCTACTTCTCTGAAGAAACAAACTCTTATGCTCTCAATATGTCGGGATCCCTCTTTTGCCATAAAATGAACTATTGCCAATGCATAGTACTCTAAATATATAAATAAAGGTGAAAGAAGATAAAGGATTCTTGCAAAGAGAGGTGAAGCAAGAAACTTTGTCGGTGTATTTTCCGGGCTCGCTGGCAGCGAAGCAATGTTTGTGTTCCTGTAGTGACTCTGTCGGGGTGCTGTCTAGGCCTACTAGCAGCAGAGCAACACCACAGATGAAATAACATACTCTGGAAATCTTAAGCTTGCGAACTTCACTACCCTTCCCAACTCGAAACTTTGCGATATCGTTGAATCTTATGATGTGTTCAACCTGGAAAGGTATAGAGGGGACCATGTTTATTCATAGGGTAAGTGGGGAGATAAAAGTAGTATACATGATGATTCAATACTCCCTGAAGAACCAAGAACCTGCACAGAAGATTTAACCAAGAAAAATAAGTTGGAATTCTACCATTGTGTCACCAAGTGTTATTGTTGCTACAACACTCTCCAAATTTTTGGCTTACTCTCAATTTCAAAGCCTTCCTTGGTCTTGCACATTGTTGTCACAGACTTTGAAACTCATTCCATGTGTTTTCTTGAGGAGTTTTTGTCCCCTTTGTGAGATATGAAAAATGTCATATTTTCACATGTTAGTTGTCACATCATGTATATAATCCTATTCTCATGGTTTTAAGAGGTCACCTTTGTGTAAATGAGTTTTTCAAATGATGTAAACATTCGTTGCACTAATTTCAAAAATTTTAAGCACTGTCACACAAGTGTCATCATCGTTGTCACAAAAGGTATCTTAAGTATCACACTTGTCGTAAGTTGTCCTAAAGCTATCACATAGAGGGAAATGAATTTTCATGAGTCCTAGATGATCTATTTTTTGTGTCATCAAGTATTCTAAGTGTGTGATCATAGTCGAAGTCTTATCACTATTCATATCAGTCTCACCGATACCGCACTTAGTAATTTTTCTTAAGAGTTTCCCAACCAAGTAACCTAGCTTCACCTAGCCTCCTTGAGTTTCGCAAAGTGCAATCTCAATCCTCTAGTTGTGACCTTGCCTCTTGGCACTACACAATGCATAGTTCCCGCCTCCTAAGACTACTGCATTGCATAGTTTCAGTGCGCATACCCCGACCTTGGCTCCTAGAATTACACAATTCCCTTTCCTAGCCTGGACTCAACTATAGATTGGGTAGTCTCTAGCCTCAAGCTCATCCTTGAGCTCCTGAACTAACCAAACTTCTTAATGGAGTAGCCTCCCTTGTCTCTTGGAACTACACAATGTTCTCACCCAATGCCCATTCTCTCAACCTATCAAACTGATCCCCAAAATCACACAATTTTCTCCCTCAACCCAGCTTGAACTATGAACTGCATAGTATCAAGGCTCAAGGCTCCCCTTTCCTTCCTAAAATTCATAATTTTGTAGTAACTGAGCCCTTTTCCCGACCTTCCATTTGGTTTCATCTAAGTTAATGAATCAATATGCACAATCTTAGACTAGGGGATTTTCGGACTGATGTCATCTCATCATGAGTGAATTACAGAAATAGGTACCTTATTATGCCATGGTGAGATGATGAAGAAGGATATGAAGGAGCACAACATGATGAAATAAATTATTTTAGCAGAGTATCCAAGTTGATCAATCAAGAGAAAGAAAATGGACACCAGTTTGTGATCACCATTCAAGACTTGAGATCATTGAAGATCCCTTACCACCAAACCATGCAGAGGTGAAAAGAAAAGCATTCTCAGGCAGACCCACAACACATAGTAGCAGCAGTGGATTGAAACTGCCACATCATTAGGTAGTCTATATTAGCAGTGTCATGTCATGTCATGTCATGAGTTGTCACATGCCACAACATCGTGGTTAATGAAGTAAATTATGTTTCAAAAATGTATTGTAAAGTGGAAGTCCAAAGGACATGTATGGAATATGAAGATTCATGTGAAGTTGAAAAGTCATAGGAAGTCAAATAGTCATCATGGTAGATGAAGAGTCACGAGGAAGGTGAAACATAACTTCCTCATTGTTATATATACACCCTCATTGTAAGAGTAAAGGACTTTTTACCTTGGTTCCTCCCTCAAGGCATTAGAGAGAAAAGCTAGTTTTTTTTAGGATCAAGGAGTAGCTGCAATGCTCCACTATTGAAGCTAGTAATGTTCATTGCATACATGTGTCTTGGAACTTTTACTTAATATAAAAATCGCTATGGGACAACACGTTCTTCATGCATGGATTATAGATATTTGTAAGACTATTATGTGAATGGTTGTAATTCATGTTTGTTTTCATCTATGCTAAAGTACTTTAAATATTTCAGTTATTTTGTTACTTATCATATTGAGAATGTGTTGTGATTTCTATTATTATTGTCCAATCCTTGTGGACTATTCTGCTGGATATTAGACAGATCTTCCTCGTTACATTTTTTGCAATGACCATCGCATCTATGTGGACTATTTCACTTGGTGTTGTACAAATCCTTTTTGTTTATGCTTGTCTCTAATAGGGTGGTATTATTACCTCTCTCTTAGAGGCTCACTTCTCCTCCCCTCCACAGTGAAATCAATTTGACACATATACGATCAAACACTCACTAAGCACCACCCCTTGCTTTTCGAAGGCACATTTGCACTCCTCTCTCTTGCTGACAATTAGAGAGAAGGCATATATTTAAGATAACTGACAACTGGGCCATATTCTAGATGGGGTTCCTATCCCAAATGGTGTGAGATCTAATTGGGACCACATATCGGGTATACCCCTTGAGTGTCATCGCGGTCGTCGCAAAGTGTATCTTAAGTGTCATACTAATCGTAAGTTGTCGTAAAGCTGTCGCAAGGAGGGAAATTCATTGTCATGTGTCTTATACGATCTATGTTGTTGTGTCATCAAGTATTCTAAGTGTGTAATCACAGTGAAGTCTTATCATTGTTCACATCAATCTCACCGATCCTGCAATTAGTCATGTTTTTGAAAAGCTTCTGATCGAGTAACCTAGCTTCAACCGACCTCCCGGAACTATGCACTGCGCAGTATCGATCCTCTAGATGTCACCTTTCCTCTTGGCACTACGCAATGCATAGTTCCTACCTCCCAGGACTACTACATTATGCAATTTCAGTGTTCAAACCCTGACCTTGGCTCCAAGAATTGCGCAATTACTTCTCCTAGCTCGGCCTCAACTACACATTGTGCAATATTTAGCCTCAAGCTCATTCTTGAGCTTCTAAGCTACACAACTTCTCAATGGACCAACCTCCCTTTTCTCCTAGAACTACGTAATGTGCTCACCTAGTTCTCATCCTCTCAGCCTGTCACACGGATCCCCAAAATTGTGTAGTTTTCTCTCTTAGCTCAACCTAAACTGCACACTATGTAGTTTCAAGGCTCAAGGATCTCCCTACCTACCTAAATTGCACAACTGGACAATCATTGAACCCTTTTCATAGCCTTCCATCTAGTTCTAGTTCAGTCAATCGATCAATATGCACAATGTTAGACTAGGGGGTTTTCAGATTTATTTTGTCTTGTCACGAGGAATTGTCAAAACAAGTAACTTATTATGCCACGACGAGATGATGAAGAAGTATATGAAGGAGAACAAAATGCTGAAAGACATTCTTGTAGATGAGTGCACAGCTGATCAATCAAGAGAAAGAAAAGGGACACCAATTTATGATCACCATTCAAGACTTGAGATCATTGAATATCCCTTATCACCAAGCCATGTAGAGGTGAAACGAAAAGCATTCTCAAGCATACCCGCAACACATAGTAGAAAAAGTGGCTTGACATTTCCACATCATCAAGCAATCTATCTCAGTAGTGTCATGTAATGTCATGAGTTGCCACATGCCACACCATTGTGGTTAATGATATAAATTATGTTCCAAAAATGTATTGTAAAGTGGAAGTCCAAAGGACATGTATGGAATATGAAGAGTCATGTTAAGTTGAAAAGTCATAGGAAGTCAAACAGTCATGAGGGTAGATGAAGTGTCATGAGGAAGGTGAAGCATCACTTCCTCATTGTTATATATACACCCTCATTGTAAGAGCAAAGGAATTTTCACCTTGGCTCCTCCCACAAGGCATTAAAGAGATAAGATAGTTATTTTGAGGAGCAAGGAGTGTCTCTAATGCTCCACTATTGGAGCTAGTGATGTTCATTATATACATGTGTTTTGGAATTTTTACTTAATATAAGAAGCCTTGTGAGCCAGCATGTCCTTCAAGCATGGATTATGGATATTTGTAAGACTATTATGTGAATGTTTGTAATTCATGTTTGTTTTCATTTGTACTAAAGTAGTTGAACTATTTATGTTATTTAGGTACTTATCATATTGTGAATGTGCTATGATTTCTATTATCGTTGTCACATCCTCGTGGACTATTCCGCTAGATATTAGACAAATCTTCCTCGTTGCAATGACCATCACATCTATGTGGGATATTATGTTTGGTGTTGTACGAATCATTTTTGTTTATGTGTGTCTCTACTAGGGTGGCACTACTACCTCTCTCTTAGAGTCTCACTTCTCCTCCCCTATATATTGAAAGCAATTTGACACACATTTGGTCGAACATTCACTAGGCACACCGCCTTGCTTTTCGAAGGAACATTTGCACTCCTCTCTGTTGCTGATAGTTAGAGCCAAGGCATATCTTTAAGATAACTGTCAACTAGACCATATTTCAGATGGGGCTCCTATCCCAAATGGTGTGAGGTCTGATTGGGACCATGTATCGGGGAGACCCCTCAAATATTGACGGGTCCAACACCATCAAAATGCCCTTACATTATTATTGTTATGTAGGCCCTAATTATATTGTTACCCTTTAGACTCCTATATATACAATGGAGGTATTGACATTTGTATGATCCAAGAATTATTAATTTATGTGATGTTAAATGAGGTTTCCCCTTGAAGAGGCTTATTTTCAACTCGTTGATCTATATTTTCTTCTGTTTTGTGATTTGGTTACATAACATTTGGTATCAGAGCTTTGGATCTTAGGGTTTTGCGGCTTCAAACATGTCATCTTGGAATATTCATTATATTTTTTTGGTGAGGCTTCGGAAGTTGAAAATTTAAACCACATGGACTCTAAATATTGATGAATATTGTGTAAAAATTTCATAGCTTAATTCACTATATTCTGATATGATTCAAATAAGTTATGGTTTTAGTATGCTCCAGAATTTTGTCTCAAACAACTGTCTTGGGGAAAATAGTCATGACTTTCGTTCTAGGAATCCGAATTTAATTTCTTAAAAATTGGTTGAAATTACAAACAAATCTTTCTTGGGTAACATTTTTAGGGCCAAAGGATGTAACAGTGACACGTGGAATTCCATACAAGTTTGATATATGGAAATAGTCCATAAGTAGGTCATCTTGGGACATTTGGCCTAACTTTATCTTGAAGAATCCAATCTCAGCCTAACTAGTGACTTTGGAAATATGACAGATAGGGCTATCACAAGATGAATTTTTAAACCCTGGGAGGCTGAAATTACAAAGATACAACAGTTTCAAGATTGAGCTCCTAAAAGCAAGAAAAATGTGTGTATTTTTTTAAATTTGCATAATTGTTGTTTGAAAAATCAGTTTGAAGTGATTCAAAGGGCATATTGAAGAATAGTTATCAATATTTGGTCATAAAATTCCTCAAAAAAAAATAAAAATTGGATACAACCAGTAAGCCAATAGAAATATCTACTATGACACATGAAGAAGAGGAAGAAACGCAACATGATATATCAAAATTACAAGACCATGTGCAACAAATTTTGCTCTCACAAAGAGTAACAAAAAATGAATTAGAAGTGATGATGAATGTTAAGATGGATGGTTTAAAAGGGGAAATGGATGGTTTATAATTAAAAACAAAAATGGACATGGAAGGTTTGAAGGATGGTTTAAAACAAGAAATGAAAGGTTTAACAAAGATGCTACAAGAAATGCTTACTAATGGCGACAAGGTATTCCCTAAAACTCATTATGAGAACAAAAGGATTGTGAATCATGACTTTAGAGACTATAACTATGGGTTTAAGACCAACCAAATTCCAAAGATCAATATGAAGAAGTTTAATGGGAAGGATCTAATAACATGGATACTACATATGGAGAAGTTATTATTTCTACATGATGTGCAACACACGCAAAAGATATCCATTACATATTTATATTTAGAACCTAATCAATTTGAATGGTATCGATGGATTTTTCTCTCATAAATAATTAGTCACTGGGAGAATTTTTATGGAGGAATTCATAGCAAATTATGAGGATACAAAGAGAAATACCTTCTTTAGCTAATAGATAAATCTCAAACAAAAGGGTTCAATGGAGGAACACATTGAGGAATTTCAAAGATTAAATATCAAAGTAACTGATATTCTAGGGGAGCATACAATTGATGTCTTCGTAGGGAATTTAAAGGATAGCATCGAACATGAGGTTCACCTTTGGGAACCTAATTCATTGGAAAATGCATTTAGGGTGGCAGGAAAAGTTGAAAGGAAAATTATGGAAACAAGGAGGTATACCACTCACAACTATAAATATGGAAGTGTTGTTACTCCTATCCTACCACAACCTATAAGGTTGACACCACAACAATTGGAGGAAAAAGGAGCAAAAGGGCTTTGTTACAATTATGATAGAAAATACACTAAAGGTCATAAGTGTTTTGAGAATAAATTATTTTACATAAATTGTGAATAGGAGGAAGAAAAGGAGCAACAAACATAAAAATAAGAGGATATACATCAGGAACCAACCCTAGAGAAAGAAGAAATGAATCCGAAAATATGTTGTAATGCGTTGGTGAGAATTACCACTCCTCAAATTCTCAAGATAAAATAATATATAAATAATCAAAAGGTAATAATGTTGATTGATTCGGGTAGCACCCATAATTTTAATCATTGTAAGGTGGTCAAGGAATTGAATTGCTTTCTATATCCAACACTAAAGTTTCAAGTGATTATTGCAAATGGAGGAACTATAAATTACTCAGGGAAGTGCCATAATATCAAGCTAACCATCCGGAAATATATATTGAATAGTCCAATGCTTTCCATTCCAATGTGTGGTATTGATGTTTTATTAAGATTCCAATGGCTACAATCTTTGGGGATGATAACTTTTAATTTTCAAGAAATTTTCTTGAAATTTTTCTAGGAAGGAAAGGAAATTGAATTCAGGGGTATTGTAGGGAAGCCAGGGAAGATAATCAGCTTCAATGGCATGACAAAGATTTTGAATAAATGATAACAAGGTGTAATTGCACAATTATGCTCTCTCAATGTTCAAAAATCAAAATCATCCATTTCTACAGATATACAAAAAGTTCTAGACAATCATTCCACGGTATTTGAGGCTTCCAAATGTCTCCCACCTATTTGCAATCATGATCATGCTATTCACTTGATTCCAGGAAGTGTTTATCCAAACATCAGACCTTACAGATATCCCTATGCCCAAAAGAGTGAAATGTAACTTATTGTTGCATAAATGCTGGAGGCATGTATAATGCAATCTAACAAATGTTATTTCTCTTCTCTAGTAGTATTGGTGCACAAGAAGGATGGATCATGGTGTTAGTTTCAATCTTCACAGCCTTCCTCCAGCGATCAAACATGCTCTTACAATGTGACTTTAAGGTGTCGAGGTCAAATTTTGTCATTTCAGTGAGTCTTCAAGTAAAATTTGGTCACTAGGTACTAGGTCTAGGGTTTTCTTTTACTCCTTTCAAAGTTGTCCAAATGTCGGTCCATGTCACCGTTCAGCTGAGTGTATCATCATTCAAAGGGTTTTCATCATCATGTCAAGTTCCACTGGGTCATTTTACACCTTGTTCATGCTTCAGTTGTGCCTAGGTAAGGTTCATTTCCCTCTCCTAGGGTTTTGAAGGTAATTTCTCTTGGATGGTCAAATCAGTAGCAAAAATTTTATCCTGATGTTCATACACCTACCCCTATCCTTAATGTACCTTATTAAACACTTTCCATCATTGAGATCCCCCAAATTCCTCATTTTTGCAGAAACCCTAGTTTCTTGCTACAACTTGACAATTTTCTAGACTAGGCCTGTGTTTTTCCCTTTTGGACCCCTTCCCCTAACTCAATATTTGAAATTCCACTTTCCCCTATTTCCTCAAATCCCTCCATACTTCCAAAAATTTTCTCAAGAATTTAGAAGGCCCTTATCCCCTTCATTTCGCTTCATTTTGACAAATCCCTTGTTCCACACATCAGGATAGGTTTTACTCCAATGATGTTTCTGAGCAAGAAAATATGAATTTGGAAAAACTGAAAGAGGTTTTTGTCCAAAATAGGCAACGTAAGAAAAACCTCCTTCAAGTTTTACACAGGTGTCATGGTTTCAGAGAAATGTCAAAACTACAGTTGCCTCGGGAGAATTGATGCACCTCTAAAGTGAACTTGGGAAAATAAAGTTTTCTCCTAGCTTAGTCGTCCAAATGACTTTCTTTATGAGTCCAATTATAATTAGACACAAAGATATTTCTAATGAGCTATCATGAGCTCAATTTGGAGTTGAGGAAGACCTTCAAACGTTGACTCCAACAGTCCTCTCCCTTTAGGCAGCCTCATTTGACACATTTTGACTAGTCTTTGGAGATTTGATTTTTGACAGGGCAAATGAACTCCAAATTGAAAAACTCCAGTTGGTTGGAAAGTAGACTCAATAATATTTCTAACGAGATATCTTGTGCCCAATTTGGACATCGGGAAGGCCTCTAAAAGTCTCCTACAAAAAGTGCTACGCATTGGCCAACTGGAATGACGCACATAACTGGCGCTGCGCATTCGGTTGCAATTTCTAGTGCAAATTTACACTGGCGCGGCACATAGAGAAGGCATGGTGAATTGGGTTTGAGGCACGGTGCATAGAGCTGCCAAGCCTGATTCTCTCAAAAACTCCCTCAAATTTCCAAAATCACTCAACTCTTCTAGTGTGCAAGTAAGTTAATGCTCTCATCACTGCTAGTAAAGGAGTTTTCCATACAATTTATGGTAGATTGTGTAAAGAAAATAAAACCCTACCTTCTTGCTATTCCCAAAAAACTGCTGACTAGGGTTTGCATTATTGTTTTGCTGTCAATTTCATTCTGTCATTTCCTTATCTTTTCACTCCCTCACTCATTTTTACTTCCCTATTCCATAAACTCCCATATTCCTAAAAATCATCTATCCCTATCCCAATTCCTACATACAAATTCCCAAACCCTAGCTATTATCCATAAAACTTCCATATTACTCCATAATCCCCTGTTTCCCTAAATGAACCCTATCTTAATAGTCATAAAATCCCTCATTTTCCCCTCCCTCTACAGTCCCTCATATCACTTTTCCCTTGGTGGCAGAAAATCAAGAAACACCATAATTTTCCTATTTTTCATCAAGAAAACCCAGTTGCTAGCAGAGATGGAGTTTGACCCTTCATATGAATGTGATGAAGGGACACACAGTGACTCTCCTACAGAGGTACATGCACCCAGGAGACCTCATAAAGTTGCAAAACATTCGAGAGAATCGCTAAGCTGCCCAAAGGAGGAGGGTGGAGTTTACTTCACTTGAGCGGGAGGTTAATGCCGATCAGGAGTCATGGCTTGAAAGAGCCAATATCCACTTGGAGAGGAAGTTATAAAAGGCCATCAATGAGAATAATATGATAAGAAACATGGCATATCATTATTTGTCAAGGAACTTGGTGTGCCAAGCTAGAATCAGGAGCTTGAAGGCAAAATTGAAGAGAGCATCAAGGAGGCAAAAGGAGCATGAAGGACTTCAGATATTGGCTGAGGCTTCCTTGGCCCAAAAACATGCTTGTTGGAGAATACTTAGCCCAAATTTCAAAAAATTTGGGACATTTTTTGCATTTTTGAAATTTTTGGCACAAAAAACAAAGTTTTCTGCTCTATGCGCCACGCCACGTGGTGCTTACTTTTGATAGGAGCCTCTAAATCACAAAAACTCAGCATTTTTGGATTTGGCATGGAAAAATATGCTTTCCTACCAATGGCCAAGAAATTTGGACAGGTTTTGAGCCCTCAAAAAGGTAAAAAAGACTCAAAAAATGACCTCACTACCCCTATTTTGACACACAAGAAGCAGTGTTGGGAGAACTGACTTTTGGAGGGGAAAATGGAGATCCAATTGAAAATTTCCACTTGGGTTGGAAAGTAGACAGGTAGACCTTTCAAACAAGAACAGTTGGAGCTAATTTGGACACCAGGAAGGCCTCCAAAAGTGGGTCAAAACATGCACTATGCATAGAGAATCAGGCGCAACGCATAGAGGAAATTTTGCCACTTTGACCAAGTATTACTCTGTTTTTCGTCCAAATTTGGCTAGTCTGACTTTTTCACTTTCCTAATGGAAAACTTGTGATGTAATTAAATGTACATTGATGGATCATAATGTAAATATGTTAAATTTTCACTTGCAGAGGTAGATTCATCAGTTTAAAAGTTGTTTGAAACTGAATGAATCAGTTCCCTTGTTTCTAGAGGCATGCTGTTCTATTGCCTAATTTCTAGTTCTTAGTTTAGAATTAGTTGAAACAACTCCTAAACATGTGAGCTCGAACCCTAGAGGCAAGGATGAGATATTTTTGTATATATTATGTATTTTTTTAGTCATTAGCATGGTTGGAATTTTGAGAAAGCCTTGAGCTTCATTGTACACTCACATCAGCATTTTGGCTAAGGAATTGAGACCAGGGTTTGCAGCACTCTTTGGGATCCATGTGGCAATTTGTCTTGGTACAGTGCTTTCTTTTGTAATTGTGAATTTATTTATGTGATTGTATGCCATTATCTCTCTTATTTCTTCTCAGCTAAATCAAACAAGAGTGTAAGTAGAATCCATTGAAATTGTAGTGCTCTACTTGAGGTTTTCTTTAGTTTCTTGATGTTTTCAGCTGTTTGGAGAGGATCCATGACTTTCCTTGCCCTCTTCAGCTCCTCACCTATCTAATCCTTCCATCTCATTCAAATTGAAGTGCCAAAAACAATTTCCTACCTTGCCCCACTGAGAGCTCTGCAAGACTGAGCCTCATTCCCCACACCCAAAATCGGCCTTTCCATCTGAGCCAATAAATCATCATTTCATTCAATCAAATTCTTGCACATATATAACTAGCCTAAGATTAGTAGTTAAATCGGTCATCTCAAGCCTTTAGTGATTATTATTTTCTAAGATTGACCAGGAGAGAGCCCTCTCCCGACCTGGTACGGCTAGCTACCAGGCCAAGCGTGGTTTGATGTGGACCTAGATTCTACCTTTTTTAGCCTAAGGTAAATCTAGGCTCTAACATAGTGGCGAACATACCGGGGAATACAATCTTATTTGTTTGTTACGTGTTATTTCTTTATAAACTACAGACGGAGCCTGAAGTTATGCTAGGAAGCCTTCGAATTGTACATTGCTTTGTGAGTGCACAAGTAGATAAAAGCTACTTCAGTCAATCTCCGGTCTAGTCTTATAAGATGAACATCTTACTTTCAAATTGCCCCAGTAACATGTATCAAATTCAGATCTGATTGTTGATGGTGAACAACGATCAAACACAACAAGGCTGAAATCATTCACCTGGCGATTCCAAATCATTTTCGAGATCAAATCCAAAGACTCCACTGGAGGATGAACCCAACCAGCAAAAATATGAAAGGATAATATGGAAATATCAAGTATTCAAGTTGGAATTTCATCGAAGACATTTTGTTCTTTGTTATAAATTATTTCTTCTCTTTTCCTGAGACTATCAAGAAGGCTTTGCAAAGTATACTATGCTTGAGAAAAGATCCCAGGCCTGCAGTTGATTCTTTCCCTTTGAATATTGTGAATACCAAAGATTTGCATGCCTTTGAGCTTGATCAAGACCCTTCTTTTGAATCTTGTGATGACCTTCTTCAAAATGATGAGCCTCAAGAGACCAAGACTGATTCTACACCTTCTGTACATACCCCTATACCTTGTAACATTCCAGATCGATACAAGCCTCTGATTTTACCTCCTATATCCCATGCTTTCCCTAAAAATCATGATCTATATCTACCAAGATTTGATGGTGAACGCGACAAAATCACTGCTGAGAGACATGTTCTGAATTTTGAGTCTTTTCTTGATCTTTTTGAAGTTGATGAAGAAGATGTTAGTATTAGGCTTTTTGCTCTTTCTTTGCAAGGCAAAGTCAAGAGTTGGTTCAAAACCCTACCTGATGCGAGCATCTCAAATTTCTAGTAGTTTGTCAAAGTTTTCCTCGATAGGTGGATGATCAGACAAAACCCTTTCTTGATTATAGAAGAGTATAACCAGTTGAAAAGCCAGCCAGGGGAGACAATACAACAGTTTTCTGCCAGATTTAACCAAGTTTATTATTCAATTTCGGTTAATATAAGACCTCCTCCTGGATCCGCTCTCTTGCACTACCCGGGAGCCTTTGATCCAGAAATGGAGTTTCAACTGAGAGAAAGGAATCTTGCAACACTTGAAGAGATGCAAAATAGTGCAATAGATGTAGAGGCACATTTTCCGATCCAAAGGGAAAAGTTGAAGGAAGAAGAGATGAAAAACATAGATACAGAGGAATCGACATCTCTAGAGGTAAAGCTTGACATTTTGGTAAGTGCAGTGGGAGAGATGATGCAAAGGATCATCACAAGGAATGAGTATAGTGTTCAAGCCCATGGCTCATTGATTGAAGAAGAACAAGTTGCTGATCCAAAACATTTTGTTTCTTATCCCAGTTGTCATAGATCTGATAATGATTGTTTTATAGATCATCTTGGAGAAGAGAGATCTGTTGATATGACATGTATGCTTGATGATGCCTTTTATGCTGATGATTTGCCTCAGTTTGATCAGTATGATGATGATTATGTTCTCCAAATAGAAGCTAATCTTGCAGACAAATCAACAGCTAGTCGGTGGGAGGAGAAAGTTCATTTTCTGCAGCTCGAATACAATGTTCAGCCATCACATATCAGCTATGGAAACAATGAGGAAAGTGCAGCAAATTTTGAAGTAAGTGAAGGATCTTTGCCTTTTTGTTTTGCTTCATTTCAGTTCCTCAGAGACAACATTCATGCACTCAGAAATCAATTGTCGACAAGTCTTGATCTGGACCACCTTGAGAGCAATGAAAACCTTGTTCAAGACTTCTCATATCCAGATTTGCAGCCCTCGAATGCCATTGATTGTCAAGTTGCAGATGAAGACATGGAAGCTGGCACATATGATCAAATGATACAAGATGACTCCATACCTTTTTGTTTTGAATCATTTCAGTTTTTGAAGGAAAATTTGCATAGTACATCTTACGTAAAGGATGAGAAGCTTGTAGAGAATCATGTAATCTCATCGAAAACAATAGAAAATGGGTTGCAATAGTATTTTCAAGTTTTTCACGATCCAATAGCTGATGTGTTGGATAATGTTTGTAGTCAAAGTCCTTCTCCTATCTATGAGCTTGACAAAAGTATTGATACAAACTTGATTCGACAA
The DNA here is from genome assembly GCA_031772625.1 of Pinus tabuliformis. Lineage (NCBI taxonomy): Eukaryota > Viridiplantae > Streptophyta > Pinopsida > Pinales > Pinaceae > Pinus > Pinus tabuliformis. The sequence goes on along the minus strand of CM062816.1, from coordinate 1,972,365,735 downwards.
CTGGTTTCTTTGTCATTTCAGTAGGAGTCTCATCACAAAGCTCAGATCAAAGTTTGCATTCATAGTATGAAGAGAAGAGAAGCAATCCATTGGATGAAGTAAGTCCTAGTGTGCATGAATTTCGAGATCCTTATGCAATTTTTTTGGAGGCAGATAGAGAATCCATAGTATTCAACAGATCTGTTCACAAGTTTTCATAGGAATTGCCTTTCAGTAGTTCTCTCTTGTTCTTCATAAGCAAGCACTTGCGGAGAATTCAAATAGCAGCCGGAATACTTACTTGGTTGCATTGGTTGTTTCATTTCACTTGATCAGGTGATGAATGAAACTGTTAGAGTAGGTTTTGATGAATAAGCTCTACTTTGAGCATCATTTCCAGTTTGTCGGTTGTGTTTAATTATTGAGTCAGTTTTTAGTTGAGTGAGAGTCAGTTTGTGTCGTCAAGTCATCAGCTTTTAGTCATGCATTTCAGCTTGAGTTTTTGACTCCATTGCCCAATGGATAAGGCATTGGTATGCTCTCCCAAAGATTTGTCGTTCTTGGCACCTCCAAGGAGCTACCATCCCTATTGGAGCCAATGTTAGTGTCAGTCTTCACAGCCTTCCTCCAGTGATCAAACATGCTCTTACAAAGTGATTTTAAGGTGTCGAGGTCAAATTTTGTCATTTCAGTGAGTCTTCAAGTAAAATTTGGTCACTAGGTACTAGGTCTAGGGTTTTCTTTTACTCTTTTCAAAGTTTTCCAAATGTCGGTCCATGTCACCATTCAGATGAGTGTACCATCATTCAGAGGGTTGTCATCATCATGTCAAGTTCCACTGGGTCATTTTACACCTTGTTCATGCTTCAATTGTGCCTTGAATGTAATTTCTCTTGGATGGTCAAATCATTAGAAAAATTGTATCTTGATGTTCATACACCTTCCCCTATCCTTAATGTACCTTATTAAACACTTTCCATCACTGAGATCCCCCAAATTCCTCATTTTTGCACAAACCCTAGTTTCTTGCTACAACTTGACAATTTTCTAGACTAGGCCTGTGTTTTGCCCTTTTGGACCCCTTCCCCTAACTCAATATTTGAAATTCCACTTTCCCCTACTTCCTAACATCCCTCCCTACTTCCAAAAATTTTCTCAAGAATTTATAAGCCCCTTATCCCCTTCATTTCGCTTCATTTCGACAAATCCCTTGTTCCACACATCAGGATAGGTTTTACTCCAATGATGTTTCTGAGCAAGAAAAGATGAATTTGGGAACAATGAGAGAGGTTTTTGTCCAAAATATGCCAAGGAAGAAAAACCTCCTTCACTTTTTACACAGGTCTTATGGGTTTAGAAAAATGTCAAACATACAGTTGCCTCGGGAGAATTGATGCACCTCTGAAGTGACCTTGGAAAAATCAAGTTTTCTCCTAGCTTGGTTGGCCAAATGACTTGCTTGATGAGTCCAATGATAATGAGACACAAAGAGATTTCCAATGAGATATCATGAGCTCAATTTGGAGTTGAGGAAGACCTTCAAAAGTTGACTGCAACAGCACACTGCCTTTAGGCAGCCTCATTTGGCACATTTTGACTAGTCTTGGGAGATTTGATAGCTCCAAATTGAAAAATTATAGTTGGGTTGGAAATTAGACTCAATAAGGTTTCCAATGAGCTATCCTGTGCCCAATTTGGACACCAGGAAGGCCTCCAAAAGTCTCTTTCAAAAAGCGCTACGCATTGGGCAACTAGCGTGGCGTACATAACTGGCGCGGCGCATTGGGCTGCAATTTCCAGTGCAAATTTACACTGGCGCGACGCATAGAGAAGGCGTGGCACATTTGGTTTGAGGCATAGCGCATAGAGCGGCCAAGCCTGATTCTCTCAAAAAATCGCTCAAATTTCCAAAATCACTCAACTCTTCTAGTGTGCAAGTAAGTTAATGCTCTCATCACTGCTAGTAAAGGAGTTTTCCATACAATTTATGGTGGATTGTGTAAAGAAAATCAAACCCTACCTTCTTGATATTCCCAACAAATTGCTGACTAGGGTTTGCATTATTGTTTTGCTACCAATTTCATTCTGTCATTTCCTTATCTTTTCACTCCCTCACTCATTTTTACTTCCCTATTCCCTAAACTCCCATATTCCTAAAAATCATCTATCCCTATCCCAATTCCCATTTCCCAATCCCTAAATACAAATTCCCAAACCCTAGCTGTTATCCATAAAACTCCCATATTACTCCCTAATCACCTATTTCCATAAATGAACCCTATCCTAACAGTCCTAAAATCCCTCATTTTCCCCTCCCTCTACAGTCCCTCATATCACTTTTCCCTTGGTGGCAGAAAATCAAGAAACACCATAATTTTCCTATTTTTCATCAAGAAAACTCACTTGCTAGCAAAGATGGAGTCTGATCCTTCATATGACCGTGATGAAGGGACACACAGTGACTCTCCTACAGAGGTACATGCACCCAGGAGACCTCATAAAGTTGCAAAACATTCGGGAGAATCGCCAAGCTGCCCAAAGGAGGAGGGTGGAGTTTACTTCACTTGAGCAGGAGGTTAATGCCAATCGAGAGTCATGGCTTGAAAGATCCAATATCCACTTGGAGAGGAAGTTATAAAAGGCCATCAATGAGAAGAATATGCTAAGAAACATGGCATATCATTATTTGTCAAGGAACCTGGTGTGCCAAGCTAGAATCAGGAGCCTGAAGGCAAAATTGAAGAGAGCATCAAGGAGGCAAAAGGAGCATGAAGGACTTTAGATATTGGCTGAGGCTTCCTTGGCCCAACACAATGCTTGATGGAGAAGAATCAGCCCAAATTTCAAAAAATTTGGGACACTTATTTCATTTTTGAAATTTTTGGCACAAAAAATAGAGTTTTTTGCTCTATGCGCCGCGCCACATGGTGCTCGCTTTTGCTAGGAGCCTCTAAATCACAAAAAATCAGAATTTTTTGGTTTGGAATGGAAAAATATGCTTTCCTACCAATGGCCAAGAAATTTGGACAGGTTTTGAGCCCTCAAAAAGGTCAAAAACACTCAAAAAATGACCTCACTGCCCCTATTTTGACACACAGGAAGCAGTGCTGGGAGAACTGACTTTTGGAGGGGCAAATGGAGGTCAAATTAAAAATTTTTACTTGGGTTGGAAAGTAGATAGGTAGACCTTTCCCGCAAGCACACTTGGAGGTAATTTGGACACCGGGAAGGCCTCCAAAAGTGGGTCAAAACAGGCGCTATGCATAGAGAATCAGGCGCGGCGCATAGAGGAAATTTTGCTAGTGTGACCAAGTATTACTCTGTTTTTCACCCAACTTTGGCTAGTCTGACTTTTTCACTTTCCTAATGGAAATTTTTTGATGTAATTAAATGTACATTGATGGATCATGATGTAAATATGTTAAATTTTCACTTGTAGAGGTAGGTTCATCAGTTTAAAAGTTGTTTGAAACTGAATGAATCAGTTCCCTTGTTTCTAGAGGCATGTTGTTCCGTTGCCTAATTTCTAGTTCTCAATTTAGAATTAGTTGAAACAACTCCTAAACATGTGAGCTCGACCCCTAGAGGCAATGATGAGCTATGTTTTTCTATATTATATAGTTTTTCAGTCATTAGCATGGTTGGACTTTTGAGAAAGCCTTGAGCTTCATTGTACACTCACATCAACATTTTGGCTAAGGAATTGAGACCGGGTTTGTAGCACTCTTTGGGATCCATGTGGCAATTTGTCTTGGTACAATGCTTTATTTTGTAATTGTGAATTTATTTATGTGATTGTATGCCATTATCTCTCTTATTTCTTCTCAGCTAAATCAAACAAGAGTGTAAGTAGAATCCATTGAAATTGTAGTGCTCTACTTGAGGTTTGCTTTAGTTTCTTGATGCTTTCAGCTGTTTGGAGAGGATCCATGACTTTCCTTTCCCTCTTCAGCTCCTCACCTGTCTAATCCTTCCATCTCATTCAAATTGAAGTGCCAAAATTTTTTTCCTACCTTGCCCCATTGAGATCTCTGCAAGACTGAGCCTCATTCCCCGCACCCAAAATCGGCCTTTCCATATGAGCCAACAAATCATCATTTCATTCAATAAAACTCTTGCACACATATACCTAGCCTAATATCAGTAGTTAAATTAGTCATCTAAATCCTTTAGTGATTATAATTTGCTGAGATTGACCCAGAGAGAGCCCTCTCCCGACCTGGTAGGGCTAGCTACTAGGCCAAGCGTGGTTTGATGTGGACGTGGATCCTACCTTTTCCAGCCTGAGGTAAATCTAGGCTCTAACACATGGAACATGTGTCCAAATTATAGAGAACTCAATAAGATCACTATTAAAGATAAATTTCCCATTCCTATCATTGTATGAATTACATGGAGCCATTTACTTCACCAAGTTGGATCTTTGGTCTAGATATCATCAAATTAGAATGAAGATAGACAACATTCTGAAAAGAACATTCAGAACTCATGAAGGTCATTATGAATTTTTTTTCATGCCACTTTTGGCCTTACTTTTCACTTTCCACATTTCAAGGTTTGATGATACACTTTCAAAGCCTTGCTTAGAAAAGGTGTGTTAGTATTTTTTGATAATATACTAATTAGCAACAAGTCCTCGAAAGATCATGTTCAACATGTTGACAAGGTGCTTAAACTATTGGAGGGGAAACAATTGTATGCAAAACCCTCCAAATGTTTTTTTGGGGTATGTTGTGGTCACCAACAACCCCCCTCTTTGTTTGATATTAGTAATGACATCAAGCAAAAGGGGACCCTTAACCAAAAAATCCAAAAAATATTTTTGTTTGAAAAAAATCTTTTGTATCAACTCCCTAAGAGCTATATCGTGTCGCAAAGGAAAAAAAGAGCGCTTTCCCCAAATCACACAAACACACCAAGGAAGAGCGACGCAAGAACTCATCGCGTTGCGTGCATCAAAGGAGCTCAAAAGAGGAGAACCTAAAGAAAGGCCGACGGTCGATATGCGACGTCGCACGTCGCAATGTCGCATGAGCAGCACGAAGTGACAAAGCGAAAACCTTGTGATCTTGCGATATTGCGATATGCGATCTGTGACCATGCAAAGCTGCGATCTGCGACCTATGGTTTGCGACGAATGAGACTGTCAATTGCTGCGATGCCACCTATTTACATCGCAATTTTCAAGACTGCGATGCAAATCGCAGAAATCATTCGTCGCAGGCATTCCTCAGCATGATCTGCGAGCCCAAAATTAGGCGCGCACCTTACGGGAAATTAATGACCGCATGCTTGAGTATCCAGAAACGATTGAATCGCATTTATCGAAGATTCAAGTCATGATGCCAATAAGACAATAGAGAGAATATGCCTCCGCAATTGGATGTCGCATGCAGTAGAACCGCAGATTCCAGAATATCGCCCAACAGGCACTGATGAAAATAGACTGTCCAAGACTCAGAGTCAAAGGCGCACAAAAGCAGCATGTTTACAAAAGATCCTGAAGCTCAGACTTGGTAAAGCAGAGAAAGAAGCGCAAGAGAAGGAAGACACTCCAGAAAAGCCTGGAACAAAGAACGGAAACAATTCTCGAAACAGGGGATTGTCCATACAGCGCGACTTCTAACTCATTGAGTCATTCGCACGACCGGAAACTGAAATAGCAACGGCAAAATCAGTTCGAGAAGAAACTGGGTTGTACTAAGTGTGCGCACAGCGAATACACCCAGCCAGAGAAAGGTTTTCGAAAATATCTTCTAGCCTGTCAGAAAGAGGTGCCAGCTCTTGTTATTTCTAATTTTCAATATCGAACAAAAGGAAAGGACAACCAGCCGACTCTTTCAGGGCGAACAGCGCATTGCTTACAGCACTAAAGAACAGATACAGAAACGGTTAGAAATTAGATTTGATTTTTAGAAATAAATTTGCTTTTAGTAAAAGGGCGATCATTTGAAGCCGTTCCCTCAATTTGTGTAGTTAAAATTAGCCGGTTAGTAGTATTTAACCCTTCTCGTTGCATTGGAGAAGGGTCCGGAAATTTGTCAAAAAACCTGTCCTCAGAACATGCACTTTTGCACCCTCGGAGGGGGTTTTTGATGAATGGACGGATCAGGATTTATTTATGTTTGCATTTTAATACCTGCTACTGATGTTGCACTTCTGTACTCTTAGTAGGCATTAGAAGTAAGTAGAAATAGATCATTATTGCTTCAGGTCTGTGAGTATAAAGTCAGTCATAAATGGTACTTTTATCTCTTGACGAGTTTCTGCTTGCATTCTTAGAGTAATATACAACTGATGTTGTCTATATGTTAACGTATAAATGAGTGGACTACCATTTGGCACTTTTGTACGGTGGAGTCATTGATTTGTGCTTAATACATGAATAACTGATTATGCGATATGTTGTTCACAATCGTTCTGCTTAACTTTTTATGCAGGATGGTTCATCTTAATTGATTTATATCCTCATAATAGCTGAATAATCTTCATTACCAGTTATTGTGTGAAACCTTTCTAGATCGCATAATGGAAAAAGTTCTATCCCGGGTTAGCGTAGATTAGATGTGTTATTCTTTATAGATTAAAGTAGTATAAAATTCACTCTCAGAGTTCAGAACTAGATTAGCTTAGAAATAATTCTATATTTTCATTATCATATCCTACACACACACACACATCACTAAACTCTACACACACACACCCCCTTAGAACGGGAAGCTAGTCCCGTTATCCCCAGTCGGACCCGCTACACCAAACGTGCACGGAGCCGCCAACCAGGTTCCCGACCGGGTGGGTATCCCCCTTGTTGTTGACCCGATTTCAGGGCCCTCAACATATTTGGCGCTAGAAGGAGGGCTCGAACTATGAATGGCACCTAAAGAAATATCTAAATACCATTCTGAGAGTAATACACCCTCATCAACTCCCTCGACTTCTCCAACACGGTTAAACCCGGAATTTGAAGTCGCTCGAGTATCTACCACTGCTACATATTCGAATATATCAGACCAATCTATCATTGAACCCCCTGAAATTCAGACTTTGATTCGTAAATTCCAGGGTTTTTCTATTTTTAACCAGAAGTCTGATAAATCTAAAAGAAGCGTGACTTCGCAGTATAACCCTGCTCATCCCCTTACCAGATCAAAGAGTGAAAAATTTGGCATACAACCAAGTGAACTCCCTCTCCCTACCAAGAAAAGAGCAAGGAAAACACCACCAGAGTCTGACAGTCGGACTCCTTCATCCACTTCGTCCATATCAACTCCTTCACCGCGAAGTAAACCACCCACTCTTTCATTCCAACTCACTCACCCATCTTCTACAAACCTTCCTCTTCAAACATAAAAGATCTTAATATCTTCATCTTCTCAGCATCAGAATTCATCTTCTACACTTCCATTAACAAGCAGCTCAACGATGGCCCAGTCTCCATGGAACAATCCTGGGGCGGTTTTAATGCCTCCACCGTTGAGCCCTATACCGGCCCATCCTGAGAAATGGCTGCCTAAATTCAATCCGGAAGCAGGCATGCTAGCCGAGGAACATGTCAATAATTTCATGCTTTCTGTTAATCTCAACGGAGTTACTAACGAAGACGCTATTGTCCAGCTGTTCCCTTATACAATGCAAGGAACAGCCGGGTCATGGTACTTTTCGTTACCTTCCAGATCCATCACTCGCTGGGACATTTTTCAAAGTCAGTTCCTCACCAAGTTTGGTGATGACAGATCCACGACGACATTGATCAGTGCCCTATCTAATCTTAAGGCTGAGGCTAGAGAACCCATTAAAGATTTTAACTTACGGTTCAATAAGATCCTCAACAAAATCCCGCTACCTCACAACCCAGCGAGGAAGTAAGATGTGAATGGTACATCACGGCTTTACCTCCAAACTTGGCTATCTTCGTAGATAGGGCAAACAAGACCACCTTAGTCGACAACTTGACAGAAGCGTTAGCAGTGGAAAAACACGTGGTAGCCCTAGAAAAGAGATCTGCTATAGAAGAACGCAAATCTAAGAAGATCTCTTTCAAAGAAGACACCAAGAAGAAGCAAACGAAAGATCCTTTCGATTTGGAAGGATTACAAAAAGTGTTGAAAACCATGTCAAATGAGATGATTGATATTAAGAAACAAGTAGCAGAGACTTCTTCGAAAAAGCCCTTTAGGACTTTTAGAAGAAATCCTCCCATGGAGGTAAGACCACCTAGTGTTGTCTCAAACGTTGAATCTGAAGAAGATGAAGAAGAAGAGAATACCACTGAAGGGAAGACCGACGAGGAAGAGGTCGTAGAACTACAAGGAATGTGGGACTTCATCCTCCCACAAGAAGAGGATCAAGAAGCATTTCATGTTAGCACGAGAAGCAAAAATAAACTTGATCCTCCCATAACTACCCCAAAACAAAAGGGCGCAAGCCCTGCAACAAAAGAAAAGGTCGCAACAAAAAAGACAACTGCTAAAGCGACCCAGATTAGCCCAGTCCAATCTGATCAAAGGCCTCCATCCAGAACACTAATAGTGTCGGATGAAATGGAGTATAACATTATTGATGACAAGAAGAAGACTAGGGCTAATATCACCCTATATGAATTGAGTAAATTGAAACACCAACAGAAAATAATGATGAAAGAATTACATGCTGTGCCTACTACATCTTTACCTACAGCGGTAGCTTCCCACAATCTGGGAAGGCCTCCAACCAACACGACCAATAAAATTGATCCAAATGACATCGCCTTGATTGGAGGAAGATCAAGATCTCATACTCCTCCTTTTCTTCTCACATATGAAATCTTCAACAAAAACGTGCACAATTGCTTGGTTGATTCTGGTGCTTCAACGAATATTTTACCCAGGTCAATATGTGCTAAATTGAATGTGCAACCTCAAAAATCCACAGTACGCATAGTTCAACTTGATCGATCCCAAGTCGAAGTGATTGGTGAACTCAATCAGGTGACCATAAGATTGTCGTCTAACCCAAAAGTGTGTCAGGTTATCGACATTCTAGTAGCTGATATCCCTGAGTTCTATGGTTTGATTCTTAGCAGGGATTGGTCGGAAAAACTCCACGGATATTTTTCAACCGATTGGTCGCACATGTGGTTACCATACAATGGTAAACCAAATCAGATAAAGGTTGAACGAGAGTTGCACCAAAAATACATAGTGACAGAACTGGAAGGAGAAAACGAGGCCATAACGTACAATAGCAGCATTGTAGGAAATTACACAATATATTCTTTCTTAGGTAATTTCAATGCTCATATTTCACCATACTTAGAGAATTCAGTTGTATCCCAAGTCAAAAATTTCTCACAAACTGATGACTCAAAATGTTTTAGTTTTTTAGATAATTCTGTAAATACATCTTTATTTTGGAAATTATATTTTGACAGATCTAAATCAAATGAGGGAGCAGGAGCAGGATGCGTTCTGATTAACCCAGACGGGAACAAGATTATGCTCACATGCAGACTTGAGTTCGATTGCACGAACAATACAGCGGAGTACGAAGCCTTGGTTCAAGGCCTATACAAAGCAATCAGATTGAACGTTAAGTATCTTCAAGTCTTTGGAGATTCGGAGATCGTTGTAAAACAGGTACGTAACACCATACATTGCCTGTCAAGACATTTAAAGCGTTATCAATCATTAGTTCAAGATCTCACTGCACATTTCGTAGCATTCAACATCTCGTCCATTCCAAGAATTCAAAACGCGAGCGCAGACCTGTTAGCTAACGTAGCCTCTAGACTTATCCCTTCTGAAGATTTTAGTCCTGATAGGTTTTCAATAGAATTGATCTTTAAACCATCCATCCCTGACAATATCACAAATTTGAGAGTGTTCAACGACGATCCTGACATCGTAAATTTCCTTACTTCTGAAGGATCCTACTCAAATCAGATAATTGACGAAGACCATCATGATCATCAAATACAACAAAATAGCTCTGACAATGCTATACCGAAATCGGTGGTCAAGCTAGAAGATCTATATGATTGGAAAAGTCGGTTTAAAAGGTCCGCCAATGCTAAACTTTGCAGTTCTACCCTGAACTATGAATTAGTAAACCTAGGGACCGATCAGAAGCCACAGAACATTAACCTAGGCCAGGGCCTAGCCCCTGAAGAAAAATCAGCATATATCCGTCTTCTGAGACAATACAAAAACGTTTTTGCCTGGAATTACGATGAGCTGAAGACTTACAACACTTCTATCATTCAACATGTTATCCCTATGATTGACAATGAAAAACCTGTCCAGCAGAAGCTCAGAAAAATACACCCTAACCTAGAAAATCAGATAAAAACTGAGCTTAATAAGTTGTTGAGAGCTAGAATAATCTTCCCCGTCAGGCATTCTAAATGGGTATCCAATATGGTGCCCGTTAGGAAGAAAAATGGAGACATTAGAATCTGTATTGATTTCCAAAATCTCAACAAAGCCTGTCAGAAAGATAACTTTCCCCTCCCACCTATGGAGCAAATTCTACAGGCAGTAGCAGGCTCAGAATTAATGTCATTCCTGGATGGATTCTCAGGATACAATCAAGTACTGGTGCATCTCGATGATCAGTTAAAGACTACGTTCCGAACCAAATGGGGCACTTATGCATATCGGAATATGCCATTTGGTATGATCAATGCCGGAGCTACCTTTCAGAGAGCCATGGACATCGCGTTTAAAGGGTTAGTCAATAAATCAATAGTGATTTACCTGGATGATATAACAGTGTACTCCAAAAATCGAAACAACCACCTCAAAGATTTGAAGCAAATCTTTCAAAGATGCTTGAGGTATGGGATTTCGCTCAACCCAAAGAAATCTTTCTTTGCGTTAAGCGAAGGGAAATTGCTCAGATTCATAGTGTCGAAATCCGGTATTCACATAGAACCCGACAGAATCAAAGAAATTTCCGAAATATCCATACCTGATAACAAGAAAGCCATGCAATCCTTCCTTGGACAGATCAATTTTGTCAAAAGATTTGTCCCGAATTTTTCACGTATTATTTCTCCCTTACAAAATATGATAAAAAAGAATTCAACTTTCAAATGGGGTCTAGATGAGCACGAAGCATTTAACTTAATCAAACAAGCTATCATCAATGCTCCATCTTTGGCCACCCAAAATTTTTCAGAATCTTTCATCTTATATACTTTTGCCTCAGAGAAATCCTATGCTGCGATTTTGACCCAAGCAAATCAAGAGAAAGCGGAAGCTCCAATTGCATTCTTTAGCTCGAGCTTACAAGGTGCTGAAATTAATTACTCAGACGTAGAGAAACAAGCATATGCTGTTTTCAAAGCAATCAAATATTTCAGACCTTTCTTGCTTAAAGCCCACACCAAAGTCGTAGTGCCGTTTTCAGCGGTAAGGAACCTTTTGGTGCAGAAAGACATGGGCGAGAAGAGAGCTAATTGGATTACCGCTTTACAAGAATATGATCTTGAGATCAAACCAGCAAACATCGTAAGAGGTCAAGGCTTCTGCAAGATGTTAGCCAAAGCATCACAAATCCCAGAGAACTCATCTGAAGAGGTACAAGCATATGAGGTAAGCCTAAACGATGCATAATCATTATATGCTGACACCATTTATTTTCTTAAGAACGGGTATGCTCCATCACATCTGGATCATACCAAGAAAAGAGCTCTGAGATTAAAAGCTAAACAATACCAGCTCATAAATGATGTCCTGTTTAAAAAGAATTACGATTCTGTACTCCTTAGGTGTCTTGAGAAAACTGAAGCTGAAAGGGTTTTGCAGGAACTTCACGATGGACCAGCAGGTGGACACTATGTCGGAGATGCGACTGCACACAAAATTTTGCGTGCAGGATATTATTGGCCCACGCTGTTTAAAGACTCATACAATCACATAAGGAAATGCCAAGTCTGCGAGACTGCTGCAGGAAAACAAAGGAAACCATCCATGCCGCTACAACCGGTCAACATCAACCAACCATTCAGTCAATGGGGCTTGGACGTAATAGGTGAGATCGTTCCTCACTCTTCTAAGCAGCATAAGTATATCCTTACGGCAACTGATTATTTTACCAAATGGGTAGAAGCAGTTCCTCTCAAGACAGTTCATTCTGAAAACATTATTGAGTTCATAGACCAATTTATCATAACTAGGTTTGGATTGCCAACGGCCTTAATGTTTGATAACGCTTCATATTTTTCTGGAAATGCTATGACTGAGTTTGCGCTTAAAAGAGGGTTCAAACTGAAATATTCTGCCAACTACTATCCGCAAGGTAATGGATTGTCTGAATCAACAAACAAGAACCTAATCAGAATTATCAAAAGAACAGTTGACCAAAACCAAAGGAATTGGCACAAAGCGCTGGTAAATGCCTTATGGGCTGATAGAATCACAAAGAAAGCTTCAATCGGCACTTCTCCCTTTAATTTAGTTTATGGGAGGGAAGTGGTTCTTCCGACTCACTTAGTCATTCCCTCTTTGTCTTTAGTGCAATACATCGATGAAGTACCTACTTCCTCATTACAATTAAGACAAATGGAAATAATCAAACTAGAAGAACAACGAGAACAAGCTAGGAAAACCCATGCACATCACCAAGCGCTAATAAAATCTTCTTTTGACTCAAGCATCATAACCAGAAAAAACTTTCAGATAGGTGATTTAGTTTTGAAATGGGATAAGGCTCATGAAGAAAAGGGAAAACATACGAAATTTCAGAAGCTGTGGCTTGGGCCTTTTCAGATTGTGGAAGTCGTAGGCCCATCTACATTCGTATTGCAGGATCTGGCAGGAAGGAGAGATTCTTTACCTGTCAATGGACTGATTCTTAAATTATATTTTCCATAGAAGAGAAATCTTCTAATTTTTGTAGGATAGATTTAGTCTTTAGTTTTTATTTTTGTTTTGCTTTTCTCTTTTGAATAAAACCCGTTGTAGATGATCATTTAAAAAGGATTCATGAAAGAGCACGCCAATTCTCTATCAGATTTTGATTTCGCTTGTACAAATAGCAAAATTTTTGAAAAGTCTGAATTTTATTATTGACAAATAGAGTTAACTTCACTTTGATTACAATACTTGTTTCAACCTCTAAAAAACTTTGACAAAAGCAACCTCTGGTAAAAGAATTGTTTTGTATCAGCACCATGAGGGCATCATCAATAATAAAATAAGCATTCTCTGCAAAGATGTTGTTTTCAAAAACTCTATTATTTTCGTCCAGAGCTTTCTTAAGGAAAAACAATGACTTCCTCCCTGCAAAAAGGAAACTACAGCATCCAGAGAAACAATCCAAGCAAAACACTATATCTCAAAGAATAAGAGGTCTCATCATGAGCCGGCTTATCATGATCACAAATATTATAACTTGCTGACTTTGCCAATACTGTCTATCAAAACAGGGCAACGAATTAAGATTTTTGCAATCAAAAGACAAGAGGTCTCATCACGAGCCGGCTTGTTCAGCAAAAGTGTAAATCAGGTGAATGACTGTGTCATAATTTGGCCACCAAACCAAGACATTGTTCTTTAGAGAATTAAAAAAGGAAAAGTGTGTTAAAAAGGATTTTTCTCTGGAATGTTGCGAGTAACCTCAAAGCAGGAAAAAGGATCATTGCTGGATAATATGGTAACCCTGTCGAGGCTATGGACGCTTGCGGGCAGCAGAGGCTCTACCTACGACAAATGAGCATACTTTTAAGCCAGTACGCAGAGAAGACCTTATTTTATCTTTTATCAAGACCAAGTAATGTCTGATGCAAGTGCAAGAAGAAACCTGAGGAAGCAAGAAATTGAGATGTAAAAAGGTTGAGACAAAATATCGTCGACAAGGTGAGGGGTAATCTACTCTATCTGTCCATAACAAAATTTAGACATATAAAAATTTTTGTTGTTTCGGAAGTGAACGGTCAATAGAAATGCAGAGATAACTGGTTCTTCACAGTGAATCGCCATTGTTGTGGTCACCAACAACCCCCCTCTTTGTTTGATATTAGTAATGACATCAAGCAAAAGGGGACCCTTAACCAAAAATTCCAAAAAATATTTTTGTTTGAAAAAAATCTTTTGTATCAACTCCCTAAGAGCTATATCGCGTCGCAAAGGAAAAAAATAGCGCTTTCCCCAAAGCACACAAACACACCAAGGAAGAGCGACGCAAGAAATCATCGCGTCGCTTGCATCAAAGGCGCTCAAAAGAGGAGAACCTAAAGAAAGGCCGATGGCCGATATGCGACGTCGCACGTCGCAATGTTGCATGAGCAGCACGAAGTGACAAAGCGAAAACCTTGCGATCTTGCGATATTGCGATATGCGATCTGCGACCATGCAAAGCTGCGATCTGCGACCTATGGTTTGCGACGAATGAGACTATCAATTGCTGCGACGCCACCTATTTACATCGCAATTTTCAAGACTGCGATACAAATCGCAGAAATCATTCGTTGCAGGCATTCCTCAGCATGATCTGCGAGCCCAAAATTAGGCGCGCACCTTACGGGAAATTAATGACCGCATGCTTGAGTATCCAGAAACGATTGCATTGCATTTATCGAAGAGTCAAGTCATGATGAATGTCAGAATTACGCATTCATTAGAATTTAATGCTTTCATGTCAATCTTTTCGTCATTTCCCTTCTTCTTTGCGTAAACTGCAAGACATGCTACTGATATAAATCTATATGCAGGAAACATCTAAGGGAAGAGCGACAATAAGACAACTGAGAGAAGATGCCTCCGCAATTGGATGCCGCATGCAGCAGAACCGCAGATTCCATAATATCTCCCAACAGGCACTGATGAAAATAGACTGTCCAAGACTCAGAGTCAAAGGCGCACAAAAGCAGCATGTTTACAAAAGATCCTGAAGCTCAGACTTGGTAAAGCAGAGAAAGAAGTGCAAGAGAAGGAAGACGCTCCAGAAAATCCTGGAACAAAGAACGGAAACAATTCTCGAAACAGGGGATTGTCCATACAGCGCGACTTCTAACTCATTGAGTCATTCGCACGACCGGAAACCGAAATAGCAACGGAAAAATCAGTTCGAGAAGAAACTGGGTTGTACTAAGTGTGCGCACAGCGAATACACCCAGCCAGAGAAAGGTTTTCGAAAATATCTTCTAGCCTGTCAGAAAGAGGTGCCAGCTCTTGTTATTTCTAATTTTCAAGCTCGAACAAAAGGAAAGGACAACCAGCCGACTCTTTCAGGGCGAACAGCGCATTCCTTACAGCACTAAAGAACAGATATAGAAACGGTTAGAAATTAGATTTGATTTTTAGAAATAAATTTGCTTTTAGTAAAAGGGCGGTCATTTGAAGCCGTTCCCTCAATTTGTGTAATTAAAATTAGCCGATTAGTAGTATTTAACCCTTCTCGTTGCATTGGAGAAGGGTCCGGAAATTTGTCAAAAAACTTGTCCTCAGAACATGCACTTTTGCACCCTCGGAGGGGGTTTTTGATGAATGGACGGATCAAGATTTATTTATGTTTGAATTTTAATACCTGCTACTGATGTTGCACTTCTGTACTCTTAGTAGGCATTAGAAGTAAGTAGAAATAGATCATTATTGCTTCAGGTCTGTGAGTATAAAGTCAGTCATAAATGGTACTTTTATCTCTTGACGAGTTTCTGCTTGCATTCTTAGAGTAATATACAGCTGATGTTGTTTATATGTTAACATATAAATGAGTGGACTACCATTTGGCACTTTTGTACGGTGGAGTCATTGATTTGTGCTTAATACATGAATAACTGATTATGCGATATGCTGTTCACAATCGTTCTACTTAACTTTTTATGCAGGATGGTTCATCTTAATTGATTTATATTCTCATAATAGCTGAATAATCTTCATTACCAGTTATTGTGTGAAACCTTTCTAGATCGCATAATGGAAAAAGTTCTATCCCGGGTTAGCGTAGATTAGATGTGTTATTCTTTATAGATTAAAGTAGTATAAAATTCACTCTCAGATTTCAGAACTAGATTAGCTTAGAAATAATTCTATATTTTCATTATCATATCCTACACACACACACATCACTAAACTCTACACAAACACACCCCCTTAGAATGGGAAGCTGGTCCCGTTATCCCCAGTCGGACCCGCTACACCAAACGGGCACGGAGCCGCCAACCAGGTTCCCGACTGGGTGGGTATCCCCCTTGTTGTTGACCCGATTTCAGGGCCCTCAACAGGGTATAGGAGGTTGAATATTTGAGTCATATTGTATCTCATGAGGGTGTTATGGTAGACCCTAAAAATATTAAAGCCATCAAGGAATGGAAAATCCCCACAAGCCTAAAGCATCTTCAAGGATTTTTCGGGTTGACAGGGTATTGTTGAAAGTTTGTTAATAATTATGGGAAAATAGTAGCACCTATAACAACATTGAGGAAATATGATTTTTTTTAGACTCCAGAAGCAACTAAGGCCTTTGAAAATCTTAACGAGGAAATGTGCCAAGCTCTAGTCTTAGTTACACTAGAATTCAAAAAAACCTTTATTGTGGAATGTGATGCCTCGAGAAATGGAATTGGTGTTGTTTCATTGAAATAAGGAAGACCCATTGCTTTTGAAAGTCATCCAATCAAGGGAAAGTATTTACATAAATTTATTTATGAGACGTAAATGTTGGAAATACTACATGCTCTGAAGAAATGGTGCCCTTACATAATGGGAAGACACTTAAAGGTAAAAGTAGATCATAATAGTATTAAATATATTTTGGAACAAATATTACCTTCAGAAGGGCAACAAAAATGGGTCACAAATATATTGGTTTATGACTTTAAAATCATCTACAAATGAGAATAAAAAATTTGTTGCAAATTCACTCACAATAAGGGATGAGGATGTGGAAGAATTTTTCTATGCCATTTATAATATCCAACATGATTGGATAAATGAAGCAAGGGATGAATGGAAGAATGACGAAGAGGTCTGGATACTCATTCAAAAGTTGCAGTAAGATCCCAATATATATGATATAGTTATCTGGAAAAATGATTCATTATGGTACAAGTATCAATTATATCTATGTAAGAACTCCCAACTCAAACACAATATTCTTTTGGAATTTTACACTTTTCATTTTAGAGGGCACTCAAGATTTTTAAAAACTTACCACAGGGTCAAGAAGGATTTTTTTTGGATGGCCTTAAATATGATATTCAAAATTTTGTGGAAGAATGTTTGGTTTTCTAACAAAATAAAGTTGAGACAATTAAAACCCCAGGCCTGTTACAACCTTTAGCCATTCCAATTCAATGTTGGGAAGAGGTCTTAATGGATTTTATCATAGGTTTACCCAAGTATGAAGGAAAGAGTGTAATCATTGTGGTAGTTAATAGACTTAACAAGTATGCATACTTTTGTGCACTATCTCATCCTTTCAAAGCCAGTAGTCACTACTGCATTTATGGAAACAATTTAAAAGCTACATTGAAACCCAAAGATTATTATAAGTGAAAGAGATCCCATTTTCACTGGAAATGTTTGCATGTAATTATTTTCTTGTCTTGGTACTCAATCAACTCATAGATCATCGTATCATCCTCAATTTAACAACCAAACTGAGATAGTGAACAAATTTTTGGAAGTATATATTCATTTCTTTCTATCTGATAAAAAACACATTGGGTTAAGTTGTTACCTCTATCAGAATGGTGTTATAACACTTCCTTCCATACCGCAACAAAAATGACCCCATTTATGGCACTTTATGGATATCATCCATCATCTATCACATCATATTTAAGAGAAAATTCTAAGGTTCAAGCAGTGGAAGATCACATTGATCTAGATTTATGTAGTAAGGAAATGAAATACAAATATGAGCAAAAACATAAATATACAGTGAAAACAAAAATTTAATTCATTAATAACAAAGTACTGAAAATTGTTTACATGTAGAAAGGAATAAACTAGCTCAAGTGATGGTAGCATATCTCTGAGAAGAGATGTGGCAGATACATGCTTTCTGAACTATGTTAAAACAAGGTTCGAAGGCCTATTTATTATTAAGAAACAATGGAAAGCCATAAAAATTCCAAAACCTAACCCTAGGAGATGAAGCGCCAAACTTTTGTAACTTTGGCATACAATCTCCATTTGACATGTACGATATCTCGATAGAAATATTTATCTGAGGACTACAAATTGTGATGAAAAACCATACAATAGGAAATGGATTTGCCCATTTTCCAAAAAAAAATTGTTTAGGGCCTCAAAATGGCTCTAGAAGTTCAGAATCCAAAAAAAGCCAAAAATAGTAAACTAGGCTACAACTAAGGAAACTGAAAGAAATAATGGTGGGGGTCAAAGTGGAATAGGCGGGTGGCCACCAATATCCACTTGGATCAGTCCTCCCCCTTTAGGAAGTAGTGGTCCCCATTGTGTTGAGTGCCTCCATGAGATGGAGAAACTTATGTTGAGCTTGGACCTTGGTGCAGGAGTTAGCCAACTTTGACAACCTGATACAGTTGGATATTCTACTGGAAAGTGTTCTTGATCGGTGTGTCCATGATCTGAACAATTGTGGCTTGTTCAATTTAGTTCAGGTTGAGCTCTATTGGCATCAACTTCCCAACAATATACGATGTCTCCAATAATGGTGGAAAGTATGGCCTAAGGTGGTCCACAATGAATACGGGGTGTAAGGCAAGGAATACTGAGCTTGAAAGAATTGTCTCCCACAACATTGGTGAGGCCCATATCAGAGTGTTAGAAGCTTATGATGGGCTTTGGTGAGGCGCTCTTTCTGTAAATGTAACCCACCTTTGTCACCCACCTAAAACTTATTGGGAACTTGATGTTGATCATGTCGTTGTTTGTATTTGGCATTAGCCTTCTCTAGGATGTCTTGAACCTACTAGTGGATGTGCTAAATGTGCTCAATAAACTTGGTGGATTTAAAAAATTCAGTCTGAACATGGGAAGATTCTTCCTATGTAGTTGCAAAAGTCAGTGCAACACCAAGGTGACATAATGGTTGAAATCCCAGGCCCACTTCAAATGAGTTGTGTCCAATTGAGCTATGGAGAACTGTATTATAGCTATGTGTCAAATAGGGAAGAATCTCATCCCATGTCCTCAGATGCTTAGAGTTGTACATGTGTAGTATGTTCACAATCATCCTGTTGACAACCTCTGTCTGGCCATTGGTTCGGGGGTGGAATGAAGTCGACTTGGTGAGCTTGGTGTCCAACAATGATCAAAGGATCAACCAAAACACACTTAGGAAATTGTTATCCTGATAAGATATAATGGAATATGGGATCCAAATATGTACCCACACTCATTCAAAGAAGAGTCTGACTGTGGCCTCTACTATGATACTCTTCTTGTAGGCAGCAAATATGACCATCTTAGAAAATTTATCGACGATAAAAAATACACAGTCATTGCCATGCTTCGTAGAAGAAAGGCTAGACATGTAGTTGGATTCCCAGGTTTAGCTAGGAGTAGGAAAAGGAGTATATAAGCCTTAATTATTAATAGTTGTCTTAGAAATAACATAAAAAATGTAGGATCTGATGTATTTTCCAAAATCCTATTGGATATTTGGCCAATAAAAATACTTATGTAGTATGGCCATTGTTTTCTCCACACCAAAGTGTCCTACAACCCGACTGTAGTGTGCCTCCTAAAGCAGCTTGGCACACTCACTTGAAGGAAAAAAAAGTTGGCCTCAGTATCATAATAATGCATCCTGGAGGTGCAAGTATTGAACTTGATTTCCATCCACTAGAATCTAGTATGTTGTGGTGAAATCTGAATCATTTTAATGTATTTTCAACCATCCAGAATTCTCATGGCCACAAGAGTTGAGAACAATGGTCAATACTACAACTGGTGGCCAACTGAGGCAATTGACAACATGATTGGTGTTCCATTTCTTGTATTTGATATTCAAATGGAATTGTTGCAGATATGTGGACCACTTCTTATGGCGATCGTTTTGCAACTTCCATTGGGTCTATATAAACTACAAGGGTCAATGATCTGTGCGGATGACCGTCTCCTTCCCGAGAATGTAGTGTTTCCATTGTCAGCAAGCCTACACGATGGCATACATCTACTTATCATAAGTAGACTATTTCTGAATTGTGTCAAAAAGTGTCTCACTCTGGTAGGCCACTAGATACCCTTCTTAGGTGAGAACTGTACCAATAACATAGTTGGAGGTGTTTGTCTCAATTTCAAATGGCTATTGTAGGTCTAACGATGTGAGTATAAGTGCATAACAGAGGTGATGCTTTAGCTCAACGAACACCTTCTATTGGGAAAAAAACCAATAAAAAATTCCTTTCTCTCTTCCCTTGGTAACCTGACTCAAAGGCCAAGTGATATGGGACAATCCCAACACGAACCTCTTATAAAAAATGGCAAGGCCCAAAAACTTGTGAAGCAATGTGAGAATGGCCAGGGCTAGCCAATCCTGAATTACTTGGATCTTAGCTGGATCAACATGCACACCTTTTTCATCTATGATGTAGCTGAGATATTGGACCTCGTTCATGCTAGTGGTGCATTTATCTACGGTGGCACATAGTTTGTGTTGTTGCAGAGTTTGAAGGACCTACCAAATGTGTTGCAAGTGTTCTTCCCAACTCTTGTTGAAAACAAGGATGTCATATAGATATACAACCACAAACAAGTTGGTGAAGGGATGCAATATGTCATCCATCATCCTCATCAAAGTGTAAGGGGCATTTGACAACTCGAAAGGCATGACCAAACATTAAAAAATTCCCTCCTTGGATGTGAAGGCAGTATTCCATACATACATGGGTTCTATTGGAACTTGATGATAGTCATACTTCAAATCGATCTTGCTAAAATACTTGACCCCTTTGAGTTGGTCAAGAGGATAATCAATCCTTGGGATTGGATAAATGTTCCTAATTTTGTGCAGTGCCTGATAATCAATGCAAAGCCTCTAGGTCCCATCCTTCTTCTGTACAAGTACAATCGGGCTCCCACAAGGTGAGGACCTTGGTCAGATGTGCCCTTTTTGTAACAACTCTTGGATCTTCCACTTGATATCTTTAGTTTCCAGAATGGAGTGATGTTATATTGGCCAATTGGGTATAGGTTCTCTAGGGGTTAGATCAATCGAATGCTTGACCTAGTAGTGTAAGGAACCCCTATACGTGAAGATAAGATGTCCCTGTATTCTTCCATGACCTTATCCTCTTGCTTCTGCTACATGGAGTAACCTTCTCGGGCGCCATGGATGTGGCCATGATCTTCCCCTTACTTTGAGAGAGAATTAAAAGGAACAAAAATTTACTGGTCTGGGAGATGATCTTATTTCATTTCTTAGAAGAGATCAAAGAGATGGCAGTAGGTGGGGCTACATCTGGTATCCTGTATAACTTATTTCCCAAAGTAATTATAACAACGCAAGACCTAAACTCATACACAACATGATGCTTCCACAAGTATGGTTGGTATAATAACGCATTACAAAATTCAAGAGGAGAAACATCATATAGTACCTCATTTGTGAAGGGCTTGATATTTTAGGGAAGGTGGCACTTCTGGTTGATGCGAAGATCTCGTCCTTGGTGAAGCCACTTGATGGTGTACGACTACGGGTGTGGTGTGGTTGGTAGGCCCAATTGCTTCACAACCTCTACTGAAATTATGTTCTTTTGGTTCTTTATGTCAACAATGAACTGCAATGGAGAACCCTTCACCCACATCTATGAGTGGAAGAGATGCTCCCCCTCCTCTGCATATTCACGCTCAATCTTCTAGACCTTAGTGATAGAAAAAATGGCACTAGGATTTGTGTCAATAATCTGCTTCCCTTTTTCATTCCCCTTGATTAGGTATGACTAAGAGTTGAAACATGCATATGATTTTGAAGCCTTCAACTCAGAAATTGGTGGTTTTTTGACATGACACTCACTTGTGCTGTGGGTGGGGCTCTTATGGAACTCACACCACTTCTTGGTGTCCTTCTTCATCTTAGTGGTGTTATTCTTTGCTTGTGGCTTCAATGGGTATTCTTGGGTCACCAGCCTTGGATTTTCCCTTTGTTTTATGGTTTGGGGAAGGTTTTTCCTTGCTTTGGATTCACAAATACAAAGTATTGCTTCTTCTATTTGAATTTTTTCTCAATCTTGACAACGTATAGGTATGCAACATCGAGCGAGGAGATGTCTAGGAACTCCATCTCATCCTGGGTGTATTTGTGTAGAAAAATGTAGTACTTGAGTACCAGATGCCGCTTAAAATCCTTGATACCCAACTTCGTGTGAAGGGTATGAAAAATATTTGTGAACTCTGGGACATCTTAGTCCCTTCCCTACCGAAGTGTGGTCCATTTTATGTACTTATCTTCCTAGATCCCGATAGGGTAATATTAACTTTGATGACATCTTGGAAGGAATTCCAAAGGGGTGCGGTTGAAAACAGTGAGGGTTCCCTCTCATCCTTCTACTCACAATAGGTTTCCCACTTGTCCTTGACATGGGGGGCGACTTTGAGGAGAGAAAAAGTAATATTTTCCCTATCAAAAAAATCATGAACCGAAAAATATCCTTCTGACAAATTTAACCATTAATTTACAACATCTGTGTCTATTTGACCTTCAAATATAGGGATGTCAAAGTTAACTTGTACCTTGAAGGGATCAGTACCTCCGAAGTGATAACAGGATGAAGATGTGTTGCCTGTTGGCATCCACTGGAGGATCTAGTAAAAGTTATCCATCATCTCATTCCTTGACACTCGATGGCTTCTTTGAGCAAAAGTTTGATCGGATCTCCTGCTCCCTCATATTTTTTCTTCCCTGATGGGTGGACTTCAGTGTCAGTGGGGATGGTATTGCAAGGGTTCAACCAATTCAAGTCCCAACTCCTTATACCTTGACCTTGTTGGGGACATGCAAAAAAAAATAGAGAAAGAGTATATCGCTCTAATACCATTGCCCAAATATAGGTAGGAATGAAATGAAACATATATATGTAAAAAAACACAGAGATACAATGAAAACATAACTTAAATTCATTAATAACAAAGTACTTAAATTGTTTACATGCTAAAAGGAATAAACTAGCTCAGGCAATGGTAGCTTATCTCTGAGAAGATATGTGGTGGCTACATTCCTTTTGAAATGTGTTACAATGAGGCTCGAAGGCCTATTTATTATTTATAAATAATGGAAAACCATGAACGTCCAAAAAACTAAGCCTAGGAGATGAAGTGCCAAAATTTTGTGGGCCTTGTTGGGGTAAATTGGTACATCAACTTCCTGGGGTTGTAACTTTGGCATATGATCTCCGTTTGATGTGTATGATATCTCGTCAGAAATATTTATTTGAGGACTACAAATTTTGGCTATAAACCCCTAACATCGGCTATGGGTTTTCCCATTTTCCAAAAATGTGTTGTTTAGGACCTCAAAACGGCTCTGGAAGTTCAGAACCTAAAAAAATGACAAAAATAGTAAACTGGGCTACAATTAAGGAAACTAAAAGAAACAATGGTGGGGATCCAATTGGAATAGGTGGGTGGCCACCAATATCCACCTATATCACACATCGGGCATCAACAACAGGTTCTCCAACTCTTAAAAGATAACCTGACTCTAACACAGAATTGAATGAAACAACAGGCAAATCAACATCACAGTGAAAGAAGTTTTGATGTGGATGATTGGGTATTTTTACTACTAAAACCATACAAAAAAATTTCCCCAATAAAACTAAGAATGATAATAAATTATCACCCAAGTACTATGGTCCTTACAAGGTGTTGCAAAATATTGGTACGATGGCATATAAATTGGAGTTGCACACATCTTCTTGAATACATCCAGTTTTCCATGTTTCATGCTTAAATAAGGTTATAGGTGACAACATTATAGTTCAAGAAATACATAACTTGACGAGGAAGGAAAAAATAATATTGGAGCCTGAAGTAGTCAAGGAGACAAGAACCAGCAAGCTACAAAATTGATTAATTTCAGAGTATTTCACTAAGTGGAAGAACTTACATGCTATATATTCCACATGGGAGGATGCATATTTTATACAGAAGCATATAAAACTATGCAAATGTTGAGGACAACACTTTTTTGAAGGAGAGGGGCATGTTAGGTCCCTATAATACTAGTGTAGCCCCCATATTGTTATTTTTGTGCCCCATAGAAGCCCACTATTTTTATTGTTGTGCTATTACATTATTATTGTTATGTAGGCCCTAATTATATTGTGACTATTTAGACTCCTATATATACAAAGGAGGTCTTGTCATTTGTATCATCAAACAATTATTCATTCATGTGATGTAAAAGGAGGTTACCCCCTTGAAGAGGTTTGTTTTCAAGTCATTGATCTATCTTTTCTTCTGTTTTGTGATATGGTTATATAACAGGAGGCAACTTGATCTTCAATAGCTGTTTTTTCCACAAAGGCATCTTCTAGGAAATAGTAACCTTTAACAACTAGTCTGACCATTTTAACAATTATCTATTTTTTTTACTTGAATTTTCCATGCATTTACTAAGTTGAATTTTAACTTCATTAATATCTCCAATTCCTTAGCCCTATTATCCAAGTTTTCCATACTATATTTATAATTTTTGCATTTGTTTCCATGGCATATGTTGCATCACTTGAAAAAATACAAGCCATTGCCACATAAGCTCGGTCAAACCATTTGAAATTTGGTCAAATTGATCATATATAATGCCCTTGAGAAAAATTATTTTTTGAGACATTGGTTTCTTTCCTTTCGATGATTAGATAACTTTGGATGTAATGCATGTCTAAAGTGATTTAACAAATCCACTTGTTCTTCCCCTAGAAAACTACGCACCCTTGTTGCTACATTTGACTAAGAATAACTTAAGAATGCCTCATCCAAATATAAAAATTCCATGTGGCATGTCATTCTCTCATTGACCTCTCCAATCTAAGAACATGTTGACCTTTTGACTACTAGGACCACAACACGTTGGGAAGTGTGAACTACCTTGGGAAATGTGAAAATGTCACTAACTATGAGACTACCATATCTGAGAAACATCTAAGGGATATGACACAAAAGCCAAGGCCATGTATAAACTCTATAGATTCATAAAAATGTGGAAAGACATAACTACATTGAACATGGGTCTTATTGGCCCCTACATTAGTGATCACCCCTAAAAAACAAGGCTCCTATAAAACCATGAGTTCACATATAAGTCACCAAAGTCCCTTCAACACTATCCAAGAGGAGAGAAACCTTAAATGAACTCAAAAGGATTGACTATGGTCTGACCAAATACAATACTTCCTCAACATAACACAGGGTCTAGGATGCCTACAAGGCCTCACGTTGTTGTTACATGGTGTTTGAGTTGTGACCTTGGGCTAACAATTGTGTTTAAGAATGTTGAAATGAATATACTGGTACCCCTACTAAAAAAGGATTAACATAATCGTTAAAGATAAATAGGTCTATTACTCAATGGGATTGGGATATTCATAGTTCCTTTCATTTTGATAACTTTTGCGTTACCAAGGAACTGGGTAAGGGATAATGAGATGTGTAGAGGTGAGGCTAGGATTTTGTCCATGCACTTTATTATATCCTAGCCATTTTTTTAATACTAAGCATGATGATCTGATGGTTTCCACATATCTAAAACTCATGTTAGTACATAAATAAGAATAAATATAAGAATTCTATTGAGTTCCTTAACCACAATAGTTATAAATCCAAAGAAAAAATATCATGTGCATTAATTACTTTGTTGTATTAAGTTTTATCTATGGGCCTCTATCTCTATCCCCAAAGGTCCAATGCTAAATCTTTGCTTTAAATGGTGTATTTCTAGAACTCTAGGACCAACATTTGAACTAACACTCTGATACCACTTTATAACAGTCCCTCCCACCCCTTGCCACTATCTTGGATGTGGAAGGTGTTACTTGATGAATTAACCCAACCTTCAAGGTCTATTATGAAGATGGGGTTACAAAATCCTCTTTTTCCATCTTCTTCAAATCTCAAAAATAAGATTTCCATCGTATTCATATTATTGAGAGCTTTCTGGAAATATATAATTTATCTCAATCTGAGTCTCAAGTCAAAATTTATGTCCAATTGAAGTTAGAATAATCACCTAAAGCAATTCAAAATCCAAATGTAATCTACTTGGCATCCACATATAACCTATGCAGCATCCATGTGTAACCTATGTGGCCCTACCGTATCCCTACTATTGTGTGTGTAGCATGATTATTCAGAGGTCTTTGTTTCAGCCGGATGTATACCCCAGGAAGTTTGTACACCCCTCCATGCGGGGGGGACTTGTCCCCCCCGCGGGGGTCCGGGGGGGGGCCCATCCCCCCCGG
Source organism: Pinus tabuliformis (assembly GCA_031772625.1). Lineage (NCBI taxonomy): Eukaryota > Viridiplantae > Streptophyta > Pinopsida > Pinales > Pinaceae > Pinus > Pinus tabuliformis. The sequence goes on along the minus strand of CM062816.1, from coordinate 1,972,339,388 downwards.
CTGGGGGGTCCGGGGGCCAACAGTCCCCCAGCGGTGGCTCGGGGGCAGCGCCCCCGAAGCTAAAAACAAATGTAAAATTGCCTTGTAAAAGTATAGTAATTTCTAGTCAATCTGGTCCGTTCATTAGGCAGATGATCTGACGGTAGAACTTATGTTTAGTTTAGAGTTTCTTGCCCTAGAAGGAAACCCCTCTCTTTGTATGAGGGAATTGTATTGGAGGCTGAGATATAGATGTGTATTCTGTGAGTGAGAAACATAGAGGTGAGACTGTGAGAGAAAACAGAGGATATTACAGCGGATTTGCTGTAGGTTGTGTCTCTTCATTTTGCTGGATAATAGAAAGGAAGGACTGGCTGTTCGGGGTGGACGTAGCCCAAACTGGGTGAACCACGTATATATGTGTCTCTCTTGTTTTGTGTGTTTTCTGTGTTTATATTTTTGCAATATTTTATGTGTTCCATTGCTTCGTAGTATATAATTTTCTAACACCTACAGGGAGCTCCATGCCACTCCATGTCACTCTATGTGATTCCCATATCCAATGTAATTCCCCGACACATCATTATGTTTTCCACCAACCAAGAAAACCTGGTGGTTTTAAATTGAGTAGTATTTAGTTTCATAACCCCCCCCGTTAACTCTTAGTAGACCAATTGGGCCTTGGGATGAAAAACGATTGTTGATTTCACTCTGTGGTGATCACATTATTCTAACACAAAAATCAGTTAAATGATGAACCATGGCAAGAGTTTTGATACTGGACCCCCCCCGCCCCACATCCCATTTAAGCCACAATAGACCATGCATTTCACCTTTAAAATGAAGTTTACCAATATCGGGGGTTGATCTACTGGTGATGGAGCAACCCCATCACCTTAATAACCCTAACAGATGGAAAATATTCCCAGCGAGTATCGGTTTGTCTACCACCACCACTCTATTTATGTTTGGAAATGGGTTTCCTCGAACACCAACACCTTGAAATTCTCAACAACTTATGAGAAGCATCATAAGCACTTTCCCAATTTTTTTAAGCCACACAAGTAGGACTAAGTCCACACCAAGACTGGTGCAACTCTATCAACTTGTCTTTGTCAGGGAGATCATGGCTCATGAGGAACAGTCATGTTGCCAATGATCTTGATGAAGGGGAGAAAGATGATACAAGAATGAAACTAATATACTAATATTTACACTGGAAAACCAAATAACCCTCTTTCAATCCTATAAAATATATACTTGGTCAAGGGCCTAAAAAGATAGTCTAAATATGATCATTAGTAATAATTCATTTATTTTATTACTTAAGTTCTTGTTTTTTATATTTATATTATATGATTTTTGTATATTTTATTTTAATTTCAATAATAAAAGAAATAAAAATGATTAAATGAATACATACAAAATATAAAATTTAAACCTAAGAAATAAATCAAAAAGTATCAATTAAAACTTAAGCAAATTATATACACTTTCGAATCTTCCCTTGCATTTTTAGAATCTTCCATCACTATCCTCTTAGTGGGAATGCATTGGGAAAGTGTTATGGTTGTTGTCCTGAATTAAAAAATATTTATAAGACTACTTAAGCTAGAATATGTGTGGAGATGGACTTCAAAAAAGGTTTTCTTGTGGAGATTAATTTAAAGTCTCGAAACTATGTTTGGGTCCAAAAGGATGACTATGATAATATTTATTTTTGGTACAGATCATGCTATAAAATGAGGCTTGTAATTAAAACCTACCCAAAATGTTTACAATGTAGCAAAAATGGGAAAAAATCCGAAAGCCCCAAATGGTGGGAAGGAGCATGGGGTGAACACTATATAATATACTAAGAGGATGAGCTTCACAATTAAAATAACTAAAATACAAGAAGCATATGTGGTCAAATAAAATTATAGAGATGAAAGATCAAGAAATAAAAGCATAGAAAAATGAACTCAATATTACTAAATTACACAAATGAGAGTATTTTTTGTAAATTGGTTTCTTGTATTAATTTCATTAATTGGTCTTACAATCAACAAACTAAAATAGGATGAGGAGCTAGATTTTTATAAAACTTCACTTGATGGCTAGTTTCCCCCCATTAGATAATAATATTTATTTGTCATATATAATTAATTTAAAAACTAAGTCAACTCATTAAAGAGAAATGATATTTTAATACAATGATTTTTCCCACCTAGTGGGTCAAATAGATTCAATACCACTAGGAAATTCCCACACTGCATCATGAAAGGGTATGAAAGTCAACAAATAGGGATACAAAAGACAAATCTGCTCCAACATTCCACTTTAAGCCTCCAATGTCCCTCATGGTCAATTTGACTTTCCTTCGAAATGAGGATTATTAGCCTTGGAAATTATCTCCATTAGATAATAGAAGAAATTTGACCTTCAATGGTTTATTTTTTTCCACAAAGGCATCTTCTAGTAAATAGTAACCTTTAATGGCTAGTTTGACTCTTTTAATAATTTTTTTTTTGACTTGAATTTTCCATGCATTAAATATGTTGAGTTGGAACTTCATTAATATCTCCAATGCCCTAGCCCTATTAGCCAAGCATTCCATGCTATGTTAGGTCACTATAATACTAGTGTAACCCCCATATTGTTATTGTTCTGCCCCATGTAGTCCCCATATTGCTATTGTTCTTCCCCATAGAAGCTCACTATTGTTATTTTTGTGCCCTATTGTCGTTGCTACAACAACCTCCAAAATTTTGGCTTACGCTTTATTTTAGAGCCTCCCTTCGTCTTGCACACTATCGTCACAAACTTTGAAACTCATTCCATGTGCTTTCTTGAGGAAACATGTCGTCTTTTCACATGTTAGTTGTCACATCATGTATATAAGCCTGTTCTGGTGGTTTCAAGAGGTTACCTTTTTGTAAATGAGTTGTTATAACCATGTAAACATCTGGCACACTCATTTCGAATTTTTTAAGCAATGTTGAACAAGTGTCGTCATAGTCATCACAAAGTGTATCTTAAGTGTTGCACTTGTCGTAAAGCTATTGCATAGAGGGAAATGCATTGTCATGTGTCTTGTATGATCAATGTTGTTATGTCATCAATTATTCTAAGTGTGTGATCACATTCGAAGTCTTATCACTGTTCACATGAGTCTCACCAATTCCGCACAGTCATTTTCTGAAAAGATTCCCAACCAAGTAACCTAGCTTCACCTAGCCTCCTTGGACTATGCACGACATAGTATCAGCCCTCTAGCTGTGACCTTACCTCTTGGCACTATGCAATGCATAGTTCCTACCTCTGAGGATTGCTGCACTGCGCAATTTTAGTGCTAAAACCTCGACCTTGGCTACCAGAATTGCATAATTCCTTCTCCAAGCCTGGCCTTAAATGTGTACTGCACAGTCTCTAGCGTAAATCTCATCCTTGAGCTCCTGAACTGCACAACTCCTCAATATACCAACCTCCCTTGTCTCCTGGAACTGCGCAATGTGCTCATCCTCTCACCATGTCACGTTGATCCCCAAAATTGTAGAGTTTGTTCCCTCGGTCTAGCCCAAATTGCGCACTACATAGTCTCAAGGCTCCTCCTACCTGAACTAAATGAATGTGCAGTCACTGAGCCATTTTACCAGCCTTCCATCCGGTTTCGGGTCAGTCAATGGATCAATATGCATAATATTAGACTAGGGGGTTTTCGAACTGATGTCATCTCGTCATGAGTGAATTTCATAAACATGTACCTTATTATACCATGGCGATATGATGAAGAAGGAGATGAAGGAGCACAACATGCTGAAAGACATTCTTGTAGCTGAGTATGCAAGTTGATCAATCAATAGAAAGCAAAGGGACACCAGTTTATGATCGCCATTCAACAGTTGAGATCATTAAAGATCCCTAATCACCAAGCCATGCGGAGGTGAAAATAAAATCATTCTCAAGTAGACTCACAACACACATTAGCAATAGTGGCTAGACATTGCCACATCATCAAGTAGTCTATGTCAGCAATGTCATGTCATGTCATGTCATGAGTTGTCACATGCCACACCATTGTGGTTAATGATGTAAATTATGTTTTGAAAATGTATTGTAAATTATTGTACTCATAGTTGGAAAGAGAAATGTCGCAAGGGAACCACTGAGAAATGACCCAGCCAAGAAGAAAACCACTAGATATAGCTTAAGAAGCCAAAGGAAGGATCCTACACAAGAGTTGATGAAGCAAAAATTGAAGGAAAATTTGTTAAGAAATATCAGTCCACTCATCAACTCAACACAAAACACACATAACAAGTCTGGAAATGAAGTTATAGCGAAAAGTACTTCTGCAAGCAGCAAAGTAAGTCCATCACTTTGGAAGTAGCGAACAAGCCAACTCCCCCAAACACTTCGACAATCTCTCTTGCATTAGATTACAACATGGTCGATGAAATGAAGAAGGCGCACACGAATATCTCATTGTTAGAATTAAAAAAGATAACGAGCCAACAAAATGTGCTCGTATGCACACTTAGACAATCCCTCTCGGGTAATGATGCTTTTTCACAAAAGGGAGTCGAATCTAGTAAGTCCCCTAGTTCCATGGAATCTATACTTAATACTTTAAAATTTTATGTAAACACACTTTGCCCTCTGTTTTTGTTCACATTTGAAATTTTCAATTATAATGTACACAATTTCTTAGTTGATTTTGGTGCATCGTTAAACATAATGCCTCTATATTTCACAAAGAAAATCAACACAAAATTGAATCACTGAGTTCATCAATGTATAAACATAGTAATTGTGGAAATTCTAGAAGCATATGGTGTATTATTGAGTAGAGATTGGTCCAACAAGTTACAGGGGTACTTTGCGACATATTGGTCACATATGTGGCTTCCGTATAAGGGTAGAAACAATTGGATCTGGGTGAACTTGGAGCGGTACATGAAACACATGATAACTCCCTTAGAGAGTGAGAATGAGCCAATGGATTTCACAGATCTTATCTTTGACAACTTCTTTTGGAAACTAAACTAGGGTGTTATCTTTCTCAACCATCCCCACTCCCACTAGATACACAGTTGGAGCTCTTTCCTAATCCAACTATGTTGAAATGTGGTAACAAGAATATTCCAATTTAATTTGTCCTTGAATTAAATTGTGAATTAAAATCGAATTTAGTCTTAACAGCTACTTGGAAATAGTTAATTAAGTTATTTTGACTTAATTAGTTGGAGAAATTCAAGTTAGAAGTATTTATGAAGTCATGCAAGAGTTATCCCTTAAATTAAGGAGATAAGATTGAGTTATATTTGAGTTGTAATTAGTTAACTCAGTTTACTGAGTTAAGTCTAGTTAAATTAGTTCCAAACTATTTGAGGAACTAATAGAGAGTTAACAGTCAGTTGATGCATGCATGCACTCAACTAGTGTACTCCAGTTAATTGAAGATTCCCTCATTAGAAACTCATGCATGTCTATTCTAAGAAGGACCCAGTTGAGATTAAAGACAAGGATGGTGTACTATCATTCCATATGCTTTCTTATAAAGAAAACTCATGCATGCAGTCAAGGAATCATTCCTTGAGGATTGTGCAGTTCTGACAGTGTGTGAGATCAGGTGATCATCCACTTGGTAGATGATTTTTCCACTTGGTTGAAAGAGAATCATCCTAGAGCAACAACACAAGGAAATAGGAGCTTGGAGGGTAGAGAGGAACGCTTGAGAGAAGCCAAGATTTCCTATGAGCATCTGTGAGGATTGTACTAAGAGTTGGCTAGCTGTGAGAGCTAAGGCTTTGTATAATTCCTATGTATTTCCACCTTGTATGATAATACAGATAGTGGGGTTTTTAGCTGAGGCTTTCCCCAAAGTATTTTAATGTGTATTATGCAATTGATTCTTCTTCTTATGGTTATATTGTTCAACTCGATCTTTAAGATTCTGCAAATTGATAGTAGAAGTAGGTTATAGTATTCTGCTTTGATTTATATTGCATTATGGGGTTAACCTGCACCAGGTTTTTTACATGGTATCAGAGCGATATTTGTAGAAATTTTCTACACTGTATTGAAGCTATGAACAATATACTAAGAAGAGAATTTGAAGTTTGAAGTTCGGGGTTGTAGGTGAAAATCGAATTCATATCATACTTCAAGGTTGGTCAATGGCGTTTTATGGCTTGAGACTCGAGTATGCCTTGGAAGGTAGCTCAAATTACATGGCATGGAAAGATAGAATGGAGGATGTATTAGAAGACAATGGCTTGAAGGAATTCATTGATTAAGAAATCCCAAAGCCAGCTTCAACTAATGCACAACAGTTGGCTGAGTGGAATAAGTGTGTGGTGAAGGCAAGACGGATCATCCTTGAGGGAGTTCAAAGCCATATTGTCTCGAGTCTCCATGGGAAGGATACTCCATTTTCAATGTGGAAGACATTGAAGGACCTCTACCAGAACAATAGTGACCAGAGGAAATTGGCGCTCAATGATAAGCTTCAAAGAATCAAGATGGAGAAGGGCAATACTATTTCCACATATCTGAACAAGCTCACCATCTGTAGAGATGAGCTTGGCAGGGTGGGAATAACTATTGCCGATGAAGATATGGCGAGCCTCGCTCTCCTTGGCCTTCCTAAGAGTTGGAATAGCTACCAGGACTCTGTGAATGGAAGGGAGAAACTGTCGGATTGGGAACGGCTGTGGTCGGATCTTATACAGGAGGAGATTAGGAGGAGCACACAAGATGGTTCTTCATCCAAGGATGATGATGAAGAAAATCTGGCCTTAACAAGTAAGGCAAGGAAAGGGAAGGGGAAGGCTTCCCATTCCAAATTGAAGGGAAGAAGGGTGACAAGTCTAAAGTGAGATGCTTTAATTGTCATGAGATGGGACATTATGTGACTAATTACCCATCGAATAAGTCCAAGAAGGGATCCTCGAAAGGATCGGAAGGTGAGGCATTAGCCTCTTAGTTCGAAATGGAATTTACCCTTGTTGCATGCATGGTGTCATCGATGATGGGTTGTGTCTAATATCTTGACAGTGGAACCTCATTCCACATGACTGGTGATAAAAGTTTATTCAGTGCCTTGGAGGAGAAAGACCTCAAGATGTGCATAGAGATGGCTGACGATGAAAGGTATAGTGTTTCAGGAGTGGGCACGGTTTCTTTCCAGAGGAAGCATCGAGCTCCTTTTACCTTGACAGATGTGAAGTATGTGCCTGGACTAAAGAAGAACTTGGTATCAGTCGTGATGTTGGAGGACAAAAGCTACGATGTTGTCTTCAGTAAAGGAAAGGTGTTCCTAAGACACATAGGCATGGGTCAGACCAAGAGGATAGGGATTCGGGTGAAGAATCTCTATAAACTAGAGGTAGATGATTGTGCAACATTGAGTACGAAAGCAAAATTGGTGTAAAGCCAAGACATTGGCAAGTTATGGCACAGGCGGTTGGGCCATTTGCATCATGGGGCTTTGAACATAATGTAGCAGATATCTACAGGACTTCCCAAAGGTAAACTTGAGCAAGTTGACACATGCAAAGGTTGTACCTTGGGAAAGTACACCAATTATTCCTTTCATGATCAAGACAGTCAAGCAGAGGCTATCTTAGAGTGATTTCATACTGATGTGTGTGGACCATTATCAACGGCATCCACAACGAAGCAAAGTTATTATGTGATTTTCATTGATGACTATTCTCGTAAATGATGGATTTATTTCATGCAGAAGAAGGACCAAAATTTCACAAAGTTTTGTGAGTTCAAAGTTTTGGTTGAGAAAGAGTCAGGGAAGAATATCAAGGCCTTGAGAAGCGACAATGGTGGAGAATATGTCTCTGAAGAGTTTAAGGACTTCTATGCATTGGAAGGAATTAAACAAGAGTTGACGACACCTCATAACCCACAAAAGAATGGGGTGGCCAAGATGAAGAACAAAACTATTGTAGGGGAAACACGGGCAAAGCTGCATGACCAAGGCCTACCACTTCACTTGTAGGCTGAGGCATGAAACACAGCAGTCTATTTGCAGAATAGAAGCCTACATCGCACACTTGGGATGAAGACACCAGAGGAAGCTTTCTTCGGTAAGAGAACAGATGTGGGTCACTTCAGGATCTTTGGCTCATTGACATATTTCCATGTGAAAAAGGATGCATGGAAGAAGCTTGAGCCAACAACAGAGTTGGGGATATCTATGGGGTACACTGATACTCCTCACAACTATTGGGTGTACTTTCCTACCAGTCGGAGGACAGTGGTTCACAGAGATCTCAAGTTTGATGAGCAGAAGGCCATGCAAGTTTCCCTTGAGGGGGAGCTCCAACTATAAGCTATGGAGGAACTCTTGGTTCCTAAGGAGGAGGAGCCTTAGAATTATGTGGAGAAGCCACATGCAGAGGTTCCAGGAGTGGAGACATCCACTCAAACAGAGTCTTCCAAAGATGGATGGAAGCGCACAAGAGAAGATGAAAAATTGTTGAAGGATGCGAGAGAGAATGTGGGAGCACCATTTTCTCAACGCAGACAGAGGAGGTCACCTGAGAGGTACATTGGATAGATGGCCCTTGTTGGGGAATGTGTTGAGACCGAGCCATCTTCCTTCGAGGAAGTAGTGCAGTAGCTGATTTCGGTTGATGCTATGGTGGAGGAGTATGACTCCATAGTTCGTAACAGTGTTTGGGACGTGGTTCCGAGATCGGAGAACAAGTCAATTGTGAGTTCCCGTTGGCTTTAAAAGGTAATTCAAGCTACTGATGATGGGAGAATCATGTTGCTACATTATATTCCGACAGAGGAGCAAGGTGCTAACATTTTGACAAAGGCATTGCCAAAGTGTAAATTCGAGTTCCATAGAGACAAGATCAGGGTGGAAGATAATCCCTTTCTTGTTGAGAGGGAGTGTTGAAATGTGGCAACAAAAATATTCCAATTTAATTTATCCTTGAATTAAATTGTGAATTAAAATCAAATTTAGTCTTAATAGCTACTTGGAAATAATTAATTAAGTTATTTTGACTTAATTAGTTGGAGAAATTCAAGTTAGAAGTCTTTCTGAATTCATGCAAGAGTTATCACTTAAATTAAGGAGATAATATGAGTTATATTTGAGTTGTAATTAGTTAACTCAATTTACTGAGTTAAGTCCAGTTAAATTAGTTCCAAACTGTTTGAGGAACTAATAGAGAGTTAACAGTTAGTTGATGCATGCATGCACTCAATTAGTGTACTCCAGTTAACTGAAGATTCCCTCATCAGAAACTCATGCATGTCTATTCTGAGAAAAACCCAGTTGAGATTAAAGACAAGGACGGTGTACTATCAATTCCATGGCATGCAGTCAAGGAATCATTCCTTGAGGATTGTGCAGTTCTGACAGTGTGTGAGATCAGGTGATCATCCACTTGTTAGATGATTTTTCCACTTGGTTGAAGGAGAATCATCCTAGAGCAACAACACAAGGAAATAGGATCTTGGAGGGTAGAGAGGAAGGCTTGAGAGAAGCCAAGATTTCCTCTGAGAATCTGTGAGGATTGTACTAAGAGTTGGCTAGCTATGAGAGCTAAGGCTTTGTATAATTCCTATGTATTTCCACCTTGTATGATAATACAGATAGTGGGGTTTTTAGCTGAAGATTTCCCCAAAGTATTTTCATGTGTATTGTGCGATTGATTCTTCTTCTTCTTGTTATATTGTTCAACTCGATCTTTAAGCTTCTGCAAATTGATAGTAGAAGTAGGTTATAGTATTCTGCTTTGATTTATATTGCATTATCGGGTTAACCTGCACCAGATTTTCTACAAACTTGTGAAAATGATATTTGTACAATTAGTAGTAATAATAATAATAATAGTACTAGTGTAGTATGTAGCCCTTGTACATATTATATGTGGACTTTTTATTTTGATGGTTCCAAAATGCAGGAGGGCTCTGGATTTGGTTGTGTTTTAATAGACCCACAACAAAGAAAACATCTGATCTCTAGCCGATTGGAATTTGAGTGAACAAATAAAACTACAAAATACAAAGAACTCATCTTGGGATTGCAAAGAGCCATTGACCTCAACATTGCATTTCTCGAAGCAATAGGTGACTCAAAAATTATTGTACAAATTGTATGTGATACCATATATTGTGTGTCACCTCAACTAAAAAGTCACCAATAAGAGGTATCATGTTTGATTTCACATTTCCAAGCTTTTAAAATTATCTTTGTTCCTAGAATCCACAATGCAATTGCGGATGCATTGGAAAATGATGCTTCTAGGTTGTCACTGCTTATGGATGGTTTGTTTCTATAAAAGTTATTTATAAACCATCCATCGTTGATAATATTACTAATTTATGTGTTTTCAATGATGACTAGTAGATACTGCACTTTATGGCGAACACTGATGTATTCAAAGATGTATTTATCGACTAGGCCGAGCATGAGAAGGAATTGTAAGATGTAGCTAGCAAAATCAAATTAAACCTCATGTTGAAGGGTGTGGTATCATTAGAAAAGTTGTATGACTTGCAAAATCGCTTCTGAGGGCCAGTTAATGCAAAGACCCACAACTCAACATTGTTGCACAAGTAGATCAATTTTGGAACAAAAGCAAACATGAAGTTTGTCAATCTTGGTACTTGTTTCACACCACATGAGCGACAAGATTTTATTAATTTATTTAAGAAATACCGAGATGTATTCACATGGACATATGCTGAGCTCAAAACGTATGACACGTGCATTATCCAACATGTAATCCCAATTAAAGAAGGGGCTAAGTTGTTCATACAAAAGATGGAGAAGGTATATATGATGCTTGAGTCTCTCATTCAAAAGGAGTTAAGGAAGCTATTGGATGCTTGGATCATATATAAAGTAACACTTTCAACCTAGGAATCAAACTTGGTTTTAGTAAGGAAGAAGTCTGGGGCAATTCGCTTGTGTGTTGATTTCTGTAAATTGAACCACGCCTCAGACAAAGACAACTACCCTTTGTCATCTATGGAAAAAATATTGCAAATAGAATGAGGGTCAGATATGTTTTCTTTATTAGATGGGTATTCATGATACAACCAGGTTCTAGTCTCAAACCCTGATAGACTTAAAACAACATTCTGCATTAAGTGGGGTACGTTCGCATTCAAGAGAATTCCATTTGGGTTGATTAATATTGGTGCAACGTTTCAATGCGCCATGGACATTGCATTCCGTGGATTGATTGGATAAAGCATGGTGGTCTACCCTGATGATGTTACAATGTTTTCTAAGAATAGATCCAACCACATACACCATTTGCAGAAAATTTCGAGCGACATCGTAAGTACAGGATATCCCTTAATCCCAAAAAGAGTATTTTTGGAGTGTCCAAGGATAATATCTTGGGCCATATCATTTCTAAAAGTGGGATTAAAGTAGACCCAGAGAGGGTCAAAGTAATTATGAAGATTCCCTTCATGGTGAACAAGAAAGCTATGCTGTCCTTCCTGGGGAAAATCAACTTTCTCCGTAAGTTCATCTCTGATTACGCTCAGATTGTCACACTGATACAAGAGATGGTAAAGAAGGATGCAATATACAGATGGGATAAAAAGGAAAAGGACGTGTTTTCCCATATCAAGCAAGCTATCACAGAAGCACCTGCTCTATACAACCTAGATTTTAGCAAATATTTTCTGCTCTAGACCTTTTCTTCTGATATTTCTCTCGTTGATGTGTTTACACAAAAGGATGACAAAAACAACATGCGACCAATATATTTCATGAGCACTAGTCTTCAAGGAATTGAAATCAATTATCTCTCCATCAATAAACAATCTTACGCAGTATAGAAGACGATGAAGCACTTTCGGCCCTATTTGTTGAAAAGTCATTGTATCATCTTTGTTTCGCACCCAACGTTTAGATCATTGTTTATTCAACAAGCACTGGGTGAGAGGAGTGAACTGGATGACCGGTATATAAGAGTGTGAATTAGAGTTCAAACCAGTTCACACAATCAAGGGTCATGGTATATGTTGACTAGCAGCGAAAGAAATGGATGCAAAAGAAGAAGAAGATCCCTATGGATGGGAACAAGAAATCAAAATGTACAATGTAGAGTGAAATTCTCCCACTATTATAAAAAACTCTTGGTAGAATATGTGCGCGAATACCTTGAGCACGAAACCATGCCCTCCCATATATCCACACAACAAAAGAGGGAACTTAGAATCAAAGCATTATTATATCAGTTGTTGCATGGGGTTCTTTTCCGAAAGCACCATAATGGATTATTACTCAGGTGTTTGGAAGCGCATGATTCAAAGAAAGTATTATGTGATCTCCATGATGGACCATTCAGGGGACCTTTTGGCAGGAAACACGACTACACACAAAATCATGCAGGCTTGTTTATATTGGCCCACATTTTTCAAAGATGCTCATGCTTATGCCCACAAGTCTCTAGTATGTCTAAGGTGTGCAGGACGAAACCAGGAGTCAACCGCCCCATTGCAACCTATAGTAGTGGAAGAACCTTTTCAACAGTGGGGATTGGATGTTATTAGAGATCTTTTTTTTCATTCATCGAAGCATCACCACTACATTCTCATTGCCATAGAATACATTACACAGTGTACATAAGCAGTTCCACTTAAGCAGGTGAATGATCAGGAAGTCATCAATTGCCTTCAACAAAATGCCATTTCTAGGTTCAACATTCCTACCTCACTTGTTTTCGATAATGCAACATAATTTTCATTGCTAAAACTCTATGAGTATGCATTAGAAAATAGAATTGTATTGAAGCATTCAACTAATTATTATCCATAGGGGAATGGTATTGATGAGTCCACAAATAAGAACCTCATCTGTATCATCAAAAATACCATATTCTTTGAATAGAGGAACTGTCACTTCACTTTGGTAAATGCTTAATCGGCTAACAAAGTCACGCCAAAGTCCTCTCTGAACACCTCTCCTTACTTCCTGGTGTATGGAAAAGAATTCATCCTCCCTCCTAACATTTACTTTCCCATTCTCCAACTTTCGCGCAAGAATCCCAAGGAAATCCATGCTTATTAGTGCAGTGTAGGATGGGCACTCTTTACAAGTTGCAGGAAGAAAGGCTGAAAGCAAAAGAAAGATTTTCACTCCATGAGAAATGTATCAAGAGGTGGTTCGATAAGAAGTCCGCAGGGAAGAATAAATTTAGTATGGGTGACATAGTCTTGAAGTGGAACAAAGCCCACAAGGATAAAGGCAAACACACCAAGTTTCAATCCATGTGGATTGGACCATTCATAGTTCATGAAAAGCTTGGCCAACACAATATCCTCTTCAATCAATTGACGGGAGGATTAAATCTTTCCCTGTTAATGGCCAATACTTAAAGCATTATTTTGAATTATGATATGGGATTATGCCCTACACTATGTACATAGCCTTTTCTTGTTTGTTTGATTTCATTTTTTGTTTGTGTCATGTAAATAAATGTTGTGTGTCAACGTGTCTCCTAAATTCTTTCTGTGTGGCTGAGTTAAGGAGAGTCTTGTGACATTTCAAATTTTTTTTAACCTTTTATCCATATTTCTTGTGTTGTTTATCTCTTTTGGTCGATGAAGTTCTGAAGGAAAATACGATCCATCTATGAGGAGACTTTTGGTTAAACCTTGAACTTGTGTCTATTAAGGAAAACCTCATGCCCACACTCAGTTTTTATGTTTTCATGTTGTCATGCCTATCCAATTAGTAGAGGAGGAGAAGGGGAAAATATAAATGAGCAAGCATAAATCATAGGTCTATATATGCTTCTTTGAAGGAACAACCTCTTCTACTCTCAATAAGTCGGGATCCCTCTTCCACCATAAAATGAATAAGTGCCAATGCATAGTGCTCCAAATAAATAAATAAATGCAAAAGAAGAGAAAGGATTCTTGCACAGAGAGATGAAGTAAGAAACTCTGCTGGGGTACTGTCCAAGCTCACTTGTAGCGAAGCAATGTTTGTGTTCCTGTAGTGACTCCATCGGGGTGCTGTACAGGCCTGCTGGCAGCGGAGCAACACCAGAGATGAAATAACATACTATGAAAATATTAATTTCGTGAATTTCAGTACCATTCTATTGATGGTGCTGGACCCGCCAACATTATGGGGATCACCCTGGTATGAAGTCCCAACTAGACCTCACACCATTCAATGTGGGAGTCCCATCCAGTACGATGGATCGATTTCCATTATCTTAAGGATTTGCCTCAACTCTTGCTTTCTAGTACAGGAGAGTGGTTCGCTTTTTCTTCGAGAAGTGAGGTTCGTGTGCCTGGTGAATGAAAGTTTACTTATTTCAATGGTTCTTTCACTGTGAGGGGAAGAAGGTGAAGGTGATTTCCAGGTTGAAAGGGATTAGTCCCAACTCGGCTAGGAACACACAACACAAAAGGACATACACAGCTTCTAGTGGAGCAGTCTACTCAGATGCAGAAGTCACAACATACAAGGTAAGATAACACGTACAACACCCATGGAACAGTCTGAACGAGTGCAATGGTTGTTACAGCAAGGTTCATGTGAAAGGTCTATCTGATTTCTGGTAGAGCAGTTGACATGGACGGGACAACATTAACAACATATACAACATATTTCCATTAATAGATTATGCATTACAACAAATGAATCAGTTTAGATGTAGAACATAGGTTAAAGCAACATGCATTACAAGTGTTAAAGATAAGTCTTACAACAAATACAATACATGTATGAAAATGTGCTGGCCTATTAACAGGCTTTTGAATTAAGTGAAAGTTCCAAGACACATCGTTACACCATACATCACTAACCCCATCAGCGCACCGTTGGAGCCACTACTTACTCCTCAAAGAAAAGATTATAGATTCTCTTGGTTTTGTGGGAAGAGTTGAGGTGAAAATTCCTTTCATGTACAAATGAGGGGGGTATTTATAGCCAAGGGTGAAACTGACCCTTGTGGTTGTTCGACTACCCTCATGACCGTTCAACTTCCATGAATTTTTGACTTACATGACTCTATGTTCAATAAGTGGGTCTCTTGGACTTCCACATTACATCACATTGATTGACAACAATCCCATAGTGGAGATGTGGGAAACATGACTCATGACTTGACTCGACATAACTTGACATGACAATGTTGGTACATTTGTGCTGCTGCTGGAGTGCATGTCAAGCTACAATGCTGCTACGAAATGGATGTCTTCATGGTGTATCATAGCTTCACCTCCGCATGGCGAAGTGCATGGAGTCTTCGATGGTCCTTGCTTCGCTTGATAAAGCTTTAGCATGTTGTTACTTACTTTCATGCTAGAAGGCTTGGCAGGCTCACTTGTTTGCCAAGGTGCATGTTCGTCGCGTTCGTCTGCTTCACATGCTTCGTTCGTTCATTCATTGGTGAACCTGTCCATCTGCATGTGCTCCCTTTGTTCATCCTATTCATTTTCTTGACATGTTTGTTTGTGCACTTGTACTTGTAGTCACTCATGACACGACGACATCAAATCTAAAAACCCCTAGTCTACCATGATGCATGATCATTCGGATGCAGGTGACTAGGAGAGGCCGCAGGGTTGTGATGAGGGATGATGGCTCTAGGCAACTGTTGATGAAAATTGTGCAAGAGTCACTAAGGGATGGAGATATACAATCTGAGTCGATAGTGACTGTCTGCAAGATATGGTTCGGCTAGGAGGAAAAATTGCGCAAAGTTTGGGAGGGACAGTCCGGGCTTCAGGAGGGAAAGGCAGGCATGCTCTATGCATTTTCTAGAATGAATAGTCAGTAGGGGCTGGACAACCAGATTTGCGCAATTTTCTAAAGGAATGGGCCAGGTTGCATGTAGGGTCAACAGGCAGGGATTGCGTAGTTTTTCTAGGGATCTGCTTGGGAGACTGGTAGCCAGAACTGTGAAATTCCTAGAGGGAATTTCCAGTTGGCTACTGGGGTCACTAGCAGCCAAAACTACGCAATTCCTAGAGGGAACTTCTAGTTAGTTGCTGGGGTCACTAGCAGCCAAAACTGTGCAATTACAAGAGGGAACTGGCAGTTGGCTGCTAGGGTCACTGGCAGCCAAAACTACGCAATTCCTAGAGGGAACAGGCAGTTTGTTGCTCTGTCACTGGCAGCAGATACTGCGTAATTCCTGGAGGGAACATGCAGTCCGCTGCTAGGAGCTGCTGGTTGGGAAAACTGTACTAAGGCCGGGAGGCCAAAAATTTTGATCTACGCTAACTAATGTGCAATAGAAGTACTGCTCATGAGCACTGCACAATTTCTAAGATGAATAGTCAGTCGACTGTCCAGATGATTGAATGGGAAAACTACGCAATTTTCTAAAGGATACAGGGACGGGCACTTGGTGCCTATCTAGCTTGTCCGCGCAATATCCTCAGTCAGTTGAACGGGTGAGGTCAATGGCCTCTACGCAAATTTTGAGGGGAGTTAGTCCCGAGGTGACTACCGGGTCCGACTGTCTAGGTGGCTAGCATGAGATTTGATTGAGTTGCTTGCGGGCAGTGCAACTTGAAAGGACTAGCTTGGTGCTTCTGCGTTGTTTTAGTTGAAATTCAATCAAATCGAAATTAGGGTGATGGTCCAACTCTTAGTGAGGAGTCTGGTCATCAAAGCTTCAACAAAAATGACTAAGTGTGTGAACAGTCGAAAGATGCATAGGTGATCATACAAACACACACTCGCACCACTTGACGATGAAATGACCAAACCATCAAGATACACATGTTCAACATGACTAACCAATGGTGCAAGCGACAAGCGTGACACTTGTGGTTAATTTTTCATGATCGAGACGACGCTTGCACAACAGTGAATGTGACTCCATGTTGAGTGCGACAGATGATTTCATGGGGAACACAACAAACACATACGAAGAAAATACTTTGAGCATAACTAGAACACGGTTGCAAGCATGACTTAGACATCAACATGCAAGGACTTGAATGCAATAAACAATTAAGGTGAATGTAAAGACTCACACGAGCTCATGGAGTGAACCCGAGTGTGTGTGCAGTCATCAAGTGAAACTCTTCAAGGGAGGCTCCAAAATTGATGCAGGCCAAAATTTTGGAGGGTGGTTGTAGTCGCTACAACACCTTCCCAACTTAAAACTTTGTGATATCGTTGAATCTTATGATGTGCTCAACTGAGAAAGGTATAGAGGGGACCATGTTTATTCACTGGGTAAGTGGGGAGACAAAAGTAGTCTACATGATGAATCAATACTCCCCGAAGAACCAAGACCCTGCACATAAGAGTTAACCAAGACAAATAAGTTGGAATTCTACCATTGTGTCACCAAGTGTCATTGCTGCTAGAACACCCTAAAATTTTTGGCTTACGCTCAATTTTGAAGCCTTCCTTGGTCTTTCACATTTTCATCGCAAACTTTGAAATTCATTCCATGTGTTTTCTTGAGGAGTTTTTTTCCCCTTTGCAAAATAGGAAAAATGTTGTCTTTTCACATGTTAGTTGTCACATCATGTATATAAGAATTTTATCGTTGTTTCAAGAGGTCACCTTTGTGTAAATGAGTTTTTCTAACCATGTAAAGATTCGTCACACTCATTTCAAAAATTTTAAGCATTGTCACACAAGTGTCATCACAGTTTTCGCAAAGTGTATCTAAGTGTCACACTTGTCGTAAGTTGTCCTAAAGCTATCGCACAGAGGGAAATGAAGCATCATTGTATTGGCTCATGGTATTGTAATAAATCCTATTAACAAGTTAATAATATCTATGGAAAAGTGGACGCCAATATCCATGGTTAAACATATTGTTAGATTGTAAGTTTGTGTGCTTATTAAATAAATTTAAATATGGTTACATAATCATTATTCTATTTTATAAGATAAAATGGATCTTAACTTATGGTTGCTACTTATATACTTTAATGTAATATGTATATTATGCTTTTTTTAATCTAAAAATTTACTCGTAATTGTCTTAATAAAAACAAAATTACAATGTAACAAATTTATATTTTATTATTTTATTACTTTTAACTTTTCGGACACTATAACATCTCCCTTGGGATCTATATTAATTTTAACGGACACGTAGATATTTTCCAATTTACATATTATAAATTGGACATATATAAATTCAACATATTAAGCGGATATGTAATTTTTTTTACAAACTTTCTTACATTACATCTACACATTACCCTTATACTGGGTTATCTGGGTGTAAAGATATAAAAGTAGTTATAAATTAAGATCCATTTTACCATATAAACTAAAATAATAATTTTGTAACCGTATTTAAATTTCATTAATAAGCACATAAAACCTTAATACTTACAAAATAGCAAGATTTTTTAGCCATGGATATTAGCATTGTCACAAGTATTACAATATTCAATATGGATTTCCTTTGATTGAACCTTCTCCTTGACAAAATGAAACTGAGTATCAATATGCTTTGTGTTTTTATGAAACACTCGATTATTTTCCAGTTTGATGGAGCTCTAGTTGTCACATTTGATAACTGTTAAAACATTTTGTTCTTCTCCAGCATCATGGAGAAGTCTTCTCAACCAAACTACTTCATATTTTGTTGCACACATTGCTTGATACTTAGCTTCTACTGAAGAAAAGGATACCATGTTCTGCTTTTTGCTACTCCATGCAATGACCCCAGACCCATTGCTGAATGCATAGCCTATTATGGATTGTCTGTCATCTACATTTCCAACCCAAATGAAGTTTGAAAAACTTGTCAGTTTAACATCAAACAAATCAGTATATTTAATGCCAAAGTCTAAGGTTCCTTGAAGATACCCCAAGATGCCTTTTGTTGCAACCCGATGACTCTCAAGAGGCTTTGACATGAATTGGCTCAATAAATTGACTGCATAAGCCAAATCTGGCATATTTGTAGTAAAGTAGATTAGACTCCCAACCAACTGTCTATACAATGTTGCATCTACCTTCTTAGAACCATCATTACTCTGAAGTTTGATATTCTGTTGTAAAGGTACTACTCCAACTTTGCACTGATCCATTTTGAACTTTTTCAGTAAACTCCTGACATACTTACCTACTGATAGAAAAATATGGCCATAATCCCTCCAGACTTCAAGACCCAAATAGTAGTGTAGCTCTCCAAGGTCTTTCCTATCAAAAACCTGTGACATCTGCTCTTTGATTTCTTTGATGAGTTCATCAGCATTTCCTGTAATGATAAGATCATCTACATATAAAGAAATCAAAACAATTTTCCCCTCTTTATTAAACACAGTATATAGATTAGGGTCATTCTTGCTTCTTTTATAACTATGCTATGGGAAAATAAATCAATTTTATCATACCATGACCTGGGTGCTTGTTTTAGTCCATACAATGCTTTCTTCAATTTACAA
This sequence comes from Pinus tabuliformis, assembly GCA_031772625.1. Taxonomy (NCBI): domain Eukaryota; kingdom Viridiplantae; phylum Streptophyta; class Pinopsida; order Pinales; family Pinaceae; genus Pinus; species Pinus tabuliformis. The sequence goes on along the minus strand of CM062816.1, from coordinate 1,972,320,032 downwards.
ACTAAATGTTCTTCCCCCTGTTTAACAAACCCTTCAGGGTGCACTAAATACACTTCTTCTTTTAATTCTCCATTTAAAAATACAGATTTCACATCTAGTTGGTGTATCATCCAATTATGTTTGGTAGCTAAAGAAATTAACATTCTGATTGTGTTTAATTTGGCTACAGCGGCGAAAGTTTCCTCATAGTCTATACCTTATACCAACCTAGCTTTATATTTGTCTATACTCCCATCCACTTTAAATTTAGGTTTGTATAACCATTTGCAACATATGGGTTGTTTGCCTTTAGGTAATTCAACTAGATCCCAGGTTTTTTTTTTTTTTTTTTTAAGTATTGACTCATATTCCTCTTCCATCGCTGCCCTCCATTAACTATATTGACTAGCTTCTTTATAATTAGAAGGTTCAACAACATTTAGCATACTAGTTATAGGAGCATGATCCCTATATCTTGTTGGGAACTGAATTTGTCTACCTGATCTCTTGAGTGGTGGCGTGGCTTCAAATCTGTTTTGATCATCCCTTGGTGGACCTGGCTTGGCGACTGCATCTGTACCATCCATTTCTTCCTTTTTCTGTTGTTGCTTCTCATGGTTGTCCCCTGTTTCATCACTCCCTTCTTCCATCAGCAAAGGCATGTGCCACTCTTCATTGGCACTATCATGAAATACTACATCTCTACTTACAAAGACTTTATGAGTAGAGGAATTAAACAATTTATAAGCTTTAAACTTTGTACAATACCCAACAAAAATGCATTAATGGCATTTGAATCTAGTTTCTTCCTATCCTCCTTTGGAACATGAGAAAAAGCTTTGGAGCCAAAAAATATTAAATGATTAATTGCAGGCTTAAAACCTAGTAAGCTTCGAAAGGAGTTTTAAAATCAATACTTTTTGTTGGACTCCTATTATTCAAATATATTGCATTATTTATTGTTTCTGCCCAAAATACATTAGAAATATTATTACCTTTTAACATGTCAGGAGCACACTCCACAAGGGTTTTGTTTTTCATCTCTGCAACCCCATTATGTTGAGGAGTGTGGGGTACTATGAACTACTGAAGTATTCCATGGTTTTTGTAGTTATGAAACCAACCTTCTTGTATTCTCCCCCTTGGTCTGAGCACAAAATTTTGATGAATTTCCCTATCTGCTTCTCAATCATGCTTTTGAATTCTTTAAAGTATTCAACAATATGACTCTTTTTTATGAGAAAATATACCCATGTAAATCTCATACGGTCATCAACAAATAGTAAGAAATAATAGGCACCTCCAATGACCTCATCTGCATTGGCCCACATAAATCAGTGTACACTTGCTCTAGTATATCTCTCTTCTTTCTATCTAAATTTGTAGGAAACTCATCTCTGTGCATCTTCCCAAGAGCACATGCTTCACAATCAACATGAACATTCTTTAAAATAGGGAGACCATTGACCATACCTTGTTTTTGAAGTAGCAACAGGTCATTGAAATCAATATGGCCGAAACTTTGATGCCATAAGTATTCTGCAGTCATAGCTGATGATGTCAATGCTTGGTGTGGTGCACTTCTCACTTTCATATTGTATAAAGCTCCCACTTGAACACCTGATGCAATTGGCTTCATGCGATCCAACAAACCTTTAAGAACACAATATCACTTAAAAAATTCTACTTTAAGATTCTGATTCTGTTATCATAGAAAAAAGATCAAATTATTTTTTATTCCGGGTACATACATTACATTTTGAATATGTCTAATATTTCCATTAGGAAATACGATAGGAACATTACCATACCCTTTGATTTGGTACCCTCTATCATCGCCAAGATAGATGTTTAGTCCACTACTGATCTCTTTGAAATTTTCAAACCAATGCTTATTACCTGTCATGTGGGTGGAAGCTCCTGAGTCCACAAACCAAGTTTCTACTTCATCATCCTCAACAGAAAATATAGAATCAGATACGAACAATCTGAGATTCTGATTCTAATCTTCATCAGCAAAATGACCTGCAGGCTTCTTGTGTCTTTGTAGACCTTCATCAAACTTCTTCTTCTGGCAATATCTTGATATATGACCAGCTCTACTACAATAAAAACATTTGGTTGCTGAATCACTTCTATTTTAAGACATACCTTGCGATGGAGGTGGCTTTCTTTGTGGCATTCCTCCACTTTTTTGTCCTGCATTTTCCTTCCGTTTGAAGGGCTTCTTCTTCGCCATTAAAGGAAGATCTGAACTCTGGGGTTTGAGAGTCATCCTCCTTTCCTCCTCCTTCATTAGGATCCCAGTCAATTCTTCAAACTTAGGGGCTTTCTCTCTCACATTCAAGCTAGTGATAAACATGTGATAGTCGTCATATCATTCATGGTAATCGTGACCAGATTAGTGTCTAACATTGTTTCATCAATGTCGGCTAGCTTATTTTTGAGCTCCTTGATCCGAGAGATGAACGTTGCTATTGATTCATTTTCTTCCATTTTAATGGATAGAACCTTGCTCTTTAGAAACAACAGGCGATTTGTGTTCTTGATATCGTACAAGTCCTTCAGAGTTGTCCAGATGTTTGTTACAGATTTACATTATCAGATATGAGGAATAATGAAATCTTTCACAAAAAATTTAAGCAACACCTTCACTTTATTCTCCTGCTTTTCCTAGTCCTTGATTTTTGTTGTTGTTCCTCCTTCAACTCATCACTGCTTGCAATCGCCAATGAGTTTTTCCCCTCAAGAAGGGTCTGCAACTTGAATTTCCAATTAGAATAATTGGATCCATCGATCTTATTTCTCTCATTCAGGTACGCCTCTTCCATCTAGTTATTCATCTTGACACTTAAAAAAAAAATTCCAACCTCCAGTAATTAAAAAACCAGATCCACAAACGGCGATCTCAAGACACCTTCTCAAAAAGAAAATACAATCTTGAATGCACAAGACAATATGATCACTTTTCCTCTGCACCCAATGCTTCAAAAAAAATTTGGATCCCCTTTAAACATAAACCCCTTTCACAAAGAAATCCCCCTTTTTTAAAAGGAATAAAAACTTTCAGGCATTTAAATGTTTCTCTTCCTTTGTTAAAAATATTCAATAAAAGAAATACAACAACCCTACCAGCAATGCTGATCACAATGCCGACGACACCAATAATTCACCAGCTCTCTACCACTGCTACAATGTGGCTCCAAGTCCATCAATCAAGATATGATCTATTTCAATAGCACAATGCAACAACCTATTCACATCAACACGATGCAACAACCTATTCAGCTCCTCTACACGATTCCACCAACAGCTGCTCAGCACGCTCACGTTGGTCAAGGCCACCAGTATGCAGCTCTAAAAGTACGCAGATCTTCTTACACATAGATATTTATGATCTGCTCCACGATCTGCTCAATTTTGCAGCAGACCTTGCTCTTTTCGCAGCTCCTCTCCACGCAAGCAGCCACCAATTTTCACCAATCCACAACACGCAACGCAGATCTCGACTCCACAATTACCAGCAAATCTTAATGCCACTGGCTTATTGCCACAAGCAGCAACAACCTATTCACAACGTATCCACAAATCTGCCTCTTCTTCACTGTCGACGCGTAGTCCACTAAGACACAGTCACGATCTGTTATGACGCTCACACTTCTTGCATCATATGATGCTAAGACAAAGATGCAACAAATCTTTGATCTCTCATGCAGCGAGCTCAACTCGACGCTCAACAAGGGTTCACGAGCCTGTCAATGTCTACTCGACCCTCATGCAACACTCTGGGCCGCTTGATTAACAAACGTGATAGTCGACAGGTCTAGTCCACCTCACTTGTCAACTTCAACGCCCATTCGATGGTAAAATCCGCGCTAATACCCCACGCTGATTAAAATCGGTAAGGAAATGGCCAACAATGCATTTTCCTTTCCTAATCACACACTGATCAACACTCTTCTTCCTCAAGGAGGAGCATTGATATGAATAATCTCACGAAAAACCAAAAAAATCTTGTGTTTGGCCTCCTCACCACAGGAGGCATTCTTCACACCAGCCTTCAGGGGCCACCTCTCTTCTGCCACCTAGACACCCACTCAACTATCAAAGCACATTACTTTGAATCACCAACCCTGGACCTCTGATACCATGATACCATGATACCATGTTAAAAATTGAAGGACTCAAATTTATTGATCAAACTGGGCAATTCAGAGGCAGTTTTTTTCTTTCCCCAAATAATTTTATAAAGTTTAATATTTTTTAACATTATTTTTTTCCCAAATAATTTATATAAAGTTTAATATTTTTTCTATCAATTAAATATTATGTATTCTAGCTATTTTTATATAAACCTAAAAAAGTTTGGGAATTAGATTTTATAAGTTTAAATTATTTTAAGTATGTTTTGGAATCTTGATATTTGATGTTTGTTGTTTTCATTAAAAAATAACTTAGATCTTGAAATCTAGTCGTTCCCTCATCAAATGTAGTCGTTATCTGGATATTCTGCCCGATCTATTTATATTGCATAGCAAGATCTGCTCATTCAACTTGTCCTGACGATGAACCACACTGGTTGGTTCGAAACGCGTCGATAAAAATTGTCTCTATGTGATTTTCACTGAAGATTCTTCTCTAAATTGATATGGATCACAGAAGCCTAAATTCAATAATAGAATATATTCATCATTAGGTCCAAAATAATTTATAAAACTACAATTTATTCATAATTAGCTCCAAAATAATTTATATTACTAAATAGTTTTGTTTTTTATGATTATTTTCTTTAAAATATTTTTTATTGGAAAATTTGTTTATGTAATTAGTGTTATCAAATCCACTTCACACCCATTTTATTTATTTCTACTTTTAATACTTACCACTTTGAACATTAGGCTACGAAGATTAGCATTACATTTTCTATTTTAATTAACCTTTATAAATAAAGTGTCTAATTAACCATTGATGTGTTTATAACCATAGACTCTCCATGTTTGTTGTTATTCCACTTTATGCTAGCTACATATCTTCATTCAATGATAATGTGTTTCTCGTTGACATTATATGGCATTGCATAAAGAACTTCAACTATATTTTGTAGTCGAGCTTGGTATGTTAAGTTAATATGAGGGTCTTGTGACTCCAACTAGCATCCACCAACTTATCTCTTTTTATTTGTTGCATATAATTTTCCTTAGGGAATTTAACTCTTCACATGCCTTCTTGTAACGAGGACTTTCTCTTACAATGTTAGAACTCTTTCTAGGTAGATTACCTTTAGCTTTGAAGTTTAATAGTTCTATTATTTTTTTTGAATTCTTCTTCCGCAAAGTAATTCGACTGTAGAGAGGTCTGTTCCCTTGGTTGATTATTTCATTGGTTTAGTCATTCAAGAGAGACCTTGGCCTCTATTCCAAGATTTACTATTGAAGTTATTCGGTTTTGGCTATGCGACAGGCCAACCCTCATACAATTCTCTCATATTAACAAGTTCTTTGGGCTTACACTTAGCCAAATGTAGCTTTCCTTTTATTATTGTTTAGAAATTTGTGTAACCAGAGAGCCTCGAGCCCTTAGGTATTGAGAGTTTTTTGGTTCTCTGAAACCTAACAATTAGCTTGTAATTTGTACTTCGAAGTAACTCTTTGGTTTTCTTAAATATGGATGGCTCCCATGGAGGGTCTTGCCAAAACTACTTGTTTATTTAAGGAACATACACTATATATTTTTTAATTAGCTTCCACTTAAGATTGATTTCTTAAAAATATTTTGTTTGTTTTTTCTCGACGCAGAGTTATTTTTGTAACCCTAACCCTAGGGTACAATATGACAAATGAGTGTTTGTGTTAAAAGTTTTCCATTAGAAAGTATTTTTGTAATAGGAAATAGTTTTCCAGATTGTTGTTGGCATTTAGCTAGTGTTTGTAACCAACTATTCTCGCATGGCTATATAAATATTGTGCTTCCCACTAGGGTTTTAGATCTATTTTGTAATGTTTGGATGTTATGAGACAATATTAATTTCCTTCATGTTATTTTTGGTAGTTAGAAGTTCTTGGTTAGCATTGGTCCTAATTTTAATGTATATCTGCTTGTATGTATGTGGCATTGTTGTAACTTTCTTTTCAATGTTTCTTTTCGTTAAACTATGTAGCATGTACATAATCCTTTATAGGAATTTTTCTACGGAAAAAAAAATTGTTTCATAGTTCTCTGGAGTGTGTACTTTACTCAGTTATTGTTTTTCTGTGAGTTTGAAAACTCAACATTATAAATGGTTTACTTATTTTTGTAAATTTTCTTTTAAGAATTCCTTACCAGTCTCACAAGGGTACACATGCCTAGTTCTTCAATGTGAACCTTTGATGCATTAATGATATATATACTACCTTCGTAGGAATTTTATTATTTTTAATAAATTTTATAGAGGTTCATTTACTTGGTTATTATGATGTTTTAATACTTAGTGGAAAGAAGTTCACATGTCCCAGTTTCATTACTATTTTCTTCTCAAGTGGAAATCACATATTTATTTGATTATAATTGTTTTCACAAATATGTTACTTGTTTGTTTACCATACTATAAAGTCATATGTTCATGTGGAAAGTGTTACATTGGTGAGACATGACGATATTTTAAAATTAGACTAACAGGACATGTCGCAGACATAAAAAATGGTAGAACTCGATCCTTAGCCTTGGCAGAGCATTCTGAAAAAACTTTTCACTACATATGTCTTGAAAACACTAGAGTTATCTCCAATGAAAACTGTAAATATAAACGAAAAGTACGGGAAGCCCTTGAAATTTTAAAACATCCTCACAATATCAGTAGAGATGGGGGTTTGGAAGTAAGCAGGAACTGGATCCCTTACTCTCTCAGGATCATACTTCGGTATCTACCTCTCCCCACTAACCTACCTATCTCCCTTTTCCTGACCTTTCCTCTTGCACTTTCAATTTCTTTAGGCACCTTTTCCTCCTTCCCCTCTTTACCCTCATCCTACAACTTTTCCATCATCCCCCTCTATAATTAATCTTTGCCCCTTAAATTTTTATCACCCTCTCCCCCTTTATGATCCACTTTCATTTATTCCGCTTCTTTTTAACCCTCCCTCATCATTCTACTAATCAAATTTTGTGGTTTCCATGGATTAATAATAATAGTTTTATTGCTAGTGACATTAATTATCTTGTTAATAGTAGTAATTAACATTATTACTATTAAAACTATAATTAATATTAATAAAATAATATTATTAACCTATGGCTTGTTATTATTATTCTTAATAAAATATTATATTAAACAAAATATATCCTTAAAATTCTAATTATCTTATTAAAATTCTTTTCTATAAATAAACCTAGTTAATTTTATAAATTAACTCAATCAATTTACATCATTAAATAAACTTTATGACCTCAAAAATATCATTGGCAATTAAATATAACAATATAAATATAATTGGAAATTATTTAGGGCTATAAAATTATAATTGAAAATAAAAATGAAATAAAAACACATTTAATTATCCTATTATAAAATTCCATTCTTTAAAACTAACCAATGTAAAATTTTATAAATTAACTTAATCTATTTATATTATTAAATCACCTTTAATATTATTAACATTAATAAGATAATTGTAATTTAAAATAAAGCAATAAAAATAAAAATGAAAAGTTTTAAGAATAATATTTTTATCTTGTTTTTCAGTTACTTTGGTTAGGTCTACTGGTCGGCACTTTTTCTTCTTCCAATATTTCCCTCTATATTTATCTCATCATTTCTCTTCTCTTCTTTGCAAGTTTTTGATGATGATGAGTCATGGTATTGACTCGAAACGTCGAATTAAAAATGAATATTGTGGATTCCTTGAAGTCTCAAAATCAAAATCCTCACCATAGAAACCTACAAACTCTAATTAACACCCTATATGGAAGGGATTGTTGGTCTGAGATTTGTAATCTTGAAAAAATTTTGGTTAAGATTCAAAGAAGAGAAGCAAATCTGTTCTTTCTTAAGCATTGCCGTGATTTTAACCTTATTCCTTCCTTCGCCTTTGTTAAGCATAGACTTTGCAGCTAGCATAACCAAAGAGCTTTCGACCGACTAAGTTTGTCCTTGATTCGCCATGAAATTCGAGGAACCAAATTCACGCTTAATATCCTGTCACCCACTACATTCAAAATCCATTTGAAGCTTGCGAGCACAATTCGACATGACCTTTGGGATATTATCAATACCACAACAAATTTTAAAGTAGAAAAAGAATGGTGTTAGGCATGAGAGAAACAAAATAAAAAGATAAATAAGTTAAAGACACGGTGTTTGGGTTATCAAAATTCCATCGCAAATACAAACGCAGAATTGGGGAGGTCAGAACTCGGTATGAAAATTAGTCTGTTCCTAAGAAACCATTGGAGAAACCTTTCTTGCAGATTGTCACAGACCTTGAACACTGAATTTTATGTAACAGAGGATGTTAATAATAGCATAAATCCAAGATCTTCATAATACTATACAGTATATAGCTCCAACAACCAACATTATAATGATGACATCGATAACAGTCCTTCAGAGATACATCGTTGCAGCAACACGGGTGCACTTAATTGCGTGAGAGACCAAAATTTGATTATAAATATTGAACAAGATTCCATAAATCCTACAACAAGAGTACACTCCAATGAGAATAACGAAATTAGTTATGGAATGCCACGTCCTTCAGTGATCCATGACTACAGTAGCACTGATATCCATACTTGCGTGAGCTCCATATCGAATGACCAAAACTCGACTATAGATAAACCAGACTCCATAAACAACAATTGAATTAACATGAAAATTGATTTAAATGGTGAGGTAAATAATAATATTTTTGTTGTTGCCCCCCCACATTTAGGTGATTAACCTTTGCAACAATAAAATAGTCGTTACCTGATTGAGCTCCATAACATACCAAAATTTGATTATAAATATTGAATAATATTCCATAAACGTTGCAACAGGAGTACACTCCAATGAAAATAACAATATCATGCCACATCCTTCAGTGATCCATGGCTGCAGTAGCACGGATACCCATACCTGTGTGAGCTCCATATCGAAAAACCTAAACTCGTCTATAGATAAACTGATCTCCATAAACAACAGTCGAATTAACAGGAAAATTAATTTAAATGACGCGATAAATAATAATAGTTTGGTTGTTGCCCCTAACATTTAGGTGGTTGATAATCAAGAAGAACTGTACCTTGGCCTTTCCTCTAGCTTTTGCAACAATAAAAAAGTCGTTAACATCTCATCGTATGAATTAAATAAAGTCGAGATGGAAGTCCTTAATAAAGGACTAAATTTTTCCATCGCCCCTAAACACATTCCTTATGAAGAAATCATTTGTAATCTTGAAGATGGAATTCAAGCTCTAGCAGAGGAGGACAAAGAACAAGTTAGATAGGATTGTGTTGTCATTTTAAGAAAAGCTAGACCTCCGAAGGGTAATTTAAACTATGAGCAGCTAAATACCCTAAAAAGTTTGAGAAATAATGAAAACATTGTCATCCTTAGAGATGATAAAGGAGGGGTGACTGTGGTTATGGATAAAGACGAATAGACCACCAAAATGAAAGATCATTTTTATAACAGTGGTAGTTACATGAAGCTCAAAGATAACCCCATTTCCAAAATCACTAGAATTGTTAAAAAAACCATTAGAAACTTTAACCTAGATGAAAAAGTGAAAATTGATTGTCTCCTGATAGTGAAATCACCCCTCGAATTTATGGAGCACCAAAAATCCACAAAGAAGGTGCCCCCTTCCGACCTATTGTAAACACTATTGAAGCACCCACATATGAATTGGAAAAACATGTTGCTAGCATCGTGGCCCCTCTTGTGGCCAATACTAGCTCATTCATTATAGATTCTAACCACTATGTTGAATTCATTAAAGAAGGAAATATGGATCTTGGCGATAAGATTGTAATTTTTGATGTTGTCCAACTATTCACAAATATCCCTTTGGAGGAAGCTATACAAGTTGTAAAATAAGTCACATACCCACAAACCACAAAACTCACTGAAATATGTCCAAGCTCCACTTTCTTCACCTTCTAGGGTGAATTCTTTGAACAAACAACAAGAGTAGCTATCGGATCTCCGCTATCCCCCATAGTAGCTAACCTCTTTATGGATAAATTTGAGAAGAAAACTCTTGACACTGCCCCATTAAAACCTAAATTCTGGATTAGGTTTGGAGATGACACAAGCATCAATTGGCCACATGGTGACAAGGAATTAAGTAACTTTCTAGATCACCTAAATAACATATCGAATGACATCAAGTTTACAATGGAGGTTGAAGAAAAAAAAAAAACCATTCCTTGACATTTTCCTCATAAGAAATGAAGATGGATCACTAGGACACAAGGTGTTTAGAAAGAAAGCGAACACTGATAACTATCTACATGTTGACTCTCACCATCACCCTACTTAAAAAATGGGTGTTCTTAGGACTCTCTTCACAAGGGCTTTCAAAATATCGGAGACTTCTGATACAGAAGAAGAAATCAAATATTTAAAGAAGGTCTTTGAAAGCATTGGATACAAAAAGTTGGACATCATCAAAAGCATTAGTAAAGCTAGATCCAAAAATAAAGACAAACAAACTATGACTAACACCCAAGTTACCAACAGAAGGGCATATCTTCCATACATTCAAGGAGTCACTAACAAGATGGTTAGGGTTCTAAAAAAGGACATTAAAACCTGTTTCAAACCAATGTTAACCATTAGAAAAAGAATGAGATCTGTCAAAGACAACCTTGATCACCTCCAACAAAAGGGAGTCTATAAAGTCATATGTTCATGTGGAAAGTGTTACATTGGTGAGACAAGAAAATCTTTCAAAATTAGACTAGAAGATCATGGTGCAAACATAAAGAATGGCAGAACTCGTTCCTTAGCCTTGACAGATCATTCAGAAAAAAAACATGTCACCATACATGTCTTGAAAACACCAAAGTTATCTGCAATGAAAACCATAAATATAAACGAAAAGTACAGGAATCCCTTGAAATTATAAAACATCCTCACAATATCAATAGAGATGGGAGTTTGGAAGTAAGAAGGAATTGGATTCCCTTACTCTCTCAGGATCATACTTTGTGATCTCCCTCTCCCCACAAACCTACTTATCTCCCCTGGCTTGACCTTTCCCCTTGCACTTTCAATTTCTCTAGACACCTTTTCCTCCTTCTCCTCTTTACCCTCATCCTACAACTTTTCCATCATCACCCCTTCCCCCCTATAATTAAGCTAAGCCCCTTAAATTTTTATCAACCTCTCCCTCCTTATGATCCACTTTCATTTATTCGCTTCTTTTTAACCCTCCCTCATCATTCTGCTAATCAAATTTTGTGGTTTCCATATATTAATAATAATAGTTTTACTGCTAGTAACATTAATTATCTTGTTAATAATAGTAATTAACATTATTACTATTAACACTATAATTGATACTAATAAAACAATATTATTATTAACTTGTGGCCTATTATTGTTATTATTCTTAATAAAATATTATATTAAATCACATATACCCTTAAAATTCTTATTATCTTAGTAAAATTGTTTTCTATAAATAAACCTAGTTAATTTTATAAATTAACTCAATCAATTTACATCATTAAATAAAATTTATGACCTCAAAAATATAATTGGCAATTAAATATAACAATATAAATATAAATGGAAATTATTTAGGGCTATAAAATTATAATTGAAAATAAAAATACATCTAATTATCCTATTATAAAATTCCATTCTTTAAAACAAACCAAAGTAAAATTTTATAAATTAATTTTATCTATTTATATTATTAAATCACCTTTAATATTATTAACGTTAATAAGATAATTGCAATTTAAAATAAAGCAATAAAAATAATAAAAATTGAAAATAAAAATGAAAAATTTTAAAAACAATATTTTTATCTTGTTTTTTCAGTTAAAATGGTTAGGTCTGTTGGTCAGCTCTTTTCCTTCTTCCCGTATTTCGCTCTATATTTATCTCATCCTTTCTCTTCTATTCTTTGTAGGTTTTTCCTGATGACGAATCATGGTATTGACTCAAAACGTTGAATTAAAAATGAACACTGTGGATGCTCCAAAGTCTTAAAATCAAAATCCTCACCACAGAAACCTACAAACTCTAACTAACTCTTACTATTATTATTATTTTCAATCCAAGGTCGGTTGAGACCTGATCCTTTAGGACCTACCTTGACCCACTGGACTTCACTTGTTATATCATACAGAATATGATATGCTCTCTAGACAAGATTCCAATAGAAATAACATGTTCTTTTATTATTATTATTATTATTATATTAGTTATTCTTCTAGATGTTCTTTCATATGTTCATCTCTTTATTAGGAGGACCATATGTTCATCTCTTTATTAGGAGGACCATAAGGTTGTAACTTTCTTTTTGATGCTTCTTTCGTTAAACTGTGTAGCATGTACATAATCCTTTATAGGAATTTTTCTTCGGTAAAACTTGTTTCATAGTTCTCTGTAGTGTGTACTTTACTCATTTATTGTTTTTCTATGAGTTTGACAACTCGACAATATAAATGGTTTACTTCTTTTTGTAATTTTCATTTTAAGAATTCCTTACCAGTCTCACAAGGGTACACAAGCTTAGTTCTTCGATGTGAGCCTCTGATGCATTAATGATATATATCCTACATTCAGAGGACTTTTATTACTATTAATAACTTTTACAAAGGTTAATTTACTTGGTTATCATGATATTTTAATACCCAGTGGAAAGAAGTTCACATGTTCGAGTTTTGTTACTATTTTCTTTTAAAGTGGAAATCACATATTTATTTGATTATAATTATTTTCGCAAATCTATTTCTTGTTTGTCTATCACACTTCCGATAACTCTTATTATTATTATTGTCAATCCAAGTTCGGTTGGGACCTGACCCTTTAGGGACCTGGCTTGGCCCACTAAACTTTACTTATTATATCATACGGAATATGGATTGTTTTGTGGACAAGCTTCCAACATAACTAACGTGTTCTTTTATTATTATTATTATTATATTAGTTTTTCTTGTAGATGCTCTTTCATCTGTTCAGCGCTTTATTAGGATGACCATAAGGTTTCTTTACAAGGATTCCAACACCTTTTCATGGTCAGTGTTTCTTTTCTGAAAGGGAATATATATACATGCTAAAACCATTCAACCAAAAATAATTTCACAGTATAGACAAATACAATCATTCCTTTTCATAACATAAATAACACAAACATTTGCAAGAACTTTACTATTCCCCATAATTATTAGTAGAAAATAAAGGTTCAATAGAAGAACATTTAGGGATTACCAATCCATTGTCTTTCCCTTTCAGAATTTATTAAGTTCTCAACAGTCTTTAAATTTCCACACATTTACATAGACCACAACAATTTCATAAAATCACAACATTTACAGAAACAACATAAGTTTTAGAACATTAAATGCACTTATCTATATTGGTGTAGATAGTCAAGGAATTCAACCAGGAGATAGATCACTTCTCCCAACCAATGAGATTAGTCCTCTCAACCAATTCTCCCGCCAAGCCTTTTCAGTTCTAGAACAGTATATGGTCAATGACCTATTAAGGTTTGTTCTTTGGCATCAAAACTACCCAATCTAGCTAAGAGCTCATAGATTCGCAAGTCTGTGTCAGGGCTTCCACTGGCTCTCAGTCTAGCTCAAGAGTTAAGAATACCCTTCTTGAAGCATCATACCTCACCTTAACAACATCCTATTCAAGGTTTCAATCTCTTTTTTTTTCCTCCATTATGCCTCCATCCTTTCCTCCTTCCTTCCTTGGCTCCTATTCCCACTAAGATGTTTTATCTCTAGGGAGGGAGGATGTAACTGTCCTCTACCTGTCTGGTAAATGAAAATTTTCATCTAGGGTATTTTCCCGTGAATTCCAAGGCTTTTCATGGCCCTTTTGTTTAAATAAATTACAATCAAACTTTCAGGCATTTAATTTTCTCACTAGACTTTTCACCCAATCCAATATTTACTAAGTCTTGTGCGGTAAAAGTATATAACATAATATTTATAGTAATTAGGGGTGTTACATCTCTCCCCCTTATGTGAAACATTGTCTCTGGTGTTCATTCTTACCCTTGGAACAAGTCAGGATATGTTTCTCACATAAATCTTTCATCCTTCTAGGTGGCCTCTTCTATGCTAAATTGCGTCCACTACACTTTAACCGGGGTGATATCTCGCCTTTGTAGCATTATTTATCTCTGATTGAGAATATGAAAAGGCTCTATGAATAACTCTTCATCTGTTTCGACCTCTTCCATACCATAAAAGCTTTCATCAGTTCATCTCTCTCTCTCTCTCTCTCTCTCTCTCTCTCTCTCTCTCTTTTATATATATATATATATATATATATATATATATATATATATATATATATATATAGATATAATAAATTTTCATGTTAAATCTTTACTTGCACATCTTGATAGTTAATAGTATGTATAGGATCATATACATACTCTTTAAAAAGGAAACATGAAACACATTATGGACTCATCTATGACTAGGTAGTTCAAGTTGTTATGCTACAATTCCAATTCTTTCTAAAATTTGGAAAGGGCCACAATATCGGGGATCTAGTTTTTCGCAACTGCTCCATCTCAAGGTGTTTCTCTTGGGTTACTCACACATAAACAAGGTCTCTAGCCCGAAATTCTCTATAAGTACTCTCCATGTCTTCATAAGTCTTCTGTCTTTCTTGCGAAAATTTTAAGTTTTGTTGAACCTTCTTAGAGTCTACTCGATTTCTTCTAAAATATCAGGTCCTAGTATTAACTTATCTTTAGGGTTGCTCCAATTAGTAGGTGCTTTGCATCTCATTTCATATAATACTTCAAAAGGAATCATCTTCAATGATTCATGATATTTATTTTTATATGCAAACTCAACCAGGTGAAGATATCCTTCCCACTTGGTTGGTTGTTGCATAACATACATTCTTAAGATATCGTCAAGTACTTGGTTCACTCGTTTATTCTGCCCATCTGTCAGCAGATGGTATGTCATACTAAATTGAGCTTGGGTGATTGATCTAGTAAAAATAGATTTCCAAAATGCAGAAATAAACTTTACATCTCTATTAGAAATAACCACCTTAGGTATACCATGTAACCGAAATATTTCTTTCATAAAGATATCAACAATTTGAACAATCTTATATTTGGATTGGACATGGATGAAATGGGTTGTTTTACTCAATTTATCCACAACCACCATAATTGAATCATTTTGTTTCTTGGATCTAGGTAGACATGTTATAAAATATAATGTAATAGTTTCCCATTTCCACTCTGGAATGGGTAATGGGTGGAGTAGACTAGCTGGATTTTGGCATTCATCTTTAACTTGCTGACACTCCATACACTTGGCTAAATATTTTTCATCGTCCTTCCTCACACCAGACCAAAAATAGTCTTTCTTTATTGCAAAAAAATAGTTTATGATATCTAAGATGGGTAGCATAGGGACTTTTATGAAACTCATCCAAAATTAATTGTTTAACAACCATCTGATTAGGAACATATAACATTCCTCTAAAATTTAATAAATTATCTTTATTTATACCTAATTCAGACATATTTTTAGAGTTGTTTGCTTGTTTAGCTTGTTGCCATAGAAATTCATATTCTGGATCTTTTATAGCAACTTTTTTAATCTAATCCAAAAAGTTAAATTATATTTAATCGTAAGACATTTCATGTACATAGTGTAATTTCCAACTTAATGCATCGGCCACTTGATTTTCCTTACCTTTCAAATGCTTAGTATCAAAATCAAATTAACTGCTAGTTTGAAATAACTAGTTAAACTATTATGGCTAGTCATTAACACAAACTTTTTACCCAGCACGTAGTGTGTGTATGCCTTCAATGCATGTATCAAATTAGTCAATTCTAAATCATAAGAAGAATATCTTTGCTCATGCTCCTTTAATTTTCGAGATTCATAAGATATTAATATGCCCTCCTTCATCATTACTCCCCCTATTCCTTCTTGGCACACATCTCTGTAAACTATAAATTCTTTTTCTGGGTCTGCAATTCTTAGCACCAAGGTGATAGTTAATAAATGTTTTAGCTCTTCAAAGCTCTGTTGGAATTTCCTTGTACACTTGAAATCTTTTCCTTTCTTCTGCAAAGAAGTTATAGGGTAAGAAATTCTAGATAACACCTCTATAAAACAATGGTAGTACCCTTCTAGGCCGATGAAAGACTAAATGTTTACAACATTTTTGGGGCTAGGCCATTCCATAATGGTTATATTTTTCTCAGGATCTACAACTATCCCCTCCAATGATATTAAATGTCCCAAGTATTTTATTTGATCTTTATAAAAAATCATACTTACTTGTAGTGACCGTAACAAATTATAAATGTTGTTTTACAAATGTCATCCTCGTTTATTCTTATTTGGAGATAACATAACTGCACATCAATCTTAGAAAATATTGTAGCACCTTTGACTTGATCAAATGAGTCGTTAATTCTTGGCAACATGCATTTATTTTTTACAATTAACTTGCTTAGTTTTCAGTAATCAATACAGATTCACGGAGTGCCATCCTTTTTTTTAACAAGCAGAACAAGGGATTCCCATGGGGACACACTTGGGTGGACATACCCCTTATCAATAAATTCTTGTAGTTGCATCTTTAATTTAGTTATCTTAGGCATGGTCAAGTGCTAGGGATCCTTGGATACTGGGGTAGTTCATGGGACCAATTCTAAGGTTAAATCAATGTCCCATTTAGGACACAACCACAAAATTTCCTCTGGAAATACATCAGCAAAATCTTGAATAACTAGTATATTGTCTAAGGTGGTTGCATTGTCCTTAGTGTTAGTGTATCCTATTTGGACAACATATATTTGACAACCTTTCCTGATGAATTTTCCTAACTATGAAGCTACAATGGGTTGTAAATTAATAGGTCTATTCACTCCTTGAATCTCTTGCCTAACACCCTCTTGGTTGAGGAAGCTAATAGTTTTTTCTTTATAGTTCATTAGGGACCAATTTCCTTATAACCAGTCTATTCCAATTAAAATATCATAAGATACTAAAGACAACATATTTAAAGTTACTTTGATTTGCTAACCTATTATTTCTATAAGATAGTTTTCTACTTTAGCAGTCACTCTTCTCTTTGCTCTAGTTGTCAGTTGTACCAACCAAAGATTTTTAAACATATGGGTTTATAAATGACATATTTATAATACCTTAGGAATGATATAGCTTAAGATTTCTCATGGATCTATCAATATAGATACATCATTGTTAAACAAATTACCTTCGAACTATATCATGTTAAGTTGATATTCAACTTGATGGTCTTCTAAAGAAACATTGATTTTTGGTATGTTTCTTGCCACCCCACCAACTGTAGAAGCTTCTTGAATATTAACATCCCATTTTATTCTGGTATGATGGGGAATTTTTTTATAATAGTGAGTTTCCTCGCAACCCAAACACTGTAATGGGGGCCTCTGAGTCTGACCAAATTTTGGTTTGCTGGATGACTCTATTGGTTTAGATTCATTCTGATGTCAGGGCTTTTGCTAGTTTTTCCTAGAGAACTTGTTTTGTTGATTTTTATGTAAGTTTTTATGACTTCCCATTCTCATGTTCTTGTTACTTTGGAAATTATTCTACCCCTTCATACTGGACCAACTCTTACCACCATCTCCTTTCTATTTCATTTGTGGGTAACAAATTTGGGCTTTTGAGATAGCTTCATTCGTTGTTTTGGGGTTATCAAACTCCAATATTTCCTTCATGAACATGGGAAAACTACTAATGAAACTTTTTATCTTAACTTTCTATTCACGGATATAGGGAACATACCTTAATAAGGACATAAAATTTTTCACAAATTCATCCATAGATAGCTGTCCTAATTTCAAATCATGAAATTATTTTTCTTTTTTCATCATAGAAATGCTCTGTTAAATATTTACCCTTCAAATGTTTCTAGAAAATTTCTCAGATTATTTCTTGCTCATCAATTCCCTTTGTAGTCTTAGTTTCTTCCCACCACGAGGTGGTTTTCCCTTTTAGTTAGTAAATTCCACAACTAGCCTTTAGATGATTATCATACTCATAAATTTGAAACTATTTATGCTGGAATAAGGAATTACTGAGAGGGGGGGTGAATCAATAATAGTGAAGTTATTTCAATTTTAAGTATGAGTCTTTAACTATTTTCACTATGGCTAGTTACTTGTGAGATATTTCTTACACAATATAGATAATAAACAAGATAAGGCATCCACATATACATGCAATCCCTCACATGAGCAACATGCACATATTGACACAGGTATTTTTACATGGAACACCAAAGGGAAAAAGACCACCAATTTATTTGTTATTATGATGTAAATTACGAATCTACTTAATTACATCAATTTGTTTGTGAGCACCCACTCACAGGAGGCACCGACCCCCTTAATATAGCAAGCACCTACTTGAAAAGAGGCACCAACCTTTTATGAATGTAGTCCGCCACCTACTCTAGCCACTGTTCTACCTTTCATACAATTTTCGAACTCAAAACAAAGGTAATTACATATATAAAGAACAATTACATATACAAATAAAAATTACATATACAGAGAAATACCAATATGGTTCACAACAGTATCATACTTCTTCTCTCGGTCCTCTGCTATTCCACAAGCTCTATTACCCTCACACAACAACACCTTGTCATTTTCTCACAATCACATTTACTCTACTCTTAGGCTTCTATTGCATATGCTCTCTTTAACACTCTGCTTTAGTTCAACACTTGGGCCAGTTGCTCAATTTTCACACACTCTGCTCCACACCCTTTAGCACATACACTACAATATTGTATTCCCCGATAGCTCAATGGAAATCTTGAGTTTTTTTCTTATGATGCATTGAGATCAATGATGCCTCTATCGCCATCCACACTTCTCGAGAGTGTACTCACGGCATGGCACTCCATTCTTCTGTTGAATCACTTTTTACAAATTATGTCGCTGTATTAAAACATAAGAATAAGATTTGTTCACTTCACCATCTAACTGAGTGATTCTCCATGCTAAGAATTTAATATTAGTCTACCCGCACACTCCACTAAGACTCCCCATGCTTATTCATGGCTCACATAGCTTGACTATACTTCCACATGGCTTCTCTATTCTTCATTTATTTCTACAAGACATGCACGGGAGATCAAAGATGGCTTTCTTTCAACATTGAGACAAGCCCAACAGCTATTTTTTGAGAACCGTGGTCCTTGTTGCCTTGACCCAATGATCTCTGTATTTACCATTAACTTCATCAACCAACTCCTCTGCGTGCATTTACCCTCAATATTCCAACTCATTCATCCTTTACAACTTTGCACTGCAATATCGAAGATTTTGTATATCATAACTTTTATTGAGAATACCTTACGAAATCGAAAAATCCCAATTGGATTTTAGCTCCTTCTACTTAGCCCTTTACTTCATTTCCTCCATAGGGCTGCTACTTGTGACCTGCGACTTCATACTCCTTTGTAATTAAATATCAAAGCTCTCATATTTCATAACTTTCATTTTAAATGATGTTATGAACTCGTAAGTCTTCAATCTGCCTTTGACCCCTTTTTCTTAGTCCCTTTTTGTTTTTCTTCCATGGGACCGAGTACCATGACTGCCAATATAACATTCAAGTGCTAAGGCCTTTAGGATCCTTCTGGGGGCCTATCTCCTTGTGTTATCACTCTTGCCCTTAATTCTTTTGGGATTCTGCAACCAAGCGCCACTAATTATCAAAGCCCCTTTATTGGATCATATTTTTCCACAATGCAATTTCAGAGGAGTTTTGAAATATTTGACCTTTGATATATCTCCATAGCACTTAGGTTCTTATCCTTCTCTTCTCCCTTGGTCCTTTGGGTCTCCCTCGACCATGTGTTGCCCAAAATTAGAAAACCCATCCAACGTAACTTTTTAAAATTACAATTACGGAGGAGTTCTGAAATTTTGATCTCCAAAATGCTTCTTACATGGCATCTCATAACACTTAGGTTCTATGCTCTTCTCTATGCCTTTGGTTCTATTGGTTTCCTCGTCCAAGCTCCAATACATCGGAACCCCATTCATTGGATCAAAAATTTCCTATAAAACAATTAAACAAGAGTTACGAAAACTCCAACCTCCGAAATGTCGGCCTCTAAGATGATGTCATGCTGATGTCATCATCACCACATGGCGTCTCCCTAATAGTGACACAAGTCACACAAATTTTCCCCATTAGGCCACCTAAAATGCTAAATTTGACTGCAACATGTCCTTCGTATGTCCACGTCATGCTGATGTCATATGCTTTGTTAGCTTCTTAGGGCCAATCACCTACTGCCATCCTTTGGTTTTTCATTGAAATTCTTTTTAAATCTCATCCTTTGGTTTTTCATTGAAATCCTTTTTGAATCTCATTTCTCACCACCTCAACACTTTCAAATAATTACAGGTATAAGGACTAAGGAAACTCTAATGTTTTGAAATCTCTAGGTTTTGATATCTGCCTGAGGTCCGACCTCCGATATTTCGGCCTTTCGAAATTTCACCTTTTGCCATGGTTCGTTTCATCCTTCCAATATCAAGTTTCGGCCCTCCTTTCAGGTCTCTTTTAAATAAACTCTAGAGGTTCGAGTAAATAAGTCTTGTTAATTGTAAGTATTATTTTGATGGTGAAATGAGGGATGGTTTTTGGGCATGTGGTATTGATGAGCCATGACATTTGTGAATAGTATGGTATGGTTAATAATATCCATGGTTAAAAATTTGGTTATATTTTAAGTATTAAGTTTTTTTTGTGCTTATTAATGAAATTTAATTATCGTACAAAATTATTATTTTAATTTATATGGTGAAATGGATCTATAGCTATTATTTATATCTTATATATTTTCATGTGATAGGGTTGTAGAGATATAGATATATAATAAAAAAATGTTATAAAATTAAATTTAAATAAAATATTTCAAATGTGAAATGTGAGATGGTTTTTGGGCATGTTGTATTGATGAGCCTTGGTATTGGTCCATGATATTGTAACAAACCCTGTTTACAAGTTAATAATATCTATGGCAAAGTGGACGTGAATATCCATGGTTAAACATATTGCTATATTGTAAATTTGTTTTCTTATAAATTAAATTTAAATATGGCTACATAATCATTATTCTATTTTATAAGGTAAGATGAATCTTAACTTGGACATTACAACAACTCTTCCATACTTGGATGGAGAGTGTCTCGTGGCCCAAAAATGTAATAAAAAAATTAAAAAAAATATTTATAAAGTATTTTGATTGTGAAATGAGAGATGGATTTTGGGCATGTGGTATTGATGAGCCATGGTATTGGCCCATGGTATGGTATGGTTAATAATATCCATGGTAAAGTGGGGTGAGTATCCATGGTTAAAAGTCTTGTTAATTGTAAGTATTATTTTGATTGTGAAATGAGGGATGGTGGTATTGATGAGCCATGGTATTGGCCCATGGTATGGTAATGGTTAATAATATCCATGGTTAAAAATCTTGTTATATTGTAAGTATTAAGTTTTTTTGTGCTTATTAATGAACTTTAAATATGGTACAAAATTATTTATTTAATTTATATGGTGAAATGGATCTTAATTTATAGCTACTATTCATATATTATATATTTTCATGTGATAGGGATGTAGGTATATTTGAAAAGTAATTATAATATTTTTCTTTTAAATTTAATAAAAAAATATTATAAAATTAAATTCAAATAAAATATTTATAAAATATTTTGAGTGTTAAATGAGAGATGGTTTTTGGGCATGCTGTCTTGATGAGCCATGGTATTTGCCCATGGTATTGTAACAAAGCCTATTTACAAGTTAATAATTTTTATGGAAAAGTGGACGTGAATATCCATGTTTAAACATATTGCTAGATTGTAAGTTTGTGTGCTTATTAATTAAATTTAAATATGGTCACATAATCGTTATTCTATTTTATAAAATTAAATGCATTGTAACTTATTGTTGCTACTTATATATTTTAATGTAATATGTATATTATGATTTTTTTTTTAATTTAAAAAGTTATTCGCAATTTTATTAATAAAAGCAAAATTACAATGTAACAAATTTAAATTTTATTATTTTTATTACTTTTAACTTTTTAAAGACACTACAACATCTACTTTGGGGTCTATATTAATTTTAGACGACATGTAAATGTTTTCCAATTTACATTTTATAAATTGTTAAGGGGATATGTAAAAATGTTTACAAACTTTCTTACATTACATCTACATATTACCCATCTTTTTTTCCCTTTTTTTTTCTTCAGTAATGAGGAAACCCACTAATGAAGCCGTACATAGTACCCTTTTAGTCATGTCATGCGATTGGAACTCAGGTGGGGAGGTTATCATTAAACCCTCCCAACAACCCGAGCTATACATCATTGACCACATCTATGCATTACCCTTACCTCACACAAAGTTATAAAAGTAGTTATAAATTAAGATCTATTTTACCATATAAATTAAAATAATAATTTTGCAACCACATTTAAATTTCTTTAAAAAGAACATAAAAACTTAATACTTACAATGTAGCAAGATTTTTTAACGATGGATATTCACCCCCACTTCACCATGGATATTATTAACCATACCCTAGCATATGCCAATAAGATGACTCATCAATACCACATGCACAAAAACCATCTCTTATTTCACAATCAAAATAATACTTACAATATAACAAGATTTTTAACTATAGATATTATTAACCATACCATACCATGGCTCACGAATACCACATGCCCAAAAACCACATCAAAATATTTTACAAATATTTTTTTAATTTAATTTTATTATACTTTTGGTAGAAAAACACTTTCCATCCCACTATAAAGAGATGTTGTAATATGCTATCATATTATTTGACCAAATTACATTAAAAAAAATTACAAAAGATTTTTCGGCGAAGATCACATGAAACAGAATTTGTGGACGCGTTTTGAACCAACCAGTGTGGTTCATTGTCGGGACAAATTGAAGAAACAGATCCAGCTTAGCAAGTTAAATATACAGAGCAGAGCTACGGCTAAAAAGACCAACAACTACTTTTGACTAGGTACTGGGTCAAAACCCTTTAATAATTTAAGCGAAAAAGTTACCCTGGGGAACCAATCCCTTAAAACAAAATAAATAAAAATAATTTTATGATAATAGTTAGTTAAAAATATTAATAAATAATTAAAATATTAAGTAAAAATTAATTCATGATAATAGTTAGTTAAAAATAAATAATTAAAAAATTATATTTAAGGGAAAAAAAATTACCCTAGGGGGACCAATCCCTTAAAATAAATTAAATAAAAATAATTTCATGATAATAGTTAGTAAAAAATAATTAATAAAAATTTTAAGATAATAGTTAGTTAAAAATATTCATAAATAATTGAAATGTTAGTTAAAATTAGTAATGAAAA
Organism: Pinus tabuliformis; assembly: GCA_031772625.1. Classification (NCBI taxonomy): domain Eukaryota; kingdom Viridiplantae; phylum Streptophyta; class Pinopsida; order Pinales; family Pinaceae; genus Pinus; species Pinus tabuliformis. Next base: position 1,972,296,415 of record CM062816.1, on the reverse strand, counting down.
ATAATTCATGATAATAGTTAGTTAAAATAAATAATTAAAAATTATATTTAAGGGAAAAAAATTACCCTAGGGGGACCAATCCCTTAAAATAAAATAAATAAAAATAATTTAATGACAATAATTAGTTAAAAATATTAATAAATAATAGAAATGTTAGTTAAATTAGTAATTAAAAATAATTCATGATAAAAATCATTTAATGATAATAGTTAGTTAAACATATTGATGATGATGATGATGATGGTTAACGTCCGCTGAGACCAAATAATGATCTATCGGACCTAAAAAGACAAATTATTTATTTTGATTTAAGATTTTATTCCTATGCTCAAAAAGCTTGGAGAGAAGCCTCCTGAGTTCACTATAATTTTGGCATTGTAAAAGGCTAGGAAGGTCAGTATTGTAACAAAGGTTGTGAAATTGAGATCTAATGTGGTTGTATGCAGGGCACTCTAAGAGGAAGTGGTTTTCATCCTCGATGCTCCTATTCTCACAAATATGGCAGATCCTTTCTATCCATGGCGTTTTAGGAACTGCCCAACGGCCAGTTTCACTATGGAGCTCATGAGAATTCGTTCTAATCTTTGCTATATTAATTTTCTTCTTTGAGCTAGTTAAAATAGAGAGATACTTTTGATCTTCAAGCTTCTTTGAGCTAGTTAAAATAGAGAGATACTTTTGATCTTCAAGGGTGGGGTTGATGACCCTCTTATAATAACTTAATTTTCTTTTAGACGCTAAATCTTTCTCACACCACAATTTTTCTTTGAACTTAGAAGTAACAATATCTTTAATGTTATTTATGTTTTGCAAAGCATCATTCTCATTGATCTCACCCTTGTGTCCTTATGCCATCCTCGGTTAAGCCTTAGGTGGTTTTGGATGGAATTTAAAGCTAGCTTGGGAAGTCTATGATTGTCTATGTTATTGAGCTTGTGCTTGTACACCAGAAACCTGAGCATAGCTAGGCTCTCAATAGGAGAAAGACCTGCTTCTATAAGGAGAATAGGATAGGGTGTATTACTTTTAATTTTCAGGTTATAAATTATAAAACGCTTCTGGATTTGCTCAATCTTTCTCCATGATTCTCTGGAGATGCTGCAGCCCCAAACTTCACAGCCATATAAGATAACAGGAATGACTAAAGTTTCAAAGAGGAACTTCTTTTTATCCCACATTACGAGGTTTGCAGTTTTACAATTATTTTCAAGACCAAAATAAGCTTTCCATCCCCCATTGATCCCTTTCTCAATGCTATGGTTCCAGTTGAGCTTGTGATGGATATCAATTCCTAGGTACTTGTAAGAATACACTTCCTCCAAGTTATTATTGTCATACATAAAATTAGCGCAAGTGTCCTTCTTGGATTTGATAATCATAACTTTTGTTTTGTCAGTGTTAACAGTCATACCCATGGTAGAACAGAAATCCTTAAGAAGCTTGAGTTGCTTATCAAGATCAGAAGGGCACCTTGCCAAAAGAACAATATCGTCAGCGTAGAGAAGAAGGATAACGACTATCCCAGCTAAGATTGTGCCACCACATCCTGCTTCTTCTAAATAATTGAAATGTTAGTTAAATTAGTAATTAAAAATAATTCATGATAAATATATAAATAACTAGTTAAAAATAATTAATTTTTTTTAATTAATTCCTCTAATACTAATTTAACTTACTATTTTTATAATCGCGTCGACAAATGATGTCTCATGTGATCTTCGCCGAAAAATATTTTTTGTAAACCTGATATGGATCACATAAGCTTAAACTCTACTATTATTTTTATTTATTTTATTTTAAGGGATTGGTCCCCCTGGGTATTTTTTTCCCTTAAATATAATTTTTAATTATTTATTTTAACTAACTATTATCATGAATTATTTTTAATTACTAATTTTAACTAACATTTCAATTATTTATTAATATTTTTAACTAACTATTATCCTAAAATTTTTATTAATTATTTTTTACTAACTATTATCATGAAATTATTTTTATTTAATTTATTTTAAGGGATTGGTCCCCCTAGGGTAAATTTTTTTTCCCTTAAATATAATTTTTTAATTATTTATTTTTAACTAACTATTATCATGAATTAATTTTTACTTAATATTTTAATTATTTATTAATATTTTTAACTAACTATTATCATAAAATTATTTTTATTTATTTTATTTTAAGGGATTGGTTCCCTTAGGGTAACTTTTTCCCTTAAATTATTAAAAAGGGTTTTGACCCTGGTACCTAGTCAAAAGTAGCTATTGGTCTTTTTAGCCATTGGAGGCTCTGCTTTGTCTATTTAATTTGCTAATCTTGATCTGTTTCTTCAACTTGTCTGACGATGAACCACACTGGTTGATTCGAAACGCCTCGACAAATGATGTTTCATGTGATCTTTGCCCAAAAATCTTTTGTAAATTTGATATAGATCACACAAGCCTAAACTCTACATTAAAGAAAATCAAACTCAAAAAATAAAATTACTAATTAAATCAACCTAAATCCATTTTAAATAAATCTAAATTAATCAAATACCATAACTAAACTCATATCTTAAACTACCAACTATAAACCTAACCATAATCTAATCAATATTTTTTTAATTAATAACGACTCAATAGGGACATAAAGCCTCTTTTCACCCCCCTTCAAGTTTTTCAACCATGAGATAAGCCCGTTTAAAAGTCACCCATCCATCACGTATTTAAGAAATCCAAAGATCGTAAGTGTTGTCCGTACTAGTTAGTTTCTGTGTTATACAATAAGTAGCAGCTTTCATGTTTGTAATTTACAAGAGGATATTTTGGTCACATTTTAAGGTGAGAATTTATCATAATTAGTTAAAGAAATTTTATAACGTCTTAGGTTGAACACAATTTAAGATGAGATTTTATCATAATTAGTTAAAGCAATTTTGTGTGGGAGTTATATTAAGAATCCTCAAAAGTGGTTTGCAGTTTGCATATTAAAAGATTTGATCCCAAATCTTGGTAGATACAGACTTAACATGAATCTAAGTTGGTTTGATTTTCCCTTTAAATATGCTATATTCCACATGAATATCACTGGCCATTTTTATTTATATATTATAGAGTTTTTTTTATTATTTTTATTTTATTTTGACCAAATTAAAATGTTTACATTGCATTAAATTAATCTTTTAATTTAATTTTACTTTTATGTAATTTGACTTGGTAAAAATGTTGAACATTACATTACATCATCTGTACATAATGGGTTGGAGAGAAAAAAATAATAGATATATAAAACAACAGTTAAGTTAAGAGTATGCGTTTCTTTAGTAAAATGATATAGGTTCAAATTCAAAGAGGATTAAAATATATATACCTTTATAAATTTTAAATGAAAAAATCTCATATCAATTTAATATCTAATTTAGCCATAATCTTAAAATTAAATTATCATTATCATTATTATTATTATTCTTTTTCAAAAACATTACAAATAAATAAATAAATAACAAACTTAATTTTAATTTAGATATTAAAAATTAATTAAATATATTTATCCCTACTTTGTCGTGGAGATTCTTAATTTGTAAATAGGCTTTGTTATAATATCATGGGCCATTACCATGGCTTATCAATACTACATGCTCAAAAAACCATAACTCATTTCATATGACACTTGTTCATATAATATTATTTTTAATTAATTAATTTAATTAAAAGGATAAAAAATACAACTATTTTGGAGATAAATCTCAATCATTGATTTGTGTATACTACTATGAAAATTCTAGAATATTTCATGGAGGTTAAATGCTTACCATCTACCTACTAATTATTGATAAGAATTCATCCAGGAACTTATGAGAATTGATTTGGAAGAATTATTTCTCTAAACATTCAAATTAATTCTTTTACAAATACAACAAAGAACATTTTCATGATGTCAATACTCTAGAGAAAGTTCTTAACGTCATTATAATAGTATTGATTTTACATGTAAAAGAATAAATTTGAATGCTTCAACTTAAATTAATATAAATAAAAGCATATAACCATTAAGATTAGACTACACACAAAATCATGTAGGCATGTTTCTATTAGCCCACATTGTCCAAGATGCTCATGCTTATGCCCACAAGTGTCCAGTATGTCTAAGGTGTGCAGAACGAAACAAGAAGCCCACCGCCCCGTTGTAACATATCGCAGTGGTAGAACCTTTTCAATAGTGGGGATTGGATGTTATTGGAAAAAAATTCTTCATTCGACGAAGCAACACCGCTACATTCTCACTGCCACATACTACTTTATGCAGTGGACATAAGGTGAACGATCAAGAAGTCATCAATTTCCTTCAGCAGAATATCATTTCCAGGTTCAACATTCCTACTTCACTTGTTTTCGATAATGCAACATACTTTTCATTGCTAAAACTCTATGATTTTGCAATAGAAAATGAAATTGTATTGAAGCACTCGACTAATTATTATACGTAGGGGAATGGTCTTGCTGAGTCCACAAATAAGAACCTCATCTGTATCATCAAAAAGACCATATTCTTTGAACAAAGGAACTGGCACTCTACTTTAGTAAATGCTTACTGGGCTAATTGAGTCACGCCAAAGCCCTCTCTGAACACCTCCCCTTACTTCTTGGTGTATGGAAAAGAATTCATCCTCCCTCCTAACATTTAATTTCCCACTCTCCAAATTTCGCAAGAATCCCAAGGCAAGCCATGCTTATTAGTGCAATGTAGGATAGACACTCTTCAAAAGTTGTAAGAAGAAAGGTTGAAAGCAAAAGAAAGGTTTTCACTCCACCAGAACCGTATCAAGAGGTGGTGCGATAGGAAGTGTGCATGGAAGAATAAATTTAGTGTGGGTGACTTAGTCTTGAAGTGGGAAAAAACCCATGAGAACAAAGACAAACACGCCAAGTTTCAATTGATGTGGATTGGACCATTCACAGTTCATGAAAAGCTTGGCCAACACACCTCGTCTTCAATCACTTGATGGGAGGATTGGATCTCTCCCCTGTCAATGGTCAATACTTAAAGAATTGTTTTGAATGATGATCTCGGGTTGTGCCCTACACTATGTACATAGTATTTTCTTGTTTGTTTGATTTCATTTTTTGTTTGTGTCATGTAAATAAATGTTGTGTGTCAACGTGTTTCCTACCTTCTTTGTGTGTGGCTGAGTTAAAGAGAGTCTTACGACACTTCCACATTTGGCTAACCTTTTTTCCATCTTCGTTGTTGGTTATCTCTTTTGATCAATGAAGTTCCGAATAAAAATATGATCTTTCCATGAGGAGAGTTTTGGTTAAACCATGAACCTGTGTCCATTTAGGAAAACCTCATGCCCACACTCAGTTATTTTGTTTTCGTGTTGTCATGCCTATCCAATTAGTAAAAGAGGAGAAGGGGAAAAATCTAAATAAACAAATAAAGGTGAAAGTAGAGAAAGGGTTCCTGCATAAAGTGATGAAGCAAGCAACTCCGCTAGGGTACTGTCTAGGCTCGCTGGTAGTGGAGAAATGTTTTTGTTCGTGTAGTAACTCCTTCAGGGTGCTGTCTAGGTCTACTGCAGCAGTGTTGTCACTCATTGCTAAATATGTTTTCAGCTGTGAAAATAGTGAAAAACGTAAGTGAAGTTTGAAGCCATTTCCCAAGCCAAATAAGCTCTCAAATCTTAATTGGACCTTCTCCATCGGATAGTGCTCGGAATAATGTTTTTTACGGTATGTGGAAGTCCAAAAATGGACTTCTGGATCAGAAATTAGAGCAGATCAAAGCTACCCTTTGAAAGCCAGAAAACCGAGGGGAGGCTAATCACAATGGCAGTTTCCTAAGGGTTGTGACAGGAGAAGGATAGAGAAAACCTGCAATTAGTGTCTGTTGGCTTTATGGGGCCTGACCCAGGTTTAGCATTAGTTAGCCAAACAGATCCCTACACTACTAGCCCTTTTGACATCAGTCCACGGAGCATGGACCGAAGTCTTACTCGAAGCAGTATGGGGGGATGATGGAACCAATTTTCCACACCCTGAGATGGTCGTGATGTTGATTTATACCCTTTGTTCCTACTTTTGTGCAGGTCGCTAAGCCTTAGGGCTCTGTCAATCTCACCTTTATTCCGCCCTTCAGTACCTTTGCAAAGGTATATGATTGACCTTTGTGCAGCCTTAACCCGCAATACAGGTACTTCCACACTGCTATGACAACATATTGTATAGGTTCCCAAGTTATCTTAAGTGTTTTACTTATCTTACTAATCAACCACAATTAGCGCCACGTAAATAGATATTCTTACTTGTGTTCAATTAACCAATACAGTCACATACATTCGTGCATCACATGAACATTGTAAATTAAACCCAAAACGCAATATAACCATATGCATTAACAAGAAATAAATACACAGAATTTGAAGAATACTTCTTTTTATTGATATCTTATGATTAATACAAACTCTATCCGCCCTACGCACACAGCTGCAGGCGTCCACACACTCAACTGCGGACTTCCACCCTAGGCCTTTTCGCACTCAGCTACAAAGCCTCTACCTACGCTAACACCCGAAACACTTAGAATCTTTTACCAAGACTCTTCACTTCATTCTTCGCTATATACTAAAGACTACTTAGAGCTTACATTCTTAGCTCCTCTTTATACAATCCCATGGCCTGTGGACCATGGGTGGATCTTTACAGTTGACTTTACACTTTACAAAATAAGGGCGGACAACCCTTTATGACTCTTAACACCTTCGTGATTGCGACCACAAAATGTGGGACTTTACAGCTTTATTACAAAATTGTCCCAAAGCATGGGATTTTAGCCCCAAAACTGTCATTGAGGGAACCTGTTCCCAACATGCTACTAACACAAACATGGTGACTCACCCTTGAGTCACGCTACTGGCATGGAGATCTTGGTGCAAACACCTCCCAACTCGATTTGTATGACGAGAACCTCGATAGTGCACTGTGCGCCTTCCTTCTTCACTTCTTCAACCAACTGCTCGGTTGTTGGTCATGAACTATCAACCTGAAGCTTCTGCTGAGTCAATTGCAGATTAGCAATCTTGCCTTCAATGGAGACCGTGAACGAATAAGCCTCATCCAACCAGGGCTTCAAGCGTGCCTTCAACACTGCCTCCTTGTCCTGCGCTGCATCTACCTGTTCTTTCAATTGTTTGGCCTCCTGCAACTTTGCTAGTCTCTGCGTGAGAGCGACGATGCGCGCTGTACCTTTTACTTCGTCATAGCACTACTACAGTTCTCACGCCTTTGTCTCCAGCCACTGTACATTAGGGTCATCTTGCAGGCTCGTTAGGACCTCAAACGACTATTTAAAAAGTTGTGTGTAGTTTACTACTGCACTGTCTACCATCGCTATCGCCTCCGTGACATTAGTTGCACGCTACTTTTTTACTTCTGGTGGAGTTGAATATTGGTCCTTCAACTGTAAATCTGTAATTTGTAGGTTCAGCTTCAGTTGAACCTTAGCCAACTTTGTGCGAGCATCGCACACCCTTGTAGCAAGCTTGTAGACCTGTTCATCTGCCTCTGCCTCCTTAGGAATGGCCAATTAGAGAACTATTCAGAAAGCTTCTCTCACGGCCTTAATCATGCACATATTTTTGTTAGTAAGTTCCACCATGGAAGTGAGGGCAGTATCTCGCTGTAGGGCCATCTATTCATTATTAATCTTCTGCTCACTGATCACTTGTAGAGCGCAGTTTTCATGGGCCCTCAGCTCCATGAACACTCCATCCTGCAGTAGGTGGAGCACCTTGTGAGGGAGCGTTGCCAAGTTCAACCCCACTCCCTTGAGGGCGCTGATAGTGGGCCTACCAACTTCATTTTTTATGGTCAGTGCTCCATCTGGCAGCACTATCACTCGGGAGACCTTTGCATGCAGCATCTCGGTAGCTTTTGAAGTACTGATAGCGAGGCTGGTGGACACCATGCCAACTTGTGATATGCGGGTCTATAGTTCCTATAGACCCACCTGGATGGCCCCCAACAGTAGATTTTGTTGTTGCTCGAACTATTGTAGTGCCTCCATGGTGACATCCCGCACTGTGTCTCTAATGTCATGCAAATCTCCCTCTATGAGGGTGATTGGATCCAGCGATGCCTTACTGGCCTTGGATTTCTTCCTCAATCCCACTTTTTCTTGTTCCCTTGGATGCTTGATGTGATCCAACATCGTCTGTGGGTATGCTCCATGCTTCTCTGTTTCCTCGTCTGTTTCTTCCTCTATTTCATGCAAAGGCGACCTCGCACCTTTGTCAATGCCACACTCTATTTCACCTGTATGTTTTTCCATCTGCTGGGAGGCATCGTGCTCTGCCTAGGCCTTTTTAGCAGCCTCCTTCTTCCTTTTCTCAACCATTTGCGCCATTTTGAGCTTATCCTCCTCCTTTTTGCACTGTGCAACGGACTTGCTCGACCCCACCGCCAAGTTTGAGGTAGTGCGCCACTCTGTTAGCCAGCGATCAAGAACTACATCAATCGCATTATCCATTGCCAAATAAGGAAAGTCCTACCATGTTTGCTCAGGCTCCTTTTGTTCCTTGATTGATACGTGGTGGAAATCTTCCGTGAACTCCACGTACCCCTGCAGTCTGGTGAACACAATAGGTGACAATCGCGGTTTGCGATTGATAGCCATGCGGATGTTCATTTCGATCAAGATCCAAAATATCTTGCTATCCTTAATGCAATGAGCATCCTTGGTCACTCACGACGAAGTGTAGTTTGCTTCTTCTGGCAGGTCCAGTGAGACTGAGGGGAATTGACTATCTTCTAACAGCTCCCAGGCTACCAGCACAATAGACGACAAGAGCCAGGCATAGTGGAAGGTCTTGCTAAGCTCTTGTGCCTTGCAACAGTTCACAAGGAACTCACCACAGAGATAACGTGCCCAATTAAACTAGACTCCTTTGGCACATTGGGTTGCAAGAGCAACGATTAGTGCCGGCACCTCATCTGTGCAACAATTCCTCATAACCTTTCCTGCCAAAATCTATGTGGCCACCTTGACCGCAAGGTCACAAATACTTGAGATTGCATAGCCTCGCAACCTCTTCACGAGCTTGAATTTTTCCTTCATGGCCTCTGCGAGGGCTTGCTCACCACCTTTTCCACCAAACATCATGGTCGAATTTTCCCCTGTGTAGCACGATCGCGTGATCCTATGGACCAATATGTCAGTGATGGGTACTGGCTCCTCTAGCCATAGACACCCATCGTGCACCAAGCATAGCAACTGCTTGATGACCAATATTGTAATGGGGGTGTGATTGTAGTGCGACACCCATAGCAGGTTTAGCAGACCTACCTTGTCTACTCCCCTGAGCCACTTCCGTGGTTCCAATGCAGTCATCCCGGTGGTTGTGTCAACAATAAGGTGCATTATCTACTATGTTGCCAAGTGTGGGAACTTCTCATGGTCAACTAAGTCCCAATCTTTCAGTTTTAATAGAGGAACTCGCCCCAAGCGCGTTCCTTCAAAGAAAATCTTGTCCTGTAGCAAAGGTGTGTGCAAGGCGACCTTGTTCTCGTCAAAGTCTTTTGGCACCTTGGTCTTGCCCTTGCGCAAAGGAACGTACTTAGGAAATTTAGTGGTAGGGTTAGAACCCTCGGCTTCAACTTCCTCCACTTCTACCCCCAAGTACTCATCATCCACCAGAATGTCCTCAATTTCTTCCTCCTCTGGCTCTAGGTTATTGGTTTTTCCCTTCTCCTATGCGGTGGGCTTTTCCTTCTATGGGTTTTGTCTAGGCAATGCGCGCATCGATATCATAGCCTGCTTGCCCTTCTTATCCTTTGCACTCTCCTTGGTTGGGGTTGGCTTCGGTCAAGGTGTTTGTGGTGATTTGGGGACTTCAGCTAAGACCTATGAAACCTCTAGAGTAGCTCCCTGTAGCTCCCTAACAACCTCTAGTGCAACCCCCTCAGCTGTCACTACTTCAATGCTCATACCTTTTGTAGGTGTCGACATGATGCTATGCAACAACTCCTGTGTCTCCTTTGGAAACGTCTCAAATACTGAACTTGCTAGCAAAGCTTCAAAGTGTTTTTCACTGGGAAACCACCTGTAATTTACAGGACATTTTGAATTCAAATCTGATCGTTCACCCCACATTCGATTCGTTAATGTTGGATTGGTGGTAGATTTCCAAGGATATTACCCATAAATTTTGTCTTAAATGCCACCCACCCACTCCATTTGGCCGCAATTGTACCGTCAAATCATGAACAGTGATATTAATGGTCACTTTCCAGCTGACCTATGCAATTTCTCCCTGGGTAGCGTAGCTCTCTTCACATTGTCACAAACCCTGTGACATTTCCTCATCCTGCACAATCCTCCAATCACGCAGTTCCCAAACTCGAGAAATGTAGTTTATAGTCTCACGCATCCTTTCAGCTGCTTGGAGCGCTAAGACTATGCAACCCTCATCTAGTCACCTGGCCAAATTACCGGTGTATGGATTCAATCCGTTGTCATTCACCTTTCCTGGGAAGGGATCTCCATTCAATTTAACCAACTGAACTATTCCAATGTCGGTATTCTCCTTAATGTAGGTATTCTCTAGTGCATTATGAACTTCCCTAGAAATTTATCAAACTTACTGTCATATAACAAAACCAGATCATTTACCTTAAAAGTGTGCAAGTTAATGTGTCGATCATGCGATTCTTTTTCATGCAGCTTTTGGAATTGTTGGTGAAATCCAGCTAGAAATCTCTCTTCCTCAAGCTCAGCCAGCTGCATGAGCCTCTCTTCTATGGCTCTGCGATCTGTCATACCCGTCAGTGCCGCTATGCACACACTAGGTAAAATGTATTCCATGGGCATCACTGCTTCAACACCATATACAAGCCTAAAGGGTGTCTGTCGAGTCAACTTTTTGCATGTCGTCCGATAGGCCCATAGTACTGTAGGTATGTGTAGCTCCTTATCACTTCACTAAGCATTGAAAACCTTGGTCAGTGCATTCTCAAACACCTTATTGAATGCTTCCATTGTCGCATTAGCCTGTGGGTGATAATGCGTGCTTTTTTGGTGATATACCTGAAATTCCCCTGTCAGTGCGTTGATCGTTTCATTCAGAAAGTGCGTACCACAATCACTCATCAAAATCTTTGAACACCCAAATCGCATCAGTACATACTCAAAGAGAAACTTCGCAGTGGTCACGCCCATGCAGTCCTTCATAGGTTGTGCCTCCACCCATCAAGTCAAATACTCAGTAGCGGTGATAATGTACCACGCTCCCGTCTTCTTCCCTTGGGGATGAATGGGTCCCACAAAATCTATCGCCCATTTCTCAAAATGTTGTAACATCATCTATGGGTTCTGAGGCAACTCATCTCTCCACAATGGCCTGCTAGTCCTTTGACACTCATCACGCACCTTGCAGTAAGCTTTTGAATCCTGATGGAGGGTTGGGCACCACAACCCTACACGTACAATCTTTTGTGTGGTCACCCTTCTTGCATAATGCCCTCTTGCGATACCCCCATGAGCATTCACGAGGATACTTATCCTTTCAAACTCCAGTACATATCGTTGTAATACTTTGTCAGACCCCATTTTGTATAGATTTTTAGAAATGACAGAAAATTTTGCCACGTGCACCACTAACTCCTTCTTCTACTAGATGGTGTAGCCTTCCAAGGCAGTTCCTGTCATTAATAAGTGTATGATTTCTTCAAAGTGACCATCCAAAACACATACTGCAAATAGCTGTGCGTTAGGCAATCCCTCCTCCAAATTAGTGGTCTTCCCCCATTTCGATGCATGACAAATGGTCTAGTCCCACGTTTAGTCATCCAGGCTTCACAATAACCTCAAAATCATACTCTTAGAACAATAACAACCACCTACAGGTTCTTCCCCCAACACAGGCTTATTGACCAGGTATTTCAACGCAGAATGATCCTTATACATCTTAAAATGTCCACTCAACAAATAGTGTCTAAACTTTTGGATCACGTATGCCATTACTAACCCTTCATGCTCGATGGTGGAATAGTTCTTCTCAGCCTTAGATAACCTCCTGCTTGCGAATGCTATAGGATGGTCTATTCTCCTCCACCAGCTTGTGCCAGTACTGCTCCCAGTTCTATACATGATGCGTCTACATGTACGTGAAACTCCTTATTCCAATTCAGGAAGACTAAAATCGGCATAGTGACCATTTTTCCTTTCAATACATCCAAGATTTTCTGACAGTCCTTGTTCCAACAGAAACTGACATCCTTTTTCAACAACTTCTCCATAGGTGTGGTGATCTAGGCATAGCCCTTGATAAACTTCCTATAATACCCAGTATGTCCTAAGGTTGCGCACACCTATTTTACACCCCTTGGCGCCTCCAAGTTAAGTATCACTGCGATCTTCGCGGGATCTATCATTAGTCCCTGTCTACAAATGACATGACCCAGCAAAGTCCCAAAACAAACACAAAACATGCATTTCTTCAGATTGAGCTCAATATATTACCTTCGACAAGTATCTAGCATTAGGTGCAAACTTGCCACATGGCGTTTTACCAACCCAAACACGGTCCAGTCATCAAAGTACACCTCCAGAAACTTATGAATAAATTCCTTGAATGCAGCAATGACTACACGTGAAAAAATCATAGGTGAATTCTTCAATTTGAAAGGCATTACAATGTACTAAAAACATCCCGACTCAATCGCGAAGGTCATCTTTCTTTTATCCTCAGGAGCAATTTTGGTCTGATGGTACCCAGAGAACCCATCAGTGAAGGAGTACGCTTCCTGGCCACCTACATTATCCAATACCTCATCAGTGAATGGAGTTGGGAAAGGATCATGTATGCAAGTGTCATTCAACTTCCTGAGATCTACACATATCCTTATTTCATCCTTCTGCTTCTTTCCCTGTACCATCATTGGGCTTACCCAATCAGATTCTTCTACAGGCTCAATGATGCCTATTGCGATCATCTTGTCTAGCTCTATGCGGACCTTCTCCTTATACTTCAAATTGAGATGGTAAGGTATTTTCTTAACTGGCTTCACATTGGGTTTTAACGTGATCTTCATAATGCCTAGGTCTCCTATTATCCCCTTTAACTCTGTGAACTTGGTAGGGAACAAATCCTGGTATTCACAGAGCAATTCGGTGACCTTATCTACCACCACATCATTCTAGTAATCTCCAATATTTGCGAATTTTGGCTCCGCCTCCATACCAACATTTACCTGTTTAGTTTTTAGTGGCGTGATTATATCGGGATTCTCAATCTATAGTCCCTCGACCTTTCAGTGACCCTTGGTTTCAAGGATATTAATTTTTCGTGAATCCTCATCTTCTTCTTCAGCAGTCACATTATAGAATTCCAACACGTGGCTCAACTGAGTATTCCAATCAGGTTGAATCATATCCAAAGAATCCTACGGTATCCTAAATATTGTTGCTTTAACTTCTAGTAGCGCTTCATCAATATAGTCAAACTCATCTTCGAAGCTGAACATCATTATGAATACTTCACGCAGAATATGGCATTCACCTGTGCCATGGCAGAGCTCTGTCTCCAAGTACCAGTTCATCAGGATAACATCCAAGGTATGACAGAACAAGTGCACCCATTCAGGTTGGGGCTTCGCTCCATAAGCCTTAGCCCATTTGGCCAAGTGTGCACACGGATCATCCTTCCCGTCATATTTGTCTGTCATTCGTACCTTCAGCTTCCCAAAGCGTGTTCTCATCATCCTCCTACACTCGTGCCAATCATCAAAGCTACCCTTGTGCGTACCCCACCATCTCATAGGCGTAGCGCGCAGTGCCCAGTCCAAAGCCTAGAAGCGCTGCTTCTCTGGTACTTCCCTCTCAAATGCATCCAAAAATACATCTACATCATTCAAGCCATCATAAGTGGGAATATTTCTTACCTCTGACGACACACAACGCAATGACTGGGTCATCATGTTACAACTTAGCGTGGTTACTTCATGTAGCTGATTCTTCCAATGCTCTAATTCTTCATCAAAGTCTAAGGTGTAGGAACTTTTGCGATCCCATGTAATTCATCCATCCACTGTCGGACTCACCCAATCTTGATCTTGCGTTGTTATCTTATATATATTCAGTCCAAATCATCATTGCTTTCATAATCGTGGACTGGTTCAGTATAGCACGATCCTTCAGCAGGATCTAGGGGTACTATTACATGAAGCAATTTCTTTTCAAATATCATTTTTTGCTTCTTTAGGTTGATTACCTTGTTCATGTCAGTAGCCTAGTCAAGGTTAATGAGTGCACGGTAGGGGTTGCTGTCATCCACAATTTATATCACTTCAAAGTTAGCCAATGCGCTCGTGCCTTCAATATCTACAATTACTCCTTGCAGTCGTCCCATGGGGATGATCTTTTGCTGATTTTCCATTCTTAACTGAATTGGAGACCATTGCAATGCGTGTCTTCCCATCCTCTCCCAAGTCTACTTTGGTAAAACATTCGTGTTTGACCCCAGATCCAAAATAACCTGATCCATTTCATATTCTCCTATCTGCACGTCTAGTCTCATCTCACGCCCTATCCTTTCTTTATGCTTACCAATCTTCCGTACAATGCGCGGTTCACCCAGAGTGTTTTCGGCGCATCTATTTATAAGTTCCTGTAACCCCTTCACATCCTGTTATCAGACAACAACTTCATGCAAGTCTCTAGAAAGGTCGTAAGCATAGAAGGGTCCATTTTCCTAATCAGGCTTATCCCTATTCCTTGAGGTACAAGCCTCAATGACACTCTTCTTCACTTCCATGAACATTTCACATGTGCGCTCCAAATCAAATTTAGCCTCCTTCATCGAAGCATTGTGAACCCATGTGTTGTCTTCATGTTGTTTCCCCTTATCATCACCCATTTGCAATTCCACTTTGGAGAACTATATTCACATTCAAATCCTCTTTGCGAGGCTCAGACCTCATCATCTACAGGTTTTGATTCGGCTGCAGTGGCAACACCCCTTTGTCACGTATTCTTGCTATCAGTGTAGGACAGTCCTCCATCTCATGGTCAAACTAAGTATAATATTTTCACGACAGACGTGTTGGGTTAGTGCATTCATGTGTATAGTGTCCTGGTCCTCCATAATTGTAACATATAAGCTTTCCTCAACCTCTTCCAGGTCCTCCTCCACCTCGGCTTCATCTACTCCACTGAAAGCCTATTCATGCCATCTCAACGCTCTGGTTAGGGGGCTGTGTTTTTGCCTGAATTCTATAGGGGGGTGTTCTGTCCATCATCAATTCATAACTTCGGCAGTTGCGCTCATCATGGCCTACCGACTTGCAAAAGTTGCAGAACAGTTGTTGTAGTGCTTGTACAAACTTCTGTAGGAAATGGAAATTATTAGTTGTATGTTTCCCTGCTACTTGACATATAGCACACCACAACACAGGCCCCGTGCTCGGTCCTGCTTGGGCTTCCGACCTCAAAGGCTTCAGTCCCCCTCCTGTAATATAGTTTGCAAAGATTGGGCAGTGGTCTTTGTCATGCCCTTGACCTTTACATTTCAGGCACCATAATTCTTCGTGCACCTCTAGTCGAACTATTCTATCCTGCTTCAAACTTTGCATTTTGAGGCAAATATTTTGCAATTGCGCATGGATCTATTAAATCCCAAGATTCAGATATTGCATCAACATTTCATGTAGTCTTATTGCAATCTCCAAGGCCTCTACCTGAGTCGTAATCTTCTGCTTTGACAGCGCAACCCTTAGGTGAGGCAGGAGCAAAACCACGAACCATTGGCAGTGCTATCCATCTGTTAAGTTCATATTAGCTTTGTGGATTTTACACTTCAATCTCTGATCCAATTCCCAAGGTGTCTCACCTAGTTTCATCGTGATTTCCTTGAACCCCACAATCAACTATGCCTCGGATTTAGGCCTACTGAACTCTTTATTCAGTGTGGTCTGGATCTCTGCCAACCCAGCATTTGGGTTATCATTAGAGTACTTGATGTACCAAGTTAGCGCACGATCCTGTAAGGCACTAACCAATGTTTCCTTCCTCGTGTGATCATTTGTGATGCCTTGAGCTTCCCATATAGCTTTCACAACGAACCAAAACTGGTATGGTTCCTCATTTCCCAAGCCCTTAAACAAAGACAGCTTTATTGAATTCACCATGTTGAACTGCAGTGGAGGTGGTGGTGGTGTGGGCAAAGTCGCAGGTGATGGTGGTGAAGTTGGAGGTGGTGTAGGTGGAGGTGGCAATCACGGGAATCCCTAGTTTATGAACTGAATTGAACTTCACTGAGAAGCCTGCGCTACTCCCTCTTCATCACCCAATGAAGGTGAAATCAATGGGCTATATTTAGGACCCTTTCTTCCTTTGTTTCTGTAAGTCTTTCCACTTCACGTAGCTCCAAACATCAAGGTAGTTTCATAACCCATTTTTCGCACAATAACATCTTAATCCAGGTATTTAAATACTTCAAATACTTACCTTGTAGGCCTTTGAAAAAGCGTCGCTCCGCCTCACTATAACTAACTAAGGTATCGACCACAAATTTAGTCACGAATCCTTATATAATGCGATCAAGCCAATGATCGACAACATAGGTGATATTATCCTCAAAGGCTTCTAGTATCTCTACTAATTCCAGGGTCCAGACAATAGGACCATCAAGTCTCCACCTTCCTTGGTTATCTGCTAGCTTCGTGATCCACTCGTATAACTCAACTAGAAAGGAACAAAAACATATCTCGTGGCTTTCTGTATATAGGTACCTATCCAGCCACTGTCCCTTTGTCAGCTACAGATTTATGTTCTCTTGCACCGCGAATTCGTTGATCTTCCTATCCAACCAGTCTTCGACCTCTTTCTTAGTTGGATTCCAGTGATACGACATCACACATCTCTCATACAGATTTTGGTCCAGGCAACAGAACCATTTGTTGGCTTTATGGGACCTAACCCAGGTTCAACGTTAGTTAGCCAAAAAAATCCCTATGCTATTGGCCCTTTCAGCAATAGTCCATGGATCACAGACTGAAGTCTCACCCGAAGCAATATGGGTGGATGCTGGAACCAAGTTTCCACACCCTGAGAAGGTCATGATGTTGGTTTATACCCTTTGTTCCTACTTTCACGCATGTCACTAAGCCTTAGGGCTTTGTCAGTCTCCCCTTTATTTCGGCCTTCAGTACCTCCACGAAGGTGTACAATTGACCTTCGCGCAGCCTTAATCCACAATGCAAGTATTTTTGCGCTGCGATGACAACATATTGTATAGGTTCCCGAGTTATCTTAAGAGTTTTACTTATCTTACTAATCAACCACAGTTAGGACCATGTAAATAGATATTCTTACTTGCGTTCAATTAACCAATACAATCACATACATTCGTGCATCACATGAACATTGTAAATTAAACCCAAAACACAATATAACAAGATGCATTAATAAGAAATAAATACATAATTTGCATAATACTTCTCTTTATTGATATCTTCTGATTGATGCAGACTCTATCCGCCCTATGCACACAGCTATAGGGGTCCATGCACTCAGCTGCAGACTTCCACCCTAGGCCTCTGCACACTCAGCTATAGAACCTCTACGTAGCTAAGACTCGAAACACTTAGAATCTTTTACCAAGACTCTTCACTTCATTCTTTGCTATCTACTAAAGACTACTTAGAGCTTACTTTCTTAGCTCCTTTTTATACAATCCCATGGTCCGCAGACCATGGGTGGATCTTTACAACCAACTTTAAACTTTACAAAATAAGGGTAGACAACCGTTTATGACTCTTGACACCTTCGTGCTATATGACCACAAAATGCGGAAACTTTAGAAATTTATTACAAAATTGTCCCAATACATGGGCTTTTAGCCCCAAAACTGTCCTTGGGGGAACCTGTTCCCAACAACATCGCTGATATCAGCGACCACAAAATTCAAAGGTCCAAGGTGCGACATATCAATGATCGACGAGATTTCAAAGTGTAGTGCAAAGGGGTAGTGTATATCGGTGACCAAAGGCCCAAAGTCCCACAACATCAATAAACCGACGATCGATGGATCCAACGGGCCATTATTAAGGAATTGTGGAGGAATTAACCAACAGTATTAAAGTAGTAGGGGAGGGCAGATTCCGATTTACAAAGGAACTCAATTGCAAAGCTAGAGGCAAGTGAGCCTTTTCTCTCTCCTCCAGGGGGGCCACGTGGCAGAGCACCATTGGATTTGATAATGACACGAATTAGTTGATGTCATGCATGATGTGGGACAAGGCATCATTCCATAGTGAAACCTCTGATTGAGATCAAGCGATAAAGTGGGGCTCCAATGCAGGGGTTAGTCGCGTTCACATAAGGTGTTGGAGAACTAAGGGCTTAACATAAAGGTGATCAGTGATCGCAAGATTCAAGAGGATGCGACCAGAGGCACGGATTGAAAAGGTCCCGATTGTCAATCTCCGATACTCAGATAAGCACCAGGTCACTGCCACCAGTCATATAAGAAGGATTTCAAAGTGGATCTAAGGCATAAGGGGCCAAAGGATATCGGTGATCACAAATATTTGAAGCTTGTTCAGTGTTAAAGCCCCCTGCTCTCTTATCCCCGATACACTTGTATGATTTGTTCCATGAGGCACGATGGGCATTGATAGTGTTTTACAAGGAGTCTAGAAGGGATGGAAACTGTGATCTGAGTCTGTTATAAACATCATAAGTGTCACTCTTGGTTCCTGTGAAAGAAGAATTAAAGTGGTTTAAGCTGAAAGCGACAGAAAACCTACAGAGAAATTACAAGGTGTAATTTAAAAGAGACATGTTTGAAACTAGAGGTCAACGAAGAGGAGTGGTGTGGAGATATTTATAGGGTCATCATTTATGTTCATTAGGATTTATGTTTTTCTATTTTTGATTTAGATTGTTATGCGGTTTTAGTTCCAAGCAAGGTATTTTTATGTTGTAATAATGGGATGCGACGGAGCCAATGCATCGAGATAGCTAGTCATGTTGGAAGCTAGAGGGTCTCTTGAGATATTTTGTAATTCTTCGTTTCTCCCTCTCCTTATAAAAGGAAGAAACACTTAACAAAGGTTCTAAATTATGTGGAAAACTTATCTAATTCTAAAACTCTGTTAGTTCTAGATTTTCATCTTTCAAATTATAAATGAAATAGTGGCGATTCCAACCTTAGAGTATTACAGTATGTTGTTTTTCTGTTAAACTTCCATTATGTTCACATTTCCTCTCTGATTTCATGCAATTGTAGCTGTCAGAAATATCTCATATGTTCTTACAGATTCATTTGTGTTGACTAGTTAATGCACATACCTGTATGTAATTCTGAGATTATATCTTTAAATTTGCACTTCATGAATCATAGCATCCAATCCTCTTACATCCATATATCTATATTTAACTCAAATAAGTATATAACTCTTGAAGTTTCAAGCTCTATGTGATGAGTTAGTCTTCTCTCTCTCTTCTTTCATTACTCTGAAAAAGCTGATTAAACTGTAAGTCCTCGAAATACCATAAATACATGGCTTATATCTTTGGATGAAGGAACCAATCCATGTTGTTATTTATATATTTGTAATTACTATGTGTATAAGATGTATATGATGTATTTGGTTTCCTAAAGATCATATAAGACACATAAAGATAGATGTTACCAGGCACTGGTCTTGTGAGAAATCCAAGGTTGTCTTTGGAAGCGACAACATCTTTTGGTGCCATTGCCGGGGAACTTATTGAAGGATTTTTCCCCTGAGATAGACAAGTGAATAACTCTTCGTGTAGGTGAGAAAATACGTTCTAATTGCATCCTCGTCACCTTGGCGAATCCACAAATCTTATTATCATTTATCATCCTGGCTTTTAGAAAGCCTCACACTCGCTCATATACCTCTCAGCAGAAAAACCCTCCTGTATCTAATCCAGAGAAATTAATTTCCAAGAGATTCTAGAAGGAGAAAAATCCTACTACCTATACTATTGTCTCATCATTCTTTGAAGCTTCCTCATCCATCTCCCAACACATTTTCAGTCACGACTTAGATCTAACTCTAAAGGTCCTTACATACCCTGCAGAAGATAATCTAGAGCATCGTGCCCCCAAAGCAGAGATCAAAGAGGAAGAAATATCAGTAACGACTCATGTTGTTTCATTTCCTCCTCCTCCTGAGATTTGAAAGGGTAAAGAGTTCCTAAATAACAACCATATACACTATACACTCACTCATACTGCTCATAGTCTAGTTACTCCAACCCCAGTGGTCTTAACCCAAGTCCATATAGCAGATATCAATCCCCCTCCATTAATCCAGATGGTTATTCTGGGCTTCTTACTAAATAAATATTCCCCTCTTGATTTACCTCAACCCCTAACTACTATGCCCTTGGACTACCTAAAACTTTTTCCTAGGCTCAATGGGGAAGATGAAGATACTACGCAAAGACACATTGAAATCTTCTGTAATTTTTCTGAAAATATAAATGTAGAGTGATTAGACGTGGTCCTAAAACTCTTTGTGTAATCCCTTGATGGAGAAGCCAGAAAATGGTTTAAATCCCTACCCAATGCATCCATCACCACCAGGGAAAAACTTGAAAACTCTTTCACAGAAAAGTCGGGCAAACAGAGAAATCGTGAATATATATTCACTGAGTTCAATGCTATAAGGAATAAGCCTAAAGAGGATATATCAGAATTCATAAAAAGATTCAATAAGAAGTATAATAACCTGCCCATTGAGATAAAGCCTCCTCAAGCTTTTGTTCGTGTAGTATCTGTGGGAGCCCTTGAGTCCGAATTTGGATTTACCATGAGGGAGAGGAAGTCTCGTAATTTAGATCAAGTCCAAGTGGACGCTATTGAGGTGGAAGAAAATTTCACCTCAACAGGGAAGTCAAGAGGAAAGAATAATACTCATGAGAAGAAAAGGGGGAAATAAGAAGCATCCTCCTTTGGTCAAGGTAAAGAATAACCAGATCTAAAGCGGGCAGAAATGGAGAATCTCATTAAGAGTTTATCGCACAAAGTGGTGAAATTTGAGCTTGAGAACAAGAATCTCCCTAAACAGAACACACAAGGTAACAACTGATGGTACAATCCACAATATTGAAGGCCACCATTGTAAATACTGCAAAGGGAAAGAAAATATCAACTCGATCAGATCCCTCCTCCTCTATATCTAGAAGATGATCCAGATGAACAAACACCAGATACACATGAGACACAGGGAAGCATGTATTCCTACTTCTTTCAAGAGGAACAAGAAAAAATGGCTCACCATGAGATGTGTCCTGACAGAGAAGCAACAAAAAATGAGGAGGTCATAGGGGATTATTGTAAACAATTTGTAGATTTCATGCAAGCACAAATTCATCAAAATTATGACCTCAGATCTTCAAAAAAGAGGTTGAGGGAAACTAAACAACAAGAGGAAACTGCTCCCCAAAATATTCCCCCAGTATTAAATAAAGGAAAAGGGAAGCTGAACACTGACTCACCCAAAGTAAAAGCATCCTATGATTTTCTTGAAATTTTTTGAAGGGTTTATGATGGTTTACTGTGAAAGCCACGCGTACATTCACACGAAATTAATTTTAGAATTTTTTGGATGCACACATATTATGTGAATATGTTTCCAATATTCAGGGTTTATTTAAAAATCTTTTAATTTCATTGGAGCTTTACCCACACAAGAACATTACATAACTTAAATATGAAGAATATTTTTACCGCAATAATTTTTCAAGAACGTGAGTTATGTGAATAATGTTTACATTTGGCTTTTTCCTTAACACTTTTTGGAGCAAATTTAGAATGAGGAAAAATTAGGAATTGTATTCATATAATTGTTTGTTTGTGTTTATCCTAATTTCCATTTGTTCTATACATGATTAACTACCAAATTACTATGACTTGGGCTATATTATGAATGTATGAAAGGAAGGATTATACAAGGAAATTGTTACAATCATTTGTGGATCCAGGGAACGAATTAAAAATAAATTTAATATTTTGACTGGTGATTTGAAGAATTATTTCTTAAAGCTAAGGAGGAGATTACTACGTTGTTCAAAATTAAAGAGCGTGTGAAGGACTTCCTAAATCCTTCACTAAATTAGCCTTGAAAATAAAAATAAATAACTATATATATATACATATATATATATATATATATATATACATATATATATATATATACATATATATATATACATATACATATATATATATATATATACATATATATATATATATATACATATATATATATATATATATATATATATATATATATATATGCTTGTAGGAATGAGATATCAATGGTCTAACCACTATTTGTATTGTTTTGCCTCAAAAATATAAGTCAATCCCATCTAAGGGAGATTGCTATGAATAATTACATATAAAAAGTTCAATAATATATAGACATGAATATATGCTGTAATTCAAATATTTACAACAAAATTGTGCCATACAATACTCATAAATTAGGGTCCAAGACCCCATAAAAATTTCTCGTCTATGAATGGGTGATGGTAATAGTTGTACGAGTCCATATCCTGTTGCTCATGGATCAACCAAACCCCCCTTGGCAGGTGCATGGTTTCCTTGGATAGCTTGTTGGAAACATAGTTGCACTCCTTGTATATATGTTGACAAGAAGAAATGTAAAAAAGTGTTCTCAATCTAAAAGCATCATCCAATATGTGACAGAGTGTGTGCGTGGCAAACAATTTTTTGATTAAACCATTTAATAATGATCTGTGAGTCACCAAAAATCTACAATTTGCTACATCCTTTGACAAGAGAAAAATCTAATAAGTGTTAGAGAGATATAAATTCTGTAAAAGCATTTGTCCACCCTCCCCCCCCCCAATCCCATTTGAATCTTGTAAAAGTGAGAGTGAGTGATATGAAAGAATATGCCTCCACCACAACCATGTAGCTGTGTTGATCCATCAAAATAAGCCCATGGGGTGTCATAATCAATGTTTTCAACAAGGATGTTGCGAGCAGGTGGTGCTCGGGTTTCCTCCAGTAAGCTTTGAAAGTTTGTGATGAGATGAGAAATGGCTTGCACCTAGCATGGTGCAGTATCAATGAATATTGTCTTGTTCCTCTGTAACTAGATACACCAGTAGACCATAATAGGTAGGTTCCAACACCTGTTATTGTGTGCATTAGACCACCAGCAATGCCATGCCCCCCGAATTCCTGACCCTACCAATTGTTTTGTATCTGTAGTTGTGCAATTATCTCAGTCCAGATGGAGATGGTAGTAGTGCATTTTAGGAATATATGATCACATGTTTCCATTTCCTCTTTGCACAAAATGCACCATGATGGGCCATGAAAGGTGTGCTTTTGTAGATTGTCTGTTGTAGGAACCTTATTCCGAAGTATGCACCACATGAATAGTTTTGCCCGAGGAGTAGCCTTTAGCTTCCATAATACAACCCACCACCAATCCAAAGTGAGGGGTCTGTGATCAACATTAATATGTAGGTATCCGTATTTGGGGGAGTATTTCCCATTTGGTGAGTGTGACTAGTTTAGTTCATCCTCCCACTCAGTTACCCGGACATGTGATTCCTTCAATGCTAATATATAGTTCAGCCAATTGTCCTGCCAGCATGGGGGAATGCCTAGAGTGTTAGAATTTTTCCATGCCTATCTGAACATATCGGTATGCTCCTGGTCTGCAATATGTTCCAAGTTGGTATATCCAGTATCCGATAGATGTTGTATCATCCCTTGTGGTAGTAAGTGCACATTACCACATCCTATCCAGGGGTCCATACCAATCCAAACAGGGCTTCCATTGCCAATTTTCCAGGTCATTCCATCCCTAACATGGTCTAATGTATTGAGGATCTCCCTCCAGACTTTTGATATGTTGGTCCGGTCCCATGAAGGGAGCTTGATTCAATCATGTAGGTGTAGAGGAGAGATGTATTTCTGATAGATAACATTTGTCCAAAGATTCTTGGATGATAGAACAATCCATCCCATCTTTGCTGCCAGTGAAAAAGTAAAGGATTCTAGATTTTTCAATCCCCACCCCCCAATTTCTTTGGAAGTGTGATTTTGTCCCAGTTGACCCAAGAAAAATATGTGACCCACTTGCTTTCTCCTCTAGACAAATTTGCAGCATAGTTGTTGAATTCTTCTAATAATACCCTTTGGGATCCAGGCTAATGACATCCAGTAAACCGGAGTGGCTTCCAGGATTTATTTGATGAGAATCAGTCTCCCCGCCTTGGATAACCATCTATGTTGCCATATATTTAATCTTATTTCAATTTTTGCAACTAACCATACCCAGTCAACAATCCAATAATTAGATGGTTTTGACTTATAGCCCAGATATTTGAGTCCCTCCTCAATCTATAGATTGATAAATGGGAAGTACTGAAGTGCCGAATGAATCTCATTTGGGTTACAACCAAAGGTAGATAGAGTGGATTTATGGTTGTTGCATTACATACTAGAAGCAAAGCAGAATAATCAAAAAGTGGTAGCAAAAGCAGTGGAATCCCCCAATGTTCCATTCATAAATATGATAATGTCATCCACAAATAGCATATGTTTGAGAGTGCAATTGTTTATGATATTGATACCCCTATGTCTTCCTTGCAATCAATCCATCGAGATGAGCTTACTCAGACCTTCCATGATCAA
Source organism: Pinus tabuliformis (assembly GCA_031772625.1). Lineage (NCBI taxonomy): Eukaryota > Viridiplantae > Streptophyta > Pinopsida > Pinales > Pinaceae > Pinus > Pinus tabuliformis. Next base: position 1,972,271,721 of record CM062816.1, on the reverse strand, counting down.
TAGAAATAGTAGAGGGGAAAGGGGGCATCCTTGTCTCAAACCTCTTTCTGCATGGAAGAAGGAGGATGTCGATCCATTGATCATAATACTATATGATACATTGGATATGCAACACATAATCCATTGGATGAAAGATAGAGGAAATCCAAGATGGATCAATAACATTCGAATGTAAAGCCAACTATTCCAATCAAATTATTTTGCCAAGTCAATCTTGAGAATCATGCCTTTGAGGTTCTTAGATTTGATGGAGTGTAGGGCTTCTTGTGTTGTACCCACTACTTCGTGTATTTGTCGATGATCAAGGAAGGAAAATTGTTTCGATGATATATGTTCAGATAATATGGGTTTGAGGTGGTTTGCAATAATCTTGGCTATTATCTTGTATATACAATTGCAAAGGGAGATGGGCCTATAATCATCGAAGGTTTGAGGGGCATCAGTCTTGGGAATAAGAGCTATAAATGTGGAGTTGAAAGCATCATACATCCACCCACTAGTCCGACACTGTTCAATGATCTGGAGGAGCTCCTGTCCAATTAAGTAAAAAAAAACTATGTAAAATTCAATCAACAAGTCTCTTATCCCTCTTAAACCACTTAATAGTGGCCTCTAATTCCCCCATGGTTACTGGATTGAGTAGTCCTTCTCCTGTGTCATGGTCCACATATCTGGGGAAATGTCCTGCTACCCTGATGATCTCAGCAAGGTTAGCCTCCAGAGGAGCTTTGAATAATCTTCCAAAATGTGTAATACCAAGGTTGGCCAATTGGTGGAAGGTCTTTGCTTGAGTACCCTCATCATCTACAAGTTTCCAGATGGTATTGATGGCTCGATGCCCATTTTCTACATGGTGATAAAACTTGGTGTTCTCATCCCCCTCCTTTAACCAAGTAGCCCTACTGCGGAGTCGCCAAGTTTCCTCCCTGTCTTTCAAGATCCTATTCCACTCAATCTCAAGTCTGACAAATATTTCTTTGGCATCAGCAGAAATAAACCCATGACCCTCCTTACCACCCAAATGTTCAATTTCTTGTTCCGTATCCCTCAAGATCTATTCATCTTTTATCCTCTTATTCTTTGCCCATTCAATTGATTTATGTTTCAGGGATTGCATTTTGTATGCAAAAAAACAGAGGCTGATGACCAAGATGAACAACATTGGTTTTTCAATCCTTAGTGATCGTTTGTATATAACTTTCATCTTTAAGCCAAGTAGAATTAAACTTAAATGGTGCCTTGGGCTTGCGATCACCGCCAACAATCTCAAGATAGATGGGCATGTGATCCGACAACCCCCCTGATCCCACCCATTGACGATATAGGGGCAATTGATCCAATAAGGTCTCCTTAACCAGAAAATGATCCAATCTTCTAGATAATGCTGCATCCTCGGTCCTCTAATTTTTCTAGGTGGGTATATCAATCAAACGATAATCCTCCATTAGGGTCAAGATCCCATCTGATGCCAAGTAAATCTGTGCATTCGTGGGTATATCAATCAGATGATAATCCTCCAGGAGTGTCAGGATCACATTTGATAGCAAGTCAATCTGTGCATTCATACTCCATGATTTGGCATGACCAAGAGAGAAATTGAGATCCCCCTATAATGATGTTCTATGCTTGAAAGTAGTCATAATCAAGTAATTGCTGCCAGAAAGTGATCCTGTTGATACAAGGCCCATAGACATTAATAATCCTCAGCTCCCTTCCAATCTCTGCTGAGTAAATATCAACTCCTATGAACCCTCCCCCCCCCCCAAGATTTATTGATCTTATATATCTGGGATCATATCCCAATATCAAACCACCAGATCGCCCTCATGCATCTAGTGCAATGAAATGCCAACCAGGAGAGATAGCCTCAAGTATGGGAATAATATGTAAGCTAGTCGCAAGTGTCTCCTGTAAAAATATAATGTTAACCAATTCCATTTCCATCATCCGACGGAAGGCTAATTTCTTAGCAGGGCTAGCTAAACCCCAACAGTTGTAGGAGATCCACTTCATGGAGGACCAAGGGGGAGGGAGGTCAATGCTCTAAGGACCTTGTCAATGGGATGTTGTCTACCTTGTGCCACATCTAGTCCAACCTGGATAATGGATTTAGACATGTTGGATTTTCTACCATGGGCAGACTTGGAGAGCGGAGGTAAGGGTGAAATACTAATTCCACTACCATCCGCCGGGGTTATGTGGGACAAAGACCGAAGATTGTAGCCGTGTCCCTTTCTAGATTTAGAGGATGGTTCCTCAAGGGAGAGTGGATCTGATATCCAAGAGATGGTAGATGGAGTGGGGGAGAAAATGGGAGCATATGGGGCCAGTGTGCAAACAACAATATGACAATGCACAAGACCAACATTACAAAACAAAGAGCAAGGAAAATATACAGATGACAATAAATGGAGAGATGGAGGGTTAGAGAGGGTACCCGCAATAGAGGCAACCACCACCATAGTTGCACGAGATCTAGTGATACGTGGGGATGGGGGATGAGTATGCTCCTTGCGAGTACCACGAGTTGCTAGAGAGTCCATCTGTGTATTCTCCTCAAAATGAGCAGGTGCCTTCCCACGCTAATCAAAATTCGGGTTAACAACCACTTGCTCAGACCATGCAATTGAAGCAGAGCTAGATGCAAGTAAGGGGAAATATTTATAAATATGCCCAATCGAATGACATCTCTTGCATCGATAAGACACCCCATCATAGTCTAGAATATGTACCCTACAGGTATCCCTCCAATGCAGATACATATTCTCCTCTAGACCCTCCCTGGTGTAAATATGAACAAGAATGTGAGCCATGGACATATTCGTTGTTAACATGTATGATTTTTCATAATACATATATCTACCAAGGGCATTCCCAATCTGTTTGAATATGTCTTCCGATCATAAGGGGAAGACCAGGAAATTTGACTTAGATGGGTCTAACCCCAAGGTGTTCTCTCTTGGGATCAAAGAGGGGAATCCATTGTTTTAGAAGTACCAGAGGCATTTCAATGTGCCAGTGCTTTAATAGTACCCAAGGTATAAACTAAGGTAGCTGAAATCACGAGAAAGGGTAACAACTAACTACAGTTCGGTGAGAACTTGCCCCCAAATCTCCAATATCTATTGTTTCAATCGCGTAGCTAAATATGCTTGACCCCTAACACGGCCCACCAGGACACGGTGAGAGGTGTCTATAACTTCCCCCATTTGTATGTCGTCTCCAAATGTGAGAGATATCTTCTTTGTGCCAACCTTCACCCATTTGAATCTCTTAGATGGATACTCCGAATGATTAGGGGATGGTTTACTTTGCGAAGTGTGAGAAGGGATCGCTTCAACCTCCATGTGGGGTATCCCAATCTAACGTGGGCGAGGGGGGGATGATCCCATGAAATAGCCGAAGGTGGGTGGGTTGGGTATGTGTGGTGGGGGAAAAGTGGCAGAAGGGTACAATGGTTGGGTAGGGTAGAAGTGAGATGCTAGAGGTGGAGGGATGTGTGAAGAACCCAAGGGGAAAGGCAAATGGGGGTTCAAAGGGTATGGGGGGTGGCAGGGTTTAAGCAAGAAGAAATAAACCGCAGGGAAGCCTAGGAGAGCAGGGGTAGGTTAGCATTAGAAGGGTATTAAACCGCTTCAAGGAAGCTGGAAGATAACAATGGGGAAGAAGACGAACCAGACGATAATAGAGGATGTTGATCCGAATAAGTGAAGGTAGGGTAGTTCGACACCAAGTAAACCCCAGGTGCACTAGCTAGGGTTGAGGGAATATCCAAAGAAATTTTCGAGGAGGAGACCGGCAGTTGTGAAGTGAAAACAGATCATTTGGGGTCCAGTTCAAATGGATCCTCAGAGTAATCAACTATGTCTCCCTCCATGCTAACCGAAAAAAAAAATGATAATCATTCTAAGATAACCCCTAGTTGGTCGATGCTGGATTAGTGAGTTGTATAGTGTAGGTCATCGTAAACAGACTGGATGGGCGGAAAGGCAGGAGGGTGGCCGGTTTGTGGGAGGGAGTCATCCGAGAAGGAGTAAAGCATGTGGTTACATTTCCAAACCAAGCCACTAGGCAGGCCACCATCGTCGAAGCTCCCAAACCCTAGTCCCCATCAGAGATCCCATCTGATATATATTAGACAATTACTTGAAATAGTTATTGAAACCCTTTTATAAAACCCCTGTTTTCTCATTTGAGAGGGTGATGGAGGTTGGGTTATTCGAAGAGAAAGAAGATTCATATTTTCACGCCTGATTGCACCCGATGCACATGCCATGATATTATATTATGTAACTTTTAATTATGCAGTTTGAGTATGACATTCCAACTTTTTCCTTTTGATTTCATCTGTAATACATACTAATTAATATTGTAGTTTAGATTATGGACATGATTGATTTTTGAAGTGTTCTCAATATTTAATCTTAACTCCTCTTTGATATGCATATTGTCAGAGGCAAGATAATTAAATTATTTACATTTTTTATGTTAATAGAATTTCCTAATGCACGTCATCATTATTTTGTTGCAACAATTGGTGTGAATATTGTTTATCAATTGCATGTTTTGTCTATTCCCTTCTTCCTCTTTATTTTCGTTTCATATGCTTATATCTCAAATCTGAGAACCAGATTATGTAGTGACTTGGTCACGATTGTCTAGTTGCAACCTATGTAGGGTCAGTTTATTGACCAATATATATGCTATTAGACAATGATATTATCCTTGATACCCTTATTTTTCTGAGTGAATGATCAATAAGAATACATGATATTATATTGCATCACCTTTAGCACTACGATGGGTTACCATAAATGGGAGATAAGCATAACTAAAATTTAATTATTTTTTTCCTTATCTCTAAAGATTTATTTTCCTTTATTTTAGTTCTGTTGGAATGTTGTTTCCATGTTGTATAATGAGGGTTACGTTTTGATATCATTCACCAGATGTCATATAGGTCTCTCCCACCTAGACCTTCGCACCTTCTACCTCTTTGCATTATAATCATAAATTGGCCTTATTTATTTTCCTAAATTGAATAATGATTTAATTTACATTATCATCAGGGACTGCCCACTGTGGTGAAAGGGAGGCCAACCCTTATCACCTAGAGTGTGAGTATCTAGGATCCTGAGTGATGTGGTCTTAGGTTGTCCTCAATTACCGGGACAATACGTGCACTAATATATGGATCACATCCAATTTAGTTGCATCAAGGAGCAAGACACAACACCTATAGAGGTTGGCATTGCTTGGACTATTGGAAAGAGAAGATGGGCAGAGGATGTGTTTCTTAGTGTAGAGGATGTAGTTAGCAGTGTTAATTGCACCTAATGATGTGCAAAAAAAGAAAATTCAATTTGTTTTTCATATATGAAAGACAATAAATAGCTTATGGTATGGAACGATGAACATTATCATCAAATGCTTGTGTTGAATCACCAGATCAACAATTGGAATTGGATAGTTGACCCCCATCATGCTCAAAGTTTACCAAAAGGGGAGGTCCAAGATTTCTTGTTTTGACAAAACCGTTTTTATGACATGGCACTTTCAGTTGAAAAGCAGACCCCTTCATAAAAAACCACATATAGCCAACACCCCCCTCCACATTCTATTTATGGTTTCTAAGAATACCTAGTCATAATGTCAATGGGTTAAAGGAGGTGTTGAATATATTCTAGGTACACATGGACGTATTTGTATATGTGTAATATGAAGAAATTTCGATGATTCAACACGATAAAAAGAGAAATTCTATTGTGGTAATGGTTTCACTTTCCAACATAGAATCTAATAGTCATATTTATGTCAATCCTTCCCAATTTGTAGTTGGAGAGAATTTTAGGTCATACACTTCAATTGAGAGGAAATGTTTCTCAAGTAGAAAGCCTATAGCATGGATGTTATGTCCAATCCCCATGATTTTTATGTGTGAGGAGATGGAAAATCATTTTGGGAAGAAGGTAGTGGAACTCGAAAAACCGTGTTCTTCCTTGAGGAAGCCTGTGTGAATGAGTACAAGACATGGATGAGGGTGGAGAGGCTTGCGAAACCATTATATGAAGTGTATAGGTATTTATTCTTCAAAGAATTTGTTACAATTTTTTGAAGCTTTTCAATATAGTGGAGCTTGATGTGGCTATTTTTGGCGAGAAGGATTATCAACAATGGCATCTCATCTATCATACAGTTCATGATTTAGATATTACCATGTAGATAAAAATATTTCTCCATCTGTAGTATCCAATTTACTGGATCCTTGCCATCAAACTTCCTCATCTCACTTTTTTCTTGATTTTAGGAGCTGGATCTTGAAACGACTGTAACTATGTACTTTCAGATCTTCAAGTTTTGAAATTTCTTCCCGCGGTAACCCTTTGAGAAATATTTTTGACCTCGCAAGTCTCATCAAGATTGGATTCTCCAATGAAGAGTTATGCCAAATCTCCCACGATGACCTGAGTATAGCCTGGTTCAGTAGAGCAAAATTGTACAATGTTCCTCGTGTCACTGTTTCAACCTTAGGTTATGAATATCCGAAAAACTACAATCCATCCTCTTTCTATGACTTCTTATGAAAATTCAATCTGATGCTCAAAGTGAAAGTTATGATGATTTTCCCAAGGTGACTTGTTTGGAATGTAATTCGGGCATCTGTAAAAATCCTAACTTCCTCAAATTATATCTCCGAACATATAGCAGGATAGGCTCTAAAATTTGGGGCTAAGCTTTAGATTGCTTTCTTCTCAAATGGGTTTTTTCAGCTTCTGAAAGTTCGTAGCGAAAACGTTATAGTGAAATTTCCACAATGACCTATTTTAGATGAAATTTTGAAGCTTGTAAAAACCCTAAATTCCTTAGATTATATCTCTGAAACTATAGCGAGACAGGATCTAAAATTCAGATTCGAGGTTCAGACCGATTTCTTCGCAAATGTATTTTTTTGTTAGCTTCTGAAACTTAGTAGAGAAAGTGTTATAGCAAACATTCCACGATGACCTATTTTAGATGAAACTTTGGAGCTTGCAAAAACCCTAACTTCCTCATATCATATCTCTGAAAATATAGCGAGACAAGATATGAAATTTAGACTCGAGGTTCAACATGGTTTTGTCTCAAATGGGTTTTTTTTCTCTTCTGAAACATCACAGAAAAATGTTATAGTGAAAATGCCACGATGACCTGTTTGGAGCAGTGAAACCCTAGAATCCAAAGCTCTGATACCAAATGTTATGAAACCAGCTCACAAAAAGATAGAAAAGATAGATGAACGCCTTAGAAATAAGCCTCTTCGAGGGGGAAACCTCATTTACATTACACAAATTAAAATTTCTTGGATGATACAAATGACAAGACCTCCTTTCTATATATAGGAGTCTAAGGGTCATAATATAATGAGAGCCGACATAACAATAATAATGTAAGGGCACAGTAATAACAATAGTCAGCTTCTATGGGGCACAATAATAAAAATATGGGAACTACATGGGTACAACAATATAATAAGGGGGTTGTACTAATAACAATAAGGGGTTATACTAGTAGTATAGAGACCTAACATAGTTCTTGAATATAGCATTATTGATTATCTTGTGTTTAATGCCTTAGAGACAAATGAGCAGGAGGCCCGTGAATAACTATGTATGTTCACAGATGAGTGGTAGAACAAAATTGTGGACTTGGTTACAAGGTAAATCATATTTTGAAGTTTGCAAGAGGTATTTATGAAGGTCCATGGGAGGTCTTAGTACACTACAAGTATTGTTCAAAGATAATATTTCAGAAGAAGGAACTCAAGCTCTAAAGGTGAGAAACATAAATGGTTATGAATACTAACTCTATACAATCATTAACATTGGAATAAATGAACAACACATGCATAAGTTACTTGAGAAATTAGATAAACCATAGTCAATCCTTAGAGGCAAAGAAAATAAAAAATTTGGATTGAAGCCAAAGGGAAAAGGTGTGTGTGACAACTATCTAACACAAGTGGCAGAGTTGACCCTATTTAAAGGGTTTTATCCAAATTTTGAGGCAAAGGATTTTTTAGTAGACTTAAATTTCCTCAATTAATGTGCCATTGTTTTTAGTTTTAGTTTATTTGATAGGATTTCATTTATAAAGAGTAGGTAACATCTATTAGCTACTTTTTTCTACATTTTTCTTTGATTTTGATTGTAAAAGGGTTGGATTGTGGGCACAAAAAAATCTTGCATTTTTTGTAAAGCTTGAGACTCGAAAGTTTAATAAGGATTATGGCTTTAATTAATGACAAAACTTGTTTACTTTGTATGTGATTTCTTGTATGTTCATTATTTCTTTCCTCACATATTTGAAGTGCAAAACTTGAAGAAATATTTGCACCTTGAGAAATTTGATCCCTCTAGGAGCTTGATAGACCCATAGTTAAGATGGATCTAGGCTGATTTAATTATTAATTTTATTTTTATAGTTTAATTTTTATTTTTATATAATTTCATTGTGTCAATTTTTTTTAATTAAGGTATATATATATATATATATATATATATATATATATAGATATATATATAGATATATATAGATATATATAGATATATATATCTATATATATATATATATATATATATATATATATATATATATATATATATATATATATATATATATATATATATATAGATATTTGTATGTGATTTTACCAGGTTAAAATGTTTAGATAACATAATATAAATAGACATTACAATAACTCTTCCATACTAGGATGGAGAGTGTCTCTTGGCACAAAAATGTAATATTTTTATTTTTTTATTTCTTATATGAAAATGTTTTGATTGTGAAATGAGAGGTGGATTTTTGGCATGTGGTATTGATGAGTCATGGTATCATCCCATGGTATGGTATGGTTAATAATATCCATGGTAAAGTAGGGTTAGTATCCATGGTTAAAAGTATTGTATTGTGCAATGAGGGATGGTGGTATTGATGAGTCATGGTATTGGCCCATGGTATGGTATGGTTAATTACGTTGTAAGGCATTCCCTCCGAAACAACTCCCCTCCCTTGCTACCTGACAGGTTTTGAGCCATTGATTTTGATGTTAGACGATTGAAATAATCTCAACAGTCAGATTGAAAATTGGTATTACAGTTACAATTCGAACGGATCATCTATTGCACTGATCAAACCTGCTTTCCAAGAGATGTATTTTCTTCATTATATTCTTGATAATCGTCTACTACATTGATTAGTCAAAATGCCTCAGATGGAAAATTTGGCATTCTTTTTGGTTGACCTGTCTTGGCAGGAACATGTCGCTCTGCAACTTCGCAGGGCGTCTTGGCTTCCTTGAGCGACCCATTTCAATTTCAATTGAAAGGTCTTCTATTCCATTAATCCAAGATTTCCTCCGTCTCAGGAAGTAAAGGTATTTTAGTGGATTTTGATTTTTATTATTTCCACAGTTTTTCTTGTGTCCCACGGTGTGGATTTATTGTGAAAACCCAATGGTGGAAATTTTACAAACTTTCAACAAGGTAAAGAACTCTGATTTCCAATTTCAATTGGCTTATGGAATTCCCTTTTTTTGTATTCTCCATGAATGGGGCACTGCTCGGCTCTTCCTGCAAGGTGTTAAAAATGTGGTTCTTGCAATTCTTGTGACATCTAGAGGTGGAATAAATCCAACTATCGTTCATGTTGGCTTGTTGGGGCCTAACCTAGGTTCAGAGTTAATTATCCAAACAAATCCCTGTACTACTGTCCCTTTCACCAACAGTTCACAGAGCGCGAACTGAGTTGACACTCGAAGTAGTATAGGGGGGGTTGCTGGAACCAAGTTTCCACACCCTTGAGATGTTTGATGGTTTGATTTTGTCCAACTTTTAGTCCCTTCGCGCACTTTCCTGGCCTTCGTGCACTAAGATATTCGTCTTCGCGCAACCCTAACCAGGGTTGTGGGGCTTTCACGCTGCTGGAGCAGGGCTCTCCACTATTTCCCTAAGTCACACCCAAGATATTAATTATCTTCTTACACCAATTAGTTATCTTCGCGTAAATGGATGCCTTATGTTATATTTATTTATACAGCACATTCATATGAGTTCACGCAACAAGTAAATAGTAAACTTGCAATTCATACCCAATAATACATAAAACAGGAAAAGATACACAGAATTATGGTATAATTTCTCTTTTATTAATTCTTCCCACGGTTATAGACTCGACCTGCCCTGTGCACTCAGCTACAGGGGTTCGTGCACTCAGCTATGGACTACTAAGCCTCTGCGCAATCAGCTGCAGAGCTTTCTCCTACTCTATGACCCAAAGAAATGATTTACACTTGAACCAATGCTTCAGAAATCCCTTAGACTCATCATGCTTCCTTAGATGTTTTTTCTACACTTAGAGCCTCACTCTATTTATACAATGCTATGGTCCGCCGACCATGGGTAGATCTTTCAAACCGACATTACATTACAAAACCAAGGGTGGACAACCCTGTAACTTTATTATGAATTTGCGCTCCACGCCCATAAATCACGGAGTCTTTACAATGGTCTTAATAAAAACTTGGGCTTTAAGCCTCAAAACATGCCTTCGGGGGATTCCATGCTCAACAGGTCCCCAACACAAACATTGTGACTCACCCTCGAGTCACTCTGTCGATGTAGAGATCTTCGCACGAAGACCCTCTAACTCTGCTCAAACAACTGCAAGGTCGGAAACACACTGAGTAGTTGCCTGCTGAATCTCCTGTACACGTTGTCCGACACCGCGGTGTCAGAACTTCTTCCTCGCATATATTCCTACGTCCCCTACATTTTCTTATAGTCCTATGCCTTCTTCCGGCTACTTGGAACGTGAACACTATGCTTTTATCAGTTAGTCAGATAGCCGGGTCACCCGTGTATGGCTTCAATCGACTGCCATTCACTTTGCTTGGGAAAGGTTCTCCATTTAGCTTTACCAGCTGCACCACACCTCCATTTGTGACCTCCTTAACAACATACAATACCAGCCAATGCATTCTGAACTTTCTCGGGAATTTATCAAACTTATTATCATACAGTAACACTAAATCGTTTACCTTGAAGGTGCACAAGCTCGGTTTCTTCCTCCATTACCTCGTCCTCATATTCTTCAATTATGAGGTTCTTCATGTCTTCCTCCTCATCGAATTCCATGTTAACTATTTTCCCTTTCTCCTCCATCGTTAATCTGGTGTGCAGCGGGTTTCGCGAGGACACACACACCAAAATCATTAGCTTTTTATCTTTCTTCGGCCTCGACGTGCGCGGTGATTTAGGGATTTCCGCCACAATCCCAGCACTTTTGGGGGCATCTTCTATGGTTAGGGCCTATGTGGCCTCTTCGGCAGTCATTTCTCTATTTTCCCTAGCTTCCTCAGATGCTGCCATCTTTCTCGTCCAAAAATCTCTCAGTTGCTCAATCAGGGGCTCAATCAACACTCTGTACATGTCAAAAATGTCTCTGCTCAGAATACGCGGGGCATACAACAACTCAATTCACAAATTATCAAGTGTTGTTTTCTGGGCAACCCTTCGTAATTTATAGCGTCTTTTGAATTTGAATTTGACCGTTCCCCACAAATATGGTTCATTAATGTTACTCTGGCGGTAGATTTTCCCAAATCTTGCCCATAAAGCAAATCTTAAATTCCTGTCGCCCGCTCCATTTGGTCTCAAGTCAAGCATCATATCGTGAATAGTCACTTTAATGGTCACTTTCCAACCAACCCACATGGCAGCACAAACCCCCTTGCATGGTTGCACACTGTGTGACACTTTGCTCCTATGCGTAGCTCCAACATCGCGCAGCTCCCGTAGAGTAGTTTATAGTCTCGCACATCCTTTCAACTACCTAGAGCGCTAAGAATATACTCCCCATGGTTATTCAGGTGGCCATGCCACCTGTATAGGGTTTCAATCGGTCATCCATCATTCTTCCTGAAAACATCCACCTACGATTGTTACTAGATGCATCGTGCACTTTACCATCAGCATCACGCTATCATGGGTGATCCCTTTTGTAATGTGCAGTCTAATCCAAGGCATCAAGCTGATCAAATCTTGGTAGTAGTCCCCAAATTCGTCGATGTGATTGTGCGCACCTTGTTTTATCACCCTGGTTTCTTTATCGAGAAAATCCTTCTTGATTTCATCCTTAAGCTTCTTGGCTTTTGCTTCCAGCAGAGTGATTTTCTCCATTAATGTCACCCTTTCTTTCATAAGTTCTTGGAGCCTAAGATCACCCTGTTATATTTCTTCCTCAGGTCCCAAGCATTCTTCTTTGTTCAGCTACATAATCCCTTCTTCCAAGGCTCTATGAGCCGTCATATCTATCAATGATGCTATGTGTTGACTAGGCATTTTATACTTGATGGGGATTACAACATTCACTCCGTACTACAGCCTTGGAGGTGTCTACTCTGTTATTTTCTTGCACTTTGTCCTATAAGCCCACAGAACCACTGGTACGCGTAGGTCCCAATCAATTCATTGCACATTGTGTACCTTCTTCAGCACTTCGCATACTTCGTTAAAGGCTTCTGCGTGGATAGATTTCTACCCACTCGTTCCTCCCATACTCCATTGTTCCAATCTGAGGGGTCGTTCATGCAAGTGCCTCGCTCGCACATGCTTAGTAATCGTGTCTCCTAACATGAAGTCTGTGTACATCCGTGCAAGTTTTGTGACATATGCATGTATCCATCTGGACAAGTGTGTGCACGAACCGTTCTAGCTGGAAATCTTGTCTGTTAATCGCATCTGAGGCTTTCCAAATCATATGCGAATCCATCTCCTTCATTCACGCCAGTCCTGGAAACTTCCTTGGTGCGCGCCCCACCACGTCGTGGGCATAACACGCAGTACCCATTTCAAAGCCTCAAATCGTTGCTGTTTTGGCACCTCCCTTTTGAATCTCTTCAGGAAGTCATACACCTCGCTTAACCCAACATACGTAGGCAGATCCCTTACCTCTATCGATACGCAGCACAACGATCTCATCATCATGTTACAGTTCAGCGTAGTTAGCTTGTGTAACCGGTTCTTCCATTGCTCTATCTCTTCGTCGGAATCCGATGTACAAGATCTTTCATGCTACCATGAAATTCACCCATCCGTGGTAGGATTTACCTAGTCTTGCTCTCATGCGGATATCTTGTAGATGTAATCCAAGTCATCGTTACTTTCATAGTTGCTCACTGGCTCTGTGTAGCGTGATCCTTCTACAGGGTCCAATGGTATGACTATGTGTAGGGACTTTTTCTCAAAAATCATCTTGCACTTCTTAAGATTTATCGCCCTATTCATGTCAGTGGCCCAATCTGTCCCTAATAGCACATGGTAGGGATTGCTATCATCAACAATCTCTATCACTTCAAAATCTGCCAATGCACTCGCTCCTTCGATATCCACAATGATCCCCTACAATCTTCCCATAGGTAGGATCTTTTGTTGCTTCTTCATTGGCAATTGGATAGGAGACCATTGCAATGTAGGCCTTCCCATGTGCTCCCATGTTTGCTTCGGTAGAATGTTCGCATCCGATCCTAGGTCCAGAATCACTTGGTCCATCTCATATTCCCCAATTTGCACGGTCAATCTCATCTCTCTTCCCATCCTCGTCGCGTGCTTTCCAATATTCTGGACTATCTGTGGTTCTCATGGCATGGTCCTAGTGCATCTATTTATGAGTTACTGCAATCCATTTACAACCTTACTATCACGCAACATCTTCATGCATGTTTCCAGGAACATTGTAAGCATTGATGGGTCCATGTTCGGCTCTGATTTGTCTTCGCTTCCTGAAGTGGAGGCATCAGCGAAGCTCTTCCTAGATGTTATCAGGAGAACTAGTGTCTATTCAGATCTGCTAGTCCCACTAAGATGGGTAGCTATCTTAGAAACAAACAATTCAAAGTTACTTGTGTTTTCCTTTATGAGAGATAGATGAGAGAGAAGCAGAGAGCACCAACCTTAGTCTTTTGCTTGGCTCCTTGCTTGTTTCCTCTCTCCTTTGATAGAGCTTTCACCACTCCTTTCTCACTTGTCCCACTTCAAAGAATACCTGTAGAGTCAAAGCAGCAAAATACCATCAAATCATAGAGATCTATAACCATAAACAATGTAGAATCAGATGCACATTAATCATACAAATGCATACACAAATACAAGATTCAGAAATATACAAGTATATGGAGGAAAACTCAAATAGCTTTATTGATAGAAGTAGTAGAAGAGAGGATTACAACCCAACTATCTGATCCAGCACCATCCTCCCAACATGAAAGCCCTCTTCACCTCATGAAAAGCTAGATCACCCAACAATACAATGTCTCAAAGAGAAACCAACAACACTTCCTTACAAATTACAAAATTCTAGCCTCTGGATCTCTGGGATGAGGGATCCATATATAGATATTTGTAGGGGGTGAGTCAGCTTCTGGGATTTTGATTAGTGTCATTTCTCTAATAGTTCTTGGTTCCACTTGGAGATTTCATGATCTCTTACTCATCCCTAGCGAATTCAGAGAGGCAAGTGTCATATGAGAAGTTTCTAGAAGATTCTCTGGGTTTCCACCTAGAAAACTACCTCTGACATTTGTCTTCTCTCGCTCATCGCACCCTACAAAAGGGCTTTTAAATATGCATCGCACCCTTTGTGTGTAGCAAGTGAGATGCATCGCACCCTTAGCATGGAGCAGTCTATATGGTCCAGTTTTGACCAGTTCTAAGTAGTTTTTCAGGGAGAAATTCTGGGAAATGATGTAATCAGTTGACCTTGATCCATTAGGGTTTGAAACAACACCTTTAGGGGTTTAGAAGCCCTTGGTTTATGGAAATATGTGATTGGGGTTGTAGTGCCCAAATATGTCTATAACAGTTGCCCCCTAAAGCATGAGGACATAAATCTTTTGATGTCGAGTGAAATGCTTTATCATGAGGATCTGAGGTTTTTCGAACTGGAACGTGACCTGTAATAAGATACAATACAATACATTATCTTCATAATATTTTCATGATCTAGTTGAGGCGGGCATTCCCATGCTCAGCTTTATAAATTCATTTTCATGTACATATGATAGACAATCGTCTGTGTGGCGGACTTATGATTCTATTAGAGACATCATCCCTTAGCTTGGATGATTATCTGTGCATCTATGGAGTACATTTGATGTCTTTATTTTCATGAATATATCACAGCCCGGATGGATGAAACAAGATCCGGGGTCTTCAAACTCGTTCAATCTTCACTTGAAGTACAAGTCAATCCATGTGAAAAGATGTTTTGACGTCGAACATGGAAAGACATCGCCTGATTACCAGCCAATGATGTAAGCTGTTAACAGGTGTGAGAGGAATCATCGATAATGATAATGACCCTCAAGGTACTATAGTACAATTCACGTGGTGTGAATACATGAGTCGATGTCAAACATCATCCAAAATCTTTCGGTCGAAGGCCATTGATGTAAACCTGCCGCCGGAAGTGAGAAACTTGCCATTGAGGCATGCAAGCTTCAAAGTACTGAAAGGGTTGTTCCCGAGTCAACTTCTTGGATAATGAGCTGATGTCAACAAGAAGTGACTCGTTGTAGGACGGCCTTAATGAATCCCACATCTATGACATGGAATAGAGCAAATGATTTTGTGGGTGTGAAAACGATCTGATGATACAAGGTTCAGGGTGACAGTCATGAAAAATGGAAAGTGAAGGTATTGCAGCAGATGAGGCATTAGCTGGGTTGGTGAATACTCTGAGTGACTTCTCTTGAACATATCGGCGACACTGAAATGGATTGGTAGTGTTAACCCCAAAAATGGATGGCACGGAGGACCAATGGTGATATGATCAGTGAATGGAATAAACCAACTCGACTCAATCATGGTGATGGAGTGAAAGTGTCATATTCAAGAGCGACCTGCTACCAATGAAGTTCTTCAAGTTTTCTTCCCTTTTTCCCCAGTCATTGCTGACCAATACCTCTTTATTTTTGTCAAGCTTGAGGAGGATAACATATGCTTGTTCTATAATTTGCCCTTCAGGCAAACCTGTTGCTATGTTTTATTGAGCCTAGCGACAGTGAAACTCGCTCTTGTCCGTGCGGACAAGTTTGTCGCTATCGTTTTAACGAGTTTAATGACAAAGATAACCCGGTCCTTTTCAGTTTTAGAGAGTCTGAAAAGAGACAGAAAGGAAACTCCAGTAGTCCTTTTTCGTAATATAATCCCTTAAATCCGAAAAAGTATAAAATAATACGAAAGGGATGACTTTTCCAATCACTTTAACGAGCCAAAAAAGACAAGCGCTCGATATTTTTGTGTAATGATCTGTCAGGTCCAAAAATATTAAAATCTAGAGGAGGGAAGGAACTTCCAATCACTTTAACGAGCTGGAGAGGCCAATTGCTCGACAATATTTTAATATTTTACGAGTCTAAAAAGAGGTCAAAAGAGACTCGTTTTTTAGGAACAAATGATTTTTTCTGGTAGCAACTAGTTCTAGGTAATTTTTGGAACTTTCCAATCATGATAGTGTAAAGAACGTAGCTAACAGAATCACTCATCACAGTTGTTCCTCAAAAGGGTAAAAAATCAAGTGGAGGTGTATGATCGGATGAAAAATGGAGGTGATGGTAAGAACATGACCAAGGTTCAAAAGCTGATATAAATGCGATCACATAGGTTATTTACTGAAGGTGGGTTCATTTTTTAATGAGCTTGAACTCTGGTGGAACATATGCTCATTGCTAGGTTTATTTTTTAACGAGCTTGAACTTCGCGTATACCTGCTCGTGATAATAGTCAGAGATGTTCAATTCACCATTAACATTATGTTCTCTTGACAGTCGTACTACCTGTTCAATTGCTCCATCAAACCGATTAGAAATGTAAATACATGCTTGAAAAATGAGTTAAAAAACCAATACTTTACTTGAATTACGTGAATAGTAGCATAAAAGTAGTTTTTAGCTCTCATTTTTACCATTTCATTCAAATTTTGGATTGTTGGAGCTATGGAGGTGTTTTCCCCCTCGATTTTCATCAGCTGATTCTGAGAGATTCGGTGGAATATTTTTGGTGCCGTCTGGACCAGGTAGGAGCTAACCCTGAGCTCTTCAATTGCATTCTTTCCTTTTCTGATTCTGAGCATCTTTTCCTATTTTTCTAGGCCTCAGGGGTTTGAACAATTAATTATCTCCCCATCACACCTAGTACACATTGAAAGGTGCGATGCATATTGAGTTGGCCATTGGCTAGTCAGTATGCATCCCACCTAGTACACAGATAGGGTGCGATGGGCACAAGGAGGAAAGTTTATGCACTGATTTTTCATGGAAATTTTGCCTATTTTTTCCCAAATCAGGATCCTAATTCTTCCCTCATTTACTTTTCAGAGATTCATCAGAGAAAGATGGTTGTTACATGGTGTGAACGCGATCATGAAGAAGAGGATATGATTTCCTTACATGATCCAGGTACGGTGACTGCATTGCGAAACTATGGCTTGCTCAAGTTCTTCCACATATCCAGCATGAGGCAACAAATCAACTTGTTGCAATATCTTCTTGATGCATGGGATCCTACCAACCAAGTGTTCCAGATTAGAGGTAAATCCATCCCTTTGACTGTTGAGTATATCTACTTCTTGATCGGTTTATCGAGGCGTGGTGCCCCTCTCTCACTATCAGGATCCGCCCGTGGGGGTGAATCTGTGAGGGATTATATTCGCTGATTTTGTAGAGATGGATCTTAGCTGAGTAGGGAAGGCAAGATCAATATTCGAGATGTCACTGACATTTCCTTGACGACTATCTTATTCACCTTTTCTAGATTGGCTGGTAGCGTGGCTCTTCACTTGGCCAACAAGTCCTATATGCAGTATGCCTTGGAATGCCTTGAACCAAAGGTATTCAACTGGTGTGATGCAGTACTTCTGGTGATAAAAGAATAGCTTACCAAGGTGAACAAAAGAAGATCCAGGAACTTTGGTTATGGTTCTATTATGACCGCTTTCGCCTTGCAGAAGATCCCATTGATGTAGCCACAATACATTTCACTCAGAGTGCCAACACCGACAGAACCATGGATGTAGAGATGGGTTGATCTTATGGCCAGACATGTTGGTCAGTCACATATTTCATTCTCTGATGCCTTCTTTGAGTAGTTCAACTGTCAATAGATGGTTTATGCCAAGTATCCATATGCCGGGATGGATTTATGGGGCGACCCATATTTGGTGTTTTCGGCTGGCGAGCAGTGGGGCGTTATAGGTAAAAGATCTGACCATATATCTATTTATTGCTTTTATAATGTTCTTGTGTTTTTTAAATGTTATCAAGACTAATAAAACCCATGTACTTGTGCAGATATTGGACCGGTGCGACCAATAGTGCACCCAAGGATAGCAGTTGTCGTTCCAGCAGGAGAGGCTGTAGGGAGGGCTGTCCTTCGTGATCTGAATGTAGCCGAGACCCTTGCCATATTGCAGGATCAAATCGAGTGTCTCACCCTCGGTACTCAGGATTTGAGGACTGACGAGTTACCTCGAATATTACAGCGCCATACCACTGGAATGCCGAGTCGATGGACTAGGCTCTTACGTATGATCGCACAAGCAGTGACTTGTTATCACCAGCACCATTAGTCTAGGGTGCTTTCTTGCATTTTTAAGTTTTTGGGTCCTATGACCAATTTTGTCTTGGACACAGAACATTTTGTAAAAAAATATAAACAGTTATATATGTTTTTTATTTTCGGAGCTTTATTTTGGTTAAGTTATATGATCCTGATGCAAATGTTTAAAATGCTTCTCTTTCATAAATGCTGCAAATGTCTATCTAACACATAATTTAATAATGAATCAGTTAATGTGTTTAAGTTTCTGCAAATGTGTTGATATTGAATAGAATCAAACTGCCTTTCCAAAATCCTGACCCTTAGGAACATACAATAGATAGCTAGATTCCAAATGGAATAGGTGTTGGTAAGCTGTAGGATGATGAGTTGTGAGTCTAGCCTGACAACAAGTCGGCATATGCCATGTGTGATGGCATCCAAGAGAAGCTCTATCAACGTGCTATATTCAGTGACATTGTTTGTTGACCAACCAATACATACCCCTCTAAAACTCACTCGCCGCTTGGATCAAAGATGGCCCAGGCTGCAGAAGATAGGTTCCGCGTACTACGACTAGCTCCGTCAGCATATCCAACAAATGATTCCAATAGGTTCAACATTTGCAACAAATGCAAAAGTGGATTACCTAACCAAAACGATCACTCTTGACGAAAACAAAAAACGTAACAAAAGCATATAAAGAGATTACTACACTTAATCAAGCATAGTAACGCTTAAGGTACAACCCATTTCGGGGTTGCGACAGTGGAATCCCATCATAATCTACTAGCTCATAGGCTCCTTTTGCTAAGACTCGCTTAACAATGTAGGGACCCATTCACAATGATTAGAACCTACCTGCTCCCAATTTATCAGATTCCTGGTCGTAAAGTAAGACCAGGTCACCTTCTGCGAAGACACGGGGTTTGACATTCTTGTCAAACTCTGCCTTGACTCGTTCCTTATGAGCTTCATTAGCCAAGGTGGCATCACGACGGGTTTCATCCAACTGGATTAGTTCCAGGAAATGAGCCTCTTCTTCTGAAGTTCTAGGGAGAAGGTCAACTACGAGCATGAAAGATGAAATTTCACACTGAACCGAAAAGACCACTTCCAGGCCATACACCAGCTAAAAGGGTGTAAATCCGGTTGCACTTCTCACTGATGTCCTATATGCCCACAAGGCCGAGTACAAGATTAGGTGCCAACTCCGTTTGTGGACTCCAATCATCCTTTGCAGCATGCGCTTCAAGACTTTGTTGATCGCTTCAACTTGTCCGTTGGCTTGCGAATAAGATGGAGTAGAAGTGTCATGGGACAGTCCTAATTTGGCAGCCAATTCAACCATCATGTGATAGCAGAAATGCGATCCATTATCTGTGACTATAGCTTGTGGAACACCAAATCTAGAGACTACATGATTGAAAAAGAAAAGAGCAATCGTTTCATTGCTGTTGTTTAATGTAGGCATCGCCTCGACCCATTTTGTAAAATAGTCAACTGCAACTATGATATACCCATGCCCCCGGGCTGAGGTGGGGTTACTTGTCATGAAATCTATGCCCCATTTGGAAAATGGCCCAACAAAAACTAATGGATGCAGAGGTGTGGGTGGTATTCTGGTTTTGCGGTCGAAGATTTGATGAGCATGGCAACTTCTGACTACGGTTATGCAATCTTTGAACATTGTTGGCTAGAAGTAACCTGCTCATAAAATCTTTTGCGCGATAGCGTAACCAAATTGATGCCCCCCACACGCCCCTAAATGAAAATCATTTAGGACTTTTTTGGCCTCCTCATGGGTGAGGCACCTTCGCAGAACTGTATCGATACCACGACAGTAAAGTGTATTACCGACGATCATGTAGTCTTTTGCTTGGTATTGAGTACGTCATTGTTCTGAGTGAGAGCTGTTAGGCTTGTATGTTTGGGTTTGGAAATAAATGATTATATCTCCATACCACAGATCGCTCGACGATATTAGAAACAAATATTGATCCACGATTGATGCTTTGGATGTTGAATCGTTGGACGAGGATGGGAAGTCACATAGTAACTCCGCAAAAACCAGAGATTTCTTTGATTTGGATTTTATGAATTCCAAATCAAACTCTTGCAAAATGGCTATCCATTTTGAATATTTACCCTCAAGTAACTGACACGACAGGATGTAAGTCATAGGGTTGCAATATGAAAAAATGGTTGTTTTGCGAAAGAGAATATAGTGTCGAAATCTCTGTACTGCTTGAACAGCTGCAAGAACCAGATTTTCAACATAGGAGTACTTTCTTTCTGTATCATTTAAGTTTCAACTTAAATAATATATAGGATGTTCCATTCCATTGTCTTCTTGAACTAAAACCATTGCGATGGTCATATCTGCTGCAGCTAGATACATGTTAAAGTATTTTTGATACTCAGGAGCGTACATTAATGATTATTTTATTAGGGATACCTTTAGAGCATCAAAGGAAGCTTACGCAACCTGATCCTAGTTAAAGGGCACTTCTTTTTCAAAAGACGCGTATAACCTTTAGCAAGTTTGGCGTAATTTGGAATGAACCTCCTTAGAAAGTTTGCTTTCCCTTGGAGTTTCTAAATCTGAAGCAAATTTGAAGGTGGATGCATATCGATGATCGCCTAAACCTTACATGGGTCAAGTCGAATCCCGTCCTTAGAAACCTCAAAGCCAAGTAAATGACCAAAACTGACACAAAACACACACTTGTGTGGATTGAGTCATATCTTGTAGTGTTGACAACGTAGAAATATATCTCTCAAATGCTACGGATGATCAGTCCGCTTTCACGAATGAGCCGGTAGATCGTCGAGATATGGTTGAACGATGTTCATGATGTCATGGAAGGCATAATTCATAGCCCTCTGAAAAGTTTCCCCTGCGTTCTTTAAACTGAAAGGTAACTTGCGGTACGCGAATGTGCCCCACGGACATATAAATGCAGTCTTCGACTAGTCCTGTGGGCGGATATCAATTTTATTATACCCGGAAAATCCATCCATGAATGAAATGATTTTGCATCCGGCGCATTCATCAATTATCTGGTCGATGAAGGGTGTAGGGTAGTTGTCCTTTGGACAAGCTTGATTTACATCCATGTAATCAATGCACACTCTAATCATTCCTTGTTTTTTAATCACAGGAACAATATTCAATACCCAATCAATTAGAGGAACCAGGTAAATGAAACGAGCATGTAAAAGTTTTTCAACTTCTGCCTTGATGGCAGCGACTTTCTTTGGTTGTACCTGCCGAAGCCATTGTCATACTGGTTTGACATCTGGATACATCTTGATTTCATGTTCAAGTATGCTCGAGTCAATGCCTGGCATTTCTTCATATGACCATACAAAGACATCTTTGAACTCGCGAAAGAGAGAGCAATATATTTCTAGTTCTGAAGAAGAGCAAGATTTTCCGACATGAATATTCTCTACAACATCTGGTTTGGTAGAGATATTTATGGTGATAGTTTCTTCAATATTGGACAGATTTCACTCGGAATCCACCGTATTTATAGTATTTGATAGAAAATTAAAAACTAAAGGATGATTAAGGTCGTTGAAACAATCTTCGTGGTAATCCAGAAGATGGGAATGATGGTGGTAATCTTCCCATGGTGCCTCTCCTATCATCATTGACTGAACAATTCCTTCGTCTGTAGAATGTACATGCGACCAAGGATCTAAAGAGGTACCATATTCCTTAGACCTATCTATCCAAACACTCGATGAGTGTTGATTTGGGTTTGCCGCCCAGGCCAAGAAAATTGATTTCTACAATATTTCTATTGGGCTTGGAGGCAATACCTGGCAATGATCCATGCTAACATCATGTTCGAAAATCTTCTGAATCTTTGTAGATATAGAAGATACCATATTGCAGGTTTCCACCGTGGCCACTTCCACCAGATTATTTGGAGGCGGTAGGGCAAAAGTACCCATTAAGGTTGGGTCTTTTAGGAGGCCTACTCCGATGTTTTGGAGCGAATGAGAGCTTCCATGGATCAATTGGATGCTTCACGTAACTTTTGAACTGTTAGGGAGGAAGGTTTGTTGATAAATGATTATAATTCCTCCTTAAAAAGGAAATGCAATCTTTCTAAAGTATGTTGACACAACTGTAGCCATAGCATAAATCTAGGGCCTTCCCAGTAAGATATTGTAATCGAGGTTTCCATCGATAACTTCGACGTCAATTTCTACTATTTTGACCCCAGTTCAACTTGCAAGTTACTTAAAATCCCGTACAGGGTGTATGTTTGTCCATCGAATGCTTTTAATGTCGTTGACGATCGCGACAAGGGTGGTGAGCCTAAAGTTTTCCAGCAACTCATTGACATAATGCATGTAGATGCCCCCTCATCAATAATTGTTTGATGAATAGTTTTGTTGAGGGCTTTCACTTGTATGAGGAAAGCAAGTTGAGCTGGTAATTGAGGTTCGTATCCTTTATGATTAAAAGCCACAAGATTGGAATCTGCTGGGTCAATCCCACCTATTGCTGATAATAGAGCCTGCTTTTGGGAGCCTGCTTTTGGCGATTGGGCCATATCCTCTACTATATTATAATTCTGTGCTGCCCGAGCACGAGGATTAAATGTTGATTTGTGTACTACTCCCTTTGGCATTTTTATCTTTAGCTCAGGAATGATGGGTGGCACAACTTCGATTGAAGTTGTTGTCGAACTACTAGGTTGATCTGCAGCCTTGTTGCTCAATAGCTGTGGATTCCCATAATCCTTATTCCTTGTTGATATCAAAGCATCATTTTGCTGTTTTGAAATGGACAACATAAGCACTTGGGGTGGGGAAGCATTGTCGCTAGCAACGAGATTGGTTTCTAGGTTTGGAAATAGATCAATCAATACCGTTGAGGTTTTTGAACTCTTGAAGAATTTCTTAATCTCAGCTTTATGCGGACAATCTCTCGTCTAATGGTACTCATCGCATATGAGACATGGCCAATTAGGTTTATTTTTCAGGAGATGAATCATCCTATTTCTTCTTTTTGCTTTTATTTTTCTTCTTGCCCCCTAGTTGATTCGATTCTTTGCCTTTGTCAGTCGACATGGCATTAACCTTTGAGGTAGGAAGCTTGTGATTTTCCTTTTTACTGGAAACTGCAAGGGCTTTACCAGATGAGGTCTTCGCAATTTGCGTACTTGAGGTACCAATCATGCTGTCGCCGACATGAGAGTCCTTGTTCGATTTAGTAGGAGGAGGAATGGAAAACTCCAGTCTAGGAGCATCAGGGATTTTGTCGTAGAGCGTGCCAGACTGAGTATATATCAAGTCCAGATATTGCACACGATCAATGACTTGCTCTTCAGTGACAACTCGTCCCTTGGCCACATCTTCTGTAATAGAAGGTAACAATGAATTAATAAACCATTCAGCTAACAGTTGATCAGGAACATATGTCTTTACCATTCTACGACGACATCACCACTCATGAATATGATCAGATATGTGAGTGGTTGTCATCTACTTAAAATTGGTAAGAAGCTCTGTTCCTGTTTCGTACCTTATGAGTAACTAAAAATGGGTTAAAAAGGTGGTGGCAAGGGCGCTGAAGTTATCGAATGAAGCTCCAGGCAATTCGATGTACCATTTTGCTGCCAGACCAATTAACGTTTGCTAAAAAAGGTGAAGCCTAATCAAATCATCATTGAGAGTGTTGGACGAACACCACAGGTGAAAGGTCACCACATGATTCGATGGATCTTCACCTGAATTTCCATTGAATTTAGGAATATCTGATGGAAGTTTATAAGGAATCACCGGCCACCACGGGGCATAAGCAATTGGATCATTTGTTAGCTGATTCAGATTTGGTAATTCTAAAGTTGCTACGAAAGGCAACTATTGATTTAGGTTTGGCGAAGCATACCCAGGATAAGATGGGATCACTTGAGCCGTGGGTCTTTGCATACCAGCATAATGTATTTGATGATGATAACTTTGATAAGGTTGATGGGCATAACCATTATAATATGATTGTTGGTAACGTTTTGAATATACGGCTGCCCATTACCTGCAAAGCTTTGTTGCTCAGGTCCTTGGTAAGCTTGCTGGAATTTCGGTTGTTGATATTGCACCAACCATGGCTGTGAGATCATTTGTTGTTGCCCAATACTGGATGTTTGCCAAGATGAAGGGTTATAGTACCCGTTTGAGCTTAAGTTGATTCAGTTAAGGAGCCACTAATCGGCAATTATGATTGAGTCACGGAGACAAGAGGCTATTGTATTACGACTTGAGAGACTGGAGGTTGACATACAACAGGCAGCGCTTGTACTTGTGACACCGTCACAATAGCTGGTGTAGTGGGAATGTTCGACACAGGTTTATTTTGTTGCATTGAATATACAACTCTCGGTTGTTGAGGTAGTATTGGTACCCAACCACTAGATGTGATTCCAGCTTGACCCGAATTCTGTTGTGAACTCTCATATGGTTGTTCTCCCGGAGGGAACAATGAAAAGGCATATTGCCCCCCATATGGTGGAAATTCAGTGTTCAAAGGTAAAATTGGCCTTTCGAGACTAGACTGCCCAAATTGATAATGTTGCGAAGGATCAATTTGTTGAGACTCAACATAAGAAATTCCAGATAAGCCTTTGGATGAACAAATAAGAACAAACCATATTGTCGAAACAGTCCCTGGGTGGACTCCATCTAGTGGTTGAGAGCTAGTTGGGATAGATGGTATACCAGCGAACATTGTCGAAGTGGCGGCAGGAGGTTCTGCTACTATATTAGATGACACAGTCCTAGATGTCGATGGTTTTTCAGACATATTGAGTCTATCCAAAAGATTTCCTAGCGATTCTACAGGAACTTGCGATGAAGGGTTATCAAAAGAAATAACTTCTGTGGTAGAAGGATATATGTGGATCCCAGTTCCAAAATGCAATGGAGTACTGGATGGAAGATCCTCCACAATCTCTTCTATAGCAATCAGTCTAGGCAGAAGAGGTAGACCGTTAGGTCCGTAAAATATTTCCCGTGCCGAAGAAGGTATAGACTCTGCAGCGACAGGTGTTGGAGGGGTGACACATTTCAAATCAACCCTATATGGAGCTGGTTTATGAACAAAAGTGTTTGCCGTTACACTAGGATCAGTTCTAGTGTCCTATTGTAACTGCGAAACTTCTTCTATAGAGGTAGGGATACCATAAATAGTTGGAGTAACTGGAGTCTCTCAGGATGTTGAAACACAAGTTTCAAATAAACCAAGAGAGTTTGACCCAGTTAAACGAGATCACTTGGCCTGGAATGGTTTCGTTTCCGGAGTCAAAGACAGTTGACTCGTTAGTCTCCACGAACGACGGGGTTTTGATTGACTTTCTTCCACGATTGCGGATTACTTGATCAACTAAAAATAAAAAGGGGAAAATGTTATTCCGAATTAAATGAATTTTATGACACTTTGACACAACTTGGTTTTTCAATTTTTAAGATTCGAGAAAAAGCTAAAGATGACACTAGTCGCCTTTGATTTTTAATGAGCCTGAAGTGACAAGTGCTCAGATGGACCTTTTCTTTTAAGGAGTCTGAAAAGGAACGAAAGTGACTACTTTGGAAATATAGACAGAGGGATTACCAAACCAATCGCAAAACTACAGAATACGTTTTATGTATGGCAGTCAATCTTCCTGAATGTTGTGTTTAGTGCATTGTGATCGATAGGGCGACAGACATGGCTTCCTAAGGATAAAGGATATAGCCTATTATGGTCTCCCAATATATACTCGACGGTACGTGGGAGCATAAGTCTGTACTGGCACTTGTCATATCAAAGAGGAGGAATCACCCAACCTACGATGAAAATGATAGTTACCAGGCTTTACGACGCCGAAATACATCTCTAGCCTAGACTTCTAGATGTTGTGCGTTAGATTCCAAAGCGTTTTTATGTTCATTGAGGTTTATTTTACAATTGATTTTTCTTAAGAAGTTTGCCTTTAAGGTTCACTGCGTGATGTAGATATACAATTCTTAAATATGCAATCTAAGATGATAAACAGTTGTTTACTTTCTTTTAGCAATGAAAATCCTATCTACTAAGGAAAGAGAAGTAAAATTCTTTCAACATAGAAAAGAGAGCACACACTAAGATGCACTGTCCTAAATCAATTTCCGCATGCAGTCTAAATGCAAATGCACATGCATGTATTTGTTTTTCAGTTTCCTTAATGTGATAATGACAAAAGAAAACTAAGTACAGATCTGAACTATCTTTCCTCAAAGAGACACTTTAGCAATTTCTTTTCGAAAGGAAGATTTAGACGACACTTTCAATTTCGACTTGAAAATTGCTTTCAACACTTCAAAGAATTGATGATTCAAATCAAATACAATGGCAAAAGTGTAATCGACTATCTAAAAGAGGAAGACTTTACGACACTCTTTTCTTTAACTGAAAATGACACTTACGACACTTTCAAATCAAAAGACGACAGTTCGATTAAGCTACTATTTGCAAAGGGGAACTATAAATGATGAAAAATACATAAAAAAAACATTCACAGTTCTTTATCAATGGAGGCTAAATAATGAAAAGGAAGAGAGTTTCAATAGTGATATACTGATCATAGACAACAAAACTACTGAATTGAGTTGAAAACAATGAAGGAAAAACCAAAATCTGGAGGCAGAAACAGTCTCATTCAATCATCGCACCTATAACACAGGGAAACAGGGATGCATCTCACCTACAACACACGGGAGGTGCAATGCATCTAGGTTGCCAATGAGAAACAATGCGATGGTCCAGGGACAAGACTGAGCTTGATTTTCACTCACAGTTTGCAGCTAAGTTCAGGGATTTAGGTTGAGCTAATGATAGACAGTAAACACAAAGTATAGGGGCTGATCTAATGAGGTTATTTGAGCTACCACCAGGGCACTTAGGATGTTTGCAAGTCAAATGTTTAGTTCATAAACTAACCCAAAGATTGATTGAAGCAACATTGATCTACTTTGCAGTTACATAACAAAAGCAGTTCGAAGGCTAGCTAGCTTAACTGCAGGCTCCGTCTGTAGTTTATAAAGCAAACAACAGTGACTAACAATAAAACTATTCCCTCCCTAGTGGAGTCGCCATTTTTTTATCGGGAAAGCTAGTGTCTATTCAGGTCTGCTAGTCCCATTAAGATGGGTAGCTATATTAGAAACAAACAATTCAAAATTACTTGTGTTTTCCTTTATGAGAGATAGATGAGAGAGAAGCAGAGAGCACCAACCTTAGTCTTTCGCTTGGCTCCTTGCTTGTTCCTCTCTCCTTTGATAGAGATTTTGCCACTCCTTTCTCACTTGTCCTGCTTCAAAGAGTACCTGTAGAGTCAAAGCAGCAGAATACCATCAAAGCATAGAGATCTATAACCATAAACAATGTAGAATCAAATGTAAATTAACCATACAAATGCATACACAAATACAAGATTCATAAATATACAAGTATATGGAGGAAAACTCAAATAGCTTTATTGATAGAAGTAGTAGAAGAGAGGATTACAACCCAACTATCTAATCTAGCACCATCCTCCCAGCATGAAAGCCCTCTTCACCTCATGAAAAGCTAGATCACCCAACGATACAATGTCTCAAAGAGAAACCAACAACACTTCCTTACAAATTACAAAATTATAGCCTCTGGATCTCTAGGATGAGGGATCCATATATAGATATTTTCAGGGGGGTGAGTCAGCTTTTGGGATTTTGATTAGTGTCATTTCTCTGATAGTTCTTGGTTCCACTTGGAGATTTCATGATCTCTTACTCATCCCTGGGCGAATTCAAAGAGGAAAGTGTCATATGAGTAGTTTCTAGAAGATTCTCTGGGTTTCCACCTAGCAAACTGCCTCTGCCATTTGTCTTCTATTGCTCATCGCACCCTACAGAAGGGCTTTTTGGTATACAGCACACCCTTTGTGTGTAGCAGGTGAGATGCATTGTACCCTCAGCATGGAGCAGTTTGTATGGTCCAGTTTTGACTAGTTCTGAGTAGTTTTTCAGGGAGAACTTCTAGGAGATGATGTAATCAATTGACCTTGATCCTTTAGGGTTTGAAACAACACTTTTAGGGGTTTAGAAGCCTTTGTTTTATGGACATATGTGATTGGGGTTGCAGTGCCCAAATATGTCTATAACATAGCTTCCATGAAGGTTTTCTTAGCGCGCTCCAAATCAAACTCTGCTTCTTTCGTCGGAGCCTTGCGAACCCAAGTACTCTCTTTAGGCTGCTTGCCTTTGTCATCCCCTGTCGTAATTCCACTTCGGAGCACAATATTCACATTGGGGTCTTCCTCACATGACACAGACCTCATCATTTGTAGGTTCTAAGTCGGGAGAGGTTGGAGTGCTCCCTTGTCTCGCAACTGCACTATCAGTGTGGGACAATCTTGTGTCTCATGATCAAACAATGTACAATACAAGCATGATGGACACGTGGGATTTGTACAATCATGGGCATAATGTCCTGGCCCCCCACAATTGTAACATATCAACTATCTGTGACCTCTTCCAAGTCATCATCCACCTCGGCCCCGTCCATGCCCCAGAAATCTTGTTCGCGCCATCCCTACGTTCCAGTCAAGGGGCCACGTTTCATCTTGAAATCTGTAGGTGGGAGTCTTATCCATCATCAGTTCATAGCTTTTGTAGGTGTGCTCATTATGTCCCACTAATCTACATAAATTACAAAACAATTGTTGCGAATTCTGCGTGTACTTCTGCATTAAATTGAAGTTGTCCATAGCATTCTTTCCTCCTATTTGACAAATCGCACACCACAAAGCATGCATCGCGCAATATCCTTCTTATGCCTATGGTCTCAACAGAATGGGTCCTCCTCCCACGAGGTAATTCACGAACACTGGGCAGTGGTCCTTGTCATGACTCAGACCCTTATATTTAACACACTATACTTTGTCATGCACCTCTGGGTGAGCTATCCTATCCTATTTCAAACTCTGCATCTCAAGGCACAAGTTTTTCAATTGTGTGTAAATCTGCTGAACTCCCAGGTTAGGATCCTATATCGGGGTCTCATGTAATATCATCACGATCTCCAAGGCTTCGGCCTAAGTTGTTAGCCTCTGTTGTGATAGTGCATTCCTTAAATGCAGTGTTAAATATGCTACGAACAATTTGCGGTGTTGTCCATCCATCAAAGTCATGTTAGCTTCGCAAATTGTGCACTTCAGTCTCTGATCCAACTCTTAAGGGGTATCACCTGGTAGCATCATGATCTCCTTGAACCCAATGATCGACTGCACCTCTGAATTCGGCCTGCTAAACTCTCTGTTTAGCGTAGTTTGGATATATGCGATCCCTGCATTCAGAATATCATTGGAATTCTTAATGTACCAGGTCAATGTGCGATCCTGCGGAGCGCTGACCAACATCGCTTTCTTTATATTTTCATTCTCATCTCCCTACACTTCCCATACAGGTTTTATCACGAACCAAAACTAGTCTGGATCTTCATTTCCTACTCCCTTGAACACTGGCAATTTTATCGCGCTTGCCATATTGACTCGCAATGTGGCAGAGGTGGTATGTGTGAAGATGGGGGTGAAGATGGTGAAACTGGAAGTGGTGTGGGTGGGGGTGGCATGTGTGGAATCCTCTGCCTTATCAAATTGATCGCACTTCTTAGTGAGACCGTCGCGAGCTCTTCCTCATCTCATTACAGAGGTGAAATCAAGGGGCTAGTTTCTAGTTTTGCACTACCTTCGTTTTTGTAAATTATCCAACTCCGCGTAGCCCCAAACATCAATGTATTCGCATAACCCATTTTTCACATAGTAGCATCTTAATCCAAGTGTTCAAATACTTAACATACCTACCTCGTGGACCTTTGAGGAAGTATCACTCTGCCTCATTGTAGTTGATTGAAGTATCTACCACGAACTTAGTAATGGATCCTCCTATAATTCGATCGAGCCAATGATCAACAGCGCGTGTGATCTTATCCTCTAATGCTTCCAATATGGGCACTAGTTCTAGATTCCATAGAATAGGTCTATCAAGCTTGCACCTTCCTTGGCAATCTACTAGCTTTGCAATCCACTCGTACAACTTGATAGGGAAAGATGTGAAGAAAATTTCGTGGATCTTTGTATACAAGTAATAGTCTAACCACTCTTCTTTTGATAGTCAAGGATTCCTATTCTCCTGTGCTGCGAACTCGTGAATCTTCCTATCCAACCAATCTTCAATTCCTTTCTTAGTTGGATTCCAGTGATACGACATCAGACATCTCTATGCAAATCCCAATCCTGGCAATGAAACCATTTGTTGGCTTGTTGGGGCCTGACCCACGTTTGGAATTAATTAGCCAAACAAATCCCTATGTTGGGTGTGGAGCATGATTATCATCCTAATTTGGAGGTCTTTGTTTTTCAGTTGGATGTATACCCCAGGAAGATTGTACACCCCTCCATGTGGGGGGGTGCAGGGGGGTTTTGGGGGCAGTGCCCCCAAAGTGAAAAATAGATGTAAAATTTCCTTGTAAAAGTATAATAATTTCTAGTCAATCTGGGTTGTTCATTAGGCGGATGATCTGATGGTAGAATTTATGTTTAGTTTAGGGTTTTTTTCCGTAGAAGGCAACCCCTCTTTTTGTATGAGGGCATTGTATTGAGGCTGTGGAATATATGTGTATTCTCAGAGCGAAAAATAGAGAGGTGAGACTATGAGAGAAAATAGAGGATATTATAACACACCTATTGTAGGTTGTGTCTCTTCATTTTGCAGGATAATAGAAAGGAAGGACTAGCTATTCGGGGTGGGCATAGCCCAAACTGGGTGAACCACGTATATCTGTGTCTCTCTAGTTTTATGTGTTTGTGTTTTTCCGCATATTATATGTCTTGCATTTCTTTGTCATATATAATATTTTTCTAACACCCTGTATTACTTGCCCTTTCGGCAATAGTCCATGGAGCACAGACTGAGGTCTCACCCGACGTAGTATGGGGAGGGGGTTTGGAACCAGGTTTCCACACCCTTGAGATGTATGATGTTTTGATTTGGTCCAACTGTTAGTCCCTTCGCGCAGGTTACTTCGCGCACTTCCCTGGTCTTCGCTCCCTGATATATTTGCCTTCACGCATCCCTAAACAGGGTTGTGGGGCTTCCGCGTTGTAGGAGCAATGCTCTACACTATTTCCTTAAGTCACACCCGAGATATTACTTATATTCTTACACCAGTTAGTTATCTTCGCGTAAATGGATGCCTTATGTTATATTTTTTTTATACAGCACATTCATATGAGTTCGCGCACCAAATAAACATTAAACTTGCAATTCATACCCAATAATACATAAAACAGGTAAAGATACACATAAATATGGTATAAATTCTCTTTTATTAATTCTTCCCATGGTTACATACTCGACTTTCCCTATGCACTCAGCGGCAGGGGTTTGCGCACTCAGTTATGAACTTCTAGGCCTCTGCGCACTTATTTGCAGAGCCTTCTCCTACTCTATGACCCAAAGACACAATTTACACTTTACTCAATGCTTCATCAATCCCTTAGCCTCATCATGCTTCCTTAGATGTTTTCTCTACACTTAGAGCCTCGCTCTATTTATACAATCCCATGGTCCGTGGACCACGGGTAGATCTTTCAAACCGAAATTACATTATAAAACCAAGGGCAGACAACCCTATGACTTTATTATGACTTCACGCTCCACGCCCATAAATTGTGGAATCCTTACAATGGTCTTAATCAAAACTTGGGCTTTAAGTGTCAAATCATGCCTTGGGGGGTTCACGCCCAACAGTTCAATGAATAGAGGTCTTGCAAGGTGTTAAAAATGTGGTTCCTGCAACTCTTGTGACATCTGGAGGTGGAATAAATCCAGCTATCATTCAACGAATAAAGGTATTATTCTTATACTGAATATTTTGCGTAGAAGTGTATTAAAATCTTTGTATCCATTGCTTTACTATAATAATATTTTCATTGGTCTTCTTATTTCTCTTATATTGTTAGGATATTCCAACACATAGGAAATATTTAAGTATAAATTGGTATAGTGTAGAGTTAGGTAAAGTGTGTTTCTTTACTGTGTTCTTTTGTAACATACAATCCGATGGTCATGATATGTTCTAGACATTAAGTGATCGACGATTCATTCTCTCATTAGTGTTACTGACACTTGATTTGTGGCTTAACACCCGATTAGTCCATGATCTCTATTTAAAGAGCGTGGAGGGTCATTTGTAGGGTGACCATTCATGAGAGAAGCTTATGTAAATTTCTTTCTTTTATTAATAAATTGTCTGAAGTGGTCGCGTTGGCTCAGGCCGTGGACTGTTTCCCTCTTTGAGGGTTTTAACCACGTCAAGAATACTGGTGTATAGATATGTGATTTATTTGTGAGAAGTGCCCTTTGGTGTTCTATCCGAGGAACTTACCCTGTAAATTCCTACATGGTATCAGAGCTATTTGAGGGTCGCGTCCATTGGTGATCCAAATCTGAAGACAATACAATTGTATCTGACTGTCGTTTCTTAGATCTACTATTTCTGATAGCTTTCCGGCCGAGAGGATTGCTCTATTGTGTTAGGAACATCTGTTCTAGTGAGGAACCCCTTTCGTTTCACGCGAAAAGGTTTCTGGTAGCCCTAGCTACGTCATTTTTAAGATCTGGAGGAATACAATTTTTATTTGCAGTTTTAGTTATTCATCTCTCTATTTATTTTGGTTTATTTAGTTCTTTGTTTTTTTATTACTGGATCTATACCTTTCATTTTTGCGTATTCTCTTTGCCCTACGACTCTGTGTGATCTGGGCAAATCAAAAATAGAAAGGAAGGATTTTTCTCATGCGCATGCTCTTTTCTATCATGCCTTAGTGTGATCATAGAAAATCAGAAACATTGAGAAAAATATTTAGTTTCCGGCAAAAGCTAACATCAAACCATAAGGTTTTTTTTTTCATGTTTGTGTTGGGTTGTGTGGTTTTTTTTTTTTTGTAGGCAAAAATAGATTTTTCAAGTAAGCACGCACCCCAAAGCTTTAAAAAAAAAATCCTTCCTATTTTCCAAAAATTACTAACTTTTTAAACTAGCTCACTTGGTCTAGAGTTACTTTATGAGGATAGAGGTCTTGAGTTCAAGTATTTCTTTTTGTTGAGTTACTTTTTCAAAAAGAAACTTATTTTTTAAAGTTACTCTATGTAAAAGTGTTCTCACCCATTATAAAAAGTGAGTCACTTATAATTCTAAAGTCTTTTTATCTTTTGTTTAAGTTACAATTTAGTGGGTAGCTCATAAAGTACCATTGTAAAAGTGACTTTCACTTATTTATAAAAGTGGGTCACATAATTTTTTTTTAAGTGAGCTAATTAAATTAAGTTTGGAGGGGGGAGGAGGGATTTTTTTTTTTTAAATATAACATTATCATTCACTTCCGCACATTCACGCACTTCGTCGGCATCTTCAACAAATTTTCTTCAAAAAGTCATAATTTCTTCATCCGACAGTCGTTTTCAGAGCCGTTTTTTAATCAACCTAATTTTTCGAGATCTTTCCATTGGAACACTTAGTTTCAACATCTATAGATTCAATTTTTGTTAAAATGGAAAGTCCATGCCAAGTTATTCTTTGACAACACCAACTACTTCCAATGGTGGTCCTACATTGTGGATTTACTTAGAAGTAAAGGTCTTTACATAATAGCCTTAGGCCAAGAAACTAAACCTAAAGATGAAGATAAGGCAGTCAAATGGGAAAATAGGCAAGATCAAGCACATGGGTTAATAGGGATGTCTATTTCTCTAGAACTTAGATTCCATATCGCAAAATTTGATACCCCTAATGAAGAAATGAAACAACTCACTAACGTTTTTGGAAATAAACATGAAATTAGAGCCCATCAACTCGAAAATGAGTTTCTTACGTTGGACCCCAATAATTTTTCTTCCATTGAAGATTTTTTCCAAGTTTGAGACCCTTAAACTTGTCTTGGAACGTGTTAAGGTTAAGAAAGAAGATGGTAGCCTTATCTATTCCATTCTTACTAAGTTGGGACCAGCCTACTCTGTGTTTGTTTCCACCTTCCATTCTACTAGAGAAGCCTTCATTTCTCAAGGACAAGACTACAAGTCCCCCTATTTTGATGTCTTTTGTGATTCTTTAATAAGAGAATAAGAAAAACTCTTACGTCTTGGTCTTCTTAATCTTGGAAACTCTTCTAAGAAAGCCTTAGCCACCCAACAACAACCAAATTCAAAGAATCCTAAGAAGCAATATCCTAAAAAGAATGGTCCTAAACCAAACAAGGGTCCTAAGCAATTTCAATCTCAAAATGAAAAATCAATTCAACAAAATGATAAGGCAAATAAAAACAAATGGAAGAAGTCTAATAGACATTGCAACTTTTGTAATTGAGATGCCCACTTAAAATCCCAATGCTTTAAGAAGATGAAAGCCTTGGGATCAACAATGAAGAAGCATCACATCCATTTGGAGCATTCTTCAACTTCAACTTCATCTTTAGGAATAACACTTTTTGCATGTGTTTGTCAAGCATCTCGGTTTGGTTATGAACTAAATGTATCTTCTTCTTCTCATTCTCAAGAGTGGCTCATTGATTCTAGAGCTTCTTATCACATGGCCAAAAACAAAGCCATGTTTTCTTCTTTAAATGATTGTAACACCAAAAATATATATATGTTGGTGATGATAGATCTCTTAGTGTTGTAGGGATTGGCACTATTCATCTAGACAATGGTTAATTTAATGATGTATTATGTGTTCCAACCTTATCTTGAAACCTTCTATCTATATATCAGATAACTCATTCAGGTGAAGGTAAAATTGATGAATTTTCACCTCATGATGTTGTAATTAAGGACCTACGAGATCCTAGACAAATTTTAGCTACTGGCATTGTTGATGATTCTACAAGGTTGTCTACGTTTAAAAACTTTGGGTCATCGACTCTTCCCTCGTTATTTGTTGCTCATAATGATGAAGTGAGCAAACTTTGGCATGAGTGATTTGGTCACTTAAACTATCGCTCCCTTCAAAATCTATGTAAAGAAAATATGGTGATAGGTCTTTCTATGGTATCTTGTAGAGATGGTGTTTGTTCCAGATGTGTACTCAAAAAATATCATCATGATAGTTTTGAAAAATGTGCCTCTTGGCACGCCTCAACCCCTTTACAGCTTATGCATAGTGATTTATGTGGTCCACTTCCAGTTGTTTCATTCTCTAGCTACAAGTATTTCTTAACTTTCATTGATGATTTCTCCAGACGCACTTGGGTATACTTCTTAAAAGTCAAGAGTGAAGTATTTAACATGTTCTTTCCCTTTAAGGCCTTTGTTGAGAAATAATTTGGACATCAAATTCTTAAGCTAAGATCTGATAATGGCATAGAATATGTTAACAAAAAAGTCATCTTTTGCACTGAGCATGGAATTCAAATGCAACATATTGTTCCATATACTCCATGAAAAAATGGTGTAGCTGAAAGGAAGAATCACACCTCAAAGGAAATGACTAATTGTATGCTTCAATCTAAAGGACTTAGTATTAATTTTTGGGCAGAAGCAATTAACTGTGCAAATTACATAGTAAATCACACTCCTACGAAGGTTTTAAAGAATATCACTCCAGAAGAAGAATGGAGTTCAATTAAACCAGATGTAAGTCACTTTCTTGTTTTGGAAGTGAAGCATGGGCCCATATTCCCGATGAGAAACACAAACCCTTAGAACCTAGGAGTGAAAAAATGTATTTTTGTTGGGTATTCTGAAGATGTCAAAGGATATAGACTTATTCCACTTAAGTCAAAAAATGTTGCCGTTAGAAGAGACGTAAAGTTTGCTGAAAATATATCAGCGTACTAGCCTAGTTCAGCAGATGTGCCACATCTCTCTATCCCTTCTACTTCTGAAAATGTTTCTTCTTCAGATGATGACAATGAGGATGGAAATCCTCCCCCACCTTCTCAGGATCCTCCTTCAGCTCCTCCGCTTCCAAAATGGGTCTGTGCTACTCGAGATGCAGCAGGTGCTCCTGCAGGTGATCATACAGATCAACAACATACACGTTCTCACTTCAATAGAGCCTCTTCTTTACTAGCTCAAGCTTCAGAAAGTTATGATCTAGAGACCTTTGCATAAGCTTCAGGCCATCCAGATTGGGATGCAGCTATGGATGAAAAATATCATTCATTATTGGAAAATTATACATGGGATCTTGTTCCTCTTCCAAAGGGAAAAAAACTTGTTAGATGCAAATGGGTTTACAAAACCAAGTATAGAGCAGATGGAAAAGTTGATAAACATAAAGCTCATCTTGTTACTAAGGGTGTTTCACAAGTTGAAGGCATTGAATATACTGAAACCTTCTCCCCTGTTGCCAAAATGAACTTTATCTGCCTTGTTCTTAAGGGGGGATGTTAGGATATTCTGACACATAGGAAATAGTTAAGTATAATTTGGTCTAGTGTAGAGTTAGGTAAAGTGTGTTTCTTTACTATGTACTTTTGTAACTTACAATCTGATGGTCATGATATGCTCTAGACATTGAGTGATCTGACAGTTCATTCTCTCGGTATTACCGACACTTGATCCATGGCTTAACACCCGATTGGTCCATGATCTCTATTTAAAGAGCATGGAGGGTCATTTGTAGGGTGACTGTTCATGAGAGAATCTTATGTAAATTTTATTTCTTTTATTAATAAAATGCCTGAAGTGGCCACGTTGGCTCAGGCCCTGGACTGTTTCCCTCTTTGAGGGTTTTAACCATGTCAAGAATACTGGTGTATTAATCTATGATCTATTTGTGAGCGGTTTCCTTTGGTGTTCTATCTAAGGAACTTACCCTATAAATTCCTACATGCAGAGCTTCAATTGGGCATTTTTTTCTACAATAGCAAGAGCTCTACATTTTTTCTTTTCTTTTTCTTTTGTGAAGTCAAGGCTTTGAGTTTTTAGTTTCACTTGAAATGTAGCTTCTATTTTATCTCACAAAAACTCTGATTTATTCCCTTTGGGGTTTTATTTGCAATTCTACATATTAACCACTCGTCTTGGTTCTTAGGGCACAAATAAATAGGAATTTCAGTTATTCCTTGTGCTCTGGTCTTAAAGGACATTTATGTGAAATATTGAGGTTTCCATACTGAATATCCTCTTATGCTCTGCCTTATTGTACATATTGGATTACCCATATGGCTCACTTTCTCGTCACACAATAATAAATTCGTTAGGTTTACTATTAATGTTTCCCTAACTCATCAATATGCCACTCAAAAACTAATGGGACCTGGCTTATGTGCTTTTCTGTTCATTTTGCAAAAGAATTGTTTCCTCTTTAAATGGTCAGTGAGAAAGAACTTTTTGAACTGGGTTTTTGTCCACTGTGCTTGAAAGTGCTACCTCATCACGTCTCTGCTTCTGAATCACCTGCGAGACTCCAGATTGAGTAGTGATGTTTGGTTCAGATTGAAAATCGTTGGGAGCAGAGACTGTGCTATCAGTGTGAGCAAAATAGAAGAAATTAATTTTGAATCTGTCAAGATAGGCCTACATTTCTGGTGTCACTGTTGGCGTTGGAGGCATCATATTGCATGGCATAATGCCTGTACAAGCTGAAAGAGCAATGTTGCTATTTCCTACAGATGGTGCAACAATAATGTTGCTAGTAGTCAAGGCATCCACAAATACATGACTCTTTGTGGCATTGATGTTTGGTTGTACTCCTTCCGTGAGTGGATTATACATTGGATTCACAAATTAGGCATAATACTCTGGACTAGAATCGAATGGCAAGCTTGCACCGAGTTCCATGGTTTCTACCACTTTTGAAGGCAAAGGTGGTGGGGGTAGTGGGAATACACTAACTATTCCCCATTTGATGTAATACTAAATAGCACGGTAAAAAATGTAGAATTTCTTGCAAATTCTCTACAAATATACGTCTGAGATCTATGTAGAAAATATGATTGTAGATTAACTCAACAATGCAATATACCAAAGCAAAATACTATAATCTACTTCTACTATCAAACTTGCAAAAGCTTAAAGATCGAGTTGAATCAGAGCTGAACACATATAACCATAAGAAGAAGAATCAATACACATGAAACAAAGAAAATACTCAGGGGAAAGCCTCAGCTAAAAGCCCCACTATATGTATTATCATACCAGTGGAAATATCTCAAGATTACACACAGCTTTAGCTCTCACAGCTATCCAGCTCTCAGTACAATCCATCACTATCGCTCATATACAAAATAGATTGCTCATAAAGCCTTCTCTCTGTTGGAAATAATACTGAGAGGGGGGGGGTGAATCAGTATTATCAAATCAGATACTTTTCAATTTCATACCCAGATTCATATACGCGGCTTCAGTTCAGTATACCAGCGTATATACGCGACTGTGTTAAATGCAACTAGCGTATATGCAGTAATCTTATGATTCAGTTAGCTTATCTTCAGTAAATTCATCAGAACATTATTAACCATAATAACCGTAATCAGGTGCAGTAAAACAGAACAGATCATCACACATAAGAAGCACACATGAACACAAGATATAAGGTGGAAACCCAATGTGGGTGAAAACCACCTACTGCAATTTGTCTCTTTCTTCCTTTAATAAGAAACTTCTTTTACAATGTACTGGTGTAGTCCTTTACCAGCACGCAGGCTTCAACTTGCAGAGGGCTACAACCCTCTTAGCTCTTGTACTAGCTAATATACTAGTACGTAGGTGCTGACCTACAGAAGGCTACAACCTTCTTTTCTTCAGGGACCACGTTTCATTAATTTTCAGACTGGATCCATGAGTACAAAACAATCACTGCTGCAATACAATCATCAACTTATACTTGCATCATAAATCTCTAAATCACCCAATACTGAATCACTGAAACCCTGTCATCAAAACACAGAACAAAAACCAGAGCCCAGAACTCTGCAACAACCACTAGAATCAACAGCAACCTGAAACACCAAATCTCAAAATGCATACGCTACTTGACTATATCAAAACCGCGTGTGTACGCGCTTTCACCAGAGACAACCCGTGTACAGATCTAAAGATAGTTACTTATACCTTCGTTGTCAGATCCAACCTTAGCCAAGTGTCACAAACAGATAACCAGCAATACTAGATCTTCCCGCTTCTTCAGACATCCATTCCTTTCCACATGTCCTTTGCTTAATGATCTTCTCCTTATATAAGTTAGGTTTCTTTCAATACCACAGTCCAAAACCATAATAAATCAATACCAAGAGCCCAATACTTGGGTTCAACACACTTGTCGAGATACCATGGTCCAAACCATAGGTTCAAATACCGAGGACTAACTACCACGGACCAAGTCATAAGTTTTCCCACCTGTACGCGCTTTTCCTTGCGTGAAAGTGTGTGTATACGCATACGCGTCTTCGGCACGTCCTACCTGCGTGTATACGCTGATTTGTCACAATGAACCTGCGTATACTAGATCTGCCATCTGATTAAGTTTCCATCACCTGTATCATGCTTCTGAGTGAGT
Source organism: Pinus tabuliformis (assembly GCA_031772625.1). Classification (NCBI taxonomy): domain Eukaryota; kingdom Viridiplantae; phylum Streptophyta; class Pinopsida; order Pinales; family Pinaceae; genus Pinus; species Pinus tabuliformis. The sequence continues at coordinate 1,972,231,513 of CM062816.1, read as the reverse complement.
TGCCATCAAGGACAACACCTGTATCATAATGCCAACAATCTCCCCCTTTGGACTTGATGGCAACCACCACACCAAGTCACTCTCCCCCTTTGACATCAAGGGAAAAGGGCAAACCAAGATATTCTCTTCTTGATCTCCATCTGCTGTCCATACTCCCCCTGAGTACCTGCTGGAATCTCTGATTGAGCTCCCCCTTTGTACATGCCAAGATGTACCAATCCGTCCATGCTCCCCCTGAGCACATGCCAGTTCTAAGACCAGCAATCCATTCAAGACCATGACTATCATTCATTATATATGATCTGCACCATAAGCATCAGCATCCAAACCTGCAATACCATTCCTTTGATCAAACATCAAGATGTATCATTTAGCTTCATAGATTTTATCCACAACTGCTAACCATAATGCCAACAATGCATTATTTGAAGTATATGCTCCCCCTGAGCCTGATCCAACCATGACCGAACCATTTCCTGGGTCTGTTCTGCTGCCCTTTCTTCTGATATCCATATACGCGAATCTGCAGCTTGAAACTTGCGTATTTACGCGACTTATCTTCATTATATCAGCGTATGCAAGATGGAATACTGAATTTCTTCACTTTCAGATTCCCCTGTGTCTGTTATGTCAGCTAACTGAGTTATGTCACACCTTTCTGTCTCTAATTCTGTCTTCTTCTTCAATTCCTGGAACTGTGATGATGTATGGTCCTCTTGTTTTGAATTTTGAAATTTTCTCTTGCATTCCCTTGCTTTATGTCCAAGTTTGTTGCATGTATAACATCTTACATATTTCATGTTCCTTCTATTGCAATCAATTGTTTTGTGTCCATATGTATTGCAGGCAAAGCAATAACCTCTGAAATACCTGGGATGCGATGATCTTTTGTGATGGTCTTGAACCATTCTACTTCTACATCTGGCTGCAACATGTCCAAGATTATGACATACATAACATTCAACATTATTCAGTGGAGGAAATAATCGTCTATCACTTCCATAGTTAGGAGTAAAGGATTTTCCTTGAGGAATTTCTTTCCTTGGTTGTTCCTTGTTGAGCATTTCAGATTTCTCATTAGAGTTTCTTGCCTCACCTTGTGAGCTAGATTCACCTTCAACGGATTCATAAAAGCCAAGACCTGTTTTGATAATAGGGGATCTTTGACTACCAAGAATGTCATCCAAAATCTTAGAACTATCTTGAAATCGCAACAATGTATCCTTTTCTTCTAATTTACCTTTTAAGATATTTACCTCAACATGATGTTGTTCTTCCTTTTCCAGATACTGATTCCTTAGATCTTCTTCAGCTTTTCTTCCTTCTTCCACTTGTTGCTTTAATTTGATCACTTCATGTTCTTGATCTTCAAGAGCTTCTCTGTTCTTCTCTCTTGATTTTTCAAGATCTTCTTTTAGAGAGAGGATCTTTGATTCAAGTCTTTGAATTGTTATGCTCTGATCATTTACTATATCCTGCAATTTCTCCCTTACCCTGGTTACTGTCTCCAATTGTTCGTTTAATTTGGTAACTTCCTCAGTTTCTGCATTCTTCTTTTCATATGCCATGAGACTTCTAATGTCTTCACTACCATTGAAAGAGTCATTACTTTTAACATGGGTATAATAGCTTCTATTACCTTCTTCAGACATCTTTCCTTTATTATGAGGGCATCTAGCAGCATAGTGACCAACTCTACCACATGAAAAACATTTGAAAGGTAGCTTACCTTTGAACCGTCCAGTTCCCCGTTCAAGATTCTTGACAAAATTTACCTCATCTTCTTCCTCTGACATGTATCCTGACGCTTCGAATGCAACTTCTGATGGTCCCTCTTTTCGAATTTCAAAAGCAGTTAAGATTTCGTGAAGCTGTGACATGGTGATTTTCTGCAGATTCTCCTTTTCTTCTATGGCAGACACTTTGGAATCAAATTTAGCAGACAGAGATCTCAAAACCTTTTCAACTAAGACAACTTCCTTAAATTCTTCACCCAGATCCCTCATACAATTTACAATTTCATCCATACGTAGGAAATAATTAAGTATGCTTTCATTACTATGCATCTTAAGATTTTCATACCGGATTCTGAGGGTTTGAAGCTTTGCTCTTTTTACCTGATCATCTCCTTCGTAGCTCAGAATGATTTTGTCCCATATTTCCTTAGCTGATTTGAAATGCATGACCTTCATAAATTCTGATTGTGTCGAACTTCCCAATAAGACAGTAACAACTTTGGCATTGAGCTCATATTGCTTTTTCTATGCTGCATATGTAGGAGTTGCTGATGGTAATTTGTATCCTCCTTCTACGATTCCCCAAACTTCTGCTCCAAGAGATTGTAGATATGCAGTGGTTCTTATCTTCCAGTGGGTAAAATTGTTCCCATCAAAGATTCGTGGCCTGATGTGTGCCTCTCTTTCTGGATTAGTCATTCTGATGGATCTTTTCCTTCAAGCGATCAAGCTACCTCTGAAGGACCTGCTCTGATACCAATTGTTGGAAATAATATTGAGAGGGGGGGTGAATCAGTATTATCAAATCAGATACTTTTCAATTTCATACCCAGATTCATATACGCGGCTTCAGTTCAGTATACCAGCGTATATACGCGACTGTGTTAAATGAAACTAGCGTATATGCATTAATCTTATGATTCAGTTAGCTTATCTTCAGTAAATTCATCAGAACATTATTAACCATAATAACCGTAATCAGGTGCAGTAAAACAGAACAAATCATCACACATAAGAAGCACACATGAACAAAAGATATAAGGTGGAAACCCAATGTGGGTGAAAACCACCTGCTGCAATTCGTCTCTTTCTTCCTTTAATAAGAAACTTCTTTTACAATGTACTGGTGCAGTCCTTTACCAGCACGCAGGCTTCAACCTGCAGAGGGCTACAACCCTCTTAGCTCTTGTACTAGCTAATATACTAGTACGTAGGTGCTGACCTACAGAAGGCTACAACCTTATTTTCTTCAGAGACCACGTTTCATTAATTTTCAGACTGGATCCATGAGTACAAAACAATCACTGCTGCAATACAATCATCAACTTATACTTGCATCATAAATCTCTAAATCACCCAATACTGAATCACTGAAACCCTGTCATCAAAACACAGAACACAAACCAGAGCCCAGAACTCTGCAACAACCACTAGAATCAACAGCAACCTGAAACACCAAATCTCAAAATGCATACGCTACTTGACTATATCAAAACTGCGTGTGTACGCGCTTTCACCAGAGACAACCCGCGTACATATCTAAAGATAATTACTTATACCTTCACTGTCAGATCCAACCTTAGCCAAGTGTCACAAATAGATAACCAGCAATACTAGATCTTCCCACTTCTTCAGACATCCATTCCTTTCCACATGTCCTTTTCTTAATGATCTTCTCCTTATATAGGTTAGGCTTCTTTCAATACCACGGTCCAAAACCATAATAAATCAATACCAAGAGCCCAATACTTGGGTTCAACACACTTTTCGAGATACCATGGTCCAAACCATAGGTTCAAATACCGAGGACTAACTACCACGGACCAAGTCATAAGTTTTCCCACCTGTACATGCTTTTCCTTGCGTGAAAGTGCGTGTATACGCATATGCGTCTTCGGCACGTCCTACCCGCGTGTATACGCTGATTTGTCACAATGAACCTGTGTATACTAGATCTGCCATCTGATTAAGTTGCCATCACCTGTATCATGCTTCTGAGTGAGTTTCCATCAAGGACAACACATGTATCATAATGCCAACACTCTCTGCCCTGCAATATCCTATTTCCTTGCGTTGTTTCTCCTAGGTGATCCTATAGTTACCAAATGTAACACTGATCACTCACACTGATCTCACACCCTGTAAAACTGCGCAATCCTCAAGGAACCTTGTTCCTTCTGCATGGATGAGTTTCCTTTATAGGAAAACTCATGCAACTGATAGTAACATGTCCTTGACATTTAGCTCAACTGGGTCTTTCTCTGAATAGACATGCATGAGTTTCTAATGAGAGAATATTCAGTTATCTGGAGTACACTAGTTGGATGCATGCATGCATTAACTGACTGAATTCACAATTGGTTCCTCAAACAGTTTGGAACTAATTTAAATGACATAACTTAGTTATCTAAGCTAACTAATTACAACTCAAATACAACTCATCCTTATCTCCTTAATTTAAGGGATAACTGTTGCATGACTTCACAAAGACTTCTAGCTTGAATTTCTCCAACTAATTAATCCAAGATGAATTAATTAGTTATTTTTCAGCAGCCGGTGAGACTAAATTCGAATTTAATTCACAATTTTATTTCAAGGACAAATTAAAATTGAAATATACTAGATTCTATTTTTATCATTTCTTGTTGCTATTTTTAACACTCCCTCTCAACAAGAAATGAATTCAACTCGATCCCAATCCCGAACCTTTGGAATGTTCTGCATGCAACACTTCTCTCTAGTGTTGTTGCTCCAGCAACTCCAGAAACAAAAAAGCATCCAACCTAAATTAGTATGATGCATCTACAATCAAAGTCTCTGACTGTTATTGCCTCTGTCAACTGAAAACTCTGTGCTTCTGCTGACTCAGCCTTTCTGTACTATTGTCAATCCTTCTCTACGCTCTTCAGTATCTGACTTCTCTAGCCTTTATCACTTTGATCTCTGACTGCATCAATCCCATTGATTCCTCCTGCTACTATGTACTTTGGGTTCCCATAGCAAGGTACGATCCATGAGATAAAACCTCTCAATGGACCCTGCCCAATTTCAGCCTTCTTGGGACTATCACTTCACATTGCCCCACCTCACACCTGGAGGTATGGTTGCAGGTGATCCCTCTGCTGACTCTAATTGTGGCTCCTCCACAGTTGTTTGAGACTTCTTTTGGGATTACATGTTGAGAGGTAATTTACTCTCCCTCTCAACCACCAAGTCTCTAACATTTTCCTTACTCCTCAAGGATTTTTATGCATCTTGAATCTTAAGAGCATACAAATTCTTGACTCGTGAACCGATCTGTTTCACCTGTCTCGTGGTGATGCTTCTAAGGAAAACCTTTCCCTTACTAAAGACAACATCGTAGCCTTTTTCCTCCAAAATCACTACCGATACCAAGTTCTTCTTCAGTTCAGGCACATACTTCACATCATTCAGGGTGATAGGAGCTCCATGCTCTCTATGAAAAGAAACAACGCCCATTCCTGAAACACTAAACCTTTCATCGTCACCCATCTCTCTGCGCATCTTGAGTTCTTTCTCCTCCAAGGTACTGGATAAACTTTTATCGCCAGTCATGTGGAATGAGGCTCCACTGTCAAGATACCAACCACAACCCATCATTAATCACACCATGCATGTGATGAGGGTAAAGTCCATTTCGAACTGAGAGGTTAATGCCTCACCTTTCGATCCATCCAAGGATCCCTTCTTGGACTTCTTCGATGGGAAATTAGTCGCATAATGACCCATCTTGTGAGAAGAATTTGATTCGGAATTTGACTCCTTCCCCTTCCCTTTCCTTGCCTTAGTTTCTAAGGCCATATTTTCTTCTTCATCATCCTTGGATGAAGAACCATCTCGCATGCTCCTCCTGATCTCCTCCTACATGAGATCCGACCACAGTCATTCCCAATCCAACAATTTCTCCCTTCCATTCACAGAGTCCTAGTAGCTATTCTAGCTCTTTGGAAGGCCAAGGAGAGTGAGGCTCACCATATCATCATCGGCAGTAGTTATTCCCACACTTCCAAGCTCATCTCTACAGGTGGTGAGCTTGTTCAGATATGTGGAAATAGTAACGCTGTTCTCCATCTTGATTCTTCGAAGCTTATCCTTGAGCGCCAATTTCCTCTGGTCGCTACTATTTTGGTAGAGGTCCTTCAATGTCTTCCACATTGAATATTCAGTATCCTTCACATGGAGAATTGAGACAATATGGTCTCGAACTCCCTCAAGGATGATCCGTCTCGCCCTCACCACATACTTCTTCCACTCAGCCAACTCTTGTCCATTAGTTGAACCTGGCTTTGGGATTTCTTGATCAATGAAATCCTTCAAGTCGTTGTCCTCTATTACAACCTCCATGCGATCTTTCCATGCTATGTAATTCGAGTTGCCTTCCAAGGCATACTCAAGTCTCAAGCCATAGAACGCCATTGGCCAACCTTGAAGTACGATAAGAATTCGATTTTCACCTGCAACCCAAAACTTCAAACTTCAAATTCTCTTTTCCATATACTGTTCACAGCTCTGATACCATGTAGAATTTCCTACAAATTCTCTACAAATATACCTTTGAGATCTATGTAGAAAATTTGAATGTATATTAACTCAATAATGCAATATACCAAAGAAAAATACTATAATCTACTTCTACTATCAAACTTGTGGAATATTAAAGATCGAGTTGAATTAGAGATGAATAAATACAACCATAAGAAGAAGAAACAATACACATGAAACACAGAAAATACTTAGGGGAAAGCCTCAGCTAAAACCCCAACTATCTGTATTATCATACAAGTGGAAATATCTCAGGATTACACATAGCTTTAGCTCTCACAGCTATCCAACTCTCAGTACAATCCCTCACTATCGCTCATAGACAAAATAGACTACTCATAAAGCCTTCTATCTACCCTCCAAGCTGCTATTTCCTTGTGTTATTTCTCCTGGGTGATCTTACTGTTACCAAGTGTAACACTGATCACTCACATTGATCGCACACCCTGTAAAACTGTGCAATCCTCATAGAACCTTGTTCCTTCTGCATGGATGAGTTTCCTTTATATGAAAACTTATGTAGCTGATAGTAACCTGTCCTTGACATTTAGTTCAATTGGGTCTTTCTTTGAATAGACATGCATGAGTTTTTGATGAGAGAATCTTCAGTTATCTGTAGTAAACTAGTTCGTTGCTTGCATGCATTAACTGACTGAACTCATAATTAGTTCATCAAACAGTTTGGAACTAATTTAACTGGACATAACTCAGTTAACTAAGCTAACTAATTACAACTCATCCTTATCTCCTTAATTAAGGGATAATCTCCTTAATTTAAGGGATAACTGTTGCATGAATTCACAAAGACTTCTAGCTTGAATTTCTCCAACTAATTAATCCAAGATGAATTAATTAATTATTTTTCAAGTAGCTGGTGAGACTAAATTCGAATTTAATTCACAATTCTAATTCAAGAAAAAATTAAAATTGGAATATACTGGATTCATTTTTAATCATTTCTTATTTCTATTTTTAACAAAAAAATGTTAATCATGAGAGCGATTTGCCCTCTTGTCTTCCTTCTAAACTCTCTTCAGCTGCTACATTATCTTGTTGATTTGCCAAAAAAGAAATAGGAGTAACATACAAAAGTTGTTGTGTTTTTTGTGTTATTGGCTCCAGCACGGGTTGGGAACCAACAAAATATATTACAAGCTCTGATCATGTTGAAGCCATAGCATGTGAAGTTGAATGTAAGACAAACTATTTTTCTCGCTTCCTTTGTGCTCTGGCCTCCCTTTCTGCTTTTTTCACATATTTTCAACGCTTTACAATGGGAATATTTGCAGGCATATTATTTACTGCATTGCTATATTCCATTAAATTCCCGCATCTCGGAGCACTCTACAGAATATAATCTCCTCCTAATCCATTCTCCAATGTAGTAGGTAGATTCTCCCCAAGAATAGTGACTTGGTTGTCTGCGAGACCCTGGCTAGCCTCTGTACCCACTTTTCTTTTATGATTATGTCCATATGCAATCTCCAAACCAGTGTTCAAATTTTGGCTCAAACCGTCAGTTTCAATAAGAGTGCGAGTAATTGGCAGAAATATGTTGTCGCCTTTCTAGACCTCCTTAGCTTCCATATTCTTCATCTGATGTTGAATTGTGTTTATTGGAAAGGCAACATGATTCTAGTCATTTCGGACTTGCTTTTTGTTTGTAACTCTACTTTCCAAAGTAGCATGTAATTTTTCACCAAGAACAGTAACTTGGTTCTCTGTGGGAGGTTGGCTAGCCTCTGTATCCTGTTTCCTTTTACAACTCTGTCCATCTGCATACTCCATACCAGTGTTCATATTTTGGCTCAAACCATCAGTTTGTTCCGCATTCATGAAAAAGACAACATTATTCTGGCCATATCTGACTTGCTTTTTGTTTGTAACACAGTTTTCAAAGTCCATAACATCAACTGGGTTCTGATTTGCTGACTGGGACTCTTTAATCTCAGAGTCTCTCACTGCCTCATTAGTTGAACTTTTAGAAGCTCGGCTGGGATAGTGAATTTCAATTCTTCTCTGAATGTATGACTGGAGATCAGACTTTCCCTGATCAAAGAACTCTTGAGAAAGTGTTGTCTCAATGTCCAACTTGTTTCCTGCAAAACAGACATGCTGAGAAATTAAATGTATTACCTTGTGCTTATCTGAAATTACTATATCTTATATAGGTTTCAAAAAACAAATCTGACCCTGTCGAGTTAATTACTATTTTTTCTCCATTTTACCTAGAGCAAAACTCAAAATGACTGGTGATCTTAATGGCTGACAGTAATCCCTGCACATGGCAGCCTCAGCACTTTGTTCTGCAATCAAACTTGAAGGACCTTTCAGAGCGAAATAAGATAGAATTTCACCTAGAGGAGGTTGAAAGATGTTTCCATTTGATAGATCTTTCGATTTATTCTTCACGGGAAAATCTACATCACCATTAATGTTTCCCTAACTCATCAATATGCTTTGCGGACAACAAGAATCGAAGTGGTTTGTGCTCAGGTAAAATCCAAAATTGGGGATTCCTCCTTGATTTACATTATTTCCTTTCTCGTCCTCGTCACTCTTTTCCAATACAACTTTGGTAGTTTCTCACTATGTTTTCCATGTCTTCCTTACACGTAGACTTACAATAATATTTACTTTCACCTTGAACTTGCTACAAATAAGCTATGGCCGTAAGCATTGAATATATCTTTCTCTTATTTTATTTTTATTCTGTTTTAAATGCAAGTGTATACTTCCCTTTTGATTGCCAAGGGATCTTTTTCATACATTATTCATCATAATTGACAGTGTATATTTTATTGCACAAATGGTATAGATTATAATGTTCCTCCAGAATTCTTTTGGATTCTTCGAAATATATATCTCTTGTAGTTCAATTCTCCATTATTATTTTTAAATAAATCTCTATGATGCTTGAAATGAGAACTCCATATATATATAACTTGATTTGAATGAGATATTGATTTGAATGACGAGGTATCTCAGACTATAAAATTTTATGGTTCCTAGGTTTTATAGTTGATTTCTTAATTTGATATTGAATTTGTTCCTCTATAATCACTATCTCATTTTTAGAATTTTGGACTTCTTATAGTCTTATTTGTTTTTCAACTATTAACTAAGTTTCAACTAGTTATCCATTTACTAGAACTCACTTCTTTCAACTAGTTGTCCATTTACTAGAATTCATTTCCATTTATAATTAATGTAAATCTATCACTTCTTTCAACTAGTTGTCCATTTACTAGGTTTCATTTCCATTTATAATTAATGTAAATCTATCAGTGATTACAAAAAAATTATACAAATAATTACCTACGTGTATACTAATAATGATACACTATATCTTATCACTAGTTCGATTCTACTTACAAGAAAGAAAAAACGGTTTGTTTCTTTTACTATATCAACCCTTTATTGGCTCAAGGTAAATGTTAAAACATTTTCATAATTTAACTAGGATAAGAATAAAACATTTACATAATTTTACTAGGATAAGTATATACCATCATCCTTAAAATAAAATCTCCCTGCATGAAATTTTGATGCAATTTCTTCTAATTCTTTTTACTACATATTGTATTCTAACTACCATTTAAGTTACCGGTTTATAACATCTTAGTGATTTACTTTTTCTTATTTATATGTGTATTGATGCAATTTCTTCTAATTCTTTTTCCTGCATATTGTATTATAACTACCATTTAAGTTACCGGTTTATAACATTTTAGTGATTTATTTTTTTCTTATTTATATGGGTAAATTAATAAATCGAAGAGAGTATAAACATGAGTTATGTAACTAGTTTTCTAGAAAATCTCCACGTTTATAAGAGAGTATAAACATTATTTATGTAACTAGTTTTCTAAAAAATCTCCACATTTAAATTAACTAGTTTTCTGGAAAGTCTCCACATTTATATTAGATATATATGAGATTATGTAGATACAACGGAGTTAATCCACCTAACTATAAATAACTATAGTGTGTCTATGGTAGAGGGTTATGTGGGATCTACTTATTTCTCAGAATACATCTAATATTAGTAATTTTTTTAATGGGTTCAAGCTTTAATGTGTGGCTTTGGGGTATAAAAGGTATTTTAGTCTTTCCACTATAAAAATTATGTATCTTTTAATCTTTTAAAATGAGCCTGAGCTATGAGAATTTTGTAGAAAATCTGTGCTATGAATTTTTTTCCTTTTTGTTGTCCTAGGAAGAATTGAGTGAGCTTGCAAGGAGAATGAAATGTGCAGAAGAAAGGTATTCAATTTCCTTCATTTTGTATGATAGGAATGACGATAGTGCCCCTCGCTTTCAGGGATTCTTGGAGAAAACACTCATGCAATAGAAGGTCCTAGGAAAAAATACATTATATGGCACAAAACATATATTGTTGTAGAGCAGGAACTACTAGTGATTAAATCCCAACTGGAATTGCACCATTATGCAACTGGTTAAAAAGCAAGGGTTGTACTTGTCACTACTCTTACCATTCTCAAATCTCATATTTACAGTTACTAATGCCATGTGAGTGTTGGTTATGAAGTAACCTGCTTATGTTCAACTTAAAATTGGACTTTCTTTGCAACAATTTATCTAAGAGATTTATTTTTATATTGCATTAAATGTGGACTTCACTAGAACGACTGTGTGGTTAGAATAATTTGTTAATTACCATTCACTGTAAGAACAACCCTTCTTGTATGTTGTTATAGACATTTTTGGGCACTACAACCCCAAGAATAAATGTCCATAAACCAAGGGCTCCTAAGTCCCTAAAGGTGTTGTTCCAACCCCTAGAAGAACAAGGTCAACTAATTACAGCATCTCCCAAAAGTTCTCCATGAAAAACTACTTAGAATTGGTCAAAACTAGACCATTTCACGTGCTCCATAGGCAAAGTGCATTGCATCCCACCTAAATACACACAGTAGGTGTGATGCATGTCAAAAATCCCTTCTATGGGGTGCGATGGGCGAGAAGGGACAAATGGCAAGGTCAATCCGCAAGGTGGAGAAGCATGGAATCTTCTAGAAACTTCTCCTGTGACACTTGCCTCTCTGAATTCGACCAGGGATGAGTCAGAGATCATCAATCTCAAAGTGGAATCAAGAACTATCAGAGGGAAGACACTAATCAAATCTCAAAATCTCACTCACCTCCCTTGCAGACATCTATATATGGATCCCTCATCCCAGAGATCCAGAGGTTGGAATTTTGTATCTTGTAAGGAAGTGTTGTTGGTTTCTTGGTGCAATATCATAGTGTTGGGTGATCTAAGCTTTTCATGAGGTGAAGAAGGGCTTACTTGCTGAGAGGATGATGCTGGGTCAGAACAATCGGTTGTAATTCTCTTTTCTCTTTCTTGATTATCAATAAAGTTGTTCAAGTTTTCCTCCATATTCTTGTATATTTGATGATTTATGCATTTGTGTGGTCAATGTACATCTAATCCTATATTGCTTATGATAATAGATCTATGTTCTTGGATAGTGTTATGCTGCTTTGATTCTACAGGTACTCTTTGAAGCTAGGTAGACAAGGAAGCGAGTGGCAAAGACCTATCAGAAGAGAGAGGAATCGAGCAAGGAACCAAGTGCAAGATAGAGGTTGGTCTCCTTATTCTTCTCTTATCTATTTCTCATAAAGGAAAACGAAAGTAGTTTTTAGTGTGTTTGTTTCTAAGGTAGCTACCAGCCTTAGTGGGATTAGCAGCTCTGCATAGACACTATTCCCGATAACAAAATGGCGACTCCACTGGGGAGCGAGTAGATTGTTTGTTCATCTACATTTGTTTACTTTATAAACTTACAAACGGAGCCTGAAGTCAAGCCAGCTAGCCTTCGAACTGCATTTGCTATGCAAGTGCAAAGTAGATCAACGCTGCTTTAGTCAATCTCTGGGTTTTTTTTATGAATTAAACGATTGATTTACAAGCTTTCTAATTTCCCTCGTGGTGGCTCTAGTAACCTCCTTAGATCTACCCCTGTGATTGATTTACTGATTACCACTTGCTTGGCCTAAATCCCTGAACTGAACTGCAAATTGTGACCCAGAATCCAATCAAAGTCTTGTCCCTGGTCCAGTGCACTGTCTGTTCTATGAACTTCAAATGCAGAACACTTCCCAAGTGTAGTAGGTGCGTTTCATTTTAGATTCACTGTGTTACAGGTGCGCTGATCAAACAAGGCCTTGTTCCTAAATTTTGGTTTCTGTGTTCACTCTTTTCAGCTCTATTCAGGAGTTTTGTTGCCTGTAGTCAGTACACCTCTGTTTGAAACCCCTTTCCTTGCTGTTATTCCGCCTCCATTGTGCAAATAACTGTAAATGTTTTTATGTATTTTTGAGTCATTTTCAGTTCTCCTTTACAAATAAGTAACATAATTGTACTGTCGTTTCTTGATTTGAAAGTGTTGCAAGTGTTGTTTTCAGTCATAGAAGAGAATCTGATTGTTCTTGATAGTCGATTACACTGTTACTCTTGTATTTGATTTGAATTAGTAGTTTTTTCTAGTGTCGAAAGCAAGTTTTCAATTCCAAATCGCAAAGTGTTGTCATTGTCCTCATTTTGTTTTGAAAAGTAACTTGTTAGTAATTGTCGCTTTGGAAAATAATTCAGATTTGCGCTTAGCTTTATTTTTATCATTCACACATTAAGAAGGCTGAAAACAAATACATGCATGTGCATTTGCATTTAGACTATTTTTTGGTTTGATTTAGGACAGTGCACATAGTGTGTGCTCTATGCTCTTTGTTGAAATAACACCATCTCTCTTTCCTTAGTAGCTAGGATTTTCATTGCAGAAAGAAGATTAAACGACTGTTTATCATCTTAGATTTCATTTTAGGAATTGTACATCTACATCACGCGGTGAACCTGAAAGGAAAATTTCTTAAGCAAGATCAACCATAAAATAAATTTAATGAATCTAAAAACGCTTTGGAACCTAACACACAACATCTAGAAGTCTAGGCTAGAGACGTATTCCGGTGTCGTAAAGCCTGGTAACTGTTGTTTTCACTGTTGGTTGGGTGATTCCTCCACTTTGAGACGATAAATGCCAGTACGGACTTGTGCTCCCACGTATCGTCGAGTATATTTTCGGAGAACACAATAGGCTTTATCCTTTATCCATAGGAAGCCGTGTCTGCCACCCTATCGATCGCAATGCACTGAACACAACATTCGGGAAGATTGACTGCCGTACCGTAAAAAGTATTCTGCAGTTTTGCGATTGGTTTGGTAATCCCTCTGTCTAGATTTCTAGAGCAGTCCCTTTCGTTCCTTTTCAGACTCCTTAACGGACAAGGTCCATCTGAGCACTTGTCACTTCAGGCTCATTAAAAATCGAAGGTGACTAGAGTCATCTTTTGTTTTTTCTCGACTCTTAAAAATTGAAAAAAAAAGTTGTTTCAAAGCGTCTAAAATTCATCTAATTCGAAAACATACTTCCCCTTTGATTTTTAATTGATAGAGTAATCCGAAACCGTGGAAGAAAGTCAATTGAAACCCCATCGTTCGCGGAGGCTTATGAGTCAACCGTCTTTGTCTCTAGAGTCGAAACTGTTACGAACAAAGAAAACTCGTTTAACCGGTTCCAAATCCTCTGGTAAAGTTAGAACAAGTGTTCCAACACCATCGGAGATTCGGTTACTCCAAACATTTCTGGTATCCCTGCCTTTACAGAAGAAGTTCAACAGCCACCAAAGGACAGTAGAACTGATCCTAGTGTGAAGGTAAACACCTGTGTTATTGAGCCAACTCTATCTACAGCTGATTCGGAAGGTGTTATTCCCCAAACATCTGTCACTGCAGATTCTATACCTTCTTCAGCACCAGAAATATTTTACGGACCTGAAGGTCTACCTCTTCCACCTGGTCTGATTGCTATAGAAGAGATTGTGGAGGATCCTCCATCGAGTACTCCATCGTGATTTGGAGTCAGGATCACTCTATATCCTTCTTCGTCAGAAATTAGTCTACCGCCATCGGAAGCTCCTGTAGAATCGCTAGGAAATCTTTTGGATAGACTAGAAATGTCTGAACAACCGTCAACATCAAGGACTGTGTCATCCGACACAGCGACGGCAGAACTCCCTGTTGTCACTCCAACAATGTTCGCCAGCATACCATCTGTCCCAACTAGCTCTCAATCGCTAGACGGGGCCCACTCAGGGGCTATTTCGACAGTATGGTCCATTCCTGTTTGTTCATCCGGAATAGTATCTGGGAGCTCTTATGTTGAGTCTCAGCAAATTGATCCTTCAGGGTGTCAATTTGGGCAGTCCGGTCCTCAAGGGCAAACAATTCCTTTAAGTACCGGATTATTGCCATATGGGGGGCAATATACCCTTTCATTGTCTCCTACGGGAGGACAACCATATGAGAGTTCACAACAAAATTCAGGTTATGCTGGAATTACATCTAGCGGTTGGGTACCAATACTACCTCAACAACCAAGAGTTGTATATTTGATGCAACAATGCTTACCTATGTCAAATATACTGACTACGCCAGCTATTGTGACAGTGTCGCAAGTACAAGCGTTGCCTATTGTATGCCAACCTCAGGTTTCTCAGGTGGTAATGCAACAGCCTCTTGTCCCTACGACTCAACCACAATCGCCAACTGGTGGGATGACACAGGCACAGACGGGTACAATTACCCCTCATTTTGGTCAAACAGTCAGTATTGGACAACAGCACATGGCTTCGCAACCATGGCTGGTGCAATACCAACAACCACAATTCCAACAAGTATACCAAGGATCCGAGCAACAAATCTTTACAAATAGTGGGCAACCGTATACTCAAAACGGTCAAAATCAACTGTTCTACAATGGTTATGCCCATCAACCTTACCAAAGTTACCAGCATCAAATGCATTATGCTGGTATGCAAAGACCAACTGCTCAGGCAATTCCGTCGTATCCTGGGTATGCTTCGCCAAACCTGAATCAACAGTTACCCTTTGTGGCAACTTTGGAGTTACTGGATCTAAATAGGTTAACAAATGATCTAATTGCTTACGCCCCTTGGTGGCCAACGATTCCGCATAAACTTCCATCAAATATTCCTAAATTTAATGGAAATCTAGGTGAAGACCCATCGAATCATGTGATGAAATTTCATCTGTGGTGTTCATCAAACACCCTAAATGATGATTCGATTAGACTTCTCCTTTTCTAAAGGACGTTAACTGGTCCGGTAGAAAAATGGTATATCAAGTTACCCAGAGCTTCGTTTGACAACCTTAGTACCCTAGCCACAACCTTTTTAACCCATTTTCAGTTACAGATAAGGTACAAATCGGGAATAAAACTTCTTACCAACTTCAAGCAAACAACGACCACTCACATATCCGATCATATTCATGAGTGGCGATGTTGTCGTAGAATGGTAAAAACGTATGTTCCTAATCAGCTTTTAGCTGAATGGTTTATTAAGTCTTTATTACCTTCCATTACAGAAGATGTGGCAAAATGAGGAGTCGTCACTGAAGAGCAAGTTATTGCTCGTGCGCAATATTTAGACTTGATTTATACTCAGTCTGGCACGCTCTACGATAAAATACCTTACGCTCCCAGACCGGAATTTTCCGTCCCCCCTCCTCCTAAATAGAACAATGACTCTCATGCCAGCGATGGCGTGATTGGTACGACAGACAAGAAATCGACAAAGGCTACATCTAAAAAGGCCCGTAAGATTTCCAGTCAAAATGCAAAAGAAGAACTTCTCGCCTCGGAGGTAAATGTCGTGTCGACCGACAAGGGAAAACAACTGAAGCAACCAGGGGGCAAGAAGAAAAATAAAGGGAAGAAGAAGAAACAGGAGGAGCCGTCTCCTGAAAAATCTTCTGTAAACCCTTCTGGAAATAGGAAACCAAATCATCCATGCTTTATATGCGATGAGGATCATTGGACATCAAATTGTCCATATAAAGCTGAGCTTAGAAAATTATTCAAGAATACAAAAACCTCGACAGTATTAACTGATCCATTTCCGAATCCAGGAACAAATATGGTTGCTATTGACAATGCTTCCTGATCCCAAGTACTTATGCTATCCGTTTCGAAGCACCAAAATGATGCTTTGATATCGACAAGGAATAAAGATTACAGGTTCCACAGCTGTCAAACAACAAGGCTAAAGATCAACCTAGTAGTTCAACAACAACTTCGACCAAAGTTGTGCCACCCATCATTCCTGAGCTAACGATAAAGCTGCCAAAGGGAGTAGTACACAAATCGACATTTAATCCTCGTGCTAGAGCAGCACAACATTATAATATAGTAGGGGACTTGGCCCAATCGCCGTCTGCGATGTCGACACTTGAGGTACCGCAAAATTTCCCCTCCCAAAAGCAAGCTTTATGATCAGCAATAGGTGGGATTGACCCAATGGATTCCAATCTTGTGGCTTTTGATCATAAAGGATATGACCCTCAGTTACCAGTTCAACTAGCTTTCCTTATTCAAGTGAAAGCCCTCAACAAAACTGTTCATCGAACAATTATTGATGAGGGGGCATCTACATGTATTATGTCGATGAGTTGCTGGAAAAATTTAGTCTCACCACCCTTGTCGATATCGTCAATGACGTTAAAAGCATTTCATGGATGATCATACACTCCATACGGGATTTTAAGTAACTTGCAAGTTGAACTAGGGGGAAAAACAGTAGAAATTGATGTTGAAGTAATCGACGGAAACCTCGATTACAACATCCTACTGGGAAGGCCCTGGATATATGCCATGGCCGCAGTTGTGTCGACCTACTTCAGGAAGATTGCATTTCCCTTTCAAGGAAGAATTACAATCATCAACCAACAAACATTTCTTCCCAACAGTTCACAAGTTACGAGAAGCATTCCAATGATCCATGGAAGCAATCATTCGCTTCAAAATATCGGAGTGGGTCTCCTAAAAGACCATGCCTTAATGGGTACTTTTTCCCTACCGCCTCCGAGTAATCTGGCGGAAGTGGCCACAGTGGAAACCTGCAATATGAAATCTTCTATATCTAATGGATTCAGAAGATTCCTAAACATTTTGTCAGCATGGATCATCGCCATTTTAGAAATATTGTAGCAATCAATTTTCTTGGGCTGGGGGGCAAACCCAAATCAACGCTCATCGATTGATTGGATAGATAGGTCTAAGGAATATGGCACCTCTTCAGATCCTTGGTTGCATGTACATTCTACAGATGAAGGAATCATGATGATAGGAGAGGCACCATGGGAAGATTACCACCATCGCTCCCATCTTCTGGATTACCAAGAAGATTATTCCAGCAACCTTAATCATCCTTTAGTTTTTGATTTTCTATCAAATACTGTAAATACGGTGGATTTCGAGGATGGTTCTTATCTCGTGTCGACCTCATTAAAAAATGAAACAATGAGTCATGAGGATAGTTCTTTTACTGTGTCGACCTCATTAAAAAATGAAACGACTCCCTTTCCAAATCGAATCTTTGATTACGATCTTGTAAAATCAAAGTCAAGTCTTTCGAAGATCTCGAAGGTAAACCTTCATTCCAACCACCGAGATGAATGCAAGGAAGCTTGGGGGGCATGCACCTCGATTTGCGTTATTATGTTGGGGGAATGAAAACTTATCATGAGCAGTGTTACCGTAGGGTTCAAGCTCATTAAAAAATAAACCTGCCACGAGCAGTGATACCGCAGGGTTAAAGCTCGTTAAAAAATAAACCCACCTTGAGCAGATTTAATGTGGAATTCAAGCTCGTTAAAAAATAAACATAAGCAATGAGCAAGTGTTTCCCCCAGCATTTAAGCTCATTAAAAAATGAACCAATTTCCGGTAAATAACCATCGTGAATGTATTACTTCAGCCTTTGAAGCCTTGGTCGTGTTCTCATCATCACCTCCACTCTGTATTGGCTGATCATTCACCTCCACTTGATTGTTTACCCCTTTTGAGGAACAACTGCGAAGAGTGATCTTGTTAGCCATCCTTGTGACACTGCCGTGATTGGAAAATTCCAAACCTTACCTGGAATTAGCTGCTGCCCGAATCTATCACTCGTTCCTCAAAAAACGAGTCTCTTTAAGTTCTTTTCAACTGACTCGTAAAATATGAAAATATTGTTGAGTCATTGGCCTCTCCAGCTCGTTAAAGTGACCGAAAGTGCTATCCCTCCTTTGGATTTTAATCTTTTTGGACCTGAGGGATTATTACACAAAAAGATCGAGTGCTTGTCTTGTTTGGCTCATTAAAATTACCGAAAATTCATCCCTTTCGTATTATTTTATACCTTTTCGGACTTAAGGGATTAGATGACGAAAAAGGATTTTTGAAGTTTCCTTTACGTTCCTTTTCAGACTCTCTAAAATTGAAAAGGACTGAGTTATCTTTGTCGTTAAACTCGTTAAAACCTAATAGCGACAAACTTGTCCATAACAAACAAGAACGAGTTTCACTATCGCTAGGCTCGTTAAAACATAGCGATGGGTTTGCCCGAAGGGAAAATTATAGAACAAGCATATGTTATCCTCCTCAAGCTTGACAAAAATAAAGAGGTACTGGTCAGCAATGACTGGGGAAAAAATTGGGAAGAAAACTTGAAGAAACTTTGTTGGTAGCAAGTCGCTCTTGAACATGACACTTTCACTCCGCATCCGAGTCGGGTTGGGTTGTTCCATTCACTGGTCACATCACCATGGTTCCATCACACCATCCAAATTCGGGGTTAATGCTACCAATCCATCATGTCAGTGTCGCCGATATGTTCAAGAGAAGTCGCTCAGAGAATTCACCTGTGTCTCACCCACTATAATACATTTTCGCTCAATTCATTCATGACCGCCACCCTGAACCGTATATCAACAGATTGTTTTCACCTCCATTAAAATCATTTGCTCCGTTCCGTGTCATTAATGTGGGATTCACTAAGTCCCTCCTATGATAGATCGCTTCTTGTCGACATCAGCTCATTATCCAAGAAGTCAATCTAGGAAAAACCCTTTCAGTACTTTGAAGCTTGCATGCCTCAATGGCAAGTTTCTCACTTCCGGCGATAGGTTTACATCAATGGCCTTCGACCGAAAGATTTTGCGTGGTGTTTGACGCCAAGTCTCTTATTCACACCACGTGAATTGTACTGTAGTACCTTGAGGATCATTATCATTATCGATGATTCCTCTCGCGCCTGTTAACAGCTTACATCATTGGCTGGTAATCAGGAGATGTCTTTCCATGTTCGACTCCAGAACATCTCTCACATGGATCGACTTGTACTTTTAGTGAAGATCGAATGAGATTGAAGACCCCGGATCTAGTTTCATCCATCCAGGCTGCGATATATATTCAGAAAAATAAAGACTTCAAATGTACATCATTGCTGCACAGATAATCATCCACTCTAAGGGATGATGGATCTACCAGAATCATTAGTCTACATTCAGACGATTGTCTGTCCTATGTACATGAAAATGAATTTATAAAGTTGAGCATGGGAATGCCCGCCTCATCTAGATCATGAAAATAGAATGAAGATAATGTATTGTATTGTATCTTATTACAGGTCGCCTCCCAACTCGAAAAAACTTCGGATCCTCATGATAAAGCATTTCACCCGACATCAAAAGATTAATGACCTCATGCTTTAGGGGGCAACTGTTATAGACATTTTTGGGCACTGCAACCCCAAGCATAAATGTCCATAAACCAAGGGCTCCTAATTCCCTAAATGTGTTGTTCCAACCCCTAGAAGAACAAGGTCACCTAATTACAACATCTCCTAGAAGTTCTCCATGAAAAACTACTCAGAACTGGTCAAAACTGGACCATTTCACCTTCTCCATAGGCAAAGTGCTTTGCATCCCACCTAAATACACACAGTAGGTGCGATGCATGTCAAAAAGCCCTTCTATGGGGTGTGATTGGCGAGAAGGGATAAATGGCAGGGTCAATCCGCAAGGTGGAGAAGCATGGAATCTTCCAGAAACTTCTCCTGTGACACTTGCCTCTCTGAATTCGACCAGGGATGAGTAAGAGGTCATCAATCTCCAAGTGGAATCAAGAACTATCAAAGGAAAGACACTAATCAAATCTCAAAAGTTGACTCACCTCCCTTGCAGACATCTATATATGGATCCCTCATCCCAGAGATCCAGAGGCTGGAATTTTGTATCTTGTAAGGAAGTGTTGTTGGGTGCAATATCATAGTTCTGGGTGATCTAAGCTTTTCATGAGGTGAAGAAGGGCTTACTTGCTGAGAGGATGATGCTGGGTTAGAACAATCGGTTGTAATTCTCTTTGCTCTTTCTTGATTATCAATAAAGCTATTCAAGTTTTCCTCCATATTCTTGTATGATTGATGATTTATGCATTTTGTGTGGACAATGTACATCTGATCCTATATTGTTTATGATAATAGATCTATTTTCTTGGATAGTGTTATGCTGCTTTGATTCTATAGGTACTCTTTGAAGCTGGGTAGACAAGGAAGCGAGTGGCAAAGACCTACCAGAAGAGAGAGGAATCGAGCAAGGAACCAAGAGCAAGATAGAGGTTGGTCTCCTTATTCTTCTTTATCTATTTCTCATAAAGGAAAACGAGAGTAGTTTTTAGTGTGTTTGTTTCTAAGGTAGCTACCAACCTTAGTGGGATTCACAGCTCTGCATAGACACTATTCCCGATAACATATGTGGTTAGAATAATTTGCTAATTACCATTCATTGTAAGAACAACCCTTCTTGTATTGACTAATCTCTGCATGTGAAAAGGTCTTCATGATTCATTGTTTTTTTAGGAATTTCTTAGATTGTGGCTCTGTTTGATATTTTGTCTTGTGTGCATGTTATATGGATTACAGATTCAAGCTATGGGTAATTGATCGATTGTGTTTTTGTTTCTTCTTAGTTGATTCCATGACCATTAATAAGAAAGAAAAAGAGGCTTATATGAAAATAGGTCAAAAATCTCATAGAAATTCATAGAAACTCCTTTATATGTTGAAGGAAGATGCAAAATGAGAGAATGAGAAGAAAGGTGATCAAATTTTCATCTAAAAATCAGAAATAATATGTAGATAAATGTCTCTTATGCAGAAATATGTGGAGAGGAGATGCTTGCATCTAACAAATGGGTATCATTGCTTCTATTACCAATGACAATCCTACTCTATTGTCATGTGTGGATGATGAGGAGAGGCTCCAAATTGAGGATGGGGATTTTATTTTTTCTCTGAAGTTAAAGGTATGAGTGAGCTCAATGATGGCAAACCATATTCTTTCCACGTGCAAGAAGACACCACCAAACCATATTCTTTCCATGTGCAAGAAGACACCACCAAACTATATTCTTTCCGCCTGCAAAAAGACACCACCAACTATATCAACAATATCCATATATATCATTCCTAATTGTTATAGCTCAATTCTGCAAAGTTTAAATTTCAAAACAAAATTGCATAATTTTTTTACTTCTTTCTTCTATGCTACACTTTTCCTTTGCAACATGTGGTGCAATTGCTAGTAATATTCATGGTAAAGTGGGGTGAGTATCCATGGTTAAAAGTCTTGTAAATTTTAAGTATTATTTTGATTGTGAAATGAGAGATGGCTTTTGAGCATGTGGTATTGATGAGTCATCGTATTGGCCCATGGTATTGTATCGTTAATAATATTCATGGTTAGAAATCTTGTTATATTGTAAGTATTATGTTTTTTTTGTGCTTATTAATGAACTTTAAATATGGTACAAAAATATTATTTTGATTTATATGGTGAAATGGATCTTAATTTATAGCTACTTTGTGATAGGGGTGTAGATATATCTCAAAAGAAATTATAATATTTTTCTTTTAAATTTTAATAAAAAATGTTATAAAATTAAATTCAAATAAAAATTTATAAAATATTTTGAGTGTGAAATGAGAAATGGTTTTTGGGCATGTTGTATTGATGAGCCTTGGTATTGTAACAAAGCATATTTACAAGTTAATAATATCTATGGCAAAGGGGACTTGAATATCCATGGTTAAACATATTGCTAGATTGTAAGTTTGTGTGCTTATTAATTAAATTTAAATATGGTTACATAATCATTATTCTATGTTATAAGATAAAATGGATCTTAAATTATTGTTGCTACTTATATTTTAATGTAATATATATATTATTATTTTTTTAATCTAAAATTTTCTTCGTAATTTTATTAATAAAAACAAAATTACAATTTAATAAATTTAAATTTGATTATTTTTATTACTTTTAACTTTTTACTCTCACTACAACATCACCCTTGGGTTCTATATTCATTTTGACCAACATTTAAATGTTTTCCAATTTACATATTATAAATTGCACATATTAATATAAATTCAACATAGTAATGGGATATGTAAAAATTTTTAAAAACTTTCTTACATTACATCTACACATTACCCCTATGTTGGGTTATCTAGGAACAAAGATGTAAAAGTAGATATAAATTAAGATCCATTTTTAAAGTAAAATAAAACAAATTAAAGAAACAAACAAGAAAAGTAAAGGGTCACAAATGTTTGGGGGGGCAGGGGGGTGGTCGGGCATTGAGGCGGGTTAAGTTTTACTGCATACAGTTTGCTCTGGTCACGCCCGCTCCCCTACAACCTGACGACACCGATGCCCCTTTCGTAGTCTCCTTGGGGATTCACTTCAACATTGTTTACTGACCCGGTAGATGGCGCAGCTACCTCATGGTTTTTCGACTAACAGAAGCATGGAGACGGATCTAGTGGATTATTCGGAGGATCCCTTCGAATTGGCCCCCATATGGATGACCACACCACCCCCGATATCGGATGTGTCTTTGCCCTCTCTTCCAACATCCCTTGATAGTTTTCCCTTTGTGGTCACGTTGTCGTTTCCTTCAAACCCTGACCTCTCGTGTTCGATGGACCAATTTCCCAATGTCTCCCTCCCCTGGTCGAATTCTGTTACCCCTCCTCCCTCTCCATCATCCATACACTTCTTGGCTTCATTCAATGACCCTGCATCCCTGTTTTACCTGTCGGGTTACTCCATTTCTCCCCCTGTTGACATTCCTTCCCTTCCCTCTTCCTCTGTGCTAACACCTAACACTCCAGATATACTATTCGGACCATCCCCTGATCATTCGCATACCTTTTTATATAGCGCATCATCCTCGGGGTTTTTCTAAAGGAATCCACTTTCTCCAATGGAAGGATACTCCGAGCAAAGGGTGGAAGAGCTGGAACATCCTTCTGAACCCTCCTTAGGAGCTCGAGTCCGCACACAAGCAAAGAAAGGGAAGAAATAAAAGTGTGTTAAGGCAAAGAATCAGGATGTATCTCTTCATTTTAGGGAAGGTATCTAGATGGGGGAAGTTGTGGATACAATAGATCGGATCTTGGTTGGGCGTGTATGAGGGTGTACCTATTCATCTGCCAAGCTTCAACTCTGGATCTTGGATATATGGGAGCACATACTATCTGAGCTATCTATTGTTACCACTTTGGTGTGAGGCTGGTTTTCTCTTCACTTTTAGCGGGCTAATTATACATCTTGGGTGCTCTCCAAGTACTAGCACATCGAACTCACTCTGGTCTTGCTAAAGAGATGGAGCCCTTTGTTTGATCCGAAGTGGGAGAAACTGGGAGCGAGTCCCCTCTGGGTGAGACTTTCTGGCCTGCCTTTACATTTATGGTCTAAAGACATCTTCAAGCACATTGAAAATGCACTGGGCACATATTTGGATCATGAAAAAACATATATTTCATCTGGCATCATGTCTCTGGCATGTATACTGGTACACCTAGAAACATGGGAAGGGTTGGAGTAGAAAATTACCCTCTACTAGAAACACTTCACTCACATTCAGATTTTGGAATATGAAGGGGTGCTCTTCTGATGAAGACGTTGCCACAAAGATGGGAATATTTTTAAGGAATATCCCTTGGTTAAGAACTCCACCACAGCTAAGCATCCATCTGTATAACAGGATATTGAAACAGAAGCACAAGCTCATTGCAATTCTTCTGGTTCTGATCCCTCGTTTTCTACAAAGGCACGAGAGAAGAAGAGCGACACCTCCCAAATCTGACCTCCCTCACCACATCTCACCAAGGCTCACGCAGCGGCTGTTGCTATGATTTCTTTAGGTAATTCCAATCTTTGCTCCTTTGTCAATTCCATTACTTCTTCTGCATCTGTTTTTTCTTCCTTTGCATCTCATTATAGTTGTGCATTTGCATCTGCTCCCCCCTTTGACTTGCCCCTTGAATCAGCCCTCCCTTGCTTTCTCTTGTACCCCCCTCCTTCTCGGAGATCAACCTGATAGCCACTCCCTTGGAGGCATCAAACTCCTCTTTCCCTTCCATTCTTACAACCTTCGCTCCTTGAATCACCCTTTGATTCATGACCCTTGTGGTATTAGCATTATCTCCCCCTACCTCCTAAGCCTCCTTGGGGTCGCCCATCCTCTTTTTCGAAGGCCATTATACAAGTTGGTATTGATGTGGTTGTTGGTCATCAACTAGCTATTGATCGGGATCTTAGAGCACAGAATACCCTGGTGTCTTCTCCCCATGAAGTGGCTCTCCCTTAACTGACGAGGGTTAGCTAGTCCCACTAAAAAACTAGCCTTGCGTAGAATCTTGGATTCAGAGAGGGTAGATATCATTTTTTTACAGGAGACACTTAGGCTTATTGATCATATTATTCCTACACTTGAATCACTGGTTCCTGGATGACATTTTCAAGCTCTTGATGTGTGTGGGAGATCGAGGGGCATAGCCTTTGGATATAATCCTAGACTGGTCAAAATATCCAATATATGTGGAGGTTATGGATACATTAGAGCAACCATATATTATTTTGATCTCTATTTGGATATCCGGTTGATTAATGTTTATGGCCTCTGCCATAATAGGGTTATTTTCTGGGACCATCTCCTCAGTTCTGGTCCCCTTCAAACTGACAACATCATTTTGGGAGGCGATCTTAATTTTTCAATTGGACATGCCAAATATTGGGGACATAATGCCCATATTGACTCCTTACCTGATACAATTGAAGCACTCCTTGAGGAGCATGGGTTCATTAATATACCCATGGCTCATCTAAAACTGACTTGGAGGAACCTGAGGACTGGGGAAGAAATGTTGGCTCTTATATTAGATCATTTCTTCATCAAAGAGAGACTCTTAGGGAACATTCGTAACTACAGATGGTGGGTTGGATTGGGGGGGGGGTTATCAAATCACTCTCCCATTTTTCTTGAAATCTGTGGCCTTGATCATAAATCAAAAGCACCATTCAAATTCAATGCAACTTGGTTGAAGGATCCTGAGTATCTTTGTATCATATGAATTTTGGAAGGCTAATCACCCCAGCATGGGTTGATCTATCTCGAAGGGGTTCTCACTTAATCTCATTAACCTCAAGCATATTTCCATGAAATGGGCCCATACTAAAATATTTCTTGATGATAACTCTCTTCATTCGATCGGGACTAAGATTGCTAGCTTGGAGGATGAGCACGACATAAGTTGTCTATCTGATAAATCCAAGTGTCATCTCATACACCTTGAACCTGAATGGGATAGAATCTTGAAGGATAGGGAGGAATCTTGGAGACTCCGAAGTAGAGCTATTTGGCTGAAAGAGGGTGATGATAATACTAAATTCTATCATAAATTCGCCAACAGTCGTCGTGCTATCAATACTATTTGGCAGATGATTAATGATCATGGTCATAGAGTCTTCCATCAATTGGCTTCTCTTGGCTCATCTCACTTCAAGAATCTATACAGGGCTCCTCGTGAAGAATCGTTGGCCGAAGTTATAAGAGTGGCTAGTTTATTTCCTCTCTATGTGGAACAGGAGGACGCCAAGGATCTGCTTAAGCCTGTGTCGATGGGGGAGTTGGAGAGAACTCTTAAATGGTTTAAGAAGGAGAAGAGTCCAGGACCAGATGGCTAGCCTATTGAGTTCTATATTGCTTTCTTCGACATTCTATGGAGGACCTTCTTAGAATTATTGAGGATTTCTGCAAATCGGGGCACATGTATGAAGCATTCAAATCCACCTTTATTTCTCTCATTCTGAAGACGGACTATCCCAAAACCTTTAATGACTTTCAACTTATATCCCTCTATAATCGTATCGACAAAATTATGGCCAAAATCATAGCCAATCGTCTCCAGCCCATCCACTATGCTCATATTTCACCTTAGCAATTCACATTCCTCAATAATCGCTAGATACATGACGTTATCAGTACTACCCAAGAGGTTCTTCACTCTGTCAAGACAAAGATATTAAAAAGTATGATTCTTAAGATTGATCTTACCAAAGCTTTCGATTGTGCTAGTTGGCTATATCTAAGAATGTTATTAACACATTTGGGATTTCCTCTAGAGTTCATTAACTAGATAATGTGTTGTGTCACTAATATTTCTTTCAGTGTACTCATAAATGGCTATGCATCTCCTTTTTTTCATGCTAAAAGGGGCCTCAGACAAGGATATCCTCTCTCTCCTGCTATTTATGCTTATTATGGAAGACCTTAGTCACCTCATCACAAAAGAGTGCCACTTGGGACACATTCAGGGTATCAAGATTACCAATAATTGCACATTAACACACTTATTATTTGTAGACGATGTCCTTATATTTCTCAATGGAAGTATTGGGGATCTGACTGATTTATACTCAATTATGCTACTTTTCAGTACAGCTACAGGCATGGATACTAATGATAGAAAATCCACCATCACAACTTCTGGATTCTCTCCATAAGAGATCCAATTTTCTCTCCACAGATTTCCCTTTACTATACAATCTTTAGATGATGGCCTCAAGTACCTTGGATTTAGACTTAAGCCCTTACATTATAGAATTGTAGATTGGACCTGGCTGGTTGCAAAGATTGAGCATAGACTCAATATCTGGCATCATAAATACCTCTCTAGGGTTGGTCGCCTTGTGCTTATTAAATCTGTTTTGGAGGCAACCCCAGTCTACTGGATGTCCATGGCCTGGATACCTAGGGGCATTCTGATGAGAATTCAAAAATTATGCTGCAGATTTCTTTAGAAGGGAAGACAGGATGGAAAAATATATGCCTAGGTCCGATGGGAATCGATTTCCCTCGCAAAGAAATGCGAAGGGTGGGAATTAAAAAATTTGGTTCATTTCTCCACAACTCTAGTAGCAAAAATGGGGTGGCAGATACTGACTGCACATAGTCTGTGGACTGAGGTTGTATTTCATAAATATATTTGGCCCCTTCGTACCTTGGACTGGATTTGATTACCCTCATGGAACAGGACATGCATCTCGGTGATATGGAAAGTAGTGATAAATTCTATTTCAATTATACGTAATGGACTGACATGGAGGAGTAGGTCAAGCACCTTTTTTGGGTGGGATTGGACCCTTGGATCGACAATGGCAATGCATATCATCTTCCACAAGATCTGATCACCTTCTCATCAAACGCGGGCATCTATCATCTTGATCATATAACAGATCCTAGGAACACCAACCTTTTTTCCCAAGCTTGGAAATATGTTGCCCATATTGGAATACCAGATATATGGCATAATGATTGGCTTAACTATATCAATTCTCTTACTGAAACACATGTAAGAATCATTGACAGGGATGATGAATTGATATGGACTATGGCAAAGCATGGAATATACACCCCCAAGGATTGCTACCCTGTTATCTTTTCAGCTCATTGACCACCTGTAATAGAGTGGTGGTGGAGCAGCCTGTGGAAGATGAAAGCTCCCCCTCACTCTAGACTATTCATGTGGGTTGTTCTCCAGAACAAAGCACCCATAAGAGACAACCTCATGAAGCAATCTTTTAATGGACCTTCATGGTGTTGTTTATGCCATCAAGACTCATAAACAATTGATCATCTCTTTCTGCACTGTCTTATTACTAAGGATTTCTGGGGCCTGATCATTTCCTCTCTCCCCTTGCCTACCTGTTGGCAAGGCAACTCTATCCATGAGGCTTGGAAATCTTGGTGGTCTTTGGCGAGGCCACTTAAGGCTCAAAATCTTCCTATTCTAGTATGTTGGGCTATTTGGCTTGCTAGGAATAAATTCATATTTAGCAATACACCTCTGCTTTGGAATATTGTGATTGCCCGTGTTCTGGCCATCTACTCCTTAATTCCAGATGATGATGAACCTGATATCCAATGTACTATCACTCCTGAAGTTATTGATAAAAGTCTTCCCTAGGCATATTTTGATGGCTCTTCACAAGATATGGGATGTGGGGGGGGAGCCATTTTATATCTTTTTCACACTCACCTCTTCAAAATCCAGATGGGAATTGGGCAATGGGACAAATAATTTTGTTGAATTGATCACCTTCAAACATCTTCTTCAATTTTCATTAAAGAAACAGTGTAGGAATCTACAAATTTTTGGGGACTCCAAGATCATTATAATTGGTTCAACAATGCATCTATCTGTCATGCATTCTCACTGAGACATATATTAGATGATGCACTTCGTTTAAAGGCCCAATTTGATACCATTGTTTGTCACCATATTTATAGGGAACATAACCAAGTTTCTGACAAACTTTCCAAGGAGGTTGCAGTCAGGCCTTGGGGTACATGGCTGATACAAGATATGTTGGATGGGGAGCATTCCCAGTACTACCACAGGCCATATATTGACATCAGAGTATAGGGGTTTGAAGGGTCTGCTTTTTCACACTCACCTCTTCAAAATCCAGATGGGAATTGGGCAATGGGACAAATAATTTTGTTGAATTGATCACCTTCAAACATCTTCTTCAATTTTCATTAAAGAAACAGTGTAGGAATCTACAAATTTTTGGGGACTCCAAGATCATTATAATTGGTTCAACAATGCATCTATCTGTCATGCATTCTCACTGAGACATATATTAGATGATGCACTTCGTTTAAAGGCCCAATTTGATACCATTGTTTGTCACCATATTTATAGGGAACATAACCAAGTTTCTAACAAACTTTCCAAGGAGGTTGCAGTCAGGCCTTGGGGTACATGGTTGATACAAGATATGTTGGATGGGGAGCATTCCCAGTACTACGACAGGCCATATATTGACATAAGAGTATAGGGGTTTGAAGGGTCTGCTTTTTCACACTCACCTCTTCAAAATCCAGATGGGAATTGGGCAATGGGACAAATAATTTTGTTGAATTGATCACCTTCAAACATCTTCTTCAATTTTCATTAAAGAAACAGTGTAGGAATCTACAAATTTTTGGGGACTCCAAGATCATTATAATTGGTTCAACAATGCATCTATCTGTCATGCATTCTCACTGAGACATATATTAGATGATGCACTTCGTTTAAAGGCCCAATTTGATACCATTGTTTGTCACCATATTTATAGGGAACATAACCAAGTTTCTAACAAACTTTCCAAGGAGGTTGCAGTCAGGCCTTGGGGTACATGGTTGATACAAGATATGTTGGATGGGGAGCATTCCCAGTACTACGACAGGCCATATATTGACATAAGAGTATAGGGGTTTGAAGGGTCTGCTTTTTCTTTATAGGTTTTATCGATCTGTATCTTGTATATATCTTGATTGAACACTAAGTTGTCTATATTTTGACATGTAAGCTCTTTATATTTTGACATGTAAATATATTATCATTATCAGCACCCCCTATGGGTATTTTTGGTACTTATACTTTTGAAGGGCGAGTCACCCCAACCTACTATATATACTTCCTTAAGCATCTACAACATGTAATTTTCAAATATTAATGGAAACTATGATTTTTCTTTAGGGGAAAAAAGATCCATTTTACCATATAAATTAAAATAATAATTTTGTAACCATATTTAAATTACATTAAAAAGAACATAAAAACTTAATAGTTACAATATAACAAGATTTTTAACCATGGATATTCACCCCACTTCACCATGGATATTATTAACCATACCATAGCACAAGCCAATAAGATGGCTCATGAATACCACATGCACAAAAACCATCTTTCATTTCACAATCAAAATGATACTTACAGTATAACAAGATTTTTAACCATGGATATTATTAACCATACCATACCGTGGGTTAATACAATGGCTCATGAATACCACATGCCCAAAAGCCACCTCTCATTTCACTTTTTTTATAATTTTATTTTATTACATTTTTGGGTAGAGAGACACTCTTCATCCCAGTATGGAAGAGAACATGTAATGTCCTATCATATTATGCTATCCAAACATTTTGACCGAATTACATTAAAAAAATAAAATTATTAATTAAACCAATCTAAATCCATCTTAAATAAATCAACACTGATCAAATACCATAAATAAACTCATATCTTAAACTACCAATTATAAACCTAACTATAATATAATCAATATAGATTTTTTTAATTAATAACAACCTCCTTTCACCCACTGTGAGCAATTTTTTTTTCACCCACTTCCATCGATTCTTTTTTTTAATTAATAACAACTAGATAGGGACATAAGGCCGGCATACTATAGGGCATTAAATACCCTGCTACATGCGCCGCTCGGGGCTTATCTTTTATTTATCGATCACCCCACGGGTGTGTTAAATAGGTAACTGGGCGCATGTAGCCGGACATTTAATGCCCTATATGGCCGTTAGCTCCAGCCGGGACATAAAACCTCTTTTCACCCACTTCTAGCAATTTTTTTTAATTAATAACAACTCGATATGGACATAAAACTTCTTTTCACCCCCTTCAAGTTTTTCAACCATGAGGTAAATCGGTTTAGAAGTCACCCATACATCACGTATTTAAGAAATCCAAATATCGTGAGCTTAGTGAGTGAATTACTTCGGAATTGTAATATTTCTTCTCACTCGTGATTCAAACATCGTTCTCTGTAATATTTCTTCTCACACTCTGATTCAAGCGAGATTCTCCTGAGACGTCGTTCTCTGTAATATTTCTTCTCACACTCTGATTCAAGCGAGAATTCTCTCAGAAAAGATGTTCAGCGATTACTCATCATCTGCCAATGTTTTCAACAACCTGAAAGCTCGAGATTTGAACGGGAAAAGTAAGGCGCCTATGCTCCCAAATACATTATTTCAGGAATATCACCTTCAAGTATTCAATACATTATTTCAGGAATATCACCTCCAAGTATTCAATGACCGAAATGTTTTCAACCACCTGAGAGCTCGAGAGTTGAACGGGAAAAGTAAGGCGCCTATGCTCCCAAATACAGTACTTCAGGAATCTCACCTCCAAGCATTCAATAACCTTCGGCCAATCTCTGTGACGGACATGGTGATAGCCGGTGACATAATATTTGTTGTCTATGGCCAATTTTATTTCATTCCATATCTACGACCTGCAGATGGAGATGGAGAAGTCTCACCTCTCACTGACAATAATGGGAACCCTGTAATAATGCATTGTTACAATAGAGTGGACTTTATATGTTACAATAGTTATAATGATTCATTGTTAATTGTTGCTGGGTCTTCTTCTAAAACTATAATGAGTATTCCAATTGCATTGATTAAGGCAGGAGAAACTACAGCATATACAAGGCATTTCCCCTCAGATTCAATATATCATTGCGATTTTGATATTCCTAACTGCAGGGGAATGATTTATAATAACAGGGAAAGACTATTCACCATTTTCGAATTGAAAGAGTACGGGAAGTTGTTTACCATAACAGATGAAAGTGGCAGTCCTTTGGGTCACCTGCATTTTAGGTTTTTATCTCATTGCAATAGGGAAATGGTGATGTATAACGTTAATAATTCTACTTCGGGTGAAATTCCATTGAAAATCTATGCCAAGTTTAATGGAAGACTCTACAAGCAAATTTTGCTCCGTTTGGATCCTCAATATACGATTATGTTCATTGTACTGTGTGGTAGAGATACCGTACTTGTACAACAAGAGGAATTGAACCTGCAAATCTTCAATATAGCTACTGAAACCCCTGAGATTATAAAAACAACAGAGATTCGAGCGAAGTGTTGCCCTTACTATTTAGATAAGAGAGAGCAGTTTGTGTGTTATACAATAAGTAGCAGCCTTCATGTTTGTAATCTACGGGGAGATATTTTGTTCACATTCCAAGAAATCCAACTATCCAAAAATAGTCTTATGGATGGTCTTCACATTACAAGGGCACAAGATATTTTTATGTGTATATGTCCTTCTGAAGGTACACATGATAAAAGTAGTATCAATGTTTTGAACATTGTTACCGGAGAATGCGTGGCAAAGATCGCATCCGATATTTCACACAGTTCTGACATGAGAGAAGCGGCGGTGACGAGTATAAGTGCATTCGCATATGATGAAAGAACCCATGAAATTTTCACCGGCAATCCCCATGGAATTTGTTGCCAGTGGTCAAACAGAATTTTGGAAGACATTGGAGACATATCAAAGTACCTTCCTTTTTACATGGTATAGATTTATCAGTGATCTTTTGTCTCAGTTAGCTGCAAAATACTGTTTTTGTTTTTCTATGTTTTGAGACCCTGCAACTACGGTGGTCTATGTTATCAAACATAGTTTTTCTGCATTAAATGCGGTAATGTGGCCAGGGGTTACAACACCATCCATATACTGCAACTCTCCAAATCGTTATAAAGAACTCTAACTTACGAAAGTCATATGGCTCTAACGAATATTATTGGATCTCGAGCAAAACATTGATGTGAGGTTTGAGATGTAAGATTTATGGTTTTTTATTTTTATTTTATTTTAAGCTATAGTGTGTTTTGTATCGTGTTTATCAATGAATATAAGTAATGTTTTAATGATGGTTTATTGGAAAATCACTATAATTTAAATATGTTTATGTTGTGACTGCAAAAGTGTTGTAGTAAAGGAAAGATAATAACTTAAAGGGTGGAGGATGGGGAAGAAATGTGTTCAAGCTTGCAATAGTCTCACCCTTCTGATGATGCCTGTCTCATAGATGTTTTTTGAACCCTCTGGCTCAAAATCTTATATACATATTCCAAGCTATAACATGCAACTTAAAGAGGAAAAACATTACCGTTGGTCAACCATATGATATCCAAGCTATAACATGCAACTTAACGAGGAGAAACATTACCGTTGGTCAACTATATTATATCCAAGCTATAACATGCAACTTAACAAGGAGAAACATTGGCCACTGACGCACAAAAAATGGTAATTTTACGGAGGAAATGGATAAAGTTATTGTGTGTTGATAATGAGATTAAATAAAGAGTATCTTTCACGGAAGTGACCTTTAGATTCCATGATATTCTGCAATCAACATAAAGAAGGGGGTTTGTTTCAAAATTTTAGCTATCTCCTTTTAAAAAAATTGATTAATTTGGAGTCATTTTCCGTTTTAGATTTAATTTTAAATTTTTTTTAGCAAAGATTTATTGCAATTGAAAATTTATGTGGTGTATTTTACATAATCCGCAGTCCAAGTAAACTTTCAAGGAATTGTATCAATTTATGAATTCAAAAATATAATTTTAAAAATGAAAAGTTACACATGCTATATGCATGTATAGAACCAATATAGATCCTTTTTGAAGAGGATTAAATCAATTGAAGTGCATGCATTTTTTCTCATGTAAGTTAATCCTAGTTAGTAAGTCCTTATGTCAAGGATGGTCATTCCTAAACCAAAAAATACTCAATATGTAAGTTAACCCTAGTTAAGAAGTCCTTATGTCAAGGATGGTCATTCCTAAACTAAAAAATACCTAATAATGTTTCAGGTTGAACACGATTTAAGGTGAGATTTTATCATAATTAGTTAAAACAATTTTGTGTGGGAGTTATCTTAAGAGTCCCCAAAAGTGGTTTGCATATTAAGAGATTTGATCCCGAATCTTGGTAGATATAGACTTAAAATGGATAGAAGTTGGTTTGATTTTCCCTTTAAATATTATATATTCCACATGAATACCATGGGTCAATACCATTGGCTCTTTTTACTTTTATTTTGTAGATTTTTTTATTATTTTTATTTTATTTTGACCAAATTAAAATGTTTACATTGCATTAAATTAATCTTTTAATTTAATTTAAATTTTATGTAATTTGGGTTAGTAAAAAACATTACATTACATCATTTGTACATAATGGGTTGAAGAGAAAAACTTAATAGATATATAAAACCAAAGTTAAGAGTATGTGTTTCTTTGGTAAAATGATATAGGTTCAAATTCAAAAAAGATTAAAATATATATACCTTTATAAATGAAAAAATCTCATATCAATTTAATATCTAATTTAGCCATAATCTTAAAATTAAATTATCATTATTATTATTATTCTTTTTCAAAAACATTAAAAATAAACAAATAAATAACAAACTTACTTTTTATTTAGATATTAAAAATTAATTGAATGTAGTTATCCCTACTTTATCGTGGAGATCCTTAATTTGTAAATAGGCTTTATTATAATATCATGGGCATTACTATGGCTTATCAATACTACATGCCGAAAAAACCATAACTCATTTCATATGACACTTTTTCATATAACATTACTTTTAACTAATTAATTTCATTAAAAGGATAATCTCAATCATTGATTTGTGTATACTACTATGAAAATTCTAGAATATTTCATGGAGGTTAAATCCTTACCATCTACCTACTAATTATTGATAATAATTCATCGAGTAACTTATTAGAATTGATCTCGAAGAGTTATTTCTCTAAACATTCAAATTAATTCTTTTACAAATACAACAAAGAACATTTTCATGATGTTAGTACTCTAGAAAAAGTTCTCAACATCATTAAAATAGTATTGATTGTACATGTAAGAATAAATTTGAATGCTTTAATTTAAGTTAATATAAACAAAACATATAACCATTAAGATTGTACTACACACAAAATCATGTAGGCCTATTTCTATTGGCCCACATTGTTCAAAGATGCTCATGCTTATGCCCACAAGTGTCCAGTAAGTCCACCGCCCCATTGTAACCTATTGCAGTGGAAGAACCTTTTCAATAGTGGGGATTGGATGTTATTGGAAAAAAATTACGCATTCAACGAAGCAAAACTGCTACATTCTCATTGCCACAGACTACTTTACACAATGGACATAAGGTGAATGATCAGGAAGTCATTAATTCCCTTCAACCGAATATCATTTCAAGGTTAAACGTTCCTACTTCACTCGTTTTCGATAATGCAACATACTTTTCATTTCTGAAACTCTATGAGTTTGCAATAGAAAATGAAATTGTATTGAAGCATTTGACTAATTATTATACGCAGGGGAATGGTCTTGCTGAGTCTATAAATAATAACCTCAATTGTTTCAATAGAAAACAATATTCTTTGAACAAAGGAACTAGCACTTCGCTTTGGTAAATGCTTAATGGGCTAAGTGAGTCATGCCAAAGCCCTCCCTGAACACCTTCCCTTACTTCCTGGTGTATGGAAAAGAATTCATCCTCCCTCTTAACATTTACTTTCCCGCTCTCTAACTTTCACAAGAATCCCAAGGCAAGCCATGCTTATTAGTGCAGTGTAGGATGGGCACTCTTCACAAGTTGTAGGAAGAAAGGCTGAAAGAAAAAGAAATATTTCCACTCCATCATAACTGTATCAAGAGGTGGTTCGATAGGAAGTCTACAGGGAAGAATAAATTTAGTGTGGGTGATTTAGTCTTGAAGTGGGAAAAATCCCACGAGGACAAAGGCAAACACACCAAGTTTCAACTGATGTGGATTGGACCATTCACAGTTCATGAAAAGTTTGGCCAACACACATCGTCTTCAATCACTTGATGGGAGGATTGGATCTCTCCTCTTCAATGACCAATACTTAAAGAATTATTTTGAATGATGATCTCGGGTTGTGCCCTACACTATGTACATAGTCTTTTCTTGTTTGTTTGATTTCATTTTTTGTTTTTGTCATGTAAATAAATGTTGTGTGTCGACGTGTTTCCTAGCTTCTTTGTGTGTGGCTGAGTTTAAGAGAGTGTTGTGACACTTCCACATTTGGCTAACCTTTTTTCCATCTTCCTTGTTGCTTATCTCTTTTGATCAATGAAGTTCCGAAGGAAAATACGATATTTCCATGAGGAGAGTTTTGGTTAAACCATGAACCTGTGTCTATTTAAGAAAACCTCATACCCACACAGTTTTTTTTTATTTTCGTGTTGTCATGCCTATCCAATTAGTAAAAGAGGAGAAGGGGAAAAATCTAAACGAGTAAGACTAAATCACAGGTCTCTATATGCTTCTTTGAAGGAACAACCTCTTCTTTTCTCAATAAGTTAGGATCCCTCTTCCACCATACAATGAATAAGTGCTAATGCATAGTCCTCTAAATAAATAAATAAAGGCAAAACAAGAGAAAGGATTTCTGCATAAAGAGATGAAGCAAGAAACTCTTACGGGGTACTATCTAGGCTCGCTAGCAGTGGAGCAATGTTTGTGTTCCTGTAGTGACTCCTTCGAGGTGTTGTCTAGACCTACTGCAGCGGAGTGTTGTCACTCATTGCTAAATATGTTTTCAGCTGTGAAAAGAGTGCAAAAGAGAAGTGAATTTTGAAGCCATTTCCTAAGCCATATAATCTCTCAAAGCTTAATCGGACCCTCTCCATCGGATAGTGCTCGGAATATTATTTCTGATGGTATGTGGAAGTCCAAAAATGGACTTCTGGATCAGAAATTAAAGCAGATCAAAGCTGCCCTTTGAAAGCCAGAAAACCAAGCGGAAAAGACCAAGGGGAGGCTAATCACAATGGAAGTTTCCTAAGCGCTGCAATAGGAGAAGGATAGAGAAAACCTGTGATTAACGATCGCTGATATCAGTGATCACAAAATTCAAAGGTCCAAGGCACGACATATTGATGATCGACGCGATTTCAAAGTGCAACGCAAAGGGGTAGTGTATATCAGTGATTAAAGGTCCAATGTCCCACAACATCAGGAAACTGACGATCAACGGGTGCAACTAGCCATTATTAAGGAATTGTGGAGGAATTCACCGACAATTTTAAAGTAGTAGGGGAGGGCCGATGTCGATTTACAAAGGAAATAAATTGCAAAACTGAAGGCAGGCGAGCCTTTTCTCTCTCCTCCATGGGGGCCACGTCGGAGAGCACCATTGGATACGATAATGACATGGGGTAGCTGACGTCAAGTATGATGTGGCAGTACAGAGATAACGTGGTAGTATGGAGGACACATGGCATGCAGATTCAACGTTTTAAGAGGTCGAAAGGGGCCAAAACAAGGTGACACATGTCACCACTCATAAAGTGACACATGGCAGTGATGACATCACCAATCGCAAATCGATAATCGGCGGGACAAGGCCTCATTCCGTAGTGAAACCTCTGATTAAGATCATGCGATAAAGGGGGGCTCCGATGCAGGGGTTAGCGCGGTCACATAAGGTGTCAGAGAACTAAGGGCTTAACGTAAAGGTGATCGATGATCACAAGATTCTGGAGGATGCGACCAGCGGCACAGATTGAAAAAGCCATGATTGTCGATCTCATATAAGAAGGATTGCAAAGTGGGGCTAATGCATAAGGAGCCAAAGGATATCAGTTATTGCAGATATTTGACGCTTGTTCAGTGTTAAAGCCCCCCGCTCTCTTATCCCCAATACACTTGTATGATTTGTTCCACGAGGCACGATGGGCTCCAATAGTGTTTTACAAGGAGTCTAGAAGGGACGGATGAGTCAGAAGCTGTGATATAAGTTTGTTATAACCATCACGTGTGTCACTCCCATTTCCTACGAAAGAAGAATTAAAGCGGTTCAGGCCGAAAGTGACAAAAAACCTAACGAGAGATTAGAAGGTGTAAATTAATAGATACACGTTTGCAAGCAGAGGCTAACGAAGAGGAGTGGCATGGAGATATTTACAGGGGACTCGTCATTTATGTTCTTTAGGAATTATGTTTTTCTATTTTTTATTGAGATCGTTATGTGATTTTAGTTCCAAGCAAGGAAAATTTATGTTGTAATAATGTGAAGTGACAGAGCCACTGCACAGAGACAACTAGCCATGTTGGAAGCTGGAGGGTCTCCCGAGATATTTTGTAATTCTCCATTGTTCCCTCTCCTTATAAAAGGGAGGAATAAACGCTTAACGCAGGTTGTGAATTATGTGGGAAAACTTATGTAATTTCTGAAATTGTGTTAATTCCATATTTTCATATTTAAGATTATAAATGAAATAGTGGCGATTCCAACCTTTTAGTATTACAATATTTTATTTCTCTATTAAACTTCCATTATGTTCTCATTTCCTCTTTGATTTCATGCAATTGTAGCTGTTAGAAATATCTCATATGTTCTTACAAATTCATTTGTCTTGACTAGTTAATGCACATGCGTGTATGTAATTTTGATATTATATCCTTAAACTTATGCTCCATGAATCATATCATCCAATCCTCTTACATCCAATAATAGGCCTCCACTAGTTTTTACCTATATTCCTGTGAGTTGTCAATGTGAAAGGGTACCAAAAATGCATGTCTTATATCCTTGGATGAAGGAACCAATCCATGTTGTTATTTGTATATTTGTAGTTACTGTGTATAAGATGTATATGATGTATCCGGTTTCCTGAAGATCATATAAGACACATAAAGATAGATGTTACCAAGCACTGGTCTTGTAAGCAATCCAAGGTTGTCTTCGAAAGCTATAACATCTTTTGGTGCCATTGTCGGGGAACTTATTGAAGGATTTTTCCCTGGGATACGACAAGTGAAGCACTCTTTGTGTAGGTGAGAAAAGACGTTCGGGTTACATCCTCATCACCTTGGCGACTCCACAAATATTATTATCATTTATCATCTTGTATTTTAGAAAGCCTCGCACTCGCTCAGAAACCTCTCAGCAAAAAAACCCTCCTTTATCTAATCCAGAGAAATTAATTTCCAAGAGATTTTGGAATGAGAAAATTCCTACTACCTATACCACTGTCTCATCATTCTTTGAAGCTTCCTCATCCAGCTCCCAACACATTGTTAGTCATGACTCATATCTAACTCTATAGGTCCTTACATACCCTACATAAGATAATCTAGACAGTGTGCCCCCAAAGCAGAGATCAAAGAGGAAGAAATATCAGTAATGACTCCTGTTGTTTCATTTCCTCCTCCTCCTGAGATTGGAAAAGGTAAAGAGTTCCTAAATAATAGCCATATCCATTGTACACAGTCATACTACACACATTCTAGTTACTCCAACCTTGATGATCTTAACCAAGTCCATCTAGCAAATCTCAATCCCCCTCCACTAATCCAGACTGTTGTTTTGAGATTCTTACTCAAAAAAACATGCCCCTCTTGAATTACCTCAACCTCTAACTACTATGCCCCAGGAATACCTAAAGATTTTGCATAGGTTTAATGGAGAAGACAAAAATATTGTGCATAGACACATTGAAATCTTCTGTGATTTTGCTGAAAATCTAAATGTAGAACAACTAGATGTGGTCCTGAGCCTCTTTGTGTAATCCCTTGATGGAGAAGCCATAAAATGGTTTAAATCCCTACCCAATGCATCCATCACCACTTGGGAAGAACTCGAAAACTCTTTCACAGAAAGTGAGGCAAAAAGAGAGATCATGAATATGCCTTCACCGACTTCAATGCTATAAGGAAGAAACCTAAAGAGGATAAATCAGAATTCATAAAAAGATTCAATAAGTAGTATAATAACATGCCCATTGAGATAAAGCCTCCTCAAGTTGTTGCTCTTGTAGTATCTATGGCAGCCCTTGAGTCTGAATTTGTCTTTACCATGAGGGAGAGGAAGTCTCATAGTTTAGATCAACTCCAAGGGGACGCTCTTCAGGTGGAAGTGAATTTCACCTCGGCAGGGAAGTCAAGAGGAAAGCATAATCCTCATGAGAAGAAAAGGGGGAAAGAAGAAGCATCCTCCTCTGGTCAAGGTAAAGAATCACCAGATCTAAAGTGGGAAGAAATGGAGAAGCTCATTAAGAGTTTATCGCACAAAGTGGTGAAGTTTGAGCTCGAGAACAAGAATCTCGCTAAACAGAATGCTAAACGTAACAAAAGGGTACAACCCACAGTATCGAAGGTCACCAATGCAGATACTGCAAAGAGAAAGAATATATCAACTCAATCAGATCCCTCCTCCTTTATATAAAGAAGATGATCCAAATGAACAAACACCAAATAAACATGAGACAGGGAAGCTTGTATTCCTCCTCCTTTGAAGAGGAACAGGAAGACATGGCTCACCATGAGATGTGTCCTAATATAGAAGCAAAAACAAATGAGGAGGTCATAGGGGATTATTGTAAACAATTTGCAGATTTCATGCAAGCACAAATTCATCAATAGTATGACCTCAGGTCTGCAAAAAAGAGGTCAAGGGGAACTGAACAACAAGAGGAAACTCCTCCCCAAAATATTCCCCCAGTATTAAATACAGGAAAAGGGAAGTTGAACACTGACTCACCCAAAGTAAAAGCATCCTATGATTTTGTTGAAATTTTTTGAAGGGTTTATGACAGATTTTTGTGAAAGCCACTAGTACAATCACGTGAAATTAATTTTAGAATTATGTTTGGATGCACACATATTCTATGAATATGTTTTCAATATTCAGGGTTTATTTAAAAACTTGTTAATTTCTTTGGAGCTTTACCCACATGATAACATTACTTAACTTAAATATGAAGAATACTTTTACCGTAATAATTTTTCAAGAACGTGAGTTATGTGAATAATGTTTACTTTTGGCTTTTTCCTTAATAGTTTTAGGAGAAAATTTAAAGAATGAGAAAAATTTAGGAATTTTATTCATATAATTATTTATTTGTGTTTATCCTAATTTCCATTTGTTCTATATAGGATTGACTACGAAAATTACTATGACTTGGGCTATATTATGAAAATATGAAAGGAAGGATTATAGGAGGAAATTGTTACAATCATTTGTGGATCCAGGGAATGAATTAAAAATAAATTTAATATTTTGGCCGATGATTTGAAGAATTATTCTTAAAACTAAGGAGGAGATTATTACATTGTTCAAAGTTAAAGAGCATGTGAAGAACTTCCAAAATCCTTCACCAAAATTAGCCTTGAAATATATATATATATATATATATATATATATATATATATATATATATATATATATATATATATATATATATATATATATATATATATATATATATATATATATATATATATATATATACATACATACATACATACATACATACATACATATATATATATCCCATGGAAAAATCATAATTTTCATTAATATAGAAAATTACATGCTGAAGATGCTTGATAGCATATGAGATATCAGTGGTCTGGCCACTATCTGTACTGTTTTGTCTCAAAAATATAAGTCAATCCCATCTAAGGGAGACTGCTATGAATAATTACATATAAAAAGTTCAGTAATATATAGACATAAATATATGCTATAATTCAAATATTTACAACAAAATTGTGCCATAAAATACTCATAAATCAAGGCCCCTGGCCCCATCAAAATTTCTCATCCATGAATGGGTGGTGGTAATAGTTGTATGAGTCCATATCCTATTGTTCATGGATCAACCAGACCCCCCTTGGCAGGTGCGTGGCTTCCTTGGATAGCTTGTCAGAAACATGGTTGTGCTCCCTGTATATATGTTGACAAGAAGAAATGTCAAAATGTGTTCTCAATCTCAAAGCATCATCCAATATGTGACAAAGTGTGTGTGCGTGACAAACAATTTGTTGATTAAACAATTTAATAATGATTTGAGTCACCAAAAATCTACAATTTGCTACATCCTTTGACAAGAGAAAAATATAAAAAGTGTCAAAGAGATATAAGTTCTTTAAAATTATTTGTCCCCCCCCCCCAATCCCATTTGAATCTTGTAAAAGTGAGAGTGGGTGATATGAAAGAATAAGCCTCCACCACAACCATGTAGTTGTGTTGATCCATCAAAATAAGCCCATGGGGTGTGATAATCAATGTTTTCAACAAGGATGTTGTGAGAAAGGATCCTGATCTAGTCATGTATGTGTAGAGGAGAGATGTATTTCTCATAGAAAAAATCCGTCCAAATATTCTTGGATGATAGAACATTCCATCCCATCTTTGTTGCCAGTGCACAAGCAAAGGATTCTATATTTTTCAATCCCCATCCCCCCCATTTCTTTGGAAGTGTGATTTTGTCCCAGCTGACCCAGGCAAATATGTGACCCGCTTGTTTTCCCCTCCAGAGAAATCTGCAGCATAGTTGTTGAATTCTTCTGATAATACCCTTCGAGATCCAGGCCAATGACATCCAGTAAACTAGAGTGGCTTCTAGGACTGATTTGATGAGAATCAGTCTCCCCGCCCTGGAAAACCATCTATGTTGCCAGATATTTAATCTTCTTTCAATTTTTGCAACTAACCATACCCAGTCAGCAATCTGATAATTAGATGGTTTTAACCTATAGCCCATATATTTGAGTCCCTCCTCAATCTGTAGATTGATAAATGGGAAGTGCTGAAGTGCCGAATGAATCTCATTTGGGTTACAACCAAAGGCAGATAGAGTGGATTTATGGATTGAATACCAGAAACAAATCATAATAATCGAAAAGTGGCAGCAAAAGCAATGGAATCCCCCAATGTTCCATTCAAAAATATGATAATTTCATCCACAAATATCATATGTGTGAGAGTGCAATTGTTTATGATCTTGATACCCCTCTATCTACCCTACAATCAGTCCACCGAGATGATCTTACTCAGACCTTCCATGATCAATAGAAACAGTAGAGGGGAAAGGGGGCATCCTTGTCTCAGACCTCTTTTCGCATAGAAGTAGGATGTCGATTGATTGATCATAATACTATATGATACATTGGATATGCAGCACATAATCCATTGGATGAAAGGTAGAGGAAATCCAAGATGGGTCAATAACATTAAAATGTAAAGCCAGTTGGTCCAATCAAAGGCTTTTGCCAAGTCAATCTTGAGAATCATGCCTTTGAGGTTCTTAGATTTGATGGAGTGTAGGGCTTCTTATGATGTACCCATTTCTTCGTGTATTTGTCGATGATCAAGGAAGGCAAATTGTTCTAATGATATATGTTCATATAATATGGGTTTGAGGAAGTTTGCAATAATCTTGGCTATTATCTTGCATATACAATTGCAGAGGAGATGGGACTATAATCATCGAATGTTTGAGGGGCATCAGTATTGCGAATAAGAGATATAAATGTGGAATTGAAAGCATCATACATCTGCCCACTAGTCCGGCACTCTTCAATGATTTGGAGGAGCTCCTGTCCAATTAAGTCAAAAAAATCTATGTAAAATTCAATCAACCATCCATCTGGTCCACGGTTCTTATCCTTCTTAAACCACTTAATTGTGGCCTATAATTCCCCCATGGTTACTGGAATTAGTAGTCCTTCTCTTGTGTCATGGTTCACATATCTAGGGGAATGTCCTACTACCCTGATGATCTCAACAAGATTCGCCTCTGGAGGAGCTTTGAATAATCTTCCAAAATTTGTGATACCAAGGTTTTCCAATTGGTGGAATGTCTTTGCATGAGTACCCTCATCATCTACAAGTTGCACGATGGTATTGATGGCCAGACACCCATTTTATACATGGTGATAAAACTTAGTGTCCTCATCCCCCTCCTTTAACCAGTTAGCCCTGCTGTGAAGTCACCAAATTTCCTCCCTGTCTTTCAAGATCCTATTCCACTCAATCTCAAGTCTGAAAAATCTTTCTTTGGAATAAGAAGAAATAAACCCATGAACCTCCTTTCCACCCAAATGTTCAATTTATTTTTCCTTATCCCTCAATATTTGTTCATCTATTATCCTCTTATTCTTTGCTGAGTCAATTGATTTATGTTTCAGGGATTGCATTTTGTATGCAAAAACAATGGAGGCCGATGACCAGAATGAACAACACTGGTTTTCCAATCCTTAGTGATCATTTGTATATAGCTTTCATCTTTAATCCAAGTAGAATTAAACTTAAATGTTGTCTTGGGCTTGCGATCACCGCCAACAATCTCAATATAGATGGGCATGTGATCCGACAACCCCACTTATCCCACCCAGTGATGATATAGGGGAAATTGATCCAATAAGGTCTCCTTAATGAGAAAATGATCCAATCTTATGGCTAATGTTGCATCCCTGGTTCTCTAATTTCATCAGGT
The DNA here is from genome assembly GCA_031772625.1 of Pinus tabuliformis. Lineage (NCBI taxonomy): Eukaryota > Viridiplantae > Streptophyta > Pinopsida > Pinales > Pinaceae > Pinus > Pinus tabuliformis. Next base: position 1,972,186,994 of record CM062816.1, on the reverse strand, counting down.
GGGGTTTAATCAGGGCATGGGTATATCAACCAGATGATGATCCTCCAGTAGGGTTAGGATCCCATCTAATAGTGATTCAATCTGTGCATTCATACCACAACATTTAGCACGACCAAGAGAGAAATTGAGATCCCCCCTATAATGATGTTCTCTTCTTGAAAGTAGTCATAATCAAGTAACTGCTTCCAGAAAGTGATCATGTTGATACAAGGCCCATATAAACTAATAATCCTCATCTCCCTTCCAATCTCTGATGAGTAAATATCATCTCCTATGAACCCTTCCCCCCAGGAGTTTAGTAATCTTATATATCTGGGATCATATCCCAATATCAAACCACCAGATCACCCTCGTGCATCCAGTGCAATGAAATTCCAACCAGGAGAGATAGCCTCAAGTATGGGAATAATATGTAAGCCAGTTGCAAGAGTCTATTGTAAAAATATAATGTTAACCGATTCCATTTCCATCATTTGGAAGAAGGCTAATTTCTTAGCAGGGCTAGCTAAACCCTGACAGTTGTAGGACATCCACTTCATGGACGACCAGGGGGGAGGGAGTTCAATGCTCTAAGGACCTTGTCAATGGGATGTTGTCTACCTTGTGCGACATCTAGTCTAGCCTGGATAATGGATTTAGACATGTTGGATTTTCTACCACGGGCAGACTTGGAGAGTGGAGGTAAGGGTGAGATACTAATTCTACTACCATACCCTAAGGTTATGTGGGACAAAGACTGAAGATTATAGTTGTGTCCCTTACAAGATTTAAAGGATGGTTCCTCAGGGGAGAGTGGATTTGGTATCCGAGAGATGGTAGGTGGAGTGGGGGAGAAAATGGGAGCAGATGGGGCCAGTGTGCAAACAACAGAAGGACAATGCACAGGAAAAACATTACAAAACGAAGAGAAAGGAAAAAATGTAGATGAAAATAAATGGATAGATGGAGGGTTAGAGAGGGTACCCACAATAGAGGCAAACACCACCGTAGCCACACGAGATCTGGTGATATGTGGGGATGGAGGGCAAGTCTGTTCCTTATGAGTTCTATGAGTTTCCAGGGATTCCATTTGCGTATTCCCTCAAAATGAGCAGGTTCCTTCCCACGCTGATCAGAATCTGGGTTAACAGCCGCTTGCTTAGACCATGCAACCAAAGTAGAGCTAGAGGCAAGTAAGGGTAAATCTTTATAAATATGTCCAATCTTGTGACATCTCTTGCATCGATAAGGCACCCCCTCATAGTCCAGAATCTGTACCCTGCAGGTATCCCTCCAATGCAATTGCATATTCTCCTCCAGACCCTCCCTGGTGTCAAGATGAACAAGAATGCGAGCCATGGACATATTCCCTGTTAACATGTATGATTTGTCATAATCCATATATCTTCCAAGGGTGTTCCCAATCTGCTTGAATATGTCTTCTGACCAGAAGTGAAGGGGAAGACCAAGCAATCTAACCGAGATGGGTCCAACCCCAAGATGTTCTCTCTCGGGATCAAAGAGGGGACTCCATCATTTTAGAAGTACCAGAGCCATTTCGATGTGCCAGTGCTTGGATAGTACCCAAGGTATAAACTCAGGCCGTTGAAATCGAAGAGCGAACCATCCACGAGAAAGGGTAATAACCAATGACAGTTCGGTGAGAACCTACCCCCAAATCTCTAGTACCCATTGTTTCAATCGCGCAGTTGAATATGCCCGGCCCCTAACATGGCCCACCAAGACATGGTCAGAAGCGTCTATAACTTCCCCCATTTGTATGTCATCTCCAAATGTGAGAGATATCTTCTTTGTGCCAGCCTTCACCCATTTGAATCTCTTGGATGGACACCCCGAATGATTAGGGGTTTGGTCTACTTTGTGAAGTGTGAGAAAGGATCACTTCAACCTCCATGCGAGGTATCCTAGTCTGACTCGGGCGAGGGGGGGATGATTCCATGAAATAATCGGAGGTGGGTGGGTCAGGTATGTGTGGTGGAGGAAAGGGGCAGCAGGGTACAGTGGTTGGGTAGGGTGGAAGTGTGATGCCAGAGGTGGAGGGATGTGTGAAGAACCCAAGGGGAAAGGTGGAGGGGGTTTCAAAGGGTACGGGGTGGGCGGGAGGGTTTAAGAAAGAAGAAATAAACTGCAGGGAGGCCAGGGAGAGTGGGGGTAGGTCAGGGTTAGGAGGGTAGTAAACCGCTTCAGGGAAGCTGGAAGATGGCAACGAGGAAGAAGAAAAACTAGAAAATAATAGAGGTTGTTGATCTAGATAAGTGAAGGCAGGGTAGTCCGGCACTAAGTAAACCCCAGGTGCGCTAGCTAGGGTTGAGGGAATATCCAGAGAAATGTTCGAGGAGGAGGCCGAAAGTTGTGGAGTGAAAAAATATTAGTTGGGGTCCAGTTCAAATGGATCCTCAGAGTAATCAACTATGTCTCCCTCCATGCTAACCAAAAACAAAACGATAACCGTCTCGAGATAACCCCTAGCTGACAGATGCCGGGTCAGTGAGTTGTACAGTGGAGGTCATCGTAAACAAAGTGGATGGGTAGCAACGAAGGAGGGTGGCTGGTTTGCGAGAGGGAGTCGTACGAGAAGGAGTAAAGCATGTGGTTACATTTTCAAACCAAGCCACTGGGTAGGCCCCCATCGCTGAATGTCTCAAACCCTAGTCCCCATCAGAGCTCCCATATATATATATATATCTATATATATATATATATATATATATATATATATATATATATATATATATATATATATATATAGACAGTTACGTGAAACAGCTATTGAAGCCTTTTTCTAAAACCCATGTTTTCTTATTCGAGAGGGGGATGGAAGCTCAGTGATTCGAAGAGAAAGAAGATTCAGATTTTAACGCTTGATTGCACTCGATGCACATGCCAAGATATGATATTATGTAACTTTTAATTATGCAGTTTGAGTATGAAATTCCAACTTTTTCCTTTTGATTTCATGTGTAATATATACTGATTAATATTTCAGTTTAGATTATGGATATGATTTATTTTTGAAGTGTTCTCAAATTTAATCTTACCTCCCCTTTGATATGCATACTATCAGAGGCAAGAGGATTAAATTATTTACATTTTTATGTTAATATAATTTCCTAATGCACGTCATTTTTATTTTGTTGCAACAATTGGTGTGAATATTGTTTATCAATTACATGTTTTGTCTATTCCCTTCTTCCTCTTCATTTTCGTTTCATATGCTTATATCTCATCTGTGAACTAGATTATGCAGTGACTTGATCACGGTTGTCTAGTTGCAACCTATGTAGGGTCGGTTTATTGACCAAAATATACATTATTAGACAATGATATTATCATTGATACATTTATTTTTCTAAGTGAATGATTAATAATAATACATGATATTATATTGCATCACATTTAGCACTACGATGGGTTACCATAAATGGGACATAAGCATAACTAACATTTAATTATTATTTTCTTTATCTCTAACGATTTCTTTTCCTTTATTTTAGTTTTGTTGGAATGATATTTCCATGTTGTATAATGAGGATTACGTTTTGATATCATTCACCAGATGTCATATAGGTCTCTCCCACCTAAATCTTGGCACCTTTTACCTCTTTTCATTATAATCATAAATTGGCCTTATTTATTTTCCTAAATTGAATAATGATTTAATTTACATTATCATCAAGGATTACCCACTTGGTGAAAGGGAGGCCAACCCTTATCACCTAGAGTGAGAGGATTTAGGATCCTCAGTGATGTGGTCTTAGGTTGTCGTCAATTACCGAGACAATATGTGCACTAACAGATGGATCACATATGGTTTAGTCGCATCAAGGAGCAAGACAAAACACCTATAGAGGTTAGCATTGCTTGGACTATTGCAAAGAGAAGACGGGCAGACGATGGATTTCTTGGCATTGAGGATGTAGTTATCAGTGTTACTTGCACCTAATGATGTAAAACAAAGTAAAATTCAATTTTTTTTCATATATGAAAGACAAGAAAGAGCTTATGGTATGGAATGATGAACACTATTGTCAAATGCTTGTGTTGAATCACCACAAGCTTATTTTCCAAGACATCAGGTTTGAAGATCTGAATGCATGCATGAGATCAACAATTGGAATTGGATAGCTAACCCCCCATCATGCTCAAAGTTTACCATAAGGGGAGGTCCACGATTTCTTGTTTTGACAAAACCGTTCTTATGACATGGCATTTTCATGTGAAAAGCAGAACCCTTCATAAAAAGCCAAATATAGCCAACACCCCCCTCCACATTCTATTTATGGTTTCTAAGAATACCATATTCATAATGTCAATGGGTCAAAGGAGGTGTTGATTATATTGGAGGTACACATGGATGTCTTTATATATGTGTAATATGAAGAAATTGTGATGATTCAACACAAGAAAAAGAGAAATTCTATTGTGGTAATGGTTTCACTTTCCAACATAGAATCTACTTGTCCTATTTATGTCAATCCTTCCAAGTTTGTAGTTGGAGATAATTTTGGGTCATACAGTTCCAATTTAGAGGAAATTTTTCTCAAGTAGAAAGCCTTTAGCATGGATGTTGTGTCCAATCCCCATGATTTTTATGTGTGAGGAGATGGAAAATCATTTTGGGAAGAAGGTAGTGGAACTCGAAAAACTGTGTTCTTCCTTGACGAAGGTGGTGCGAATGGGTACAAGACATGGATGAGGGTGGAGAGGCTGGAGAAATCATTATATGAAGTGTCTAGGTCTTTATTATTAAAGAAGTTCCTACAATTTTTTGAAGCTTTTCAATATAGTGGAGCCTAATGTGGCTATTTTTGGCCAGAAGGATTATCAACAATGCATCTCATCTGTCATATGGTTCATGATTTAGATTTTACTACGGAGATCATTGGTTGAAAAATTATATGAGATCAAGATGGAATTGCATTGAGCTCCTGCAATGTACATCTTTCACTTGAAAAGAGACAAAAGGCTTTGTCCATTAGGAATTCTCTACAGAAAAAATGTAAAATATCCTTACTCCAAGACATTGACAAAGAAAATATAAGGCAATTGGTTGTTCATATATATTTCTAGTATCATAATGGCTTGGTAATGGGTTATCGCCTAATAGATCTAATGATGAAACTATAAATTTCTAGATCGTTACTCATCAAGACATAAATACTAAGGAATTTGAATCTTCACAAGCTTACGAAGATGAAGAATAATTTATATCTTGTGGAGAGGACTACATTTTGCAAATATGGCTTTGTTGTTGTTTGGATGTTGGAATTTTGGAAAACGAATAAAAGCTAGTGATTTGCATGTTATATACGAAAAGATATTTGCAATGAAGTTAAACCTAAATGAACTAAACTTTACATCAATTGAGGATCTAGTGAACTGTTGGATGAATATACTTTATTACTGGACTAGTATTGTCTTCCTCCACCCATTTGTTGATATAAGTTCATTGTGAAGACAATTTGTACAAGATTACATGTACTCTTGAGTATTTTTCCCGATGGCATGAATGTTTACAATTTTCTGTGGTCTCTTAATCAATCTAATTATGGAAGCTTGGGGCACGATTCTAAAAAATAATGGCTAGTTGAGCAATGATATATCAGATATGATACATTTTTCAAAGATTAATAACACAATCTCAAACTATATTGCTTAAAATTTGTCTAGCTATGTTTACAAGATTCGTCAAATAATAGTGAATGAGGAAAAATTCTAGAGAGAATCTATGGTCATTAACTCTAGAGCGTGATCAAATATTTATGTGAATTGATCAATTCCTATGGAGTATGATCTGTTATCCCTTTAAAACTGATCATGTTGAGATATGACTCAAATATTGATTTTGGGATCCAACATGGAATGTATAGTTTTTCTCCCTACATGGCATAGTATCATTGCTAGAAAGGTTGCTTGGAAACTTGTCTCTGTAATAGTTTGAAGGTCATCAAAGGGAGTAATGAAATAAGTTTCCATACATACTACTACAAAGTTGGAACTAATATAATATTTCCACATTCCTTTCTGGACACTATCATATGAACATGAGACCAACCTCCTCATATTGGCATTTGGAACATTGAAACAATTTTACAGTGTTACAGTCGAGAAGGGTTGGGTTTTATTGAGCTAGCATATGAAAATCCACATGACAAGTTCTAATGTATAATGTCATATGTTTACACAGCATGCCTTCAAGGAGGAGGGTATTGAGTTTATTAATTGGTATTACCCCAAATTCATGGATACCTCCACTTTTGTGTGTATAAGGGATGTCAAATAATTAATAATTTGTAGGAGATATAGGATAACAGTGAAGGTCAATGCATTGTAATGCTTGAAAAAAATTTATAAGTTCCATTAGAAAAGTAGATCCAACAATTTCAAAGAAGATCTTGTGTTTAGTTCTTGACTACAACATTATTGGTTATCTCGTGTTTAGTGCCTTAGAGATAGATGAGTAGGAGGCCCATGAATGTTCACAAATGAGTGGTAGAACAAAATTGTAGACTTGGTTACAAGGTAAATCATATTTTGAAGTTTACAAGAGGCATATATGAAGGTCCATGGGAGGTCTTAGTACATTACAGGTATTGTTCAAAGATAATATTTCAAAAGAAGGAACTCAAGCTCTAAAAGTTGAGAAAAATAAATGGTTGTGGATACTAACTCTCTACAATCATTAACATTGGAATAAATGAACAACACATGCATAAGTTACTTGAGAAATTAGATAAACCATAGGCGATCCTTAGAGACAAAGAAAATACAAAATTTGGATTGAAGCGAAAGGGAAAAAGTGAGTGTGACAACTATCTAACACAAGTGGCAGAGTTACCTATTTAAAGGGTTTTTTCCAAATTTTGAGGCAAATGATTTTCGAGTAGACCTAAATTTCCTCAATTAATCTGCCATTGTTTTTAGTTTTAGTTTATTTGATAGGATTTGATTTGTAAAGAGTAGGTAACATCTATTAGCTACATTTTTCTATATCTTCTTTGATTTTGATTGTAAAAGGGTTGGATTGTGGGCACAAAAAAACTTGTATTTTTTGTAAAGCCTGAGACTCGAAAGTTTAATAAAAGGCTTATGGCTTTAATTAATGACAAAACTTGTTTACTTTGTAAGTGATTTCTTTCAATAGGGGAATTTTTAGGTCTAAAATGGGCCTCCTAAGGAAATTATAAAATAATAGTGGAAATAATAAAATAAGATTAGATTACATCATCAAATTTTAGAGGGGAAAAGGAAAATCCTATTTTTTCAACTCGTATTTTCAAATTATCTCCTTATGGGTTTACTCAAATTTCGAGCAAAAACACTTGTTGGATGAAAAATTTGAATCCTCATCCAAGGAGTACACATGTTGCATACTTACGATGGACCTTACTACACGAAAATTGAGAAGTACATGAAAAACGTGATTGCAATCATGTTTTTTCATGTATTTCTCATTTCTCATGTAGCAAGGTCCATCAAAAGTATGTAACATGGGTACTCCTTGGATGAGGAATTAAAATTTTCATCTAACGAGTACTCCCTCTCAAAATTTGAGTAAAATTTTAGGGAGATAAGTTTAAAATATGAGTTGAAAAAGTAGTTTTATTATTATTATTATTTTACTTTTTTACGCCAAAAATGGTGAATCATCCCCCATGGTTGACATCATCATCTTGAATCCTATTGGTTCTTATAAAGTTTACTTTTTTTTGTACATTTTTCTTAGGAGGGCCATTTTAGACCTCAAAAGTCCCCTAATGTATGTTCCTTATTTCTTTCCTCATATATTTTGAAGTGAAAAACTTGAAGAAATATTTGCACCTCGAGAAATTTGATCCCTCTAGGAGCTTGATAGATCCGTAGTTAAGATGGATCTACGCTGATTTAATTCTTAATTTTATTTTTATAGTTTAATTTTTATCTTTATATAATTTCATTGATCCAAAATGTTTTAATTAATATTTGTTTTATTTTTATTTGTATGTGATTTTATGGGTCAAAATGTTTAGATAACATAATATTATTGGACATTACAACAACTCTTCCACACTGGGATGGAGAGTGTCTCTTGGCAAAAAAACGTAATGATTTTTATTTATTTATTTTTATTTTTTTTATTATGAAATATTTTGATTGTGAAATGAGAGATGGATTTTTGGCATGTGGTATTGATGAGTCATGGTATCACCCCATGGTATGGTATGGTTAATAATATCCATGGTAAAGTAGGGTGTGTATCCATGGTTAAAAGTCTTGTATTGTTAAATGAGGGATGGTGGTATTGATGAGTCATGGTATTGGCCCATGGTACGATATGGTTAATAATATCAATGGTAAAGTGGGGTGAGTAATCATGGTTAAAAGTCTTGTTAATTGTAAGTATTATTTTGATTGTGAAATGAGGGATGGTTTTTGAGGATGTTGTATTGATGAGTCATTATATTGGTGTTGATTTGGGGTAGCATCCGTTGTGCTCTAGCCACAAAATTTGGTGGAGAGGTTAGGGCACATGAGATCTCTAATACTGAGAAAGGGTTTGGGCAGATCCTAAACAATTTAGGAGATATTAAAATAATTAATATTTTTAATGGAGTCCCTAAGTCTAAACTTAGGGAAATTAAAATATTAATGTGGATTAATATAAAACCATGTTAGAATGGTCCAAAAGACATGGATCAAGCCAGATCTAATCTTAGTTGTTGATTAGGGACCTAATCTCAGCCGTTGATATGTCAACGAGAAAAGTATAAGAGGAGGCTTGAGGGTCACTTGGAGAGCACACCAGATGATCAGTCATTCTATTCTCTAGAGCAGGGTTTGCTAAGAGAGATAGAATCAATGATGGGAATTGCAACTAAGGGGTAGTGAGTACAGAGAGATAGAGAGGCAAAGATAGTGTCGAGAGATCAACGCAGGAGCCAGAGAGAGTGACGCAATAGCAGCCAAGGGTCACGTAGGGCCACGTAGATGCAGCCAGGTGTTGCGCAGTGCTTCAGAGCGGCCAGCGTTGCTAATGCAAAGGGCCAGAAGGTTGACACAAGGCCTCCTGTGGCTGACGCAGGCCCATTCAGGGTGACGCAGGGCCAGTGCCTAGTAGAGAGAGGCTAACATAATCTAGAAAGGTAGATGTTGGGGTTTCTGGGGCAGATTGGAGCTAAGGAGCTGCCGAAGGGTTTATCTGGGGTTTCATCCGGGACATTTGTCTCAAACTAAGAGGTACTACTACCAAGGACATTCTCTGTTGGGTAAGCTATATTTGGCACCTATATTGTAGTCAAAAATTGCTTAATAAGAAAACCCTCAAATAGCTGCACCGAGTTTCCCACATTGGGTTTTTCCGGGGACATTGGTCCAAAAATAACGGTGTCATTTTGTGTGCTTGTTTATGTTTCCTTCAGTTGACGATCTGTAATATGTTGAGCATGCACTAGTTTTTATTTTCAATATTTACATTGTAAATAACTTGTTAAGTATCTAAACAAGTATGTAGGAATAAATCAGTAAAGTGCATGGAGGGTTTGTAACTGGTAGACTTAGAAACTTAAACATGGTATCAAAGCATGGTTGTAGATCATAGAAGAACTTATGGCATCAACGGAGTGGAGCAATAGGAGCAGAAAATAGTTGTCCGGAGTGATAGAAGTTGTTTCTTGGAGAGCAGCAACAAGGGAAGGGTGATGATGGATCAGGAATTGATGGTGAGGACAACCCTGAATACAATCTCAGAAGACTAGGAGGTATTTGTCCAGAGTATACTGGGCAGAGGGACACTTCCACATTGGGATGAGATGTGGGCAACTCTTTTCCAAGAAGATATCATATGACAGTCAAAGGCGGGAAGTAGCAGTAAGGGGATCAGAGTCAAAAAGGAAGAGGAGGAAGATGTTGCCCTAACATTTGAGGGAAGCAAGAAAAGTGGAAGAAGAAGGATCTCTCCAAGATCAAGTGCTTCCACTGTGGGGAGATGGGTCATTATGTGACCCAATATTCAAGGAAGAAGAGTAAGGGAGAGTCTTCCGAGACTAAGGTAGCTCCAGGAAGGGCAGAGAAGGAAGTGGAGGTAGACGATGATTGTGCCATGAGTGCACATGAACCACTTGAGAGAAAGTGGGAAGAAATCAAGTTGTAGTTAGGAGGACTACAAGCGATGAGGGGCAGGATCCTCGAGGTACCTAGACTCTCAGATTAGACCTTGCTATGGGAGCCCCGAAGAGGAGTAGCAGGACTGGCTCATGTTGGTAGAGATGGATGCGAATGGATAAATAGAGAGAGCTACAGTGCAGGATTCCTAGGACAGCATGAGGCTAGCAAGCTGCAACAGTATGAGAGGCACGGGAGTGTTGCACCAGTGTAAGATAGCACAGAGAGGTGTGCAATGGTGCGAGATGCAAGGAGTTGTTGTAGCAGTGCAGAGGTCGGAGAGGGAGCTTCAGCATCAATGAGTGTCTCTAGCCCAACAGAGAGGTTAGAGTTGGGAGATTAGTTACTTCTCAGTAACTGAGTTGCAGTACAATAGTGGGCATCACGATGCAACATGATGAGAGGAGTTGCAGTTTGGATGTAGTGTTGGGAGAAAGGACCAGCAATAACACAGACACAGAGGGAGTTGTCGTAAAGATGCAGCAGTGGCAGTGGAAGAACCATGGGCAGCAGTACATGATACAACAGTGCAGAGGATGGTGGGTAGCAGGCCTAGCATCAACACAGGGACTGATGCCGGATGATTAGAGTAATACTCAGTGAGGAGTATTGCTAGAGTACAGTCCTTTCTAAGAGGGAGTGTTGATTCGGGGTAGCGCCAGATGTGCTCTAGCCACGAAATTTGGTGGAGAGGTTAGGGCAGATGAGATCTCCAATACCCAGAAAGGGTTTGGGCATATTCTAAACAGTTTAAAAGATAGTAAAATAATTAATATTTTTAATGGAGTCCCTAAGTATAAACTTAGGTAAATTAAATTATTAATGTGGATTAATATAAAACTGTGTTAGAATGGTCCAAAAGAAATGGATCAAGCTAGATCTAATCTTATCCATTGATTAGGGACTTACTCTTGGCCGTTGAATGTCAACGAGAAAAGTATAAGAGGAGGCTTGAGGGTCACTTGGAGAGCACACTAGATGATCAATCATTCTATTATTTAGAGCGGGGTTTGCTAAGAGAGATAGAATCAGTGATGGGAGTTGCAGCTGAGGGGCAGTGAGTACAGAGAGACGGAGAGGTAGAGATAGTGCCTGGAAGTCAGCGTAGGAGCCAGAGAGAGTGACGTGATAGTAGCCAAGGATCATGTAAGGCCACGCAAAGGCAGCTAAGAGCTACAGAGTGCTTCAGAGAGGCCAACATTGCTGATGCAGAGGGCTAGAAGGCCGACGCAAGGCCTCCTGAGGCTGACGCAAGCCCATTAAGGGTGGTAGAGGGCCAGCGCTGGGCAGAGAGAAGTTGACATAGTCCAGAAAGGTAGACACTGGGGTTTTTGGGGAAGATTGGAGCTGAGGATTTGTCGAAGGGTTTATCTAGGATTTCAGCTGGGACATTTGTCTCAGACTAAGAGGTACTACTGCCAAGGGAATTCTTTGTTGGGTAAGCCGGATTTGGCACCCATATTGGACTCAAAATTGCTTAATAAGAAAACCCTCAGATAGTTGCACCGATTTTCCTGCATTGGGTTTTTCCGAGGACATTGGTCCAAAAACAATGGTTTCATTTTGTGTGTTTGTTTCTATTTCCTTCAGTTGATGATCTGTAATATGTTGAGTGTGCACTAGTGTTTATTTTCAATATTTACATTGTAAATAACTTGCTAAGTAACAAAACGAGTAGGTAGGAATAAATCAGTAAAGTGCATGGAGAGTTTCTAACTAATAGACTTAGAAACTTCAACAATTGGTCCATGGTATGGTATGGTTAATAATATCAATGGTTAAAAATCTTGTTATATTGTAAGTATAAAGTTTTTTTGTGCTTATTAATGAACTTTAAATATGGTACAAAATTATTATTTTAATTTATATGGTGAAATGGATCTTAATTTATTACTACTTTGTGATAGGGGTGTAGATATATCTCAAAAGAAATTATAATATTTTTTCTTTTAAATTTAATAAAAAATGTTATAAAATTAAATTCAAATAAAAATTTATAAAATATTTTGAATGTGAAATAAGAAATGGTTTTTGGGCATGTTGTATTGATGAGCCATGGTATATAAACAAAGCTTATTTACAAGTTAATAATATCTATGGCAAAGGGGACGTAAATATCCATTGTTAAACATATTGCTAGATTGTAAGTTTGTGTGCTTATTAATTAGATTTAAATATCGTTACATAATCATTATTCTATTTTATAAGGTAAACTCGATCTTAACTTATGGTTGCTACTTATATATTTAATATATATATATATATATATATATATATATATATATATATATATATATGATGATGATGATGATTTTTTTTAATCTAAAAAGTTATTCATAATTTTATCTAATAAAAACAAAATTACAATGTAACAAATTCAAATTTTATTATTTTTATTAATTTTTACTTTTTATTCACACCACAACATCTCCCTTGGGTTCTATATTAATTTTAACTGACATGTAAATGTTTTCCAATTTACATATTATAAATTCGACATATTAATATAAATTCAACATATTAATGGGACATGTAAAAATGTTTATAAACTTTCTTACATTACATCTACACATTACCCCTATGTTGGGCTGTCTAGGAGCAAAGATATAAAAGTAGTTATAAATTAAGATATATTTTTTAAGTAAAATAAATCAATCAAAGAAACAAAAAAGAAAATCAAAGGGCCACAAATGTTGGAGGGCCGATTGAATGCGATGGAGCATCTGCACAAGGCTCGAACCTACATTGAGATGGGTTAGGGCTTGCTTTTAGGTTTCACTACATACCATTTGCTCTGGTCACACCCGCTCCCCTGCAACCTGATGACACTAGTGCCCCTTCCGTAGTCTCCCTGGGGATTCGCTTCAGCACTATTTATTGACCTGGCAGCTGGCGCGGTTACCTCATGGTTTATCGGTTAACGGAAGAATGGATATGAATCTGGTGGATTATTCGAAGGATCCCTTCGCATTGGTCCCCATCTGGATGACCACACCACCCCCGATATTGGATGTGTCTCTTCTCTCGCCTCCAGCTTCCCTTGACTATTTTCCCTTGGTGGTCTCCTTACTATTTCCTTCAGACCCCAACCCCTCATGTGTGGAGGACTCACTACCTGATGTCTCCCTCCCCTGGCTGGATTTTGTTACCCCTCCTCCCTCTCCAACATCCCTACACTTCCTAGTTTTATACATTGACCCTGCATCCCCATTTTACCTGCCAAGTTACTCCATTCCTCACCCTTTCAGCATATCTTCCCTTCCCTCTTCCTTTGTGCTGACACTTAACCCTTCGGATATACCCTCCAGACCATCCACTGATCATCCACATACCTTTGTATCTGGCCCATCCTACTCGTGGTTTTTCCAAGGGACTCCTCTTTTTCCAACGAAAGGAGACTGTGAACATTAGTGGAAGAGATGAAACATCCTCCTAAACCCTCCTTGGGAGCTCGAGAATGCACACAAGCTAAGAAAGGGAAGAAATCAAAGTGTGTTAAGGCAAAGAATCAAAACGCATCTATTCGTTTCAGGGAAGGTATCCAGATGGGGGAAGTCATGGATACAACAGATTGGGTCTTGGTTGGGCGTGTACGAGGGCATACCTATTCGTTTTCCAAGCTTCAACTCTGGATCTCATAGATATGGGGGCACATACTATCTGAGCTACCGACTGTTACCACTCTAGTGCGAGGCTAGTTTTCTCTTCACTTTCATTGGGATAACTATACATCTTGGGTGCTCTCTAGGTACTAGCACATCGAACTCACTTCGATGCTACTAAATAGATGGAGCCCTTTGGTTGATCCAGAGCTGGAGAAACTGGGAGCCTATCCCCTCTGGGTGAGGCTTCCTAGCCTGCCTTTACATTTATGGTCTGAAGACATCTTCAAGCACATTGGAAATTCATTGGGCACATATCTAGATCATTACAAATCATATATTTCATCTAGAAACATGTCTCTACCACATATACTGGTACACCTGGAAATGGGGGAAGGGTTGGAGGAGAAAATTACCCTCTATTGGAAAAACTTCACTCACATTCAGATTTTGGACTATGAAGGGGTACTCTTCTAGTGCAGACGCTACCACAATGTTTGGCATCTTTTTAAGGAATGTCCCCTGGTTAAGAACTCTACCACAGCTGAGCATTCATCCATGGAATAGGATATTGAACAGGAAGAACAAGCTCATCGCACTCCTTCGGGTTCTGATCCCTCATCTTCTACAAAGGAATAAGAGAAGAAGCATGACACCTCCCAAATCTAGCCTCCCTTGCCACCTCTCACCAGGGCTCGCGCAACGGCTACTACCACGCTTTCTTCGGGTAATTCCAATCTTTGCTCTTTTTCGATTCCCTTACTTCTTCTTCTTCTATTTTTTCTTCCTCTGCATCTCATTGTAGCTCTGCATGTGCATCTGCTGCCCCTTGTATCAACCCTCCCCTACTTTCTCTTGTAACCCCCCTCCTTCCTGGAGCTCAACCCGATGACCACTCACTGGGAGGAATCAACTATCCATTCCCATTCCTACAACCTTCTCTCCTTGAATTTTCCTCTGATTCAGGACCCTTGTTGTATTGGCATTATCTCCCCGCCGCCTCCTAAGCCTCCTCGAGGTCACTCATCCTCTATTTCGAATGCCATTATACAAGCTAGTATTGATGTGGTTTTTGGTCATCAACTAGCTATTGATCGATTCTTAGAACACAAAATATCCTGGTGTCTTCTCCCCCATGAAGTGGCTCTCCCTTAACTGTCAAGGGTTAGCTAGTCCCGCTAAAAAAATAGCCTTGCGTAGAATCTTGGATTCAGAAAGGGTGGATATCATTTTTTACAGGAGACACTCATGCTTATTTATCATATTATTCCTTCACTTGAATCACTGGTTTCAATATGGAATTTTCAAGCTCTGGATGTGTGTGGTAGATTGGGGGCATAACCTTTGGATATAATCCTAGACTGGTCAAGTTATCTATATTTGTGGAGGGTATGGATACATTAGAGTGGTAATATATTCTTTCGATCTCTGTTTAGATATCCGGTTGATCAATGTTTATAGCCCCGACCATAATAGGGTTATTTTATGGGACCATCTCCTCAGTTCTGGTCCCCTTCAAGACGATAACATCATTTTGGGAGGCGATCTTAATTTTTCAATTGGAAATGTTGAATCTTGGGGACACAATGCCCATATTGACTCCCTACTTGATAGAATTGAAACACGCCTTGAGGAGCATGGGTTCATTGATCTACTTATGACTCATCTACAACTGACTTAGAGGAACCATAGGATTGGGGAAGCAATTTTGGCTTGCAGATTAGATCGTTTTCTCATCAAAGAGATACTCTTAGGGAACATTCGTAGCTACAGACATCACTCCAGTCTTCCTACTACGTCATGAGTCCAAAATCATTCATGCTCATGCTCTCTGATGTTGCCAAATTACCCACTTTTCCAAAGGTTTCTGCATCATCACGTCTGTTTGCCAAATAAACGTGCTGATGGGTGCTCTAAAATAGTCCAGAAGCGTTGCCATCGCAGAAGTACACGTGATTCCCATGATGGTTGAATTTCATGTGCCAGCGCAATTTTCTCTTGTATTTTACCGCGATGACATGACTAGATACGTTATTCAATAGTGATGTCCATGCGGCATACCAGTTATGTGCCCGTGATGATCCAGATTGGGTGAATTTGTTCCAACAGTTGGCCTTCCAGATGACTCTAGACCTAGTTGTTGGCCTAGTTTATGTCGCCCTCCTTTCTCTGGCATGGTTGTTCCATCATTTGTGCTACCTTCCTTAGAGATAATCTCATCTTCCCACCTTTCATGGAGACTCCTTCTCCTATTTAAACTCTCACCATTGCTATGTGCTGCTAGTTTTTGGATAGTTTGGAATTCTTAGTCTTTGGAGTGTTGCTGTTAGTACTTGTGAGCTTATTAGATAGCTGGTGTGAGTGTGACAAGTGTGGGATTGTTGAGGGCTTGAGGAAGGTTGTGAAGTGCCTTTGATCTTGTGTAAAACTTGTCAGTGAGAGAGACTTGTGTATTGGGAGATCCACTTTCAAGAGTGAATGCTTAAGGAACGTGCTGGCTGGATCCCTCTAAGAAGGCTTGTGACGTCAAGACCTTGGTTGTAAGATTACTCTATTTCATAATTAATGCAATCAATGATGTTTTCCTATGTCTTGTATGCAATGTACTAGATAGATCATGACTTCTTGACTTTATGAATAAATAGATCATTGTTGTTCCGGTTACGTGCTTTGTTGTATTTCCTTTGCATTGTTTCAGGTTGATTACTCACTGGGAGAAGGAAGCGAAAGCTGGAGCAGTGCAACGGAACTCCATCGACCACCGGTTGAGGTAGGCCTCCAACTTGAACTATTTAAGGAAAATTGTTGTTGATTTGTCCTTGTTTGTGACTATTCCCACTCTAGGGCTAGAGGGGTTGCCTCTATCCATAGAGGGAACACTTTCCTGCATCACAGGGTTTATCAGATCACTCTCCCATTTTTCCTGAAATTTGTGGCCTCGATCACAAACCAAAATCACCATTCAAATTCAATGCAAGTTGGATGAAGGATCTTGAGTATCTTCACATTGTATGCCTTTTGGAAGGATAATCACCCCAAGATGGGCTGATCTATCTCGGAGGGGTTCTCACTTAATCTCATTAACCTCAGGCATATTTCCATGAAATGAGCCCATACTAAAAGATTGCTTAATGATAACTCTCTTCATTCAATTAGACTGAGATTGCTAACTTGGAGGATGAGCACGACATAAGCTATCTATCTGATGACTCCAAGTCTCATCTCATACACCTTGAATCTGAACGAGATAGAATCTTGAAGGATAGGGAGGAATCTTGGAGACATTGAAGCAGGGCTATTTGGCTGAATGAGGGTGATGATAAAACTAAACTTTATCATAAATTCACCAACGACCATCATGCTATCAATACTATTTGGCAGTTGACTAATGATCATGGTCATAGAGTCTATCCATTCCATTATTTGGCTTCTCTTGGATCATCTCACTTCAAGAATCTATACAGGGCTCCCCACGAAGCATCGTTGGCCAAAGTTATAAGAGTGGCTGGTTTATTTCCTTACTATGTGGAACAGGAGGATGCCGAGGATCTGCTGAAGCCTGTCTTAAGGGGGGAGATAGAGAGCACTCTTAAATGGTTTAAGAAGGATAAAAGTCTAGGACCAGATGGCTAGCCTGTTGAGTTTTATATTTCTTTCTTTGACATTCTAGGGGAGGACCTTCTTAGAATTATTGAGGATTTCCACACATCGGGGCGCATGTATGAAGCATTCAACTCCACCTTTATTTCTCTCATTCCGAAGATAGATTGTCCAGAAACCTTCAATGACTTTCGGCCTATATCCCTCTACAATTGTATCTACAAAATAATGGCCAAAATCATAGCCAATCGTCTCTGCCCCATCCTCTCAGCTCATATTTCACCTGAGCAATTCACATTCCTCAATAATCGCCAAATACATGATGTTATCGGTACTGCCAAGAGGTTCTTCACTCCATTAGGAAAAAGATATTGAAAGGTATGATTCTTAAGATTTATCTTACCAAATCTTTTGATCATGCTAGCTAGCTATATCTAAGAATGCTATTAACACATTTGGGATTTCCTCTGGAGTTCATTAACTGGATAATGTGTTGTATCACTAAGGTTTCTTTCAGTGTACTCATAAATGGTTATGCATCTCCTTTTTTTCATGTTGAAAGGGACCTCAAATAAGGATGACCTCTCTCTCCTCTGTTATTTTTTCTTATTATGGAAGGCCATAGTCGCCTTATCATAGGAGAGTGTCGCTTAGGACACATTCAGGGTATCAAGATTAGCAATAATTGCACATTAACACACTTATTATTTGTAGACAATGTCATTATATTTACCAATGGTATTATTGGGGATCTAACTGATTTATACTCAGTTATGCTACTTTTCGGTACAGCTACAGGCATGGAGACTAGTGACAGAAAAATCTGCCATCACAACTTTTGGATTCTCTCCATACGAGATCCTGTTTTCTCTCCAAATATTGTCCTTTACTTTACAATATTTAGATGATGGCCTCAAGTACCACGGATTTAGACTTAAGCTGTTACATTATAAAATTGCAGATTGGACCTAGCTGGTCGCAAATATTAAGAGTAGACTCAATATCTTGCATCATAAATACCACTCTAGGATTAGCCACCTTGTGCTTATTAAATATTTTTTGGAGGAAACCCCAGTCTACTGGATGCCCATGGCCTAGATACCTAGGGGAATTATGATGAGAATTCAAAAATTATACTGTAGATTTCTTTGGAAGGGAAGACAGGATGGACGAATATATGCCTGGGTCTGATGGGAATTGATTTTCCTCCCAAAGAAATGGGGAGGGTGGGGATTAAAAAATTTGGTTCATTTCTCCACAGCCCTGGAAACCAAAATGGGGTGGCAGATAATAATTCGCATAGTTTGTGGACTAAGGTTGTATTTCATAAATATTTTTCCCCTTTGTACCTTGGACTGGATTCGGTTACCCTCATGGAACATGACATGTATCTTGGTGATCTGGAAAGTAGTGATAAATTCTATTTCAATTATACATGAAGGACTGACCATGAGGATCTTTTAATGGACCTTCATGGTGCTTTTTATGCCGTCAAGACTCATAAACTGTTGATCATATCTTTCTTCACTGTCTTATTACTAAGGATTTATGGGGCCTGATCATTTCCTCTCTCCCCTTACATACCTGTTGGCAAGGAAACTCTATCCAGGAGGCTCGACAATCTTGGTGGTCTTTTGCAAGGCCACTTAAGGCTTAGAATATTCCTATTCTAGTCTGTTGGGCTATCTGGCTTACTAGGAATAAATTCATATTTAGCAATACACCTCCGCTCTGGAATCTTGTAACTTCTTGTGTTCTGGCCATCTACTCCTTAATTACAAACAATGATAAGCATGTTATCCAACGTACTATCACCCCTGAAGTTATTAATAAAAGTCTTCCCTGGGCATATTTTGATGGCTCTACACAAGATATGGGATGTGGGGGGGGAGCCATTTTATATCTTTGTGACACTCACCTCTTCAAAATCCAAATGGGATTGGGCAAGGACAAATAATTTTGTTGAATTGATCACCCCCAGACATCTTCTTCAATTTTCATTAGAGAAACAATTTAGGCATCTGCAAATTTTTGGGGACTCCAAGATCATTATAAATTGGTTCAACAACACATCTATTTGTCATGCATTCTCACTGAGACATATATTGGATGATGCACTTCATTTAAAGGCCCAATTTGATACCATTTTTTTTCACCATATTTATAGGGAACACAATCAAGTTTCCGACTAGCTTTCCAAGGAGGCTGTGGTTAGGCCTCGGGGTACATGGCTGATACAAGAGCTGTTGGACGGCGAGCATTACTAGTACTACCACAGGCCATATATTAACATTAGAGTATAGGGGCCTCAAGGGCCTATTTCTTTAATTTTATTTTTTTTATTGATCTGTATCTTGTATATATCTTGACTAAACACGAAGTTGTCTATATTTTGACATGTAAATATTATATCATTATCAACACCCCCTATGTGGGTTTTTGGTACTTATATTTTTGAAGGGCAAGTCGCCCCAACCTACTGCATATGCTTCCTTAAGCATCTACAACATGTAATTTTCAAATATTAATGGAAATTATGATTTTTCCTTTGGGGAAAAAAATGTGATCAGTGCCTTCCAAACTACGGTGGTCTATGTTATCAAACAACATCAATGTAGTTTGAAAGTAGGTTTTTGCATTAAATGCGGTAATGTGGGCAGCAGTTACAACACCATCCATATACTGCAGATATAGCGTATTCTTTACATGAAAACTCTCCAAATCATTATAAAGAACTGTAACTTACAAAAGTCATATGGCTCTAACGAATATTATTGGATCTCTAGCAAAACATTGATGTGAGGATTGAGACGTAGGATTTATAGTTTTTATTTTTTATTTTTTATTTTATGCTATAGTGTGTTTTATATGGTGTTTATCAATGAATAATAGGTAATGTTTTAATGATGGTTTATTGGAAAATCATTATAATTTAAAGATGTCTATGTTGTGACTACAAAAATGTTGCAGCAAAGGAAAGAAAACAACCTAAAAGGTGGAGGATGGAGGGGAGGAAATGTGTTCAGGCTTGCAATAGTCTCACACTTGTGACGATGTCTGTCTTATAGATGTTTTTCGAACCACCTGGCTCAAAATCTTATATGCATATTATATCCAAGCTATAAAATGTAAGGTAATGAGGAGAAAGATTACCATAGGTCCTCGTGGGCACTGACTCACAAAAAATGTAATTGCACAGACGAAATGACTAAAGTCATTGTGTGTTGATAATGGGATTAAATAAAGAGCATCTTTCACTGGAGTGACCTTTAGATTCCATGATATTCTGCAATCAACATAAACAAGCCGGTTTGTTTCATAATTCTAGTTATCTCCTTTAAAAAAAATTAAATTAATTTGGAGCCACTTTCCTTGAGCCCTTCATTCCAAATTTAAATTTGAATTTAAATTTTGTTTAGCAAAGATTTGTTGGAATTGAAAAATTATATGGTGTAGTTTACAGAATCCAAGTGTTCAAGTAAACTTTAGGGAATTGTATCCATTTATGCATTCAAAAATATAGTTTTTAAACTGAAAAGTTACACATGTTGTATGCATATATAGAACCAATATAGATCCATTTTGAAGAGGATTAAATCAACTGAAGTGCATACTTTTTTCAAGTTTTTCACTCTAAAAGGTCCCATAGGCTATCTTTAGCCTTGTGAATGCTAAAATTTTCCTTAATTTCTTTCTCATCTTTCTAGAAGTAATTAAGGTTGTCTTTGCACCACTCTTGCAGGTCCCACAATAACGAGTGACAATGTAAGTTAACCCTAGTTAAGAAGTCCTTATGTTAAGGATGGCCATTCCTAAACCAAAAAATACCCAACAACGTCTCAGGTTGAACATGATTTAAGGTGAGAATTTATCATAATTAGTTAAATAAATTTTGTGTCGGATCTATCTTAAGGACCAACAAAAGAGGTTTGCATATTAAGAGATTTGATCCCTCTAGAATCTTGCTAGACATAGAGTTAAGATGAATCTAATTTGGTTTGATTTTCCCTTTAAATGGGCTATAGTCCACATGAGTACCATGAGTTCTCAATACCATGGGTCAATGTGGACTTCCAAGAGACCCACTATGAGAACATGTGTGACGAAGACGGGTGCCTTGATCTTCGTCAGCACAATATTAAAAGAAAGAAATAACTATTGCATTTATGAATTTGGCATTGATTTCTTCTTATGTTTTTTTGTTTTTGTTTCACTTTTAGCTCGACATGTGTATCTTTTATGCTAATTGGTGTTCAAATATTATGTGTTATTTAGCTCATTTATGCAAATGGGTATATGTATTCTTCTTTCTGCATAAGCATATATACATATGCACTTGTTTCTATATGTAAACTTATGCCTTCATCAGTGACGTGGTGAAATGTTTATCAATGACTTAATATTTTTTAGGTTGCATTGACTTTTAATAAATTAAAAAAATTAGATTCATCCCACCAGGCTCTCAACCCACCAATTGCCTAGGGATTTGAGATTATTCCAATTCTAATAAGTTCCTCGACAATAATTTCCTCGTTATTATTCATAAAATTCATTTATATATAAGAAACCTCTCCTCTCCCTTGGGGTCGAGTACCTAAAGGTGATGGCGGCCTTAACAGTCGAGCCTGCTTACGCATCCTCTCCCTCTCCTCTCCCTATGGTCGAGTACCTAAAGGTTCAATTTACTCATTGGGTGGGGGGGGGGGCTATGGTCGAGCCTGCTTACGCATCCTTAACAGTCGAGCACCTAAAGGTCCTCTCCTCTCCTCTCCCTCTCCTTAACAGTCGAGCACCTAAAGGTCCTTATGGTCGAGCACCCTAACGGGTCCTCTCCTCTCCTCTCCCTTATGGTCGAGCACCTAAAGGTCCTTATCAGTCGAGCCCCCTAAAGGGTCCTCTCCTTAACAGTCGAGCCTGCTTACAGAAAATTGGTCCATTAATTTTAATAAATTTAAAAAATTATATTCATGCCACCTAGTTCCCCACCCACCAATTTCCTAGGGATTTGATAAGTTCCTCCATGATAAGTTCCTCATTATAATTTATAACATTCATTTATGTATAAGCAATTTTTATTTAGAAAAATGATCCATTTTACAATAAGATGTGTATCCTTTTTTTCTTTAGTTAATGTTAACCCATGTCAAAATAGTAGATCGGCAAATGTCAAATGGAGATGAAAAAGGTAGACAATGCCTAGTCTGACCAATTTTAAAAAGGGACACCTTCGTCATGATTAATTGTATTGACAATTTTATTTAAGTTTTAGATTTACATTTTTTAAATGAAATTTTAGCAAATTCATTTTATTGATGTAAATTTGATGTAATTTGAGGTAATTTTAGATATTTGTGTAATGATTTCTTATTCTTAAGTTTTGCCAAAAAAACCATAAAAAATAAAACCCTTGAAAATAACACATATGTAAATAACATATTTACCTTCAATTACCATATTATATTATTTATTTTGATTGTTATGGTTCTCCTAGTGCTCTTTTTCTTTTGATTCTTATTATTTCATTATTTTTCTTCTAATGGTTACTTCATTTGACTTTTGACCTTTTCATTTTATTCTCAAGGCTCCTTCCTATTTATACACCTTGTTAGATCAGATTTTCTTCATATTTCTATCCTGACAATGAACCATATTAGTGGGTTCAAAACCTGTTGGCCCAAAAATATGCATGTGATTGATCTGGAAGAGTTATTTCTCTGAAAATTCAAATTAATTCTTTTACAAATACAACAAAGAAAATTTTCATGATGTTAGTACTATAGTCTTGGTGATGGAACATTAGGAGAAATGCGCAATAATTGACAACAATTTTGGGCCCCCAACATCATTAGCTATATTTTGGCTTCACCTCATGGAATTCATGAGGCGGTTTCGAAGTTTGATGCCTAGTGCTTGTGTGCTAGCTTTTCATACTCATCCCAAGATTTTTTGGTATGGTGCCTTATTTGTCTAGTTGGATTTTTGTTCTTAATTCCTCACTATATAGGTGGTTTCCTCTATCTGTGGGCATCCAAGCTCTTTTACCCTTATGTATGGGGATACAAGTTCTTCTATGTTAACCTTAGTTTATCTTTCTATTTATGGCTGGGGTTAGCTAGGGTTGTGTTAGGGAAATTAATACCCAGTCCAGCCATACCCAAGCTAGATATTTTTGAAGGAATTTTGTTGTAAGTTTTGAGGAGAGTATTTTTATTCAATATTGGAAGTTTCTTAAACCTAGATTTGTCTGGTGGCAGACTAAGGAACCTATGTTCAAATCTAGTGATTGGAAGCATATGACTTGATTAAGTCCTGGATGTTGTTAATATATTGTTTATGTTTGGTTGTTGGGATTCTAAGGCATCGATGTGAGGGGCTTGTTCTAGTCCTCCAGTGACAAATGTGTGCTACAGATTATTGCAAGTGAATCAATCTATTGTCTAATTTCCTGAGCCCAAGGGCTTGTGGCTCTAGTATTATCATAACTCATCTGACCATTAGCGTAAGGGTCCTTTCCTAATATTGTAGGACTGTTGGCGAAATTTCCTTCCCATGCCACAATGGGTGGGCTATAAGTGGTAAGGGGGTGTTGTTGGGAAAAGTATCCATTCAGAATGCCCCTATCCCACTCTAAGGTGTGATAGTGCCTTAGCAACAAACAAGTAAAACTAATTGAGTATTCTTCTTTATGAAATGTAAATGAGGAAGAAGGATGTAACTAACCTGTGTCTTCCGCTAGTTTGTTGATCCAAATCGCTCCTCTCTTCAGTAGCTCCCAGCTCCTCGCTCCCTTACCGGCCCAGCTTCACCAAATTCCTGCAAGATCACAAGAGAGAGAAACTACACAAAGATACAGATATACATTCATAAAAAGCTCAAGATCAGATTAAGCTAAACATGTAAGCATAACAAAACATCATTGATACACAGCATGTAGGAGAAACTCAAATAATTTATTGATAGAATAAGAAAGTCCAAGAGGAGATACAACCAAGTGAGTTCCGATCCAGCATCTACCTCCCAGCAAAGGAATCCCTTCCTCTCCTCCAACAAAGCATAAATCACCCAATTTACTAATCTTAATCTCAAACCAACAACAATTCTCTGCAAAGTACAAAATTCCAGCCTCCTGGACCTCTGGGTGAGAGATCCATATATAGATGTAAGCAAAGAGGATGAGTCAGCTTATGTTTTGACTTGTGGCTTCTCTCTGTCAGTTTCTTGCTTCCACTTGGAGGTTGAGAGCCTCTCACTCATCACTAGTCGAATTCATTGAGGCAAGTGTCATTGAGGAAGATTCTGGAAGCTTCCAGTGTCTGTACACCTTGCAGAATGACATTGCCATTTGGCATTTATTGCTCAGCGCACCCTGGTAGTGCTTTTAGGTGCGTTGCAATGCACCCAACTAGTGTACTGGGGTGCACTGCAACGCAGGCAGCTAGAAGAGCTTCTGAATTGATCCTGAATTGACTGTTTCTGAGTGGTTTTTGGTGGAGAACTTCTGGGAGAAGCTGTCATTGGTTGACCTTGTTCCTTTAGGAGCTGTAACAACATCTTTAGGGACTTTGGATCCCTTGAATTATGGACATTTCATGCTTATAGCTGTAAGGCACAAAAATGTCTATAACAGTTGCCCCCTAAAGTATGAGGCCGTTTATCGGGTGAAATGCTTTATTAGGAGGATCCGAAGTTCATTCAATGCTAGGAGGAGACCTGTAATAAGATACAATACAATACATTATTCTTCATACTGTTTTTATGATCTAGCTGAGGCGGGCATTCCCATGCTCAGCTTTATAAATTCATTTTTATGTACATAGGACAGACAATCGTCTGATGGTAGACTGATGATTCTGATGAAATCATCATCCTTTTGGTAGGATGATTATCTGTTCTGCAGTGTTGTACATGTCAATGTCTTTATTTTTCCTGAATATATATCGCAGCCTAGATGGATGAAACTAGATCCGGGGTCTTCAATCTCATCCGATCTTCACTCTAAGTACAAGTCGATCCATCTGAGAAATGTTTTGAAGTCGAACATGGAAAGACATCGCTTGATTACCAGTCAATGATGTAAACTATTAACAAGCGCGAGAGGAATCACCGATAATGATAATGACCCTCAAGGTACTGCGGTACGATTCACGTGGTGTGAATAAAGGACTTGGCGTCGAACACCACGAAAAATCTTTCGGTCGAAGGTCATTGATGTATACCTGTCGCCGGAAGTGAGAAACTTGCCATTGAGGCATGCAAGCTTCAAAGTACTGAAGGGGGTGTTCCTAGATCAACTTCTTGGATAATGAGCTGATGTCGACAAGAAGTGATCCGTCAAAGGAGGGCCTTAATGTATCCCACATCAGTGACACGGAATAGAGCAAATGATTTTGATGGAGGTGAAAACGATCTGATGATATATGGTTCAGGGTGGCGGTCATGAAATAATGAAGGATAATGTATGGTAGTGGATGGGACATGGTTGACTTCTCTGGATGAATTCTCTTGAACATATCGGCGACACTTATGTGATGGATTGGTAGCATTTACCCCAAAGGTGGATGGTATGGTGAGACCATGGCGATGTGACCGGTGAATGAAACAACCCAACCCGACTCAGGCACGGAGCGGAAGTGTCATGTTCAAGAGCGACTTGCTACCAATAAAAGTTCTTTGAGTTTCTTCCCAATTTTCCCCAGTCATTGCTGACCAGTACCTCTTTATTTTTGTCAAGCTTGAGGAGGATAACATATGCCTGTTCTATAATTTTCCCTTCGGGCAAACCCATCGCTATGTTTTAACGAGCCTAGCGATAGTGAAACTCGTTCTCGTCTAAAGACAAGTTTGTCGCTATTAATGTTTTTAACGAGTCTAACGACAAAGATAACTTGGTCCTTTTCATTTTTAGAGAGTCTGAAAAGGTACGTAAAGATAACTCCAAAGTTCCTTTTTCGTCATCTAATCCCTTAGGTCCGAAAAAGTATAAAACAATATAGAAGGGATGAGTTTTCGATAGTTTTAACGAGCCGAACAAAACAAGCGCTCGATCTTTTTGTGCAATAATCCCTCAGGTCCAAAAAGATTAAAATCTAGAGGAGGGATGGCTCTTCCGGTCGCTTTAACGAGCTAGAAGGCCAAAACTCGGCAATCTTTTCATATTTTACGAGTCAAATGAAAAGAGCTTAAAGAAGACTCGTCTTTTGAGGAACGAGTGATAAAATGGGTAGCAGCTGATTCTAGGTAAGGGTTGGAATTTTCCAAGCACGGCAGTGTCACAAGGATGGCTATTGAAATCACTCTTCGCAGCTGTTCCTCAAAATGGGTAAACAATCAAATGGAGGTGAATGATCGGCCAATGGAAAAGTGGAGGTGACGGTGCAAACACGACCAAGGTTTTAATGGCTGATAATGTTACATTCAAGGTGGTTATTTACCGGAGGATAGTTCATTTTTTAACGAGCTTAAACGCGGGTTGAAACACTTGCTCGATTTTATGTTTATTTTTTAACGAGCATGAACTATGCGCTAAAACTGCTCGATAATCCAGTCATATGATAAGAATGTCAATTGTAAGATTCCATTTTTTATGGAGCTTGCACCTTACAAAGCTATGCCCCGCATCCTCTCGTTGCAAGTTCGGAAACGACTAATCCTACGAGTTTAAAGGGTTAGACCTATGGGTTTAAAGGGAGGACCTAAAAATTTAAAAAATAAATAGTCGCCCCTTGCTTGCACTCCAAAAGGTTTGCATGCCCCCAGGTATAAAACAAAGTTTCAAGGTTACCTCTACTTCACTTCCGCCAAAACAATTGTTTTACCGAGAGAGACCTACCTCTTTCAGGTTACCCAAAGATTGTCCTGTTAATCTTTCAAACAAAACACTTCTTCGGTGATGTCTACCGAGATAGACAAAGGTGAGTGACAACGAGCGCCAAACACATAACTTTGACAAAAGAATCTTATTCTAGAAAAACCCCTCTTCCAACCACGGACGGGGTACGGACTAGTCATATTCTCCCGCGGAAACCTACCCTATACCCAAAGTTTTCCTGCCGAAGCAGACCAGGACACATGCCCCCTGGGTTCCAGTCATATCCTTCCGAATTACTCGCGCTCATCAGGAGGATGGACCGTGGGTTGAGACATTTCTTGCGTGAATAGACCATTTAGGGATGGTATATGACTATTTGCGATACGTGATCCAGGAAATGAAAGCTAGTCCACGAGCTTGACCACTCTTCCTTCGTGCGGAAAACACATTACTCTAAAGAGTGAGGAGACGATGGCTCCCATGCAATATATATAGTCTCGTCCAAGGAGTAGGTTATAATCCAAGGGTCCTTGAACGACCATCATGTTCATTTGAATGGTCTTCCCTTTCAATGTTATGGGCACATTGGGGAGGATCCCTAAAGGTCGACTGGTTCCTTTATCAAAGCCTGTCAGATTTCTCATTTCAGGCAAAAGCGCTGGCGAACCAAGCGCTTTCCAAGCAATAGAGGAAAGGATACTCACAGATGCCCCCTCATTAATGATGGTGCCAGCCATGACCATTCTATATATTTGGACGATAATTCTGAATGGTATGCTTGCTGGCAAACGGGGTTTGCCTAGTTGGTTCCAGTCGAAGGAAACAACTAGGTTGCTTGGTGGTGGGACCGAATAAACGGCCGGGTATCACTCTGATGAACTTCCTTCCCGCGATAAAGGAATGGGGGAATTGCCCCCGTGCTCGTCGGAGTCTGTGTTGATGAAGAGAATTTGGACGGTGTCATTCTTATTCTCCTCAGTGACTGAATCATTCGAAGATAAAACCTCTGAAGGCAAGACTAGGTCAACTGTTGCCTCGACCTTTTGACTTTCATCGGGTATGGATTCAGCTGGTTCATCTTCAATGACCGGCGCTTCAGCTGACCAATTGAGCGGGCCAGCTGGATTTTCAACTAACAAAGGAATCGGCAAGAGTTTTTTTATATACAGGAGGAAGTCGTAACGGTGAAACCGGACGATCATCCAAAACTCTTTTCGCTTCGTCTAAGAAGGGACAACGGTGGATGGCGTGGTTGCCTTCGCACAGTCTACAGGGAGATCTAGCTCTCCCTTTTTGTCCAAGGACTTCACTTTCGCTAGTTGACGATGTGCATTCAACATGGCTATCAGAGGTTGATGCCACTGGATTGTGAAAACGAGGAGATCAGTCCCTTAGTATCCGAGGGATGCAGGGAGAATCTCTGTGAAAGTGGTCTCCCTTGCATATGACACATGGCGATTTAGGCCTAGTCAGTGTTGTGTGTGGATTTTCGTTAGACGCCACTCGTTTGCCCCCAGTCGCTTTTGGATCCTTCTTCTTCTTCTCTTTCTTCTTCTTTTCCTTCTTCTCCTTAGGAACTTGGTTTTTATCTTTACCAGTCCCGTCAAGCGAAGAGGAAGGAGGAGAGGAAGAATTAGAGGAAGTAGAAGGCTGGTGGGTAACTCTGGACTGGTCTAACTGCTGATTCGACTGTTCAGGAATAGTGGTGTTCTGACGACATTGGTTGAGAAGAGCCAGATCGGCAAGCCAATTTTCAGTCCTGGAAGCGACAATGTGGCCATATGGGGCGCACCAACATCTCCCCAAGAGGAGAAGGGACTATGATTTCCACCAAGGGGAATTCCTTGGTTGGTAGGCTCCATTTTCTCAACCTAAAGATCAACGCAGGAAAAGGGTATGAATATTCCGTTTAAAATAAATTTTAACGACGCTTTGGACACAACTTGCTTTTTCAATTTTAAAGAGTCGAGAAAAAGCAAAAGATGACTCTAGTCTCCTTCGATGTTTTAACGAGCCCGAAGTGACAAATGCTCGGATGGACATTTTCCATTATAGAGTCTGAAAAAGGCCAAAAGGAACTGCTCTAGAGTTCTAGGTAGAGGGTGTGCCAAACTTTTCGCAAAACCGCAGAATACTTTTTAAGGTACGGGCGGTCAATCTTCCCGAATGATGTGTTCAGTGTATTGCGATCAGTAGGGCGGACGACACGACTTCCTATGGATAAAGGTTTTATGCCTATAGGGGTCTCCCAATATATACTCGACGGTACGTGGGAGCACAATCCGTACTAGCGCTTATCGTCTCTCAGGAGGAATCACCCAACCATCAGCGAGATCGAGAGTCACCAGGTTTTACGACGCCGGAACACGTCTCTAGCCTAGACCTCTATGTTGTGCGTTAAGTTACAAAGCGTTGTTAAGTTCATTCGATTTATTTTAGGTTGATCTTTCTTAGAAGTTTTCCTTTTTGGATCACCACGAGATGTATGATACAATTCCTAAATGCAGTCTAAAGATGATAAACAAGCATTTATCTCTTTCCAACAATGAAAATCCTAGCTACAAGGGGAAAAGGAAGACACAATCTTTTCTCAAAGAGCATAGAGCACACTGTAAATGCACTTTTCCTAAATCGTCATACAAACTGTCAAAATGCAAATGCACAAATGCATGTATTTGTTTTCACTTTCTTAATATTGATGCCTAAAAAGAAAGTTGTTGTACAAATTTGAATTCGATTTCAGGTGAAAACACAAACAAGTTTCTTTTTGAACTCAAAAAGACGATTACGAGACTTTGATTTTGAAGTAAACACTTGTTTCGACACTAGAAATTCATAAATTCAAACCAAAAGACAAAAGTAAAAGCGTAATCAACTGTGAACAACAAACAAACTCACTCCTAAGATCAAAATGACACTTACGACAGGTCTAGATCTAAGGGCGACAGTATGACTAGTTTACTTTTGTAATGGGAAACTGCAAATGATGTAACAAATACACAAAGAACAAATACAGTTTCTTTATACAACTGAGGTGGAATTGAGGCAAAGAAAAGGGGTTTCAAATAGGTACACACACTGATAACAGGCTGCAAAAAACAGAGATAAAACTGAGCAAAAGGAAGCAGGGAACCACAGCTGCACAAGGCAAAGGCTGATCAGCGCACCCCCAGCACAGAGAAACTGAACTTCAGTGCAGGTAGCCCTCTCGGGACCTGTGTTGAAATGCAGAACCTCTTCACAGAGCCTGCGCTGAAGCAGAAACGAGAATTGTCTCTGGGTTTTGGGTCACAGTTTGCAGTTTAATCTACAGTTTTTGGCCGGATAAAAGCTATCAATTAGGTACAATTAGGAGGATGATTTAAAGGAGGACTAAGATCTATCACAAAGGGCTGTTAGAGCACTTGTGGATCAGTTTGTTCATATCATAAAAACAGGCCCAGTGAATGGACTAGAGTAGCAGATCTCTACTTTGCATTTGTAAATGGCAAATGCAGTTCGATTCGGCACTCCTGAGTTTATGAGAAGAACAACAATAGAAACACAAATAAACTAACAAGATACGATCCCCAGAGGAGTCGCCAATTTGTTGTTGGGAAAAGTATCCATTCGGAATGCCCCTATCCCACTCTAAGGTGTGATAGTGCCTTAGCAACAAACAAGTAAAACTAATTGAGTATTCTTCTTTATGAAATGTAAATGAGGAAGAAGGATGTAACTAACCTGTGTCTTCCGCTAGTTTGTTGATCCAAATCGCTCCTCTCTTCAGTAGCTCCCAGCTCCCTGCTCCCTTACCAGCCCAGCTTCACCGAATTCCTGCAAGATCACAAGAGAGAGAAACTACACAAAGTTACAGATATACATTCATAAAAAGCTCAAGATCAGATTAAGCTAAACATGTAAGCATAACAAAACATCATTGATACACAGCATGTAGGAGAAACTCAAATAATTTATTGATAGAATAAGAAAGTCCAAGAGGATATACAACCAAGTGAGTTCCGATCCGGCATCTACCTCCCAGCAAAGGAATCCCTTCCTCTCCTCCAACAAAGCATAAATCACCCAATGTACTAATCTCAATCTCAAACCAATAGCAATTCTCTGCAAAGTACAAAATTCCAGCCTCCTGGACCTCTGGGTGAGAGATCCATATATAGATGTAAGCAGAGAGGATGAGTCAGCTTATGTTTTGACTTGTGGCTTCTCTCTGTCAGTTCTTGCTTCCACTTGGAGGTTGAGAGCCTCTTACTCATCACTAGTCAAATTCATTGAGGCAAGTGTCATTGAGGAAGATTTTGGAAGCTTCCAGTGTCTGTACACCTTACAGAATGACATTGCCATTTGGCATTTCTCGCTCAGCGCACCCTGGTAGTGCTTTTAGGTGCGTTGCAACGCACCCAGCTAGTGTACTGGGGTGCACTGCAACGCAGGCAGCTAGAAGAGCTTCTGAATTGATCCTGAATTGACTGTTTCTGAGTGGTTTTTGGTGGAGAACTTCTGGGAGAAGCTGTCATTGGTTGACCTTGTTCCTTTAGGAGCTGCAACAACATCTTTAGGGACTTTGGATCCCTTGAATTATGGACATTTCATGCTTATAGCTGTAAGGCACAAAAATGTCTATAACAGGGGGGGATGGTGGCTACCCTAACAACCCTAGGTTGAGTGATCATGACCATGGTGAGGCAATCGATTCCACCCTTCACAGCCACTAAGAAACATTATTCAAGCCCCTTCATGACTGTCAATAATCAACTCTATCATGTTACTTCTATTTTAGAATAACTCAGTGATGATCGACATGAGGATCATAATGTAATTATTAGTTTCATGAACAACTCCAACATAACCAATGGTGAATGCAATGATTTGCTAGCCAATATTTAGAGAGGATAATGGAGAATAAAAAATAAGTTGTACCATCTTGAAGGAAGACATGTCCATATGGAAAAGCATGTCCATTATGATTTTGGACCCCCTCCATCTCTAGTTTCTTGCCTAAACCTTCCTTCTTTGATAAATTCCTATGATTCTTAATGGTTTTAGGATTTATTTTGATTTTGAATACCTTCTTGTTTGTTTGGTTTGTCAAATTATGGCTACTTAGAATTTTCAAGCAATTAGCCATTGGTTTGGGGGTCTATTGTTGGCCAATAAATCTGGTAAGAGTGAGACCAATAGATTTTTTAGAAAATGTAAACTCTATTATTATCTTTCCAATTAATAGAACATCTTTGACTTACAAAAAAAATGGTTGAATGTCACTTTAATTTAATTTCTTGTTTATATAATGTTTAATACAAATTAATCAATAGATGAAATCTCTTTTCTGGTTGGAATTCAATTTCTTCATAGTCTAACTAATAGATGAAAATGCTTTTTTCTGCAAACTTTTTGTGGTCAATGTTGCCCAAAACAAGAAATCACAATCTTCCCCAAAATTGTATTGCAAAAATGATGTCAAAAAAGCCATTTCATCTATTAGTTAAATTGCTCTTATTTAAATCATTAAATCTCTATAATTTGAATGTTTTTAACATTTTTTAGTTCTTAATATTATAAATCTATTTAAATAAACCATTTGATAAGAAAATATTCTTTTAAAAATGATTAAAATTTTAGTCTTCAACTTAGAAAGAAGAGAGTTCTCAAGAAAAACTAGGGTTTTAGCAATTTTCTCTAAACATCTAGGGTTAGAAGTTGAATTAACGGTTTAAACTAGTCAGACCTAGTATTTTCACATCTCGGCGATTTTGAGCAATCACATGAATGGATCCATGGGGAGGGTTGAAACCCCCTCCTATAATAATGTGTTCAAAGGTTCTCACTAGACTATAGTAGGAGCTACAAGCTCCTCATAGGGGAGCATAGGAAAAAATTAAACCCCAGTTCTGGGTGCCTAATGGAAAACTCACATTAAAGGGTGATGTCTACCAATGACATCCATCAACCCTAAAATTTCCATCCCAAAATATCGACTGGAAGAATCACAATAATACATGAAAGGCAATGCTTTGATTTGTATGTTTATTGGTGTTTGGCTCAAGGGGGTGGATTTGATTAGATGCATCCAAGCAAAGTAGAGACTAAAGGGGAAAGTATAACTTTTATTGAGGGCCAAAGGCTTTTCCACAGTTATTTTCTCAAATCTAGAAGATCACAATATAACATTTGAAAATGACACCTATTTCATGAATAATGTTGGGTTATTCATGAGTTTCTGAGAATAATTCTATAATACAGAAAAATAATAGTTTCTTACAACCCCAGTTTGGGTATGGATTTTCTCACTACCTGATGAATTTTGGGAACTAAATATTCTGGAGATTATAGGTAATTCCATTATAAATTTTTTGAAAAACTCTAAAATTATGAAGAGGAGACAAACTTCATACACAATAATATGTGTTTACATGAATATTTCCAAACCTCTCCCAAAATCCATTGATATTGAATACCATGAGGAGATCTGGACTAAGCTATTGTATTATGAGCATGTGCCTCCTAACTGTAGAATATACCATGAGTATAGGAAACTGGTAAGGGATTGTCCATTGGTCATTAAAGAAGTTCAAGATAACAACACTCAAATAAAGAGAGAGGAGTTTCAAGAAGTGAATAAATGTGGCAAAATTTCATGCCCTTAACTAGCAAAAATAACATATGAATACCCATATAAAACCAAGGTCCCATCGATGAAAATCAATTTTGGGCCCTAGTGCATCTTGAGGACAAATATGTGGAGGCCACAAAGGAATATTAGCTCATGGAACAAGCCATGGAATGTTGGCATTATGATTCTGGTTTGGCTCTATGGTTCAGGTGTTGTACTTGATGGCAACTCACTCAAGTGGAAAAACTATGTTCAGGCTCTCAAAATGATGGGAAATAAGAGGTTCGCAGGTGCATCATTCAAAAGGTGCAGACCCGCAGGTTCCCGTCTAGGAAGTGCGGACATGCCCGCAGGTTATCCGTTCATAAGGTGCGGTCCCCCAGTTCACTCACTCCAATGCAAAGAAGCGCACTCACGTGGGGTTTCTTATGGTTGGCTCTTGGTATTTAGCCCTTCAATTCATGATCCTATGGTTTTGACCCGTGGTATATGATCTAAATTTTTGAACCCTGGTTTGGATCCCTTGAATTGTTTTTCGATGGTTTTGTCCCATGGTTTGAATAAGGGCTTGCTTATAAAAAGGAAAAGAGATGACTTGGCAAAACACTTGTGAAATTTGAATATCTTAAGATCTGAAAGTTTGGGTGATTGTTTTCAAAAGCTAGATCTAAATCAAGGAGAAAATTTAAGGCGAATCTATTGATAAGTCGTGATCTCTCGGGCGCATGATCAGATCTGTGGATCTGATTGACTGTGGCACATTAGAGGATTGTTAATTTGGCCCTAATCAAAGGTTCGCAGGTGATCCACGGCATAAGTGCGGGGTACGTAGTTCAGGAGAAGACGAAGTGAAGGGGTACGCAACGCAACAGAAGGCATAGTGCGAGATACGCAACGCAAAAGAAAGCACGACGCGGAGATACGCAGAGGCACAAAAGGAACAGTGCGGAGGT
Organism: Pinus tabuliformis; assembly: GCA_031772625.1. NCBI lineage: Eukaryota > Viridiplantae > Streptophyta > Pinopsida > Pinales > Pinaceae > Pinus > Pinus tabuliformis. Next base: position 1,972,152,278 of record CM062816.1, on the reverse strand, counting down.
ACGCGGTCTGACAGATAGTGCAGTGCGTATCTGAGTTGAGGTACGCAGTTTAGCAGAAGGAGAAAGTGCGGTGGTACGCAGAGCAGCAAAAGGATACGATGCGGATCTACGCAGTTCAGGCATATAAAGACTACGGATATCCACAGGTTTATATTAGTGAAGTTGCGGACCTGTCTTGAAACATTTGTTGGCTGTCTTTTATCTATTACTGCAGAGTTCTGGGTTTAGAGTTCTGGTATTACTTTTCTGCTTACAACATTCTGAGAAGTTAGGTGATTCATTAGTTGATTTTATAAGGAGATTGGGTGATTTGCATGTACTTGATGATTATTTGATCTCCTTGGATCCAGTCTGAAAATTAATGAAATGTGGTCCTTAAAGAAGTAGAAGAGCAAAGGGGGTTGTAGCTCCCTTACAGTAGAGACTGGAAAACGAGAGAGAGTTGTAGCTCTCTGCAGGTTGCAGCCTGCGTACTGGTAAAGGATTGCACTAGTACAAAATCCTTGTAAAAGAAGTTTCTAATTGAAAGAAGATAGAGACATATTGCAGTAGGTGGTTTTCACCCACATTGGGTTTCCACCTTATATCTGGTGTTCTTTGGTGTGCTTATATATTTTTCTTGTTCTTGTTCATTATTATATGGCACTGACATACAAATTAATGATCAATATCTGAAGAATAAATTAAAGTATAAATCTGGAAGGCATATTGAAAAGAGTTTGATAATACTGATTCACCCCCCCCCTCTCAGTATTATTTCCAACAATTGGTATCAGAGCAGGTTCTTAAGAAGAAGCTTGATCACTTGAAGAAAGATCTTGCATCATGAGCAACTACGAGAGGGAAGCACCAATCAGGCCACCGATTTTTGATGGGACAAACTTCATTTATTAGAAGGTAAGAGTTACTGCCTATCTTCAATCTCTTGGTACAGAAGTCTGGGATATCATAGATACAGGGTATACTTTTCCATCAGTGACTCCTACAGATCCGGATGAGAAGAAGAAATATGAAACAAATGCAAAGGAAGTCAATACTCTATTAGGATGTCTATCTCAATCAGAATTTGTCAAGGTAATGCAATTTAAATCTGCAAAAGAGATATGGGACAAGATTGTTCTGAGCTATGAAGGGGATGATCAGGTAAAACGAACAAAACTTCAAACCCTCAGGATTCAGTATGAAAATCTCAAGATGTATAATGATGAAAGTGTGGCTAATAGTTTTCTTCGTGTAGATGAGATTGTTAATTGTATGAAAAATTTGGGTGAAGAAATAAAAGAGGCTGTTGTGGTTGAAAAAGTTCTAAGATCTTTGTCCCCTAGGTTTGAATCTAAAGTTTCTGCTATAGAAGAAAAAGAGAATCTACAAAGCCTTAAAATGTCATAGCTGCACGGAATTCTAACTGCTTATGAAATGAGGAAAGGAGGTCCATCAGACAAGAGAGAAGCTGCCTTCAAGGCTTCAGGCAAAGGCGAGTACTACGAGTCAGGAAACGTGTCAGAAGAAGAAGAAGAATCAAATTTTGTCATAAATCTTCAACGGGGTACTAGATGGTTCCGAGGTAAGTTACCTTTAAAATGCTCTGCTTGTGGAAGAGTCGGTCACTATGCTACCAAATTTCCTCACAAGGATAAGATGGACAAAGGGAAGGAACCTGTTAGATGGAACAAGAAACAGAATGCAACTAAGAAAAGTTATTACACTCATGAAGACAGTGACGGCCTATCAAATAGTGACGAAGATGAACAAGGTAATGATTATAAACTTTTAATGGCTTTTGAAGATGACGATTATGTGGATGCTATAGATGTGGATGACTTTTATGAAGAGATTTATAGACTCAAGACATGTTTAGAAGAAAAGAATGTGATCATTGATACTCTGCAATTTCGACTTGATGAAAAGGAAAAATCTCTTGAGAAGTTAGAATGTGAAATTGCTGGCCTTAGAAAAGAAATTGAGAAAACAAAGGTTATTAATCTTAAGTTTGTTAAAGGATCTGAAACTCTGGATGAGATTATCAATGTACAACGTTCTCCACTAATTAAGACAGGGCTGGGTTATAATGGAGAAACATCTCAAGCATCCACCTCAAAGAGTTATCTTGATGTAGCAAGGAGGAATGAGCAAAAGCCCAATGGAGATCGTAAGGTAAAGCAGGGACGAATTACATCAAGAACGAACAGAGACTACCAGGTAAACCAGGGGCAATCCATCTTAAGGGTGAACAATAGCTACAACCAGCCACAAGTAAAAACTTCTCAATTTACTTCAAGAATGGATGACAATAGAAACTACAATCATTTGGCTGGTAGATTTGATAATCGTAGAAGTTTCTTCAATGGCCAATGTTTCTCTTGCCATAACTTTGGTAACAAAGCAGCTCAATGTGTTGCCTATAAGACAATCATGACTAGAGAAGCTCAAAAACAAAGAAGTATGACCGGGATTACGAAAAGGACCTATAACAATTTTTCAGCCCTTGAAAATGAAATTGAATGTTCTATTTGTAATAACTTCGGTCATGAAGATTCTGAATGCAGGAGCAGATTTCGGCAGACAAAGGAACAAGCCTCAAACACCTGAACATGGAGAATAAAGGAACCACAACCAGAAAGATGTGGGATAGCTTTTTATGCAGAAGGACAGGAAAATCTATGGTACATCGACAACAGATGTTCGAAGCATATGACAGGTGATAAAGAAAAACTTGAATCATATACTGCTTTAGAAAAGGGTAAGAAAGTTTCTTTTGGAAATGATACCCCTGCAGCCATAAAAGGAAAAGGCGCTACTCATTTGAAAGAAAAGGTCAGAGCTGGAAATGTTTTGTATGTTGATGGCTTGAAGCATAATCTACTGAGTGTCAGTCAGATGTGCGATCAAGGAACCGAGGTAATATTTCGATCAAATGGATGTAGCGTTCATGATCTTGATACAGGAAAAATAGTGATCAAAGGCAGAAGAACTCCAACTAATCTATACATATTTGAAGAAGGACAACAACAATGTTATTTGAGCAAAGATGATGAACATTGGTTATGGCACTGGAGGTTGGGGCATCTAAGCTTTTCACAAATAAGGGAAGCATGCAAATACCAGGTAGTTCGTGGTCTTCCAGATATCAAAATTCCAAACAACACCATATGCAAATCATGTCAGTTTGGTAAGCAAACCATAACTAACTTCCCTGAGAAGGAAGGATCAGCCAGCAGGCCTCTTGAACTAGTCCATACAGATGTATGTGGTCCATTTAGGACAAGGTCACCTCGAGGAGAAGAATACTTTATATTATTCATTGACGACTTCTCCGGGATGGTTTGGTTGGGACTTATGAAACACAAGGACGAAGCATTCGAAAAATTCAAATCTTTCAAAGCCTTGGCAGAAAATGAATCATATCACAAAATTAAGTGCCTCAGGTCCGACAGAGGTGGGGAGTTTACCTCAAATGAATTTTTCGATTTCTGTGAAGAACATGGAATAAGAAGGGAATTCTCTACAGCTAGGACTCCTCATGAGCTCTGGTATGGTGAGACTCCTTTCGTAAAGAATTTCAAAATTTTCGGGAGCAAATGCTATATTAAGAATACTGATGAATAGCTTGGCAAACTTGAACCTAGAGCAGATGAAGGCATTCTCCTTGGTTATTCTCCCCACAACAAAACATATAAGTGTTACAATAAAAGACTTGGAAAAATTGTTGACAGCATTGATGTAGTGGTTGATGAAAAAGGATACATCCCTAGGCAAGTAAATCATGAAAATATCGAAGAGTATGAAGACTACTCTCCAAATCAGACAAATGATGAAGAAGAACCTCAATAGGCACCTGAGGAACAAATAAGGATAGAAGAGAAGACTCCATCCAGGTACATTCAAAAGAATAATCCAGAATCTCAGATTTTGGGGTAGAAAGAAGTAGGTGTACAAACAAAAAGAACAATTGCAGAAGCCTCAAGCTATTTGGCATTTCTCTCTTCCACTGAACCACAAAATGTAAGAGAGGTATGCAAAGATGAATGCTGGGTCAAGGCGATGGATGAAGAACTTGAGCAGATCGAAAAGAACAACACCTGGGAGTTGGTTCCTAGACCAAAAGATAAGAATGTCATAGGGACAAAATGGATCTTCAAAAATAAGTTGAATGAAAATGGAGAAGTAATTAGAAACAAGGCCAGACTTGTGTGTAAAGGGTATGCTCAACAAGAAGTAATAGACTTCGAAGAAACTTTTGCTCCCATTGCTGGACTTGAGGCCATCCGAATGTTCCTTGCTCTCTCAAGCTTTCAAAATTTCAAATTTTTTCAAATGGACGTGAAATCAGCCTTTCTGAATGGGGACTTAGAAGAAGAAGTGTACATTGAGCAACCACATGGTTTCATCCTTGGGAATGATCCAAATCTTGTATGCAGACTAAAGAAGGCTCTCTATGGTCTTAAACAGGCTCCAAGGGCTTGGTACTACCGTTTGGACAAATATCTTCATCAACAAGGTTTTTCAAAGGGATCAACAGATAGCAATCTTTACATAAAAATTGAAAATGACAAATTACTAATACTTGTTATGTAGATGATATTATCTTTGGCAGCAATGAAGAAGCTATGAGTCAAAACTTTGCCTTGGTGATGCAGAAAGAATTCGAAATGTCTTTGCTTGGTGAACCGACATATTTTCTTGGATTGCAAATCCAACAAAATGAAGGCGGGACCTTGCTGTCTCAAACCAAGTATCTCAAGAAGATTTTGAAAAAATATGGCATGGAAGATGCAAAACCAGTATGTACCCCCATGGTCACAGGATGTAGCCTCAGTGCAAATGATGAATCAGCAGTAGTGCATCAACCAACCTACAGATCTATGATTGGAAGTCTACTTTATTTAACAGGTACCCGACCAGACATCATGCATGCAGTGGGAATAGTTGGAAGATTTCAGGCAAATCCAAAGGAAACTCATCTTCAGGCAGTGAAGAGAATTTTCAAGTACCTTCAAGGAACTCAAAACTATGGCTTATGGTATCCTAGAGATACAGATCTCACACTTCATGCTTATACAAATGCGGATTGGGCCGGAAGCGTGGATGACAGGAAGAGCACAAGTGGTGGTGCATTCTTTATGGGTTCCAGATTAGTATCTTGGTTCAGCAAGAAACAAAGTTCGATTGCTTTATCTACAGCTGAAGCGCAATATGTGGCTGCTGCATCTTGTTGCACTCAACTCCTTTGGATGATGCAGACCTTGCAGGATTTTCAAATCACTTGTACTGCACCTATCTCCATCTTATGTGATAATACAAGTGCAATCAGCATTTCAAAGAACCCAGTCATGCATTCAAAGACCAAGCACATACCAATCAAGTATCACTTTCTCAGGGAACAAGTGCTTGAACAAAAGGTCAAGTTGGAGTATGTTCCTTCTAAGGAACAAGTTGCTGATATACTCACCAAACCATTGCCCAGGGAGACCTTTGAATACCTCAGGAAAAAGCTGGGGGTTGTTGATGCATTATTCTTTTGTTGAATCTCATCTGTTTCAGAGATTTTTGGTTGTACACAAGTTTCATATGGGGTATATGCGTACATTAGTCGAAGATCGAATGGCACAACTTCAGGGGGAGCATATATTCTTCTAATAATGCATTGTTGGCATTATGGTAGAAGATCTTGGAGGAAGTATAGAAGCAAAACATGGATGTTGATCTGAATATTGCTGCAATATGTCTCTATCTCTTTCACGGTCATGTATGATGTATGGTGGACTATGGTTCTTCTTGAAGAATTTATTCATTTGCAGATCTGATCTTTAGTCAGGGGGAGCATGATCAGCAAAGCAAAGGCCTAAGCATGTTCTCAGGGGGAGAATAACCCTTTGCCCTTGATGTCAAAGGGGGAGAATGACGTTGAGGATCTTGAGGTTGCCATCAAGTCCAAAGGGGGAGATTATTGGCATTATGATTCTAGTTTGGCTCTATGGTTCAGGTGTTGTACTTGATGGCAACTCACTCAAGTGGCAAAACTCTGTTCAGGCTCTCAAAATGATAGAAAATAAGAGGTCTGCAGGTGCATCGTTCAAAAGGTGAGGACCCGCAGGTTCGCCATCCAGGAAGTGCAGACATGCCCGCAGGTTATTCATTCATAAGGTGCGGTCCCCCAGTTCACTCACTCCAATGCAGAGAAGCACACTCACGTGGGGTTTCTTATGGTTGGCTCTTGGTATTTAGCCCGTCGATTCATGATCCTATGATTTTGACCCGTGGTATATGATCTAAATTGTTGAACCCCAGTTTGGATCCCTTGTATTGGTTTTCGATGGTTTTGTCCCATGGTTTGAATAAGGGCTTGCCTATAAAAAGGAAAAGAGATCACTTGGAAAAACACTTGTGAAATTTGAATATCTTAAGATCTGAAAGTTTGGGTGATTGTTTTTAAAAGCTAGATCTAAATCAAGGAGAAAATTTAAGGCAAATCTATTGATAAGTCGTGATCTCTCGGGTGCATGATCAGATCTGTGGATCTAAATGACTGTGGCACATTGGAGGACTGTTAATTTGGCCCTAACCAGAGGTTCGCAGGTGATCCACGGCATAAGTGCGGGGGTACGCAGTTCAGCAGAAGACGAAGTGCGGGGTTACACAGTGCAACAGAAGACGCAGTGCGAGGTATGTAGTGCAGAAGAAAGCATGGTGCGAAGATACGCAGAGGCACAGAAGGAACAGTGCGGAGGTACGCGGTCTGACAGACAGTGCAATGCGTATCTGAGTTGAGGTATGCAATTTAGCAGAAGGAAAGTGCGGTGGTACGCAGAGCAGCAGAAGGATACGGTGCAGATCTACGCAGTTCAGGCACAGAAAGACTGCGGATATCCGTAGGTTTATATTGGTGAAGTTGCAGACCTGTCTTGAAACATTTGTTGGCTATCTTTTATCTATTGATGTAGAGTTATGGGTTTAGAGTTCTGGTATTACTTTTTTGTTTACAGCATTCTGAGAAGTTGGGTGATTCATTAGTTGATTGTATAAGGAGATTGGGTGATTTGCATGTACTTGATGGTTATTTGATCTTCTTGGATCTAGTTTGAAAATTAATGAAACGTGGTCCTTAAAGAAGTAGAAGAGAAAAGGGGGTTTTAGCTCCCTTCCAGGAGAGACTGGAAAACGAGAGAGAGTTGTAGCTCTCTGCAGGTTGCACCCTACGTACTGGTAAAGGACTGCACCAGTATAAAATCCTTGTAAAAGAAGTTTCTAATTGAAAGAAGATAGAGACATATTGCAGCAGGTGGTTTTCACCCACATTGGGTTTCCACCTTATATCTGGTGTTCTTTGGTGTGCTTATCTATTTTTCTTGTTCTTGTTCATTATTATATGGCACTGACATACAAATTAATTATCAATATCTGAAGAATAAATTAAAGTATAAATCTGGAAGTCATATTGAAAAGAGTTTGATAATACTGAATCACCCCCCCCAGTATTATTTCCAACATGGAAGTCAAGGAGGAGTAGAAAAATTAGAGGGATAAACCAAAACCTAAGTAGAAAACCCTTAAAATTTCTTTTGATGTCCTTAATCTCAAGGATTTGCAAGCAGATACTAGTGTGATCCTGGAAGCATAAGACTAGTAGGAAAATGTTAATGTAAAGGAATGCACAATGTTGGAATTCCTAAAATCATGGGATAGAGCTGAGGCTACAAACATCCCCATGGAGCAGAAACAACGTTTCTACTATCTCTATATGCAATGGCGACAAAGAAATATTTAGTTGGAAGGAGAGTCAAATGACCTCAATATAACAAAAGATGGGCCTCCCAATTTGAGTAAAAATAATGTTCTAGCCATTGATCATGGTTGTAAAGGTAGGAAAATTACAAGGGAGTTGTAAAGGAGGATGGTGAATTTTTCATCAACATGGGAAAAATCAATGAGATCACAAATTATTTTTCTCTTATCTCATCTAATACCCAATGAAAGTTGTTTCGTAGAACATATGGGGCCTCTATAGTAAAGGGAAGTAGAGGGGCCTAAAGGATAGATTAGATAAGGAGAACGTAAAGATTTTTATTTTACAGAATATTATGTGTGTGAAGTTAGTATAAAGTAAGGAGAGATGTTGGAAGGGTAGTAAATCTATGGCCATATATGAAAAATGCAATGCAACTGAAGTGTAAAAACTTCGGGATAGCAGAAATATATATAGAAATACTTTATTAATAAATGAATAGACAGATGATGATGATTTACACTGGGTTTCCTGGCTTATATACCGCCATGGGCACCCTTTGGGAAAGGGCATGATCTTATGATCGTGCCCTTTCATCTAACTAAACCTAAAATTAAACAATAACCTAAAATAAACTAATTTTTTACATAACATTGCCTTCCTCTCGAAAGAATGCTTTGTCCTCAAAGCATAAGTAACAACGGATGTTGTTGAAGAATGATTCATTCTCCCAGAAAGCGTCTTCTTCTAGTAAGTCCTTCCACTTGATCAGATATTCTAAGATGATCAAGGTCGCACATTTTGAAAGGTCTTGGATTAATCTCTCAAGTTTCGTTTTTTGGTGATGTGGATATCGGTATGGCTTGATGTTAACAGGGTCTGGTCTTGCCTTGACTTATATTGTATGCTCAATTTCCCTATTAGGCGGCATCTTCATAGGTAGGTATTGAAATACTTTTTCATGCTTCCGAATCAGATCTTGTGTCTCTGGTGATTCTTCTCTGGTCATATTTGCAGATAACATTTCTAACTGGTGACATTGTATTGCATAAGCAGGTGCTCTTCTTCGACTCAGCTTCATCATCTGAGATGATGATACAACATGATTTTCTGGTGCTTGGAATCCATGTAGTTTGTAATTCTGACCTCCCCATTTGAATTTTATAAATTGTACTTGATGGTTGGCAGCATAAGTACCTAAAGTTCGTAACAATTGGATACCTAAGACTACATCTACTCCTCCTAACGGTACTGTGAAAAACGGAGACTCTAAACTGAAGTCTTGAATCTGCAATTTAACCTTATGGCATTTTCCCACCTTTTCAATCTTCTTACCGTTAGCTATCATCACTTTCATGTTTGGTAAGGGAAATGAAAATATATTGAGTCTCTTTGCCATGGCTGCATCTAAAAAATTGTGTGTGCTTCCAGAGTCGACGAGAACCACTACGTTGTTCTTCTTTATGTGTCCTTTTAACTTTAAAGTCTGAGGTTGTGATATACCTGTCATAGCTGATAATGATACTTGTGGAATACTTCCATCATCTAGTTCTGGTGAAAATTCTAGAGCGTCTTCTGTGTCTTCTACGTCATAATCTTCACTGTTTGAATCATTGGTTGCTTCACAATTATATAGGTTCTTTGGTTCTTTTCCTTTAGCACATTTATGTTTGGGGTCCCACTTCTCACCACAACGTTTACATTTACCCTCTTTTATCCTTTGCATTTCCACATTAGATTTTTCATCTTCACGACGATGTGGTGGAACATATCTTGTATTATTTGAGTCCACATACTGGGGTATCCTTCGTCTTGTATAAGCTTTTTCCACTATTGACCAAAATATTGGTTCAGATTTCTTTTCGGCTATTTTTGCTTTTCGTCTTGCTTCTTCTATAGATGTAATATCATGCATCTCAAGTTCTGCTTGTAAATGGGTTTTGAGTCCCGAGATGTATGACTGAATTAGACGAGATTCTGATAACCTAGGTACTCGTGTTACTAAAGTCTCCCATTTTTTAGTGTATTCATCGACACTTCCTTTTTGTCATAGTTTGATGAGTTTTGAAAAGAACTCTTCTTCCTTTACACCTTGGAATCTTTTGAAGAATGCATCTTTAAATTTCCTCCAGCTAATGACATGTGTTGTCTTTTTCCACCACATATACCAGTTATATGCTTCTCCCTCCATTTTCATGGATGCATGTCTAAGCTTTTCGTCATCGTCAGTGATGTCATATATCTCAAAGTATTCTTCTGCTTTATTTATCCATGCAACATTGTCTTTTTCGTCTCCATCTAATTTAGGCATCTCAACCTTTACCCTTCGCTAGTATGTTGCCACTGGTTGAGCGAAAAAAGGGTGTTGATTAGTAAAGTTATCCCAGAGTTGCTTGTTTGTAAATACTGTGTTACTTGCTTCTTGGTGGGGTGTCGCTGATTTTTTTGGGGATTCAACCTTGTCATGAGAGTCTGTGGACTTAGTTGAATCCGACGAAACGTGTTCTTGATTCTCTTCACCTTCTTTTAGTAGTTGTTCGGGCGTACAATTCGACCTTTTACACAGAAATTTTAGCATTGTTAAGACCTCTTTGAAGTTTACTTCTGTTTGGACGTGTTGACTTTCCATTTTTATCTCTATTCGATTTGTCGTATCTTCAAGATTTTTGATTTTGTCCGCTTGCTCCCCAAGCTTGCTCTCGACGTCATTTAATCTCCTACTAACCTCGTCGTGGTTGTTATTTATCTTTTGCTCTGCATCCAACAACCTTTTCTGGAAATCCGCCATTGTCATTGTCGACATTGAGCGGGTCTGCGGAGGCGTGTATTTATTTGCTAGCTAAAATATTTTTCCTTCCTCTTTTTTTTTTTAAATAATTAAATTAAATTAATTTAATAATTTAATTTAATTAATATATATATTTTTTTAATTATAAATTATAATAATTATAATTTATAATTATTAATTATTATATATATATATATAATTTAAAGTTATAAATTATATAACTTTTAATTAAATTATATATGTAATATATATAATTAAAATATAATATATATATATATATATATATATATCCAAATCACTTTATAATTATAATATATATATAGTGTATAATATATAACTATATAATATGGATATTTATATATTATAACTATATATAACGATGGATATTTATATATTATAACTATATATAACGAAAGGAGGAAAATGTATTACGTTTTAATTGAAAAGCTATTTACTTAAACGACAGGCCACCCCTTTTAATTGAAACGCTATTTAATTAAACGACAGGCCGCTGAAGAGTCAACCGTCGTGTTGATTGGCAGCAACCGTGGCAGATCACACCTCGATTTTACGGTGATACCCACTGTAATAGAACCCGCAATTATCACCGCAGACGCAGGTAGCACGAGGGAATGCTGTCGGATGGGAGGCTGGAGGGTGACGGCAGTGTAAGGTAACGACCAGTGAAAGAATGAGAACTGAATGAAACAACGTTTTAATTAATCGACTACGTCTAGTGAAACTTGTTCATGCCCAAACCCGTTGAAAGCCGAAACAAAGGTTATTTATTAATGATATACCCAGCCACGAAAGGTTATGTATTAGTGATATAACAAGCGATGATGAGAAATGGTGGATACGTAGCCTGGCGGTAGTGGTGTTGTGTGAGTGAAGGAACCCGTGGCAGAAAAACGAAAGTGACGGCAGCAGATCAATAGAGTCTGAGGAGCGAACTCGCTCTGATATCAAATGAAGTGTAAAAACTTCGGGATAGCAGAAATATATATAGAAATACTTTATTAATAAATGAATAGACAGATGATGATGATTTACACTGGGTTGCCTGGCTTATATACCGCCATGGGCACCCTTTGGGAAAGGGCATGATCTTATGATCGTGCCCTTTCATCTAACTAAACCTAAAATTAAACAATAACCTAAAATAAACTAATTTTTTACATAACAGCAACAGGTTTGATAGTGGTTTAGAGTCCAAATATGATAGTATTCTTTTACTGACATTTTTACCCTGATACCTTATCAGGGAGGTTTCAATGTGCTAGAGAAAGAGAGGAAGTCTACTTATCTTTCATATATGGTGGCACTTTAGTAGCAAGGGAAAATGTGAACTTCCTGGAAGATCTATGTAGTTTCGATAGGATCCATAATGATGAGCACTAGATATTAGGAGGGTTTTTTAACTTAGTATGGAACATGGTGGAAAAGAAAGGAGGAATACAACATTTAGATTTTACATGTCATATTTTCTAGGAAATAATCCAAGACTTGAAGTGTGTAGACATTAACACTAATAATGACACCTACACCTGGAACAACCATCAGGGGGGTCTCCATCAAGTATCTAGTTGTTTGGATCATTTTTTAATACTTTTGGATGCATCCATTATCCCCTATTTAGTTTTTAATCACTGGACAATCCACCTAGAGATAGAATTGAAAATGTCCCCTCGCAATATGCCTTTTTGATTTGAATTTTTTTGGCTCCATATCCTACATATGCTATACAAAATGTAGACATGGTGGAACTAAATCATAGTGTAGGGAAGAAACTATATACAAACATTCCAACTCAAGTTAAAAGATCTCAAAGATAGAATAAAATGATGGAATCAAGAAGAGTTTGGGAATATTCAATCAGAGAAGCAAAAATTATAAACCCTTATGGAGGACATACAATAGGAGTTAATAAGAGGAGATAGAACATATGCTCTCATACAGGAGGAGGGTAAGGTCATTCATGAACTTGAATAATATCAAAATCAAGAGGAAACCATATGGAGGTAGAAATCTAGAATTCAATGGTTGACAGAAGGGTAGAAGAACACGAAGTTCTTCCATAAAGTGATGGTTAAACATTGATATCATAATTGTGTTGAGAAATCTAGGGCATAAAGAGTTAAAATATTTCCCTTTTTGATCATTTATTGTGATATACATTTACTTCTTTTCTTATAGTCTTCTCTTCATTATATTATTATTGTGTTCTTTTCATCAAGACAATTACCAATATGCACAATAGAAGACAAATGACACAGTATGTAGGCGTGTTAGCTAGGGCCAAAACCTCTCCCACTTGAGAACCTGATCAAAATTCTTCTTATAGATCTTCAATTGACGAATAAAAATAAAATTAAAAATACCATTGACTCTAGTATCCTCCCAAGAACCTTGTCACTAACCTTGATGCTCTGCCTCTTCCTTGTCTCAACTTTCTTTTGGATCTCGAACTGCTCTCCTTGGCTTGCTCTAGAGAAACTCAGTCTCTATCCTTCCACACTATTTCTTCTCAACTTCCTCTAGAGAATCTCAGTCTCTAGAATTCCATTGACTTCCTCTAGATAATCTTGGTCTCTATCTTGGTTATCTAGGTCTCTTAGGCTTTCCCTAGATTAGAAACCCTAGTTGCCTTAATGCAGCGATAGGTTCTTCCTTTGATCTTCTTGTGATGTCTTCGTACCTTCTTCCTTCATATGTGAGAGAGTATATAACCCAAGACAAACCCTAGAAGATTCCTTCCTTCCCTGACCCCAGAAGAAACCTTCCTTTGTTATACCCAGAAGAAAATTCCTTCGTTATCCCTTCTTCACACTTCTATTGCCAAGCTCTTCTTCACACTTCTCTTCACCGAATTTCTTGTCAAATTTCTTGCTCTAAGTGAGTCTGAGTGAGGCTACTTATACACATAAACTTATGACCCTTAGGTTGACATGATGACAAGTAGGTAGGCCGACTTCTTCTAGCAAGTTCCTTCATCATTGTAGGCCAACTTGAAGAGGATAAGTGACAAGGTCTTGGAGGATAGACAAGCTTGACTATTTTATGAAGTGTAACAAGAGTTCATTACGTGAAAATGACTCTATCGTTTATGACTAGATGAAAAATAATTCCTAAAGACTCTCAATGGGAGTCTTGACTCAAAAATAAAATCTCTTGCTCATGAAACCCATGAAGCAAGCAATACAATAATTTTATTTTTCTTTATTTACATCTTATTACATAAAATCATGATTACATGTATTTATGAAGACGGAACCTAGTTACACTTTTCAACACTCCCTCTTAACTAGGAATGTATTCATAATGGTACTTGGTCATTCTCAATCTAAATAATTTATCATAAGAAGAATTCAAATTGGTAACTCGTTTGTATAACATCATATCAACCAACATTGTTACATAGAAAGGCCTGGACTAACAAATCCATCTCTCCACAAGATCTAAGCTCAATGCTGGCAAGAACAATGATTTATAGATACTCTCCTCATTGTCTCTCCGAACATCCCCTACCTGGGTACTCAAGGTTTGGTCCATGAGGACTATTCTTATCTTGGACTCCCCAAACCTCAAAGAATATTGGTCCTCCACAACTACTCTTCTATTGGATGTCCTATCTCATTCTCAAAGAGTACCAAATGCTAAATAATTACCCAATACTCCATTATGTTTTCCCAAGTGAAGAATAGAATGATGTGTCTGCCTCTCCCTCTTAGATAGGGAGGACATATTTCAATAAAGGAATGTACTCATTCCTATAAAAGGAATGTACCTAAGCTCCCTTTTGACTTAGGAATTTCCAAGTTTCTTCCAAGTAAGAAACTTATTTTTAGGATCCCTCTTAACTAGGGACCTACAATAGCTCCTCACGTGGAGATCATGGAACAACCAGCTGCTTGAAGAGCTCCCCCCTTTAATGTCATGAATTTATTCTTCTTCATGTACTCTTCATATTTTAGGAATTATTCATAGGGCACATACCATCCATCACTTTCATTCATGATTCAAGCATGTCCTCATTCATTTTATCAAAAAGTAATTCATCCGGTTTCCATATGGCTTTGCTTTATGTCATGTTGCTTTCTTCATGACATATTTTTTGGAAGGATCTTACATCCTTCTATATGGTCTTCCTGGAAGTCATCCACAAATCTTCCCTTTGGCAATCCTACATAAGCCCATCCATATATTATTTCAAAAATAATAAATGTACACTTAAATCAAACATTACCTTTGTGATGGTATTTCATCATGACATATTCCTGTAGGTATCAACATCCTGCATACATGTTGACACATCTCCCATAGATATCCATTGTCAAGGGTCTCTTTCCTTTTCAGGGTCTTCATACCTTTCTGGGAGATATCCTATTCAAATCTTCTTGGTTTCATATTTTGAATGCCTTCTTCCATAGTTACATATTTTATGACCTCTTCCTTTCTTTTCACACACTTCATTCCCAGGAGCTTCAAATCATAGTTCCTTAATTGTAGTCATCTCCTTCATGATTCATATGAGAACATATTATGTTGATTTCATTTAGTGTGACTTATGACTTTTTGCAATATTTTAGAGGAGGAGATCCCTTCTTCTTTTGATCATTTTTCCCAAGATTGAAATAGTGATCCACATTATCTACAACCATATGACATGAATTTCATAATAACCTATGTAAGCATACATACCTCATCTTTCCTTTGGGTCATCCAAACTTCCTATAACAACTTCCTTTGAATGACAGAGATTTATCCTTTAGAATTTCTTTACTTGTTATGTCATCATATCATCATTTCTTCAATTCATGAGTTGGAATTCCTGACGAACCATTTGATTTATTTTTATATCAGTGAATCCTATGATTAGGATTCAATCAGAGAAACTTGAGGATCTTACATATCCTTACCCAGTAGATGTTCCTTATTGAATAATGTATGATGATCCTATTCGATGATGAGCTCTACTACTTTCTATAAGTATTACTTGAGTGTTCAATGAGGTTTCCAAGAGCTCTTATTATTCGTAATCAAAAGAATTTATTCCAGATATTTGTTATGTTTCCCATGTCATCAAATCTTACCTATAATGCTTCTATCACGATGCTATTTTATAACCTGATGCATTATATCTTATTTAAACTACTTGCTATCTATACATTACAAGTGAAAAGTACCTTTTAATGAAGATCATCTCAGTCATAGTAGCGATCTCTTATATCTTCCTTCTTAAGCTTCTTTGTCTCAAGCTCTTTCACTTCCTCAATAATATGGGATTCTTTCCTATCCCTCTTGTCCTTCTTACATTTAGTACAATCTCTTCTATAATGCCGAAGTTCCTGACATCCATAACATCTTACCTTAACCATGTTCTTCTTTTTCTTTTGAGGACCAAAATTTCCAAATTTCCCTTTTCTTCTTATCATAGTAGCATATGCTTGATTTTTCTCATTTAATCCTACATCAAATTTTTCCTTCAGTCTATTTTCTTCAATCTTACAAAGTGACCATAGATCTTGAAATGGATTAGTTTCTTTGTTCCCATATAAAATTGAAGTGAAGTTACCCCATTCTTTTGGTAGTGCATTTAGTACCACTGTGGTCATCACTCTACTAGACATGAATTCTCCCATCTCTTGAAGTTGATCTTGAATTTCTGATATCCTCATGAAGTATGAGGCTATTCCTTCTACATTAGACAATTTCAGTTTGTATAGTTCTTTCCTTAATGAGATTACTTCTCATGCAGTACTTATGGAAAACAACTCTACATGTTTTTCATATATAGCTTTTGCAGTCTCCAACTTTGATACATATGGGATTAGAGAGTCTTTTATAGATTTTATAGGAATCCTCTGGTATCTCACCTCTCCTTTCATGAATCTAGCATGTGCTTGTGTATCTTCCTTTGGAGGCTAGGTTACCAACCCCTTGAAGTGATCCATGACCTCATTCTCAATAAGGTTTAGGTCTGTCCTTTTCTTCCATGCAAGGAAATTTGTATCCCCAACCAATTTATTGCTTTCCTCAACAAAAAGACATTTTGGTATTATCATATATGTTCATAGACTTGAATGATTTATGTTTGCTTCCTCTTTAATCTCGATAATGATAGAGGATTTTCTTCTTGAGTGATTGTTGAAAAATAGATTGATTCACGATCCTTCTTGAATGTTCAAGTCTTCCTTCATGAAGATGGTTTTAAGATTTTTGCTGGTGTAGATTTCTTCTATCTAGGGTTTTGAAGATCTTGACTTTGGTAGTCCTTGAATTTTCTACGATCCTTCTTCGAGGCTTGATGTCTTCTTTATTGAATGCCCTTTCTTGACTTCAGCACCTAAGCTCTAATACCATGGTTATAAATCTAGGGCATAAGGAGTTAAAATATTTCTCTGTTTGACAATTTCTTGTGATATACTTTTACTTATTTTCTTATAATATTCTATTCATTATATTATTATTGTGTTCTTTTCATCAAGACAATTAGCAATATGCACAATACAAGACAAGTGACATAGTATGTAGGCTTGTCAGCCAGGGCCAAAACATCTCCCACTTGAGAGCAAAACCCATTCAAAATTATTCTTATAGATATTTAATTGGTGAATACCAAGATCATGACAAAGATCCTTAACTCTAGTATCCTCCCTAGAACCTTGTCACTAACCTTGATGTTCTGCCTCTTCCCTGTCTCGACTTTCTTTTGGATCTCAAACTATTCTCCTTGGATTCATCTAGAGAAACTCAGTCTCTATCTTTCCACACTATTTCTTCTCGAATTCCTCTAGAGAATCTTTGTCTCTAAACTTTCACTGGCTTCCTCTAGAGAATCTTGGTCTCTATCTCAGTTTTATAGGTCTCTTAGGTTTTCCCTAGATCAGAAACCCTAGTCTCCTTAATGCAACAATAGGTTCTTCCTTCAATCTTCTTTTGATGTCTTCGTATCTTCTTCCTTCATATGTGAGAGAGTATATAACCCAAGACAAACCATAGAAGGGCCTTCCTTCGCTAACCCCAGAAGAAACCTTCCTTCGTTATACCCAAAAGAAACTTCCTTCATTATCCCTTCTTCGCACTTGTCTTGCTTGGCTCTTCTTTGCACTTCTCTTCACCGAATTTCTTGTCAAATTTATTTCTATAAGTGAGGCTGAGTGAGGATACTTATACACATAAAATTATGACCCTTAGTTTGACATCATGACAAGTAGGAAGGCTGACTTCTTCTAACAGGCTCATTCGTTGTTGTAGGCCAACTTGGAGAGGATAAGTGACAAGGTCTTAGAGGATACTTTACATAGATAAGCTCGAATATTTTACAAAGTGTAACATGACTTCATTACTGTAGAAATTCTTACTGTAGATTAACCTGATAATGCAATATAACTAAAGAAAAATACTTTAATCTACTTCTACAATCAATTAGAAGAAGCTTAAAATATTTGAGCAAGATCAAGCAGAACACATATAACCAGAGAAGAATCAAAGCACATGAGACACAAAAGAATACTCAGGGGAAATCCTCAGCTAAAAACCCCACTATCTGTATTATCATTACAAGTTGGAAATATATCAAAATTAAACAAAGGCCTTCTCCTCTACCTTCCTGATCTCCTATTTCCTTGCATTGTTCTTATGGGTGATCCTACTGTTACCAAGTGGAACACTGATCTCACACCCTGTAAAACTGTGCAATACTCAAGGAATGAATTCCTTCTACATGCATGAGTTTTGTTTATAGGAAAACTCATGCAACTGATAGTACATTGTCCCTGTCTTTAATATCAGCTAGGTCTTTCTCATAATATACATGCATGAGTTAATGATGAGAGAATATTCAGTTATCTGGAGTACACTAGTTGAGTGCATGCATGCATCAACTGACTGATAACTCACAATTAGTTCCTCAAATAGTTTGGAACTAATTTAACTGGACTTAACTCTGTAAATTGAGCTAACTAATTACAACTCAAATATAACTCAATCTTATCTCCTTAATTTAAGGGATAATTGTTGCATGACTTCAGAAAGACTTCTAACTTGAATTTCTCCAAATAATTAACTCAAGATGAATTAATTAATTATTTTTCAAGCAGCTGGTGAGACTAAATTCGAATTTTAATTCAAGGACAAATTAAAATTGGAATATTCTTGTTGCCACATTTCAACACTCCCTCTCAACAAGAAAGGGATTATCTGCCACCCCGATCATGTCTCTATGGAACTAAAATTTACACTTTGACAATGCCTTTTTCAAAATGTCAGCATCTTCCTCCTCTGTCTAAATATATTGCAGCAACATGATCCTCCTCGCTACAAAGTCTCTGAGATGATGGTACCAGATATCGATGTGATCAGACCTATCATGAAATATAGGATTCTCAGAGAGTTTGATACAACTATGATTATCACAATAGATCACAGTTGGATCCATCCTCTGATCAAACAAACCAACTAAGATCTTTCGCATCCAGATGATCCAAATTGGATCCTAAACACTCTCTAAGTTTTCATAAACCCTTTCAAATTATGGCAAATAGATTCAAGTCTTAGAAAGATCATGCTATCAGAAGGAATCCTCGTGATAGTTGCAATTGTGATCAGCGCGGAGCAACGAGGACCCTAGGTCGAGTGCGTAGACCATTGGCCCATGGTAACGCACACTGATGCAAATTGAAAAACCAGAGGCCAATTCAAGAAACAGGGGTGGTTTATGATACGCGATTAGTGCTAAAGTGCTAATCGCGTATCGCAGGGCGTCCCCCTCAGTGAAGGAAAGCCCCTAAGTGCTCGCACCGAAAAAGACTATGAAATACGGAAAAGTAATGCATTCAGTTCCGTAGCGTGGGATTCCACAAAACCGGAAGGAATATGGGAAGGCCTCAAGGCGGTAAGCAGTTTCAACTGATTCCTGCCCGATGCCACACATCGAGAAGTGTTACACTGTGATGATGACGTAGAACAGGAGATTTCAAATGGACAGAGGCAGGAAAACCAGAATGCCAGGAAGCATAAACGAATCGATAGAAAGCAGACTGGCTTTAAAGCCATGAACTGACAGAAGCAGAGAACACACAAAGACAACATAGGAGGAGTTAGGTAGATGCAGAAAGCTTAGATCAGAGAACAGAGAGAAGAAGCCAAGCTGACCTGAAGGCAGCATCGAGCCAGACAGATCCAGAGAGAATTAGAGAGTCTGTGCACCCCAAAGAAAGCTTGAGAGGTTCAAGCGAGCTCCTCAGCATAAGCTTGTCATGTGTGAGTTTCAAATTGGGCTCATACTACTGTGACCAGTAGAGGTCAAGTACCAGTAAGGAGATTCTATGTACTCCAATCCCACTGATTCATATATGTTGAGTGAGACTCAAATTGATCTCATTGTTATAAAGAAACTCTGCTTTGAAAACATAATAGAGAGGCCACCACTGAAAGCTAGACTTGGAGATGTAGCCCAGGAGCATTGGGTGAACTCCTTATTAAACTTGTTGTATTGCATGTTTTCCTATTATGTTTTCTCTAACTGCCTCAGTGTCTGTGTATTTTGCAGTCATATCGATCCATTGCTTAAAGTAACATAGGCACATCCATGTACATGAGTCTGTAATACCTTTAATTCTTTGTCCTGGATAAATTCAAGATCAAGTGGTATCAGAGCTCTAGGTTACTAAGGTTAGACAAACTTATGCTAGATTTTTTTGTTGAATGCTAACTAGATCAAAGCTTAAATTATGAGAAGGAAAGTTGGTTGAAGCTAACCCTGAAATTGGAAGAGTCCACCCTAGGAGGAAAATGTCAAAAGAAAGCCCCTTGGAATCAGACTCCCAGTTCATGGATGGTTTCTTGACCATGAAAGACATGGTGGAAGAAATGTATAGAGAATTTAAGAGAGGTAGAGCTGAAGATTCATCAAACTCCAAACAAGATAAAGGAGCAGAAGAATCTCTCCTCCATGACCACTCCAAAGGCAAAGGGAAATAAGAAAAACTTCCCACACCTCTTAGTAGCCATGAAAACAAAAAGAAAACATCTTTGATTAAATTAGATGTTAAATTTGATTTGTCGATATAAGATGGAGAGTCGAATGCAGAAAAGTTGGATAATTGGATTACATAGATTGATGTTTATTGCAGAGTGTCGAGCATCAATTCAGACAAGAGTAAGATTCAGTTGGCCAGCCTAAGCCTTAGAGGCACTACCTTGGTATGGTGGGAAGGCAAGACACAAGCTAACATGAAGAAACATGGTAAGATTCTTTCTATCTGGAGTGAATTTATTTATGCAATTAAAAAGAAATTCTATCCACTAGCCTATATGCAGCAAGCCATGATGAGCTGGAAAACTCTTCGCCAATTGAAAGGGAAAAGTGTACAAGGGTACACTCAAGAATTTAGGAAAATAGCTTTGATTCTAGGAATTTCTTTAGACTCACTTAAAACTCTGCTGAAGTATATAGGTGGTCTACACAGCTACTTAATGCACACTATTCTCATGTTTAATCCCACTAGCATAGATGAGGTATCTGTTTAGGCTACACATCTAGAGGATAGAGGAAATAATGTGAACCCAGAAGTTGGGGAATCATCAAAACCCACTGCAAGAAAAAGAAAGGAAAAGAGAAAATAGAAATGGAAAGAGAGGAAGGCCAATACTGTACAAAAGACCAAGTCTTCATGCACTCACTGTAAGAAGGATGGGTATGATGATGAACACTGTTGGATCCTACATCCGGAGTTGAAACCCAAGAAGTTTGAGGGCAAGAAGAAGAAGACTGATGTAGCTATTCAAAAGGATTTGGGGTCAAACACAGGAGATGAAACAACAATCGTAGCCACATGTATAAAAGGTAAAAATTATGAAGCATCTACTAGTAATTCTGCACAATCTAGTGATAATGAAGAAAATGAGAGGAAAAGACATGAGCTTTTTCATATTCGAGTTGTTTCCAAGCATCAAAAGATTGATACTTTGTTTGATAGTGGCTCACAAGTAAATTTAATTTCTGAAGCAATTGTAAAGAAGTTGGGATTACTAACCACACCTCACAAAAAGCCATATCCATTAGGTTGGTTATGTGATAAAGCACAGCTACAAGTGACTAGACAATGTAAACTTAGGTTTTCTTTTTGGTTAGCATTTGTAGATGAGGTTGAGTTAGATATAGTTCCTTTGGATATATGTGGAGTTTTTTTAGGAAGTCCTTACTTGTATGATAGAAAAGCTATTTTATATAGAGCTGAGAACAAATATCAACTCGTTAAAGATGGAATCGAATATATTGTAAGAGCTCATAAACTCAAAAATAATTATACTCTCATAAACTCAGGGTAGATGAAATGAATTGTAATTCTTGCAAACAATTTTTCCTGATGGTTTTAAAGGAAACGAAACCTGATAAAACCAATGTATTTGAGGGTTGTGATGCTAAACAACAAGCTGATTTAAAAAAAGTTGTTTCAGAATATGATATATTGTTTCAAGAACCTAAAGGTCTGCCACCCAAAAAGGAAATAGTACATGATATGAATTTGCAGCAAGATGCGCCATTCCTAACATCGAAATTTACAGGTTGTCTGCTTTAGAGAATCCAAAAATCAAGAAGTAGGTACAGGAGGTGCTTGAGAAGGGGTTCATCAGACCTAGCACATCACCATGTGGGTCTCCAATTGTGTTGGTGAGAAAGAAAGATGGCTCGTGGAGAATGTGCATTGATTACCAAACACTAAATAAGATAATGATCAAAAATAATTATCCACTTCCTCGCATAGATGATCTATTGGATCAGTTAAAAGAAGCTGTTTATTTTTCCAAGTTGGACTTGCATAGTGGCTATCATCAGGTCAAAGTTGCAAAGAAAGATGCATGGAAGACTGCTTTCAAAACAAAGCATGGATTGTATGAGTGGTTGGTTATGCCTTTTGGCTTAACTAATGCTCCTGCTACTTTCATGAGACTAATGAATGATGTGCTCAGACCTTTTCTTGATGATTTTTTCATTGTATATTTGGATGACATTCTTATACTCAGTAAAACATGGGAAGAACATTTAAAGCATGTTAATTAGACTCTAGATGTTTTGAAAATAGAAAACCTTTATGTTAAGCTCTCAAAATGTGAATTTGGCAAAACATCCTTGAATTATTTGGGTCATATTGTAAGGGGTGGTGAATTGAAGATAGATCCCTCTAAGGTTGCAGCCATTGTGAACTGGCCTAAACCCAAATCTGCTACAAAAGTTAGAAGCTTCTTAGGAGCAGCACAATATTGGAGAAAGTTTATTTCTAACTTTTCCTTAATTGCAGCTCCCTTACATGCTTTAATAGGATTGAACAAGGTGTTTCAGTGGGGAGGCAAACAGCAGAAAGCCTTCGACACATTGAAAGAAAAGATTAATACAGCACCAGTACTAGCACTGCCCGATCTTCAAAGACCATTTGATATCGAAACAGATGCCATTGACTATACAGTAGTTAATTATCCCACATATGATAAAGAATTGTATGCATTAGTACAGAGTGTGAAAAAGTGGAAACATTACTTAATGGGCAAAGGGACAATTATACATACTGATCATCAGCCACTTCAATATTTACACTCCCAAACTAAGTTGTCGCAATCAAGGCACTATAGATGGATGGGTTTTCTACAACAATTTCATTTATTCATCAGGTATAAAAAGGGCATACACAATAAAATTGTAGATGTGTTGTCTAGACCAATCATAAATGCATCCACTATACTTAAGCATAATTCAGTATTGCATGAAAGCTACATTGAACAGTATGCTCAAGATATAGATTTTAAAGATGTATATGCAACTTTAAGTCATGGAAAACAAGTAGAAGAATTGGATTATCATGTTAAGGACCAGCTCTTGTATCATTTTGGGAAGCTCTGAATTCCACAAACTAAAAGAGTAAAGATAATTCGAGAGGCACACACTTCTCTAATATCAGGTCACTTTGGTGTAAGTAAAACAGTTGCACAACTACAAAGATTTTGTTATTGGCCAACAATAAATGAGACAATTTCTAGATATGTAAGAGGGTGTACCATGTGTGCTAAAAGAAAGCCCCGCAATAGGAAACTAGGCCTATACACCCCACTATCAGTTCCCTCTCATCCTTGGGAAAGCGTTTCCATGAACTTTGTTAGAGGACTACCTAAATCTAGGAAAGGTCATGACTATTTATATGTTGTTGCGGATAGGTTCAGCAAAATGTGTATTTTGATACCTTGTAACAAATAGATTACAGCTGAACAAACTGCCAAGGTGTTCTTTCAACATGTATGGGTTCATTTTGGATTACCCACTTCCATTATATCTGATCAAGATACCCGATTTGTTGGGAAATTTTGGTCAAGTTTGTGGAAATTTATGGACACCATGCTGAAGAAGAGCACAAATTTTCATCCGCTAACAGATGGCCAAACAGAAGTGGTTAATAGGACAGTGATCCAGTTTCTCAGAGGCTATTGCAGCAAGTATCCCAGGCTTTGGGATGAACATTTATGTTATGTGCAGCATGCTTACAATCGAGCTAAACATTCTTCTACACAGAGATCTCCTTTTGAGACCTGTTTTGGTTTCACACCAAGTTCTCCCTTGGATTTTGTCTTTGGTAAAGACATAGCAGTTGATGGACATAGTGATGTGGACAAGGAAACCAAGTTCATTGAAAAAATCCAAGATATTCACTAGGCAGTACAAGAACAACTGGAAAAGAGCCAAGCCAACTACAAGGCAACACATGACAAGCATCGTATGGAGAATAGTTTCTAGGTTGGTGATCAAGTCTGGCTGTATATCAGCAAAGACAAAATGCAAGGTGAAGGTAAGAAGTTGAAGCCAATAAGGTATGGACCTTTCAATATACTTCATAAAATTGGTGAGAATGCTTTTTGCCTTGATTTACCAACTTACATGCACATCTACTCAGTTGTTAATGCAGACAACTTAAGACTATTTGAACCCTCACTAATTGAAGATCCCAAAGAGCAGAGTCAATTTCCTTCTATTGATGATCTGTTGCCTAAATATCTTAATGAGTTGTAGGAAGATACAGTTCTAGACAGGGAGGTAAGAACTACGTGCATAGGGAATGTTGAGTACCTCATGATTTGACTCAAAGCTTCAAAACCAAGTAGTTCAAAATGGATAGAAATTGGGCAAGCAAGGAATCTATACCCTCACTTGGTTGATGCTTGAAAATATACTTTTGGTGGTCCAAAAGCTTTTTTAGTGGGAAGGTCATGATCCGAATTAGATCCTAAACACTATAAGTTTTCATAAACCCTTTCAAATTATGCTAAATAGATTCACACTATCAGAAGGAATCCTTGTGACAATTGCAATTGTGATCAGCAAAAAGCAACGAGAACCCTCGGTTGAGCGCACAGACCATTGGCCCATGGTAACATGCGCTGGTGCAAATTGCAAAACCAAATGCCAATTCAAGAAACAGGGGTGGTTTATGATATGCGATTAGCGCTAAAGAGCTAATCATGCATCACAGGGCATCCCCCTTAGTGAAGGAAAGCCCCGAAGCACTTGGACCCGAAAAGACTATGAAATACGAAAAAATAATGCATTTGGTTCCGTAGCGTGGGATTCCACAAAACCGGTAGGAATATTGGAAGGCCTCGAGGCGATAAGTAGTTTCAACTGAGTCCCACCCAATGCCACACATCGAGCAACACGTGTCCAGCGAATGAGAGAGAAAATTGCTTGCATCTGATGGGTAAACATCATGCAACTTACGCGCCCGATATGAATGACGACCATAGGATCTGGGGGGCCCAGATCAACAGCGGAGGTGTGTCTCGATAAATGATCGGATTGGACAAGGTTATAAAGCAAGATTACATGGGATCTGGAGTTCGACGTGGACGATGAGTTGGCAGGAGATTTGTGTTTCACGAGCATCTTGGAGCAAATGGAAATAATGACCATTCAAATGTGTCCAAGGAACTTGACACACTCACCTGTTGCAGAACAGGTGGCCACCACCCTGAGAAGCGTTACACAGTGATGATGACACAAAATAGGAGAGTTTGAATAGATAGAGGCAGGAAAACCAGAATGTCAGGAAGCAAAAGTGAACCGACAGAAAGTAGACTGGCTTTAAATCCATGAACTAACAGAAGCAGAGAACACACAGAGACAACACAGGAGGAGTTAGTTAGACGTAGAAAGCTAAGAGCAGAGAACAGAGAGAAGAAGCCAAGCTGACCTGAAGGCAGCATCGAGCTAGACAGAGCTAGAGAGAGTCAGAGAGTCTGTGCACTCTAGAGAAAGCTTGAGAGGTTCAAGCGAGCTCTTCGCCATAGGCTTGTCATGTATGAGTTTCAGATTGGGCTCATACTACTGTGAATAGTAGAGGTCAAGTACCAGTAAGGAGAGTCTGTGTACTCCAATCCTACTAATTCATATCTGTTGAGTGAGACTCAAATTGAGCTCACTGTTGTAAAGAAACTCTGCTTTGAAAACATAATAGAGAGGCCACCACTGAAATTTGGACCAAGAGACGTAGCCCAGGAGCATTGTGTGAACTCCTTATTAAACTTGTTGTATTGCATGTTTTCCTATTATGTTTTCTCTAACTGCCTTAGTGTCTGTGTATTTTGAAATCTTATTGATCCATTGCATAAAGTAACATAAGCACATCCATGCACATGAGTCTGTAATACCTTTAATTCTTTGTCCTAGATAAATTCCAAACCACCAAATGGCCTCACATGCTGCCTGACTTGCAGCCATATATTTAGCCTCTACTGAGCTGAGTGCAACCGAACTCTGTTTCCTATTGTACCAAGAAAATGCAGCTAACCCAAGGTTGAAAATCCCTCCTAATGTGCTCTTCTGATCTGATGGACTCCTTTCCCAGTCTGCATCAGTGAAGCCCTGTAGATTCACTCCCTTTATCTGTCTATACCATAATCCATACTGAGATGTGCCTCTGAGGAATCTCAATACATGCTTTGTTGCCTTCCAAAACATCTTGGTAAGATAAACCATTGCTTGACTCAGCTAGTTCACCGCATAGCACAAATCTGGTCGTGTGTTCACTAAGTACATCAGTGAACCCACAAGCTACCTATACATAGTAGCCTATACTACTTCTCCTGAAGTAGCATCCTCCTTCTTCTAGTTACCTACTAGAGGAGTCTGCATGGGCTTGCATTTCTCCATGTGTAAACTCCTGAGTATCTCACTAGCATACTTTCCCCGAGATACAAACAACTCCCCATCCTTATGCCACACTTCCATGCCAAGGAATTAATGCATGAGACCCATGTCTTTCATCTTGAATTCTCTTGCAAGGTCCTCCTTGAAAGACATGATCAACTGATCATCACCTATCAATATGATATCATCAACATAAAGTACAATGATCAACGGCTTACCTTTCACCATGATGTGGTACAGGTTCGCATCTGCTTCACTCTTTTTGAAACCCAACCTGGTGAAGTAGTTTTCTATCCTGGTGTACCAAGCACGAGGTGCTTGCTTCAGCCCATACAAAGCTCTCTTGAGTTGACACACATGCAACTCACAATCGAAGGTCTCAAAACCTTCCGACTACTATATGTACACCTTTTCCTCAATCTTGCCATTGAGGAATGTAGTCTTCACATCCATCTGATGGATCTTCCAACCCATCTGTGCTAATAGTTCCAACATCGATCTGATAGATGAGTACCTTGCGACAGTAGCAAAAGTCTCATCATAGTCAATCCCCTTGACCTAGGAAAAACCACGGGCAATAAATCTTACCTTATGCTTCTACACACTACCATTAGTAGCTTGCTTTACCTTGTAAAGCTAATGGGGACTCACAACTGACTTGTTCTCTGGTCTTGGAACCATGTCCCAAACATTGTTATAAACTATGGAGTCATACTCCACAATAGCATCAACCCAAATCAGCTGCTGCACTGCTTCCTCAAAGGAAGATGGCTCAGTCTCAACACATTACCCAATAAGGGCCCTGTATCCAGTGTACCTCTCAGGTGACCTCCTCTGTCTACACTGAGAATATGGTTCTCCCACATTCTCTCTTGCATCCGTCAATAATCTGTCCGCTTCTCTTGTGCGCGTCCGTCCATCTCTAGAAGACTCTGCTTGAGTGGATGTCCCCACTCCTGGAACCTTTGCATGCGGCTGCTCTGCATCAATCTGAGGCTCCTCCTCCTTAGGAGCCAACCGTTCCTCCACAGCCTGTAGTTAGATCTCCCTCTCAAGGGAAACTTGCATGGCCTTCTGCTCATCAAACTTGAGATCTTTGCGAACCACTATCCTCTGACTAGTAGGTAGATACACCCAATAGTTGTGGGGTGTATCAGTGTACCCCACAAGTATCCCCAACTCTACTTTCGGCTCAAGCTTCTTCCATGCATCCTTTGTCACATGGTAATATACCAATGAGCCAAAGATATTGAAGTGACCCACCTCTGGTCTCTTACCGGAGAAAGCTTCCTCTGGTGTCTTCATCCCAAGTATGCGATGCGGGCTTCTATTCTGCAAATAGACTGTTTTGTTGCATGCCTCGACCCACAAGTGAAGTGGTAGGCCTTGGTCATGCAACATCGCTCGTGATGCCCCTACAATAGTTTTTTTCTTCCTCTCGGCCACCCCATTCTGTTATGGGTTATGAGGTGTCGTCAACTCTTTTTTAATTCCTTCCACTGCACAGAAGTCTTTAAACTCTTGAGAGACATATTCTCCACTGTTGTCACTTCTCAAGGCCTTGATCTTCTTCCCTGACTCTTTCTCAACCAAAGCTTTGAACTCACAAAACTTTGTGAAGGATTGGTCCTTCTTCCACATGAAATAAATTCATCATTTACATAATAATCATCAATGAAAATCACATAATACCTTTGCTTCGTTGTGGATGCCATCGAGAATGGTCCACACACATCAGTATGAACTCGCTCTAAGATAGCCTCTGCTCGACTGTCTCGATCATGAAAGGAAGACTTGGTGTAATTTCCCAAGGTACAACCTTTTCATGTGTCAACTTTCTCAAGTTTACCTTTGGGAAGTCCTATAGATACCTGCTACATTATCTTCAAGGCCCCATGATGCAAATGGCCCAACCTCCTCTGCCACAACTTGCTAATGTCTTGGCTTTGCGCCAATTCTACTTTCGTACTCAATGTTGCACAATAATCTACCTCTAGTTTATAGAGATTCTTCACTCGAATCCCTATCCTCTTGGTCTGACCCGTGGCTATGTGTCTTAGGAATGCCTTTCCTTTACTGAAGACAACATCATAGCCTTTGTCCTCCAACATCGTGACTGATACCAAGTTCTTCTTCAACCTAGGCATATACATCACATCTGTCAAGGTGAGAGGAGCTCCATGCTTCCTTTGAAAAGCTACTGTGCCCACTCCTAAAACACTATACCTTCCATCGTCACCCATCTCTATGTGCATCTTGAGGTCTTTCTCCTCCAAGGTACTGAATAAATTTTTATCACTAGTCATGTGGAATGAGGCTCCATTGACAAGATACCAGACACAACCCATCATTGATGACACCATGCATGCGATGAGGGTAAAGTCCATTTCAAACTGAGAGGATAATGCCTCACCTTCCGATCCTTTTGAGGATCCCTTCTTAGACTTCTTCAATGAGAAATTAGTCGTATAATGTCCCATCTCATGACAATTAAAGCTTCTCACTTTAGACTTGTCAACCTTCTTCCCTCCATGAGAAGATTTCAATTTGGAATGGGAAGCCTTCCCCTTCCCTTTCCTTGCCTTACTTGCTAAGGCCAGATTTTCTTCATCATCATTCTTGGATGAAGAACCATCTCATGTGCTCCTCTTGATCTCCTCTTGCATGAGATCCGACCACAGTTGTTCCTAATCCGGTAGTTTCTTCCTTCCATTCATAGAGTCTTGGTAGCTATTCTAGCTCTTTGGAAGGCCAAGGAGAGCAAGGCTCACCATATCATCATCATCAGTAGCTATTCCCACACTACTAAGCTCATCTCTGTAGGTGGTGAGCTTGTTCAAATATGTGGAATAAGTATCAACCTTTTCCATCTTGATTCTTCGAAGCTTATCCTTGAGCGCCAATTTCCTCTGGTCGCTATTGTTCTAGTATAGGTCCTTCAACGTCTTCCACATTGAAAATGGAGTATCCTTCCCATGGAGACTCAAGACAATATGGTCTCGAACTCCCTCAAGGATGATCTGTCTCGCCTTCGCCACACACTTCTTCCTTTCAGCCAACTCTTGTGCATTAGTTGAAGCTGGCTTTTGGATTTCTTCATCAATGAATTCCTTCAAGTCGTCGTCTTCTAATATAGCCTCCATGCAATCTTTCCATGCTATGTAATTCGAGCTACCATCCAAGGCATACTCGAGTCTCAAGCCATTGAACGCCATTGGCCAACCTTGAAGTATGATAAGAATTTTATTTTTCACCTGCAACCCTGAACTTCAAACTTCAAATTCTCTTTTGAGTATACTGTTCACAACTCCGATACCATGTAGAAATTCTTACTGTAAATTAACCTGATAATGCAATACAACTAAAGCAAAATGCTTTAATCTACTTCTACAATCAATTAGCAGAAGCTTAAAATATTTGAGCAAGGTCAAGCGGAACACATATAACCAAAGAAGAATCAAAGCACATGAAACACAGAAGAATACTCAGGGAAAATCCTCAGCTAAAAACCCCAGTATCTTTATTATCATTACAAGTTGGAAATATCTCAGAATTAAACAAAGGCCTTCTCCTCTGCCCTCCTAATCTCCTATTTCCTTGCATTGTTTCTCCTGGGTTATCCTACTATTACCAAGTGGAACACTGATCACTCACACTGATCTCACACCTTGTAAAACTGCACAATACTCAAGGAATGAATTCCTTCTGCATGCATGAGTTTTGTTTATAGGAAAACTCATGAAATTGATAGTACATTGTCCATGTCTTTAATCTCAATTGGTTCTTTCTCATAATAGACATGCATGAGTTAATGATGAGAGAATCTTCAGTTATCTGGAGTACACTAGTTGATTGCATGCATGCATCAACTGACTGATAACTCACAATTAGTTCCTCAAATAGTTTGGAACTAATTTAATTGGACTTAATAGTAAACTGAGCTAACTAATTACAACTCAAATATAACTCAATCTTATCACCTTAAATAAGGGATAATCTCCTTAATTTAAGGGATAACTGTTGCATGACTTCAAAACGACTTCTAACATGAATTTCTCCAACTAATTAACTCAAGATGAATTAATTAATTATTTTTCAGGTAGCTGGTGAGACCAAATTCGAATTTTAATTCAAGTAAAAATTAAAATTGGAATATTCTTGTTACCACATTTCAACAATTACATGGAAATGACTCTATCATTTATGACTAGATGACAAATAATTCCTAAAGACTCTCAATGGGAGTCTTGACTCAAAAATAAAATATCTTGCTCATGAAACCTATGAAGAAAGAAATACAATAATTGTATTTTTTGTTATTTACATCTCATTACATAAAATCATAATTTCATGTCAATATGAAGACCTAACCTAGTTACACTTTTCAACAAATTGGATCTTCTCACTCACATCACGGGATGGTCATCGATTATTGTAACATGAGGACGTGGAAGATGAACTAGTCTCATATTACCATGAGCTGCTAACAAAGGTAGATTTAGATAGAGAAGAAGTCATAAGTAGGATTATGGCTCATATCTAAGGCTTATTAATGAAGATCAAAATTCAGCCTTAATGAGCGAAGTATCATACATTGAGGTGAAAGAGGTAGTGAAGGATATTCCTAGCAACAAAGTCGTGGGTCCTGATGGCTTCATAAATGATTTCATCAAAACTTGTCAATTGTTCATTGGTGAAGAAGTTCAAGTTATGGTGGAAGAATCAAGGAGAATTCAATAGGTATGCTCTAGTTTAATGTTATTTTTCTTATCCTTATTCCAAAATGTAGTAGTGATCCTAGTGGCTTCAACCCCATATCCCTTTGCAATGTTATGTACAAAATTATCACTACAATCACTTTTAAAATACTCTAGCCTCTATTGAATCATATCATTATGATGGAACAAATGGGGTTCATGGAAAGTCATCAAATTTTGGATAGGATAGTTATGGATCATGGCATTGTACACTCTCTCAAAAATTGCAAATGCCTAGGCATGGTCATTAAGCTCGATATTCATAAAGCATATGACATAATTAGTTTGAAGTACCCACTCAGTGTTTTGGTAGCCTTTAGATTCTCTCCTAAATGGATTAAGTGGATATATTCCCTTATTTCCACACCCTTTTCTCTATATTGTTGAATGGTTTCCCAACTCAAACTTTCTTAGTTACCCAGGGACTCTGTCAATGTGATCCTTTATTGACATTCATATTTATCTTAATAGATGAAGAGTTGGGAAGATACATTAAAGTGGAAGTGAATTAGCGATCCATCAAAGGGATTTTTATATTGGGTGAGGACACATCTATCACATATCAATATAAATTTGATGATATAATGCTATTTGGAGAACCATCTATACAAGAAACAAGGATGATTAATCTCCTCCTCTCGAAATTTCACACAACTTCACATACATTGATCAATGGGGACAAGTCTAGTATATTCCTTTTCAAACTAAAATGGAGAGTGTGGGTGTATCTGGCACAAAACATTGGATTCTAGATGGGCATATTTTCGATTAAATATTTGGTTATCCTATTGGTTACAAATTCTTTTAAAAAATATTGTTGGTAAGATGTTATTAGTGAGATTACTAAGAACCTAGATAATTGGGCTTTTCTAGCATTGAACATGGAATACCAATTCACTCTATTAAAATTGGTCCTCTAAGCCCTTTTGATGTTTACCAATTATCATTTTTACTAGTCCCAAAATAAGTCTATAGAGACATTGTTTCCAGATTCATAAACTTCTTATGGAAAGGCATATATAATGCTCCCAAAAGGGCTTTAGGTGCTTGGGACAAGGTGTTCCTTCCAAGGCTATGCAGAGGATTGGGTCTGAAAGATCATGAAACCCCTAACAAGACATTAAGGATTAGATTATGGTGGAGATGGCTTCAAAGGAGTTTGGAATCTTTAGTAGAAATTATGGGATAGAAAATACAACCTTGGTATATCACTAGTGGAGAAATTGTGTTCTTAGAAATTCAATTTAGTTTCATCCATTTGGAATTTTGCCAAGGATAATTACATTGTAATCCAAAATAACATAATTTTGGAATTAGGGAATGGTAGGGTTGCTCAGTTCTGGGAGGAATCCTGGCAACAAATTCCATGCCTGGACTCCATATAAGAGTTTAGGAACCTCGAAATGTTTACTAACTCCCTGGGCATCAACGAAGTGGTGGACTTCTAGAAGGAAGATATTCCTCATGGTGAGTGGAAAACCCTAGAAGACTAGTTCGATGATCCAACAATCCAAGTATGGCCAATGTTAAATCTTTTTCTAAGAGATAGGAAAATTTAGTTGTTGCATGATAAAGATAAGCTTAGATGGGGATATAAAATGAAGGGAAAATTTACTATAAATAAATCTTATGAGACCTTGGCTAGACACAAACATTCATCACGATCCTCTTTGGAAGAAAATTTGGATGGGAAAATTGTGGTCAAGATTTACCCATGTTCTATGGATCATAAGGAGAAGATAGTTACTAATATGGGACCATTTGCAGAAAAAAGGATTCATTGGTCCTTATACCTGTCCACTTTGTAACGATAAAGAGGAAACTATGGAACACAATTTGAAAACTTGCACCTTTTTGGAAGAATTATGGAACCAAGTGCTTTCCTTATTTGGGCATTTGGATTTCTCCCCAAATAACTTGCGGGAAACTATAGAGACATGGAGAATATTCCTCTTTAAGAGTCTAGAAGTCAATAAGACATGAATTTTAATATTAGGCTTCATGCTCTAGAACATTTGGAATGAGAAGAACAATAATATCTTCAAAGAAAAAATATATACAAAGTAGGCCATGTGGATAATTATTAAGAATAATTGGAAAGGTATTATCTTAATAGAACCATGGGATGTGGGAGGATTGAAAGATGGATTAGCTAGAGGGGTACATATTAAGGGACCTAGAAATTTTGCAAGAGATGCTAGTGTTATCACTTTTTACTTTTCCTAGGCTAAAGAGGAAACTGCAGAGGTAAGCACAAACCACTTTAAAGCTAAGATCTGTCCCTTCAAGCTTCAGAGAGGGCTCTCTTTGTATGAATTTTCAATTTACTGCTTAGCTTTTAGGTTATTTATAAAGATCAAAAGATAGGTTTTAAAATTGTGGTTACAGGATGAAGGAGGGTTCCATTGGACATGGAGTCATAAGAATGTTCAGTAATCAATCACAAATAAATAGAGTAGCTAAAATAGGGCGAGGTAGGCAAACTCTTGGATCTTACAAAATATGTGCGGTATGGATGAGATGAATAAGATTGATGATCAATTAAATATAAAGCATACAAAGATGAATTTTATATTTAATTTCGTAAGGAAAACATTTAGATTGCTTAAAAATCCAAAGCAGAGTACTGTGAGTAAATGCTACTCATAATATTCTCGTAAACAATCAAGAAAGAGCATTCATGTGAAAAATTGAAGGAAAGACAAATCACAAAGAGAGGAATATCACCATTTATCTCACACAAGAATCCTAAGAAAATATTGCCTTTGTATGACTAAATTGATTACTTCAAATAAAATTCCATGATATACAATCAAAATAAGGATCTTATCTTTTCTCCACAATCAACCCTTTTTACTTTCTTTTACAAAATATTTATAGAGTATGTCTCAAAAAAATTCAGACTTTGAAACAAAATGTATTACAAAAATAATATCTACTAAAACAATGTAAATATTTCAAAAATAGAACTAAATAGTAGCAATTCAGGACTAATTTAGATGTTTTGCACACACTTCGAGGATTGTTGTTGCTGACTGTAGCTACAATTATGCTCTTATGTTGATTGCTCTTGATATTTTGGATTTTGTTTCCATTTTTATGGCACTGGTCACTAGAATTCTACTTGATTTACTCGATGGTCTCTAGTAGTTTATCCCATCTATCTTCACTCGGAGTAGGAAAGTTACCATGTTTCTAAATCTTTCATCCACCTTTGTATATGTTTCAAAAGTTGGTTTGTTAAGAAACAAGTGATGAATTTCATGTTGGATAAACAAGTGATATTGTAAAACTTCAACGAAATCCTTTCCACTTATTATCCCTCTTACTTTGGCAAATTTAGATTTATTTGTAGCTATGTTGCACAACTAGTCCTAGTAAGTTTCTAATGGAATCAATTTTGCATTAGAATATCTCAAAGGTGGAATCCTTTTCTCCTACACCTTTTCTCCTACAATAGATTAAATTTCCTATTGAATCTTCTTACCTGTAGCTCTAACTCTTTACACTTGTTTTCTAGTTGTACCATAAGATTTTTCTTTGTTAGAACTCTTTTTACCTCCATGACTGTGTCTGTTCTATCCTGAATTTGTAGTTCTTCAAGCTCATCCTTGGTTTTTTATTTCAACACCTTGATGATCCTGTGTGCTTCTACTGGCCTGTTTTCGATCTCAACTTTTTTTTTTTCAATTGTTGCCTTGACATTCTGTACCAATTTTTCTTGCTCAAATATAATTTGAAAGGAAGACCATAGCTCTGTGATATTGGAATTAATATTATACCATATGTTTTTCTTAGCTTCTACAAATATTTCTACTATTAATGATTGGTATTCATACTTTTGAATCTGTTGAGTAAGCTTGAAGTTTTTATGCACTTCTACTAAATATGCATTTCCATCTTTAATTTTATTCTCTTCCATTATTTTCAATGTTGATAACAATCTTTCATTTTCTTGATTGTTCAATGATAAATCTCCCAGAGCTTTCACTAATTTTTCAGAGGAATCTATAATGGTTGAATCTATTCTTTATGTTGAGGTTGTTGCCAATGTTTGCTATTCTGATGTACCTGTGGCTGCTAATTGTTCCTTTTCTTTCAAAAATATCTCCATATTTGTCTCCATCTTCTGAATTTGAACATTTTTCTCAACTATCAACTTGAACAAATTTTCTTTCTCTACTTCCAGCTAAGTAATTTCTTTGGCATGTGGGTGCTCTGTAGTTGGAAGCTTGATCTTGTTTCTCAAGGCTTGAATATTAAAAAAAAAAAATACGATTTCCTCAGTTGCTTTAATATCACTAGGATCATATCCTAGCTTAATCACCAAATCTTCAAGAGCTCTAATTCTGGTGTCTTTGGACAAGGATGGTATTCTTTCCATCTTCAACTGTGAATGAATATTTTTAGAGAGGATTTCAATTTAGAGGCTAACATGGACGAACCTTTTAATGTTGAATATATCATCTCACCAGCCTATTTATACAAGTCAATCTGATCAATTGCATGAATTTTCATGGTGTCAAAAGAAAATATAGATTTTTAAATAATGAATTCATACAGGTGCGAAGGATTTTTGGTAATGAAGGAATGACCTGTTATAGAGTTTTATGAACCGAAAATATAGATGTTTTGTAATATTCTATACTTTTAGGGACTGGAACTGCAGGTTCCAAGAAATCTAATTAGAAATACCCCTTCTCTATTTCAAGTGTAGACAACAGTCTATACTCAGTAGTAGAAGCCTTTTTCTAGAATTCTGAATAAGTTGTGATCTTCAATGCTTCATTCTTCTTCTTAATCGCTTTGTACCTAGAAACAATATTTTTTTTATGTTGCAACCTAAGAAGCATAAGCCTCAGGAGACTCTATTGTTTCTTCAATCTGTGCAAAATAAGTAGTGGAAAAACTTGTTAAAACAACTATAGTTTACTCCTATGAGCCTTTTAAGGATTCCCCCTAATTGTTTGTTTTCTTTCTTCTCTTGAAAACTAGAAAGTATGCAGCTTGAGATTTTGATTTTATAGGAGACATGCTTTCCCTTGACCTTTTGGTTTGTTTTACTTTTGAGATAGGAGTTTGTATGGATGTTTGAATCACGCTCTATTCTTTAACTTCCTAAAGTGTATTCTTTGTCCACTCCTCTCGACTTGCATATTTCTCTATTTCTGGTCTAGGTGTATGTACATAAGGTGTGGTCCTATGCTCCACTCTTAATTTTGAAATTATCCCTAGGGGATCATAAGACCATGTGAAACTCAATTTTAATTTCATTTGCTTCAATAAAACATCTACTTCCTTTGTTGTTGCTCTGGTATTGATGATAAAAGAGCAAATATTTGCTTTCATCTTAAACTGTGCCTTTTTCTTTCTTGATACAAAATGTAAGTCATCCATATTCATCATTTTCCTGATGTATTCTAAGGCAATGATTCTTATTGGCACAAAAACTAGCAACTTGTAAGGAGGGATTTCACATCCATATATCCTAATTTCTATATAGTTCTGGTAAAAATACCAGTCTCCAACCTTGGCTTGCTCGGTAAGATGTAAAAATCTCTTGATTTCTATTGAAATCCTTGGTATAGCATCACTACTAAGAAGACATAAGGACACATGCAAGAACTGATCTACAAAATTACTGAAGGAGTGTTCTTCTGAATTCTTCCTCACCAAGGAAGTCTAGTGAATGACTAACAATGGTCTTCCATGTGCATCCAACTTCTGTAATTGAAACTTGAATCTCCCTGATTGATGAAATAACAACAAATATACAAGAAACGAATGGTATTTGAATTAAACTTCAACAAAAAACTTCAAAAATTGATCATGAATAACATCTAGCAGAAACTGACTATAATTGGAAATGATTGAGGGCTTCTGACCAATAGAGAATAGTGACAAAAATCCTAATATTACTTCATCTACCAATTGATCTGTAGGATGACCTAATAAGCAAGTGACCATAGAAATAACTCGCTTAACACTTTAGGAAATATAGAAATAAAATATGTGGGATTAGTTCTAGGTAACTCAGAGTTATCAGGAAAAAAGGATTCAAATATACGGGCTTGAGGGAAAGTGAGTTTTTGTTATATCTCCATGAGTGAATCAGTGGAAAAAGGATATAAGGGAGCTTGAGGATCAATCTAGAGTGCTTGACATATAGCTTCAGGTGTAATTGCAAATAGAGTTTCATTGTTTTGGGAAATTACAACCCTCTAGCTAGGGAGATATCTGAGATGACACCATGTAACAAATTCTGGAAAAACATGAGTTTGGGGAAAAATGAATTGAGGTAAAAATGATTCCAAAATCCTCAATTCATCGTTGTCATCTAACAACTTTTGGTTTTCCCTGTTGTGGAGTTCATACAGATCGAACTCACACTAGGTCTCTGATATATTATACTATGTGTTGAGCAGGGAAAGTTCATCTAGATTTACAAAAACAGACAATGTAGGGCTTTCTACAACAAACTTTGATTTTCCATTGTGGGATGACATTTTTGACTGCATATTAGAAGCCAGTGAGAAGAATTACTAGATTACAATGATCACTAGTGTAGGAGGATGATGGTGTGTCTGCAAAATTCGAGACTGAACCTGCATTGGTAAGAAATGACATAACATAAAGATTGTATGAAAGGGATATGTAGCTTTTGGGAGGGTGAGTGTTTAAACGTGAAGATAACCATTTCTGGTGCATCTCATTAAGGAATTTAAACATTGGCGGTATCATTAACCATTAAACAGTCATGTGATTGTTGGCAGGAGAATTAAATAGTTTAAACATTTATATGGTGGAAGCGGAGGAGAAAATGACAGGTGGTGGAATGTGATTGGAGTGGGAGCGGGAGCTATTTCCAAACACATTGTGGGGCTGCCACGTATGGTTCGGTGGTGTCAAAAAAGCCACTTTTCAAACCCCTCCGTTAACTTCCAAAAGTTCCGCGGGGGGGTGGGGGAGTGGGGACTTTGTCCTTCGTCATTGAACCGAGTAGGGACAATCATATCATTTCATTTATGAAATCAATTTATCAAAACAGACAAAACATCAAATCATTTATTTATCTACAAATTAAACAACAATCCTCTAATAATAAAAGGATTAAAATAAATATAAAGGTTTGATGCAGCGTTTAAACTAGCGTGCTTTCTTTTGTGACATTTTATTTTTTAATTTTTTCATATATTTTCTTTTGTCCTCTTTTTATTCTTTTCCTATTTTTCTTATTTTTTAATTTTTATTTGTTTATTTATTTTTCTTTCAAAAAGATAAAAACAACTAAAGTAAAAAATAAGTTACAACATCCCTCAAGATGAATATCTAGACAAACATACCTTGATCACTATATTATAGGACCCTAATAGTGGCTCCAATGGGGATGAAATCCTCCCTATGAGGTGCCAAGAACACCGTATGTAATATACCATTTCTGGGATATCCCTCAAACCCAAGCAAACTCCACCCAAACACGTCCAAATGATATAGTGATCGGGAAACTCAAAATGATAAAAATAACAGTGGTACAACATATAATAATGTGAACATGAAATATAAGCAGATACTCAAGAAATGCAGAGAGAAATGCTAAGCCATTTTATTATACTGAGTAATGGAAAGAGTACAAGAGGTGATCAGACAGGTAGCACCTCGACTTGCACAAGGCAAGTGAAGAAATACACTCAGAATAGCAAAGGAATGGCCTCTCTCTGAACTACATCCAAGTTGTTGGAGAACTGTCATGCTATTGCCACTATTGGAAATCAAATGAGGATTTGGGGCTGTTCACCTCCTAAGAAAATGTTGAAACTCTGGAATCAAACTCTACTCAAGAAACCCAGAAAAACCCAGAAAGATTTTATGAAATAGCTGACCCCCGAAAATCACCCCCTGGTGGATCTATGTTGTCCCTCAAGGCTTTGTGCTGCCACTGAATAGAATCCTCCAAAACTCCACCTAAAACTTTTCCAAAATCCTCCAATATGCAAGGGCTGATCCCCTACTCAATCTCCCAGCTCAAATCCTCCGCAAAACCCTCAATTCGGAACTCCCACCAAAAGAGTTGCATCCCTCTCTCAAGATTGTGCAGTTATCCAAAATGCTCAGTTCCTCCTCCCTCCAAAGATCAATACTCCTACAAAAGACTGCTGAAAACTACCTTGCCCGAGTAGGCACTCGAAGTCCCCCAGACCTAAGGGTGAGATCTCCGAACGGAGACACTCGATGCACTAAACAATGCTGCAGACCAGCTAAACAGCCAGCGTGCTCTAAGTCGAAGTGACTAGCTCAAATGCACATAATCGAATGAAAATGAGGAGGCTCCCCTCTCCTTTATAGCGTTGGCCTCTCTCAATCCCAAGGCCCACCTCCTCTAATGCAATTCCTCTCTCGCCACGTGTTTCTTCCCATCTGCGCTGTCCCTCCAAGTGTCTGCATGGGCCCTGTCACACGGAATCAGTCAAGGGTGCGAACACAGCTGACCTTCCTAGAAGTCTAAGACATTCTAATGACAAACAAAACAAACTGGAGCTATCCTTCTCTAAACATACATTATGATACGAGAAATCAAGTGTTTCGTTCTTACCTCTGTCCAAACAATGTTGTAGAAGTCCAAGCTTTGTTGATCCGGATGAGCTCCTCCCTTTCTCCAAAACCTGCAATCACCAACAGTCAAACAATTAAATAGCACCTGATTATAACATAAAACAAAGCATATTCAACACATAGACCAAGGAGTACATGAAATAACCCATTAACAACAAGTTATTGAGAAGAATTGACCAATTTGCATTAAAGGTAATCAAAAGGAACCATTACAACCTGAGCCTTGGTGTTGTGCAAGCTCCTTCCAGGGTCCACAAGAGTCTTCCTCTACTTTGACAAAGCTCACCCACTTCCAAATAGAATAAGTAAAGATGACAATCTCTCCTCACAAGCTTCTAAATGGGAGTCCTAATTCCTGCAGCATTTACCCTTAGAAATCTATAGCTTTCAACCTTCTTCCTTCTGGCTCAATGCCTCTTTTTATAGTGCTCAAGAGGAAGTTAATCAGGTCCACCATCAATGGGATAGTCCCCTCTTTGGATGGGATCACTCCCTTATTGATGGGATAAGTTCCTCTTTGATAGGAGTGCATGAACCATCTGGAGGCGCTCAATACTCATCCAAGAACCTTCTAGAAAGCTCTAGAAGTGACCACAAGTAAGTTTTTGAAGATAAAACTCGCGCATTTTAACCTTTTCAGAGGGACGCACCTGCCCCTTTAGATACAGAGCGTCCTTGGACACAAACCTTATGAACAAAAGGTGCGTACCCACAGGCAAGGCTTGAGAGAACCTGCGTACCCAGAGATAAACATATTTTATAAGGACTTTCTCTCTTTCTTGGATTTTGACATGAATAGTAGAGGCATAAGACTTGCTCAAAAGGGGAGTATGACTGTTGATTGAGCCATACCGACTGTAAATAGACATGGTGACATTTTTTAGTGTAACAGATTGCCCCCTAAAGTGAGAAGCCTGGAATAGATTAGGGTTTTGTATTATCTAGGAAGGGTGAAGCGCTTTATCATTTCGAGGATTATCTCGTGGAGAACCTGGTTGGAACCTGCAATTTTCAACACAAAATACATGGATAAGATTATGTCATCACTGAGGTAGGCATTCCCATACTCAGATAAAAACTTTAACTAACAGACTAACTACTCTGATACAGAAATGATCTTGTAGTACATCATAATCATAGACTTTTGTAGACACAGTATGGGCGCAGCCATCTGTTTATGATTAGTCTACTTAGATAATGAATACAAAACTCCTCGCAGCCTGGACGGTAAAGATTTGATCCAGGGTCTTCATTCCTACTTCTCGAATTGGTACGATTCTAGCCATGCGAATAAATGAGTCGATGTCAAACATGGTAGAAACCACTTGATTACCAGTCGATGATGTGAACTGTTAATAAGCGTGAGAGAGACCACCAGTAATGTCAGTGGTTCTCAAAGTACCCAGTACAATCCATGAGATGTGAATGAATGAGTTGATGTCGAACATTTCACGGAATCCTTCGATCGAAAGTCAATGATGTAAACTGACGTCAAAGGCGAGAAACCTGCCATTGATGCATGCAGACTTCAAGGTACTGACGATTTATAAGTCATCTCTCTAGATAATGTGCTGATGTCGATAGAAAGTGACCCGTTGCAGGCAAGCCCACAACACGAAATCATTGTTCAAGTTGGAGAAATGTTGCTGTAAGGACTGACTCAGGGATGGTCAAATGGATGACAAGTATTTTGCAGATGAAAGTTTTGTTTGCAGACCTCTTGAACACATAACGACACAACAGATGGTTTGGTGCTAAATAACTCAAAGTTAATCCCCGGAACCCTGTTAAAGACTTTCAAAAGTGGTTTGATTGACTGTGAGGTAAAAGATTTCCCAACCCAGGTGAATGAAAAGTGTCGTGTCCAAGAGTGGTAATAAAGTTTCTTTTGAGACAAAAGGTAACAAATAGGCTCATTCTTCTCTCTTTTCCCCCACCATTTCTGGCAAGTACCTCTTTATTTTTAACAAGCTTGAGGAGGATAACATATGCTTGATTATAAGCTCATCCTTTGGATGAGTCCAACCCAGTTTTGATTCGAACCCTAGGAAGGAGTGGTTCGTTCCTATTTGTAATTGAACAGGTCCTTTACTGTGAAATGTTTAACGAGCCCAGTATAGGAGAAACTCGGCGTTTTTCAATTTTAGAGAGTCTGAAAAACTTAAGGAAACTCCAAGTTGAACTTTTTCGTAAATTTGTGTCCCTCAAGCCCGAAAAAGTATAAAATAATACCTGGGGGAACCGCTTGATCTTACGACCAAGGAGTACTTTCATAGTTAGTGTCACTGACCTGAAAAGTAAAAAGCGATCAAGGACACGTCGTTTTATTTCCGTATCGAGTTTGAAACGACAAAAACACGACTATCTTTTCCTGATTTTACGGTCAGAAAAGAGCTATAAGGGGACCGTCTTTTAATTCCGTTTTAACGAATGTAAAAGAAACGCTCGGTAATCTTTTCATGTTTTAGGAGTCAGAAAAGAGCTTAAAAGATGACTCTGATATTTTGTTTGTGAAAAATGACAATTTTCCTTCTAAGTCCCTTTGTCCTGCACAAAAGCGACACATTACTCATACCTGTTTAAGATAGGCAAAAATTCATCGAAAAACATCTTTCCATGGTGAAAAATGAACAAATTCATCCAAAAAACCTATAAAAAGACTTTTTACCATGTCATTTTTACCGTTTGACTGTTGAGGTTGAAAAAGGAGCTTTTGACAAGAAAATTCCCGTGGTCGCTGCGGAAAATCCGACCGTTAGAATCGAACGCCGTCTCTTCCAGGTATTTCACAACATCCTCCTTGTCAATTTCATCCGTTTAGAATTTTGTTTTAAGTTTCATTTTTGATTTTTGGGGGGTTTTGGGTTTTGGAAACCGCCCTGCGGGGGACGCAACTTTCCTAAAGGCTGGCCTGCGTCCCCCGACTTTTTCCTACACAGGGAAAAGGTCGGGGGACGCAGGTTACCTTCAGGCCACCTGCGTCCCGGCGCACTGTGCACCAAACGCGGGGTGCGTCCTCCGCAAAACGCGGGTTTTGAAACCCCAAACTCCCAAACCAACCATTGAAATTTCTCAAAACTAATTTTAATGCCTGTTTAATCATGTGCAGGGCACTTATCATGCTGGATTGGAGAGAAAGAGAGCATGAGGAGGTTGATGAAGCTGCAATCAATCATCAACCCTCCCTCGATGCCCTAAGAGGATGTGGGTTATACAAATACTGGTCCATACCTGGTATGAGAGCTCAGGTAAGGTTCTTGGAGTGGCTGGTCGAGAGATGGAACGTTCAGGAACAATGCTTTTATATCGGCGGGCAACAACTCGAGATAGAGCCTGCTGACATTTACTTTCTTACTGGCTTGCCGAACAGAGGTGAGCAACTCAATCTGGCTGGGACTAGGCTGGGTGGCCAATCCCTTGATAGTCTCCGAGAAGATTGGTGCCTACCTGATCGAGAGCACAAGAAAGGCATAGAGATCAAATATGTCTCTCAACGTGAACTCATGGTCTTGGCTTTCACTGTGACCAGAATTTGTGGCTCAGCCACTCTACATATTGCTACTGGGTCTCAATTTCGGATGGCAATTGATTGTCTCCAAGGCACCATTTCAACTGGTGTGATGCACTGTTGGCTAACTTGAAAGCCCAACTGACCAAGGCAAAGACCGGCAGACTAAAGACCTTTGGATATGGGCCTATAGTCGTGAGCTTTGCCTTAGAGAGGATACCAATGCTGATCCCT
The DNA here is from genome assembly GCA_031772625.1 of Pinus tabuliformis. NCBI lineage: Eukaryota > Viridiplantae > Streptophyta > Pinopsida > Pinales > Pinaceae > Pinus > Pinus tabuliformis. The sequence goes on along the minus strand of CM062816.1, from coordinate 1,972,108,466 downwards.
CAGCATCTCACTGTTGATATTTTGGGTCCTCAGGAGCCAAAGCTGGTACGATGGGTTGCTGTGATGGCCCGGCATCCGGACGAGGGTGCGGCAGTTGTTCGATTCACTGACAGTTATTTTCACTGGTTAGAGGACCAGGTGTTCGCGATCCAGGATTTTCCGTATGCCGGAATAGATTTTCGAGGTGATCCGGACATGGTTCTTCCACAGGGAGAACAATGGGATGACAGAGGTACATTATTTTTCACGAGTTGTCAAATTATGTATTTTTTTTGTTTGTTATATATATCGTCTCAAACTGACAGTAAAGTTTTCAAAATGCAGATGTTGGTCCACAGCGTCCAGCCAACCTCCGGCTTTTCGAGAGGCGACATCCAGTTGCACCGCTACCGGCCCCACAGGACGCGGCGGCTACAAAGGTACTGACTGAGTTGGAGCATGATCTACAGCGTCTGACGGCGGATATACCGGAGACATCTATGGATGATATTCCTATCAGACTTCAGCGCTACGTAGTCGCGGTCCCTGGACCGTTGAGGAGATTTTTGCGCAAAGTGGCTCGTGCAGTGGTGTCGTACAAGGAGCACCACCAGTGATTGGCTAGTCACTTGTGGACACATGTGACATTTTGACTTTTTGTACTTATCATTTTGCCGATCATAAGGTGTTTTTCAACCTATGATCGAAGACGATGTATATTTTTTGACACACTTCTATCTATATATATATCATTATTACCAGCTTATCTTGTTTAACATGTATGATGAAATGTTTTTTAAATTTACTTGCATGATTATCGTAAATGTCTGTCCAACACTCGAGAAGCAATTGCATCTGCTAATGTATTTAAGGACCTTGGAATATGCTGATATTCAATGTAATCAAATTCACGTTCCAAGAGACGCACTCTCAAAAACAACCTTAATAACACAGGATTTCTAATGGCATAAACTCTATTAAGCTGTAATACAACAAGTTCAGAATCTAACCTCACTATCAAACGTCGAATTCCAAATGAAATAGATTCGGATAATAATTCAACCACTGCACTGTATTCTGCAATGTTATTCGTTGTTTGACCGAGGCTTACCCCATGCATAGAAACTAACTCGTCAGAGGGTGAATAGATAACCCAAGCTGCGGAAGAGATATTCCGTGTACTACGACAAGCACCATCAGCAAATCCAATGTATGTTTGGAGGGGCGTCGACATCTACAATATCAAGAGCAAAACCAAGATAAGCCAGAATAACGACGAAAAACACACTCACTAAGCTAAGCACACTGACTAACTAACAATCAAACTAGCTAGAAAGAAAACCTAACCTAACTAAAAATTCTCCATACCCACCATTTAAGCATAATACCTCTTTAGGTAAAGTCCATTTCTGGGTTTATCCAAAGAGTCCCCATCAAAATCTACTAGCTCATAAGCCCCTTTTGCTAGCTTTCGCTTTACAATATAGGGTCCATGCCACATAGGAACGAATTTTCCAGCACCTAGCTTATCGTTAGCTTGATCATATAAGAGCACTAGGTCTCCCTCCGAAAAACTTCGAGGGGTCACATTTCTATCATACTGAGCTTTCATTCGTTTCGCGTGAGTCTCGATTGCCAATGCAGCGTCACGTCGAGTCTCATCTAATTTAGCTAAGTACAATAAACGTTTCTCCTCTTCGAAAGTAGCTGGAAGTAATTCGACAGCCATTTGAAGTGATGGGATTTCACATTCAATGGGTAACACTGCTTCTAAGCCATAAACTAGCTGGAAAGGAGTGAACCCTGTTGAGGTTTTCACTGAGGTTCGGTATGCCCATAGCGCCGAAAATAACATGTTGTGCCAATTCGACCGATGAATACCAATGGTTCGTCGGATCATGATAACTAGAACTTTGTTGATTGATTCAACTAAACCGTTGGCTTGCGGATAATAAGGAGTAGAGCTGTCATGGCGCAAACCAAGCTGGCTTGTAAGTTCAGTCATCATGGTGTTTCGAAAATGGCTCCCATGGTCAGTAATAATTGCTTGTGGGACACCAAACCTAGTTATTATATGATTGAATATGAAAACTGCAGCTGTTTTGCCGCTTGCGTCGAATGTAGGCATCGCCTCGGCCCATTTAGTGAAATAATCAACCGCGAGGATGATATACGCATGCCCCCCGACCGAGTGAGGGTTACAAGTAATAAAGTCGATACCCCATTTGGCGAATGGACCAACGGCAATTATAGGGTGGAGAGGAGCAGGTGGTGCGCGCATCTTTCGATCAAACACTTGGCAGTTGTGGCACTTCCGGACTGCAATGATACAATCTTTAAACATAGATGGCCAAAAGTAACCAGCGCGCAACACCTTCTGAGCTGTGGCATACCCAGACATATGACCGCCACATGCTCCAGAGTGACAATCATTCAAAACTCTCTCAGCCTCTTCGTGAGTTAGACAACGTCGAAAAACTAAGTCTGCCCCCCGGCGATAAAGTGTATCTCCAATAATTTCGTATTGCTGGGATTGAAACCTAATTTTTCGCCGTTCTGCTTTGGAAGCTTCAGGCCGAAAGGTTTGGGTTTGGAGATAGATGATTATATCCCCGAACCACGGATCTAAAGTACTGATAAGAAACAAAGATTCGTCCGCAATGGACTCCTCTGCCACAGTCTCTGTGTCAGTACGCGGGAAATCACACATCAATTCCGCAAAAACTAAAGATTTCTTAGACTTGGACTTCTCGAACTCCAAGTCGAACTCTTGCAGGATAACGATCCATTTAGAGTACTTGCCCCCTAGCAATTGTTTTGTCAAAATGTAAATCATAGGGTTGCAATCCGAAATAACTGTAGTTTTACGGAGAAGAATGTAGTGACGAAAACGCTGGACAGCTTGAACGGCTGCCAGGGCCAATTTCTCCACATGTGAATATTTTAGCTCAGTGGGATTTAAGGTTCGACTAAGATAATATATCACATGTTCTGCTCCGAATTCATCTTCTTGAACTAACACCATCCCAATGGTGGAATGTGAAGCTGCGAGGTATAAGAAGTAGTCCTGGTTGTAGTTGGGAGGATGCAATAACGGTGCATGGGTCAACGCGTGTTTAAGTGCATCAAAAGATTGTTGGGCAATCTCGTCCCAAAAGAATTGAACGTTCTGTTTCAACAACCGTGTAAAACCTTTAGTGACCTCGGCGTAGTTTGGGATGAATCGACGTAAAAAGTTCGCTTTCCCTTGCAAACTTTGGAGTTGGCGCAAACTCGAAGGAGGAGGCAATTTGATGATTGCTTCGACTTTCGAGGGATCGACGCGAATGCCGGCTTTTGAAACAACAAATCCCAGCAATCGACCTGTTTCTATACAGAAAACACACTTGTGGGGATTCAACCGAATTCGATAATGCCTACACCTCATAAAGATTGCTCGTAGGTGGTCAAGGTGATCAGCTCGTCGTAAAGAATGAGCAGGCAAATCATCGAGATACGGTTGCACAATGTGCTTGATGTCGTGAAATGCGTAAGACATCGCCCGTTGAAAAGTGGCCCCGGCATTCTTAAGCCCAAAAGGTAATTTGCAATAAGCAAATGTTCCCCATGGACAAATGAATGCCGTTTTTGGTTGGTCGGCAGGTAGAATATTGATTTGATTATAGCCCGAAAAACCATCCATGAAGGAAAACATTTCACTTCCGGCACAATCATCAATAATTTGATCGATATAAGGCGTAGGATAGTTGTCTTTTGGACAAGCTCGATTGATATCCCTATAGTCGATACAGATTCTTATTGTTCCTTGTTTCTTATTGACGGGAACAATATTCGATACCCAATCCGTTAACGGGATCGGATAAATGAAACCTGCTTTCAACAGCTTTTCGACTTCTGCTTTAATCGCAGCCGCTTTTCGAGGGTGAATCTGACGCAACCGTTGCCGGATGGGTTTAGCATCCGGGTAGGTTTTGATTTCATGAACAACAATGGCAGGATCGATTCCCGGCATTTCCTCGTAAGACCATGCAAACACATATCGGAATTCTTGGAATAGGGCCTTGTAAGTTTGGATTTCTTCTTCTGTACATGAGGCACCTATATGAATGTTCTCCTCAATTCCGGGTTTCACTGAAATATCAATGGGAATAGTACGAGAAATATTCCCTAAATTCAACTCTGAATCAGAATGTTTCGTTGGATCCTGAGCGTCTTTGACATATTCAGCGGTAAAGATAGATGAAAAATCATTTTCAAATGCATCATCCTTAGGTAAAAACGAAGATCTGTGATGGAGATCTTCCCATGGTAGATCGTCTACACTTAGGATTTCGCGAAGTTGTTCGTCAGATGACACGACTTCGGGAAACGCTATCCGTTCTAAGGTTGAGGTGAAAAGTGATTCTTCACTGACCACATTCATTTGGTCGACTTCGGTTGAATGAAAGTCGGTAAAAGACATAAGAGCTTCATAAGCAATTTCATACGGACTCAAGGGCATAGCATCACCGAATGAGTCTAACTCAGAGTCAGATGGAACATACCAAGGATCATCATAAATAATGTTTTCTGATGTAATCATATGAATCATTGCAAACGAAGGTTCTACGCTGAGTGGAGGGAGAGGAAAAGTTCCCAGTAAACCGGAATCCTTAACTAAACCTACACCAACGTCCCTATAAGGGATTGTCGTCTTACCGACATGCTGGATACTCTCTGAAGAGGCTGGGTCGGATGAAAAGTATGTCAGCTGATCAATTGTCACGATCTTACCGTTGTGTGGAAACTTAATTACTCTGAAGACCGATGAAACGACCGTTGTCATAGCATATGACCAACTTCGACCCAAAAGAAGGTTGTAGTCTAGAGGGGCATCAACCACTTCCACATCCAGACTAACGGTTTTACCTTCTACCCCTATAGGCAATTCCTGTAAAATACCAAACGGACGGAACCCACGGCCATCAAAGGCCTTAAGGATGGTGGGGGATTGGTTCAACGAAGGAGAACCAAGGGATCTCCAACATTGAATAGACATAATACACGTAGAAGCTCCCTCATCAATCACAGTTCGATGAATAGGCCTGTTTTTGACTATCACTGGAATTTGGAAAGCCATTTGATGGGGGAGTCGTGGTGTACTATTTTCTAGATCGAAGATCATTAGATTCGAATCCTGAACGTCAACAGCTCCTATAGCCGACAAAAGCAATTTTCGTTGTGCTGGACATGATTGCAGCACTTCTAACGCCGACATTGCTGAGGGTGAAACAGCTAAGTCCTCAACAATGTTGTAATTCTGGGCCGCTCTCGCATGTGGATTGAAAGCAGACCTTCGAAGTACACCCTTGGCGGGCGGTTTAATTACTAAGTCTGGGTTAGGTTTCTCGATCTGTAGTGGATCGGAACCAGGAGCTGAGGTTGATGGGTTAGAGTGAGAAGATTCTGCTTCCTTACCATCAACAGGATTCTTACTACCATAATCTTGCGATCGAGTCGCAATCCTCACATGAGACATCATCAAAATGGGTTCTTCACTGGCATTCGAGGAAGAACCTATCATCTTATTCTCCTGCTCCGGAAATGGATTTTTTAACACAGCAGGAGTGGGAGAACCTTTGACTATTTTCACTACCTCGGCCCGATGAGGGCAATCTCTCGTAAAATGATCCTCTTCACAAATAAGACAAGGATATCGAGGTTTGCGCTTTTCGTCATTGGTTTCCGACTTTTCAGTTTTCTCCTTCGGAGCCTTGTCTGCTTTAGCCTTCTTCTTTCCTTTCTTCTTTCCACCGTTTTTTGATTTGGCCGTAGATGACTCTACAGCGTGAATATCGGCGGTAAGTTCAGGAGAAGACTCTCCTGTCGGGGAATCGGGCAAAGTGATAATAGGAGTAGTTGAAGCCTTGGAAGACTTCTTCTTGCTCTTTGTAGTCACGATACCAATCATACCATCAGCGGCATGAGATCCCGAAGGAGCAGCAGCGATTTGGTTCGACTTTGGAAGATCCGGAATCTTCTCGTGTAATGTACCCGACTGCGTGTAAACTAAGTCAAGGTATTGTGCCTGAGCAATGACTTGCTCCTCAGTAACTACTCCGGCCTTAGCTACATCTTCAGTAATTCTTGGTAATAATGATTTAACAAACCATTCAGCTAAGATTTGGTCCGGGATAAAAACTTTCACTAACCTTCTTCGACGTCTCCACTCATGGATGTGATCTGAAATATACGTGGAGGTTGATTGTTTTAGTGAAGTTAATAACTCTGTGCCGTTATCGTATCTGACTGGTAACTGAAAATGAGTTAAGAACGAGGTAGCTAACTGGCTAAAATTGTAAAAAGAGGCCCGTGGTAACTCAATGTACCACTTGGCCGCGAGACCAATGAGTGTACGCTGGAAAAGACGTAAGCGGATCGAATCATCCGAGATGGAATTTGAAGCACACCAGAGGTGGTAAGTCATCACGTGATTGGACGGATCCTCTCCAGACTTACCTTCGAACTTGGGTATATCGCTGGGCAACTTATTTGGCATTGGCGGCCAGAACGGAAGATATTGAATTGGATCGTTCGTTAGGCGCGTCAAGTCTGGTAAATCCAAAGTTGCGATAAACGGTAACTGCCGGTTAGGATCTCTAAAACTCTGGGTCACAATACCGGCCCCAGGAGGAGGATATCCAGGATAACTAGGAACAGGAGTCGCATTTGGGATATTATATCCTCCTGGAAAACCAGGATTAACCGGACCGTACTGGGGTTGTTGAGGTTGTTGATAAGTGTACCCAGGATACGGTTGATACTGGTAAACCGGTTGTTGGACAGCTTGCCCAGGTTGATACTGTCCCTGGTACGGAGGTTGAACAAATTGAGGTTGAGTAGTAACAACCGTACTTATACCAGGTTGGCCTACAGGCATCTGGACTGTGGTTTGAATCGTAGATCCAGACAACGGTACAGATGTCTGAGGAGTGGTTACAGGGACAGTAGAAACCGGAGCCGTCGATACTCCAGAAGTAAGTATGGTAGATGTAGCAGTAGTTGTTGCAGCCGTTTGAGATGGAGTACTAGGTGCAATTGGCGGCTGAGTAACTACCGAAGTTACAGAGGTCTGAACACTTGACTGGACAGGTTGCGGTTGCTGGGGTGGACCAGGAACTACAGGTTGTCCTGCTTGAGGTACCGACTGTATACTTGGCTGCAACATCTGTTGACCTTGTGACGGATCCCACACTAACATTCCAGGGTATTGACCCATAACAGGTTGAGGGTACTGAGATCCATAGCCGGATTGAGGATAGGATTGATAATTGTAAGGTGCAGTCCCATATGATTGCCCTTGAGGTGGTTGATAACCTTGACCTGAGTATTGACCTTGAGGTTGATAACCTTGAGGTAAATACGGGTACTGGGGTTGACCTTGACCTTGAGGTTGGTAACCTTGAGGTTGATACCCTTGGGGTTGATACCCTTGGGGTTGCCATCCTTGAGGTTGCCATCCTTGAGGTTGATATTGATACTGAGGTTGACTCTGGGGTACATATTGAGGCTGGGGTTGACCTTGAGGTATGTATTGCCCCATAGGAGCGTACTGACCTTGAGGTTGCCCCCCAGACACGAATGAAGTACCTTGAGGTTGCCCCCCAGGCATTAATGAAGGCTGCCCCCCAGGCGGTAATTGGCCACCTTGAGGTTGGGTAACGGGAACTGAACCTGACATCATGTAAATGTCTCCTACACCCAATGGTACATTACCACTGTTTCCAACTAATAACCCATGATCAATGGGTTGAGGAGATGCTCCCGCAAAGGTACCAGAAAGAGATTGATACCCAGTAGGAACAGAAGGACCGCCATGTAAAAAAGATTCAGGACTTTGTGTAAAAACAGATGACTGACCAGACATATTTACAGGAGTATGAATTCCTCCAGGTGGAAAAGGAGTTCGAGGTGTGGAAAAACCAAAGTTGTCTAAATAATTGGTTAACGAAAGGTACCAAGTAGTACTTCTAGGAGGACTGTAAAAGATAGATTCACGCTCCCTTAGATCAAGGGTAATTTGATCTTCAGGATTAGAGACGCCTATTTCTTCCTCTGGAACAAGTTCTTCTATAGCAATCAAACCAACAGGAAGATTTTCGGTGATAATTCTTTCTATTCTCGGTGAATCAGGAACACTAGGAGTCGGAGTAACAGGTTCGGATATTTCTGGTTCTTCGCCTGTATCGCTAGCAGACGAAAAACTACCAACAAGCTCAGAAACTGTAACAGCTTCGGGATTATAACCTGTCTCTAAACTTTGGTAATCTGGATGGACTACCAAGGAAGATTCTCCTTCTTCAGGTGAACCTACTCTACTGCCACTAGGAGGAGTTACAAGGACCTTTAAACCTTCTAAATTACTGGGGTCGTCTCGAGGAGGTTCACCCCTAAGTCTACGGGATCTTCTCAACAATTCGGCCACAGAAACAACTTCAGGAGACTGGCCCCGAATTCTACGGGACTGTCTCGGTAATTTCGCCACAGCTAAAAACTTTTAACTACTACACACGAAAACAAAATTAATTTCAAATCAAACCACCTAAAGCCTCTAAAGAACCAAACAAATTTGAATCACACGCCTAAAGAATCTAGGGCGTCAAACCAAACACAAACAGTATCTTCCGGACCAAAAGCGCTAGTTGGTGATTAGGTCCAACCTCGCAGGATTCAGTACAGAAATGGCGGGTGGAACAGTTACGCCGACAACCTGCTTAATGAATAGACTGGACCAAGTTCCTCCACTTTAACCGTCTCGAGTGAAGTGAACCCCCCAGAAAATCCAAGTGAGTATAGCCGACGTCTGCTCCAGGTACAGTGGGACCTTCCCTCCACCGTCACCTTGGGTAGAATCCTAGAGATTATGGTCACTAAGGTTACCAACGGCCACAAGTACACCTGGGGGAACAGTCTAAACTCCGACAGCACGCAAGGGCAGAGTAGCAAGCTCAATCCCCTTACCGGCTCCTTGACAGTAATCCAAGGTTTACCGATAAGTGACCCCTAGCTCCTCGACAATGGTTAATCCGAGGTTTACCGTTTGTAATACGTACTGTCTGGCGTCATTCCCAACGAGGGGGGAATGATCCCCTCACTGGTTCGGACACGAGCTCGTGCTTCTCCTTTAAGAGGAGCTTTCCCAGAGTGTAAATGTAACAATTGGATTTGATTCTATCACAAGATCGACTACTTGTTTGGTTTTACTGCCTTGGAGAGTTAAGTACTCACCTACTCCAAGACACTAGCCTAAGCTATGTTGGTGCTTCAGAGCCCTAGAAAATAAAAGTTACTAGTTCAATTTTACTTTAAGCGTTACTTTTAAGGTTGTTCTTTAAAGTCACAAGGTAATGGAAGTGAAACCAATGGTGTATAGACTCGACTCCAACCACTATAAAGATGCACCTAAGATGATCTATACTACTTTTGCTTTTTCAATGAAAATCTTTAACTAAGAGAGTTGAGAGAATGCAATTTTTAAAGAAAACAACTTCCTTAGAAAAGACAATCAAAGAAACAATTCTCTTTTTCTTTTCGAGCACGCAAACATAACCACTCTTTACTTGCACGAAAAAACTCTTTTTCTTTCAAAACTTTCAAAGCTACTTGAAACAAAACTTTTTCAAAGGAGATATTTTTGTATTTTCTCTTTTCAATAAAGCATGTAAACCTACCTTTAACAAAAAACAATCTCAAAAGCTACAAAACTATGAAAACTTGACTCACAAGCAAACCAAAAGAGAGATTACTCTAAGTAAACCTAACAAGGCAAAAGCTCATAAAGACGATTCTAGGATGTTTTACTTGATCAAAATCAAATCAAGGGCTAGCTAATGCAGAATCAAAAGACTAGCCAAAACAAAACTCAAATCTTTTTGTTCTTTTCGTAAAATGGAATTCAAGACTTAAACAATAAGCACTTCGAAAATGGCCCAAAAGACAACTTGATGGTAAGTTTCTTCTACAGGTAGACTTTTAGAACAGGTCTGACTTCTTAGAAAGTTGACAAAACCAGAGAGATCTAAGGTTTGACAATTCCTACCGTTAAAGTCACTACAAGACCTACTCAAAATCAAACCCTAGGGCTTACACTTCGACGAAATCCACTAAAACACTTAATGCTAATGAAACCAGTTCAGGTGAAGATTCTGGACAAGGGACTGATGAATCTGGGCAGAAAAAACTAAGAAAAAACAAAATCTAAGAGCAAAAAAGGCAAAAAGTGGAATTTTCTTAAATTTTGGCAGGGGACGCAGGCAACCCGTTAGCACAGGTGCGGGCCCGCTCTGTGCACACAGCAAAAGTGCGTCCAGGGACGCACTGTGCAGCACTCAGAGGGTGCGTCCTACTGAAAAACTCAAGAAAACTTAAAATAAAACTAATCCTAAGCTAACCCACCCAGAGACAAGATCACAGAGCCAAAACCAGAAAAATAAACCAATTTTCTCAAAGCAAAGTTCAAACAAAAGAAAAGACTCTTCTCATTAATGGAAACTATCCTCAGCAGAGTCGCCAATTTGTCACACGAAATCAGTCAAGGGTGCGGACACAGCTGACCTTCCTAGAAGTCTAAGACATTCTAATGACAAACAAAACAAACTGGAGCTATCCTTCTCTAAACATACATTATGATATGAGAAATCAAGTGTTTCGTTCTTACCTCTGTCCAAACGCTGTTGTAGAAGTCCAAGCTTTGTTGATCCGGATGAGCTCCTCCCTTTCTCCAAAACCTGCAATCACCAACAGTCAAACAATTAAATAGCACCTGATTATAACATAAAACAAAGCATATTCAACACATAGACCAAGGAGTACATGAAATAACCCATTAACAACAAGTTATTGAGAAGAATGGACCAATTTGCATTAAAGGTAATCAAAAGGAACCATTACAACCTGAGCCTTGGTGTTGTGCAAGCTCCTTCCAGGGTCCACAAGAGTCTTCCTCTACTTTGACAAAGCTCACCCAGTTCCAAATAGAACAAGTAAAGATGACAATCTCTCCTCACAAGCTTCTAAATGGGAGTCCTAATTCCTGCAGCATTTACCCTTAGAAATCTATAGCTTTCAACCTTCTTCCTTCTGGCTCAATGCCTCTTTTTATAGTGCTCAAGAGGAAGTTAATCAGGTCCACCATCAATGGGATAGTCCCCCTCTTTGGATGGGATCACTCCCTTATTGATGGGATAAGTTCCTCTTTGATAGGAGTGCATGAACCATCTGGAGGCGCTCAATACTCATCCAAGAACCTTCTAGAAAGCTCTAGAAGTGACCACAAGTAAGTTTTTGAAGATAAAACTCGCGCATTTTAACCTTTTCAGAGGGACGCACCTGCCCCTTTAGATACAGAGCGTCCTTGGATGCAGACCTTATGAACAAAAGGTGCGTACCCGCAGGCAAGGCTTGAGAGAACCTGCGTACCCAGAGATAAACATATTTTATAAGGACTTTCTCTCTTTCTTGGATTTTGACATGAATAGTAGAGGCATAAGACTTGCTCAAAAGGGGAGTATGACTGTTGATTGAGCCATACCGACTGTAAATAGCCATGGTGACATTTTTTAGTGTAACAGGCCCCATCTCTACATGGTCCTTTGGCCCCCTTTCCTCCCCTTTAAGTCACAACGTTATGCTACTAGGGAGTGACTTTATTCTAAAGGAGAGTTATGTCCCCCTTTTCCTCACCTTTTTATTTATAAATAACTATAGAAGGCAAAATTGAGCAAAATTGAATATTCCAATTAGCCATAGCTAATTAGGAATATTGCAGTCTCCCCCAACAAAATGTTACTTGTCCTCAAGAAAATGAAGTGATGGATGCTGCAAAATTTTCTCACTCTCCCAAGAGGCATCCTCATCTGGTAAATTCTTCCACCTCACTAAGAATTCCTGAACCGTCCTGCTCTGTAGCTACCTCTCCCTGGTATCAATAATAGCCTCTAGCTGCAACACCAAATGCCCCTCATCATCCGTGGGCGGTAGCTCTTCTGTCACTGCAACATGTTGTCCCAATGCCTTCTTCAGGCATGATACATGAAAGATGTTATGAATCTTGCTGCCTTGGGGCAGCTCCAACCCATACACAACCTGTCAAATCCTGCATATCACCCTGTATGGTTCATAAAAGTGGGGCTTGAGCTTCTCAACCCCTTTCTGCTTTAGTGACGACTATTGGTATGGCTATAACTATAGGTATACCAAGTCCCCTACCTCAAACTACTTCTCCACCTGACCCATGTCGGCATACATCTTCTGCTAGTTCTCTACTGTAGCCATATTATCCTTGAGAGCTCGGAGAATATCCTGACTCTCTTAGATCCAAATCTTGGCTCTCGGAGCCTTGCTAGCCCCAAACATCACATCAGAAAAAGATAAGGGATGATATCCATACAAAGCATAGAATGGTGACATACCAATGGACATGTGATGTGTAGTGTTGTAGCAGTACTCCCCCAGATGCAGCCACTTCAGCCATGCTCGTTGCTTCCCACTGACATAGTTACGCAAGTATCCCTCCAGCCACTTGTTAACTATCTCTGTCTGCCCATCCGTCTGTGGGTGATAACTGGTACTCGGCGTCAACTCCACCCCCAACAACCGAAAAAGCTCCTGCAAAAATCCACCCATGAAACGGTTGTCCCTGTCATTGGTGATGGTCTTGGGAAGACCATGTAACATGAAGATCTCTTTGATGAAAAAATCGGCCACCTGTGCTATTGTGTAGTGTATGGATATGGCGAAAAAGTGTGAGTACTTCATCAGTCGATCAACGACGACAAAGATGCAATCCTTGCCCTGTACCATGGGCAACCCTGTGATGAATTCCATCGAAATACACTCCCATTTCCCCTCAGGAATGGGAAGAGGCTGAAATAATCCTACGGGATGGCTCATCTCCCCCTTGTTCCTCTGGAAAACATTGCACTCCTGGACATGCTGGAGTACGTCCTCCTTGAGGCCCTTCCATGAAAACCTCTCTCTAATGGCCTTGTAGGTTTTGGTAAACCCTTGATGGCCTGCCAATGGTGAATCATGTGACGCCTGAAGTATATTCTTATTGAGCTGAGATCTCTCAGTCAAGAAGATCTGGTCCCTGTAGTAAATGATCTCATCGACCACCCTGTACCTATCATCCACCACCTACCCATCCAAAACCTCACATGCAAATCTTTCCTTGGAGTACTCTACCAAGAGTCGAGCCCTCCAATCTATGTCCAAGCTCATAAGAGACAACGTGGCTGGTCTACGTGAAAGGGAATCATCTACCATGTTGTTCTTACCCTTGACATACTCAATGTCAAATTCATATGCTTGGATCTTACTGATCCACTTCTGCTGCCTCTCCTGTAGCTACTTCTGCTCCAAAAAGAGCCTGATGCTATTGTGATCAGTCCTCACCCTGAACCTGTTACCCACTAAATATTTCCGAAACTTAGCCAATGCATGCATGATGGCCAACATCTCCTTGTCATATATAGAATACAACCTCTTGTGCGGAAGGAGCTTCCAGCTCTCAAAGGCTATAGGGTGACCTCCCTACATCAATACTGCACTAATCCCCTCTCCCGATACATCACACTCCAAAACAAATGGTTGCAAAAAATCTAGAAATACAAGCACTGGGAAACTACTCATCACTTCCTTGAGCCTGTCAAAGGCTCGCTGTGTTGTATCTGACAAACTGAATGCCCCCTTCCTCGTCAAATCTATCAGGGGTGCAGCAAGCTATGAGAAACTCTTGACGAACTTTTGGTAGTAAGTACAAATATCAATGAATCCTCGAAGTTCTATCATGTTTCTCGGCTCTGGCCAATCTCTGATGGCTTTGATCTTCTCCTCGTGGACCCTCACTCCGTCCACCCCTATGATGTGTCCCAAGTATAACATCTTCGTCAACCCAAAATCACACTTGGAGAGTTTGGCATAGAACTGCTGCTCCTCCAAGATGCGCAACATTGTCTCAATGTGCTGGAGATGCTCCTCCCAAGTCCTATTGTAAACGAGTATATCATGAAAGAATACCAACACAAACTTCCTTAAGTGACTGCAGAAGACGTGATTCATGCAAGACTAGAATGTAGCTGTGGCATGGGTTAGCTCGAAGGGCATCACCAAAAACTCAAAGTGCCCATAGTGACACCTGAAGGTGGTCTTGGGAATGTCCTGTTCCCTCACGCGAATCTGATGGTACCCAGATCTCAAATCAATCTTTGAGAATAACCGGGCTCCTCTCAACTCATCCATCAACTCATCAATCGTAGGTATGGGGTACCTGTTCTTCAAGGTCTTCTTGTTTAGGGCCTTCTAGTCAATACACATCCTCAATGTGTCATCCTTCTTCTTCACCAACACCACAGAAGAAGCAAAAGGACTCGTGCTCAGCCGAATGTGCATAAGGGCCAGCAACTCCTGAATGGCCCGCTCAATCTCATCCTAATAGGCCTTGGGATGCCTATAGGGGGTAGTAATCACTGCCTGTATGCCCTGCTCAAGCTCAATGGTGTGCTCAAACCCCCGGTACAGTGGCTGTCCTGGTGGAATCTCCCTAAATACTATGGTATACCGGTCAAGGATGGATTGTATCTCTCGGTGCACTGTCTGTCTTGTAGTCCTTACCTCTGATGCATGGAGCTCCACTGCCCACTCTACATCTCCCTTCCGAAAGACTGCCTCCATCTGATGAGCCAAAATAGTTTGAGGCAGATATGTGTGTTGTCCATGTATATTCTCATGCTTCCCTGTCTTCTCAGCATCCCACTCCATCTCTAGGGTCTTCCAATCTATTGTGACCTTCCCTAAAGTGATAAGCCACTGAACACCCAATATCATGTTGGTGTCCGGAATATCGACCACGAAAAAGTGGTCAGTCACTGTGTAGGTGCTCATCGTCACTGATAGCTCTGGAATATAATGAGCACACACCATGGTCTGATCTCCTGGGACAAAAACTGAAAAGCCATCAAAGCTCTCTATCTGTATACCTCTCCACTCAACCATATGTGCATCGATGAAGTTGTGGGTTACCCCACTATCAACCAAAACTGATACCCACTGGCCATGTACTGTCCCCCGTACACACAACGTCAAATACTTGGGAACTCCTCGCAATGCTGCAAGGACCCCTCCAGTAGGTGCAAAAGTTTCACCACCCGCTACTGGTGGTGGAGGTGGCAAATTATCCTATGCGGCATGACTACCTCCTTCCTCCACATCATCCTCCTCATCCTCTTCCCCGCTGCTCTCGAAGAAGACCTCAATAAAATGTGCTTTTCCAACAATGCATCTATGTCCCAGTTCCCATGGCTCTTGACAGGTAAAGCACAACCGCTTCTTCTTCAACTCCCTCCTGGCATCATCATCAATCTATGCTCATCCTGGATTCCCCTTCGAAGGCGGAATCCTCACATCCTTCCCCTTAGGCTAGAAATCCTGTCTCTAGTGGTAAGGTGTCCGGGTCCTCGGTAAGGCATATTGTAAGTCCCATGTCCTGCTAATAGCATCCTGGAGTGTGGCTGGTCTAGTGGACCTGACTAGACCCCTAAGTGGCTCTGCTAACCCCTCAACATACATGTAGATCCTTCATGATGTGGATAGATTGGGCACCATCACAAAAACCCTCAAGAAGTCTGCAATGTAAGTCTCTGGGTTTCCAGTCTGTTTGAGCCTCGTTAGCTCAACAAAATTTTGTTCTGGATCCCTCCAGTCGAACCTCTCTGTCAGTCTCCTGGTTAAATCGGCATATGTCATCCCTATAGAGTGTTCGAGTGTAACCAACCCATGGAACCACCAGTCCTGGGCCTCACCATCCAAATGTAATGTCGCCACCTTGATGGCCTCCATCTCCGACATCTGGTTAAGCTAGAAATAGATGTCCAGCTTCTCCACCCAAGAATTTGCCAAAATTTTTGATGAGCCATCAAACGTAGGCAAGTGAAATCGACTAGCTGTGCGGTGGGTGTCTCCATCATGATAATATCGGTATCCTCTATGATGGTCGCGGGGTCTACTATCCCAATGGAGCTAAACAAAGTCTCCGAATGATAGATCATCCCTGAACTCCCGCCCATAGGCCTGGTACTCCGCAGAATAATCACCCATATGACCGGGCTCTGCCTACTGCTCTGCTCCGGTCCTCGTATCTGCTCCTAGGAAAGTGGGCATGGTAGAGCATATAGGGGCATGTGAGGCCACCTGCTGAGTAGTATCACGCTGAGTGGCACCCTGCTCTAGCAAATGGTGAGATGCACCCAATCCATCTCCAA
Organism: Pinus tabuliformis; assembly: GCA_031772625.1. Taxonomy (NCBI): domain Eukaryota; kingdom Viridiplantae; phylum Streptophyta; class Pinopsida; order Pinales; family Pinaceae; genus Pinus; species Pinus tabuliformis. The sequence goes on along the minus strand of CM062816.1, from coordinate 1,972,092,189 downwards.
CCTGGAAAAATCGTGGGCTCTCACACTGTCTAGACTCTACTGCCGTGAATCTCTACCCCATCACCTCGATCTGCCTCGATAGATCCTGCACTGATTTGAGGAGCATGTCCGCAAATTTCTTCCCGTCATCATCTACCATCGGATCCTCCTGCTCTGCATCCACCACAGGCTCCTCTTGTCCTGCATCCACCATAGGTTCCTCCTGCTCTGCGTCCACTACTAGAACACAGTCTCCCTCTCCGTAGGTGTTCTCCAACCTACGCCCAGTGTCTCTGTATCTCCTACCTCTATAACAGATTTAGGGCTTTTCCCTCGGTGTCATAGATTGCTAGCTCACAGGCTGAGCCAGATCTATGCTCTAATACCACTGTAATATCCTGTTTCCGGGATATCCTTCAAACCCAAGCAAACTCCACCTAAACACATCCAAATGATATAGTGACCGGGAAACTCAAAATGATAAAAATAATAGTGGTACAACATACAATCATGTGAACATGAAACATAATCAAATACTCAAGAAATGTAGAGAGAAATGCTAAGCCATTTTATTATACTGAGTAATAGAAAGAGTACAAGAGGTGATCAGACAAGTAGCACCTCGACTTGCACAAGGAAAGTGAAGAAATACACTCAGAATAGCAAAGGAATGGCCTATCTCTGAACTGCATCCAAGCTGCTGGAGAACTATCATACTGCTACCACTATTGAAAATTAAATGAGGATTTGGGGCTATTCCCCTCCTTAGAAAATTTTGAAACTCTGGCATCAGACTCTACTCAAGAAACCCAGAAAATCCAAAAAGATTTTCTGAAATAGCCGATCCCCAAAAATCACCCCCTTGGGGATCTACGCTATCCCTCAAGGCTTTGTGCTACCACTGAATAGAATCCTCCAAAACTCCACCTGAAACTCTACAAAAATCCTCCAATATGCAAGGGTTGATCCCTTGCTCAATCTCCCAACTCAAATCCTCCGCAAAACCCTCAATCTGGAACTCCTACCAAAAGAACTGCGTCCCTCTCTCAAGACTTCGCAATTATCGAAAATGCTCAGTTCCTCCTCGCTCCAAAGATCAATCCTCCTGCAAAAGACTGCTGAAAAATACCTTGCTCGAACAGCTACTCGAAGTACCTCGAGGCTAAGAGTGAGATCTCCAAACGGAGACAATCGATGCACTAAACAGTGTTGCAGACCAGCTAAACAACCAGCATGCTCTAAGTCGAAGTGACTAGCTCAAATGCGCGTAATCGAAGGAAAAAATGAGGAGGCTCCCCTCTACTTTATAGCATTGGCCTCTCTCAATCCCAAGGCCCACCTCCTTCAACGCAGTCCCTCTCTCGCCACGTGTTTCTTCCCATCTACACAGTCCCTCCAAGTGTCTGTGTGGGCCCCATCTCTGCATGGTCCTTTGGCCCCCTTGGCTCCCCTTTAAGTCACAATGTTGTGTTACTAGGGAGTGACTTTATTCTAAAGGTGAGTTATGTCCCCCTTTTCCTCACCTTTTTATTTATAAATAACTATAGAAGGCAAAATTGAGAAAAATCGAATATTCCAATTAGCCATAGCTAATTAGGAATATTACACCATAGACTAGTATCCTTATCCATTGGCCTCTTATTTGACTCTTAATCAACTGAGACTAACTTTGACCAGCTAAATATTTATTAAAAATAACAACAACTCACAAGCAACTCGGGGCCTTCACTTCAGGATTCAAAATCTAATGGAAGCCACCCACACTTGCAATCCTAAAAACAGAAAATGATATTTACAATGACTGTGACTAATATCAGCTAGACCTAATTGAAGTAATGTTTGATTAGCCTTCCAATAACAGGTCCTCCAACACGCAATTCCTCTATCATATCCTTCAACAAAAAGGCATTGTTTCCATGAAAGGTTGTAATTTTGTAAGGCCCCTTCCATAGACTGTCAAATTTTCCATGTTTCCCCTTTTCTTCATTCTTTGCATCCCATTTAAACACAAAATCATCAATCTGAAAATATTCCTCTTTTACCCTCCTGTCATGAATCTTCTTGATCTTGTCTTGGATCAGTTGAGTATTATTATAAACCTCCTCTCTAGTTTGTTGCAATTGTACCATTTGATTAATTCTCCTATGCATATAATTTGTTTCTACCTCTGCTTCTTGTAACAATTTCAACACTAGAAGCCCTAAGGAAGTAGGAAAAACAAAATCAACTCCATAAACCAACTAAAAAGTAGACATTCCAATTGCATTCTTGTTACTTACCCAATCAACCCATAGGGCATTTATCAACTTCTTATGCCAAGAATTTTTATTCTACTGTAACAACTTTTTAATGATATTGACTAAACTCTTGTTAGAAGACTCTACCAAGCAATTGCCTTGTGGATAATAGGTAGTAGAATTTCCAAGCACTATTTGATATTTATTATAGAAATCAATGAGCATTTTGGATTTAAATGAAGCAATATTATCAGCAATGATCTTATGAGGACAACCAAACTTTGACAAAATGTTACCTTCTAAAAATTGGATAATGACTGAAATTGTGGCTTGCCTAGTTGGAACTGCTTCTATCAATTTCGTAAAATAATCCATTGTTGTTAGAATCCATTTATGTTGAGATGATGAAATTGGATGAATCTCCCCAAAAAAATCCAATCCCCACTTCTGAAATGGCACCTCCACCGAAATGGTTTTCACGGGTAAAGGCAACAACTTTTTCTTACCTTAAAAAATTTGGTATTCATGACAAGTAGACACTCTTTTATGAACATCACTAAACAATGAAGGCTAATAAAATCCGGCTCTCATGATCTTATTTGTTGTAATATTCTAGAAGAGATGGCTTCCACAAGAACTCTTATGAAAATCTTCCATTATTTTATTTGCTTCATCTTCTAATAAGAAATTTAACAGTATGCCTCCTGCATCCTTCCAATACAAAGACCAATTTATAATACAAAATCTAACAACTTTCAATTTTAGGAACCTTTCCTTAGTCTTCGTCATGCTGGGTGGAGCTTGAAAATGATGGAGAATATAAATAATATCTGAATACTAGGGAGAAGAAATGAACCTTTCTGATACTTGTTTGACAACTTCCTCTTCACTGTCTCAAGTTGCAATGAAATTTATGTCTAATACAAGTAAATTTTACTCAACCATCATCACCTGATGTATGTCATTGATGATATTCAAGGAAAACTTGGGTTTATCTACTTAAATCCAAGGACGAAGTATTCATAAAATTTCAATAATTCAAGGCATAGGTAGAAAATCTTACAAAAAGAAAGATAAAGATTCTAAGGTCAGATAATGGAGGTGAGTATACTTCCAAGGAACTCATTTCTTTCTGTAAGGATGTTGGGATTAAGAGGGAGTTTATAGTTCCATACAATCCCGATTCCAATGGAGTAGTTGAATGAAAGAATAGATCTATAGAATAAAGTGTCAAGGCTATGCTTCATGACTAAGATCTACTGAAATTTCTATGGGGATAAGCAACGAAAATTGCAATAGACATCCAAAATAGAAGTCCTCACAGGTCACTTGGCAATATAACTTTAGAAGAAGTATCCACTCGAAAGAAACCAAATATTGATCATCTTTGGATATTTGGGTGTCCTGTATATATTCACATTCCCACAAACAAAATAAAGAATCTAAATCCCGCAATCAAGAAAGGAATATTTGTTGGATACAGAAACTCTTCCGAGGCTTACAGGATCTACATAAAGGAAAGCATTACCTTCAAGAAATCCAAAGATCTCCCATATGATTATGATGATTAGGATCTTCCTATGTTTGAGGAAGAAGTTAATAAGGAAGAAGAAGTCTCTCATCATGAAGAAGAAGGTCGCAGTCAACCAAATTCTCTCCCTAAAAGAAGAAAGAGATCTAATTGGTTAACTTCTACACTTCAAGAAGCAGAAGGTCACACCGCAAGAGGAATATTCAGAGATATCAAGAAGCTGAAAAGATACTCAGGATATGCAATATACACGTCGAAGTTCATTGAAGATGAAGCTTCCACTTTCGAAGAAGCATCCAAACACAAAGAATTGAAGAATGCAATGAATGAGGAATACCAATCTATTATGAAGAATGGAGTCTAGGAAATTGTCCCAAGACTAGAAAACAAATTGATGGTAACCTCTAGGTGGTTGTATAAGATCAATCATGCTATAGATGGAAGCATAGATAAATTCAAGGCTAGATTCGTGGCTCGAGGAATCTCTCAGGAAGAAGGCATTGACTATAAAGATACCTTTTCTCCTACAGCAAGGTATACCATGACCCGATCTCTGATGTCTCTGGTAGCATCAATGAGATGGAAGGTACATAAAATGGATGTCAAAACAACATTCTTGAATGGTACCATAGATGAAGAAGTCTACATATAACAACCATTGGGATTTGAAGTAAGGGATAGAGAAACACATGTTTGCAGAATGAAGAAGGCACTTTATGGCCTCAAGCAAGATATTAGGGTGTGGTATGCTAGAATGGATGCATACTTGCAAAGCTTGGAAGATCCCAAACTCTACATCAAAGTATAGAATGATGAACCTGTCATAATTCTTCTATATGTAGATGATCTTCTAATATCTAGTGATGAAGAAAGAATTCAAGAATGTAAGAAATTTTTGGCAACTGAATTCGATATGAAGGATCTAGGACTTATGCATTATTATCTGGGATTGGAAGTCGGGTAGGAACTGAATGAAATATACCTAGGACAAGGAAAGTATGTGATGTAGCTATTGAAAAGGTTTGATATTGTGGAATGCAAACCCATGACAACTCCAATGATCAAAAACTTGAAAATGTTAAGAAATTTTGAATCCATTCTAATGGATCCTAATAAGTACAAACCACTGATTGGATCCCTGATGTATCTAGTGAATACTCATCTAGGCATATGTTTTGCAGTAAATGCTCTCAGTCAATTTCAAATGGAGCCTAAACATGAGCATTGGATAGCTGCCAAACATATACAGAGATATCTCTAGGGAACTGTCCACTACTACCTGAAGTATGAAAAGGAGAAGATGTTCATCTAGAAGTATTTACTGATTCTGATTGGGGAGGTAGTGAGAAGGATGGAAGAAGAACTACCGGAGGATGTTTTAGCTTGGGATCCTCCATGGTCTCTTGGATGAGTAGAAAGAAAGAGACAATGGCTTTGAGTAGTGCTAAGGCCGAGCAAATTGCAGCTTGTGAAGTAAGAAGGGAAGTGGTCTGGTTAAGGAAGATGTTATCTGATTTGTTTGCAAGGCCTACCATAATACATTGTGATAATACCAGCTGTATAAGACAGTTTGAGGACCTGGTATTTCATGGAAAGACAAATAACATAAACAAAAAGTACCACTACATTCAAAACTTGGTACAATATGGTGTACTAAAGCTGGAGTATATCTCCATTGATGATCAAACTGTTGATATTTTGACAAAATTTATTCCCAATAAGAAGCTTGTGTATTTTAGAAACAAGCTTGTATTGGTTCACATATCTTCACTGGTTCACAGGGAGAGATAGACACATCATTCTTGTCTTCATTATGGATGAAAGAATGGAGGATTGAGTAACCATCTGGCATTCGATACTCTTTGAGGATGTGGTAGGGCATACAAGATAAGAGTAGGCAAGAGGATTGATATTGTTTGAGGGTTGGAGACCCAAGATAAGAATATTCTTAAAAGGTCATACTCGGTGAACACTCGGGTGGGTATCTAACTTGAGAGACAATGATGAGGGTGTCTATAATCATTGGCCTCGCCAACATTGTGCTATGATCTATTGGGAGATGGAGTTGTTAGTCAAGGCCTTACTATGTGAAAATGTTTGTTATAATGATGTTATACATATGGATTACTAGTCTGACTCTTCTTATGAGATCTCTTCAGTATTGAGAATTTCCATGTACCATTTATGAATACCTCCCTAGTTAAGAGGAGTGTTGAAGAAAGTGTAACTAGGTTCGGTCTTCATAAATATGAAATGAACTTTTGATTCTTGTATTTTATAAAAGAAAGAAAAATGATTATTATTATTATTGAGATTAGGTTTCTTGCCCAAGAAATTTGTTTTATAGGTCAAGCACTAATTGAAAGTGCTTTTAGGGTTGCCCTAGTTCAAGAAGTCAAATAGGAACATTGTCATAATATGAAGACCACATCAGGCATCTTGTAAATTGTAAAAAGAATTACTTTTTGTATTTTATAGAGTCTTCCAAGACCAAGTCGTCCTGCCAACCTATCAAGTCAGCCTAGAAGTTGGAATTCATACCCCTGGAAGACCTATATATAAGATACAGTTCGACCTCATTTGGACACATTCATTCCTCTCTCTCATGAAAAGGAAGAAGCATAAAAGGGTAGCGAAGAAGGAGAAGAATTGTTTTTTGGTTCCTCTCTCTCTCTTTCTATCCACATGTGTGAAGAAGAGGGCTGAAATTATGTAGCTTTTCGCTAGGGTTTCTGCTGCTTGGCTAGGGTTTCATTGTGAGGATTCAATCTGATAAAAAAGGGCTGAAGGAAGGGCCAAAAAATTCCCCTTCTAGATCCAAAAGACAAATTAGTTCAAGCAAGGTAGTTGGAGGCAAAGAAGAAGCAACTCTAGTCCACACGTGTGAAGTTGCAGCTGTTGTCGAGGGGTGAAGTTGCAGATCTGCAGTTAGGGCTGAAAATATGTGGCTAGAGGTCGAAGAAGTTTTGTCGAAAGAGATTTTGTTGGGTTTGGAAAGCAGTAAAGAAAGCACATTATTGAGAATATGGTCTTGGTCTTGGAATGGCTTCAGTGTTGGTCAAAGGTCTTGGTATTCATCAATAAAGAATATATAAGAAGAGATTGAAGGGTTTTCCTCTCAAGAGCAGAGGTTTTTCCCTGGCTTGGAGCCTACATCTTGTGTACTTGTATCTTGTTGATGTTCTTGTTTTTGGTAGCTATTTGATGATAGAAGAACACACTATAATAATAATAATAATAATAATAAGATAATATTAATAAGTAAAATGACATCACAAGCATTTATCATAACTAGAAGAATCATTAATGTCATCTTGCCTTAGATTCTTCAACATGGTATCAGAGTTATGGTTTACATAAGGCATGAAGAAGGTCAAATCCATTATGAAGAGGCTTGAAAATAATTTTTCATCATTAGCAAGTCTCATCAAGTGAAGTTTCAAGGTAGTATGGAATAGTCTCTTCTCTTCCAAAGATCTAAAATCTTCAAAGAATGAAGGATTATTCTCAGCCCTAACCAAAAATATATGGGTGATAAATAGTGAAGCTTCAATACACATGAATGGATATCACAAGAAAATAAAAACCATATCCAAAGGGAAGTCCTCATACTCTATGGAGCTTGGTGGCAACAAGAGCTATCCAGTAAAAGGCATTGGATCTACATCAATTGAGCTGGAAGGAGGAGGTAACATTCATCTCAACAACATTCTATGTGTTCCAGGTTTGTACAAAAATATTATTTATGTTTCATCATTAGAAGAAAAAGGAGATAGAGTTACTTTTATAGATGGTAAATTAGTGGTTTGGGTTAAAGATTCAAGCATTGAAAAATCTAGAACCATTGGAGTTCAAGAAGGAAGATTCTACAGGATCTCATCTCTTCTAATTCAAGAACTTGTCCACATTGAGATAAGTTTGTGTGAACTTTGGCATAGAAGATTGGCCCATGTTCATTACAATATATTTCCAACTCTAAACTCCATTGTAAATGTGATACCAAATCTCAAAGAAGATCGTGAAGTAGTCTACAAAGGTTGTGCTCTAGGAAAGAATGCAAAGAAACCATTTGCACATAGTATGTCTAGAGCTCAACAGATTCTAGATCTCATCCACTCTGATGTATGCATCTCATGTCAAAATAAATTGGAGGTCATCTATATTATGTTACTTACATTGATCACCATTCAAGGAAAACTTAGGTTATCTACTTATATCCAAGGACGAAGTATTCATAAAATTTCAAGAATTCAAGGCAGAGGTATAAAATCTTACAGAAAGAAAGATAATGATTCTAAAGTCAGATAATGGATGAGAGTATACTTTCAAAGAACTCATTGATTTCTGTAAGGAGGTTGGGATTAAGATGGATCTTATAGTTCCATACAATCTTGAGTAGAATGGAGTAGATGAACGAAATAATAGAGCTATAGAAGAAAGTGTCAAGGCTATGCTCCATGATCAAGATATAATGAAATTTCTATGGGAGAAGCAATGAAAACTATGGTATAAATCAAAAATATAAGTCCTCACAGATCACTTGGAAATATAACTCCAGAAGATGTCTTCACTGGGAAGAAACAAGAGGAATATTCAAGGAGAGAAAGAAACCGAAAAGATTCTTAGGATATGAAACATACATGTTGAAGCTCATTGAAGATGAACCTTCCACTTTTAAAGAAGCAACAAAACACCAAGAATGGAAGAATGCAATGAATGAGGAATATCAATCTATTATGAAGAATGGAGTCTGGGAAATTTTCCCAAGACCAAAAACAAATCGGTGGTAACCTCTAGGTGGTTGTATAAGATCAACCATGTTGCATATGGAAGCATAGATAAATTCAAGGCTAGATTCATGGCTTGAGGCTTCTCTTAGGAAGAAGGCATTGACTATGAAGAAACATTTTCTCCTACAACAAGGTATACCATGACTTGATCTCTGATATCTATGGCGGCATAAATGGGACAAAAGGTACATCAAATGGATGTCAAAACAACATTCTTGAATGGTACCATAGATAAACAAGTGTACATAGAAAAACCATTGGGATTTGAAGTAAAGGATAGAGAAAATCATGTTTGCAAATTGAAGAAGGCACTTTATGGCCTCAAGCAAGACCCTAGGCATGGTATGCTAGAATGGATGCATACTTGCAAAGGTTTGGTTTTAGGAAGAGCTCGACAAATCCTAATCTCTACATCAAAGTAGAGAATGATGAACTTGTAATCATTTATATATATATCTATATATATATATATCTATATATATATATATATATATATATATATATATATAGATATATATATATATATATATGATCTTCTAATAACTAGTGATGCAGAAAGAATTCAAGAATGTAAGAAATTATTGGTAGTTGAATTCGATGTGAAGGATCTAGGACTTATGCATTATTATATGGGACTGGAAGTCTGGGAGGAATCAAATGAAATATACCTAGGACAAGGAAACTATGTGATCAAGTTATTGAAAAGGTTTGATATGATGGAATGCAAACCCATGTCAACTCCAATGATCACAAAATTGAAAATGTTAAGGAATTCAGAATCAAGTCTAGTGGATCCTACTAAGTATAGACAACTGATTGGATCCTTCCTGTATCCAATGAATACTCCTTCAGACATATGTTTTGTAGTAAATGTCCTCAGTCAATTTCAAATTGAGTCTAGACATGATCATTGGATATTTGCCAAACATATATTGAGATATCTGTAAGGAACGTCCACTACTACATAAAGTATGAAAAAAGGAAAATATGTTCATCTAGAATGATTTACTTATTCCGATTGGGGAGGCAATGAGAAGGATTGAAGAAGCACTACGAGAGGATGTTTTAGCTTGGGATCCTCCATGGTCTCTTGGATGAGCATAAAGTAAGAGATCGTGGCTTTGAATAGTGTTGAGGCCAAGCACATTACAACCTATGAAGCGATCAGGGAAGCAATCTAGTTAAGGAAGATGATATCTGATCTGTTTGCAGGATCGTTGGACCCTACCATAATACATTGTGATAATACCAGCTATATAAGACTATCTGAGGACTTTCTATTTCATGGAAAGATGAAGCACATAAACAACAAGTATGGCTACATTCAAAATTTGGTATAAGATGGTGTACTGAATCTAGAGTATGATCCCCACTATTGATATTTTGAGAAAATATCTTCCCAATAAGATGCTTGTGTATTTTAGAAACAAGCTTGGATTGGTTCACATATCTTCCCTAGTTGACAAGGAGATATAGACACATCATCCTTGTCTTCATTTTGGAAGAAACAATTGAGGATTGAGTAATCATCTGGCATCTGATACTCTTTGAGGATGTGGTAGGGAATCCAAGATAAGAGTAGACAAGAGGGCCGATATTGTTTAACGGATGGAGACCCAAGATAAGAATAGTCCCAGAAGGTCATACTCAGTGAACACCCGGGTGGGTATGTACCTTGAGAGACAATGATGAAGTTGTCTATAATCATTGATCTCGCCAACATTGTGCTCTGATCTATTGAGAGATAGAGTTGTTATTCAAGGCCTTACTACGTGACAATGTTGGTTATAATGATGCTATATAGATGGATTACTAGTCTGACTCTTCTTATGAGATCTCTTCAGTATTGAGAACAACCATGTGCCATTTATGAATACCTTCCTAGTTAAGAGGGAGTGCTGAAGAAAGTGTAACTAGGTTCGGTCTTCATAAATATGAAATGTACTTTTGAATCTTGTATTTTGCAAAAGAAAGAAAAATGATTATTATTATTATTGAGCTTGGGTTTCTTGCCCAATAATTTTTAATAGGTCAAGCACTAATTGAAAGTGCTTCTAGGGTTTTCCTAGGTCAAGAATGAAAATAGGAACATTGTCATGATATGAAGACCCATCGGGCATCTTCTAAATTGTAAAAAGAATTATTTTTGTATTTTACTGAGCCTTGCATGACCCAGTCGGCCTACAAGCCTGTCAAGTCAGCCTAGAAGCTAGAATTCGTACCGTTGGAAGACCTATATATAGGATATAGTTCGACCTCATTTGGACACATTCATTCCTCTCTCTCCCTCATGTGAAGGAAGAAGCAAAAAATGGCAGTGAAGAAGGAGGAGAATTGTTTTTGGGTTCCTGCCTCTCTCTTTCTATCCACACATGCGAAGAAGAGGGATGAAATTCATCTTTTCGCTAGGGTTTATGTTGCTTGGCCAGGGTTTTGTTGTGAGGATTTGATCTGATGAAAAAGGGCTGAAGGAAGGGCCAAAAAATTCCCTTTCTAGATCTAGAAGATAAATTAGGTCAAGCAAGTCATTTGGAGGCAAATAAGAATCAACTCTAGTCCACACGTGCAAAGTAGCAGCTGCTGCCGGAGGGTCAAAATTGTAGATCTACTGTTAGGGCCGAAAATCTGTGGCTGGAGGTCGACGAAGTACTGTTGGAAGAGATTCTATTGGGTTTGGAAAGCAGTAAAGAAAGCACATATTGATAAGTTGATCTTGGTATTGGAAGGGCTTCAGTGTTGGTCAAAGGTCTTGGTATTCATCAATAAATAATATATAAGAAGAGATTGAAGGGTTTTCCTCTCAAGGGGAGAGGTTTTGCCCTGGATTGGAGCCTACATCTTGTGTACTTGTATCTTGTTGATCTTCTTGTCTTTGGTAGGTGTTTGATGATAGAAGAACACAATATAATAATAATAAGAAGATAATCCTAATAAGTAAAAAGACATCACAAGTAGTTATCATAGTCAAATAATCATTAATCTCGTCTTGCCTTAGATTCTTCAACAAATTATTTGTTTTATCTTGACTGCTTACCATGTACTTCATGAGAGTTTCCCTATACAACTTCCTTGGTTGTCCAAATACCGAGATAGTGGCATATGACATGTCCATTTGTAGTGAGCCCTTCAATTTCACACCCCAAGACCTAGATAACAACATACCATACTTTGGTGGGATGTCAGCCATAACTACATCCATAACCACACTTTTAGTTGGAATTTGTGTAAGGGTGACACATAAATCCTTTATCAAACCAAGACACTTCACTTTACTGGAGTCAAAAGAAAACAAATCTTTGTATGGTCTGGTTATATCCAACCCCAACTTTTCCATGATCACCTTAGGCATTAAGTTGTGTGAAGCACTTGAATCTAACATGGCATTATGCAAAATAAAATCATGAATATTAAGGTTGATATAGAATGGTGGCACATTACCTTCTTGAGAGATTTCTCCTTCAGCCTATAGACCAAAAAGTAATGATGGATGATCATCACTTAAATTCACTCTTTCTGATACTTCCTCAACCTTCAATGCCTTCAAAATCTGACCTTTATATGCATCCTTTTTCATCAATTCAACTAATGGGATATGTTGTAGCGGCTGCAACACCCTCCAAAATTTTTGCCTACACTCAAATTTTGGAGCCTACTTTGGATCCTATGATCAGTCATTATGATTTCAATCTCCCTTCTTTTATCTCAAGAGTCATTCACACTTTTATCTTTATATAGCAACTGTCATCTTCAGGCATGAGAGTTATCACTTGCCATGCAAAGGGAAGTTTTGGTTTGATTCAAGGGGAAATATTTGTAAAAATGAGTCGTTCTCATTATATAGACATGTTTCCCACTCATTTCCAAAGTTTTGCGCACTATTACACAAGTGCCATCATTATTAGCACAAAGTCTATCATCGTAGTTGCACTAGTTGTAAGCTTCCATAGAGGTTGTTGCATTAAGCGAAGTATGTTTTCATGTTTTCTTGATGATCTATGTTGTATCACTAAGTGTCCAAGTGTGTGGCCACAATCAAGTTCTATCAGTGTTCACATTGGTTCCACTCATCCCACATTTAGCCAAATTCCGGAGAATTCCTAGCAACCTAGCCTCATCTAGCCTTCCTAAACTGTGTACCTCACATCTGCAACCCTCAAGCTTTTTCCTTGCCTAATGGAACTTCACAATGCGCAGAAAACCTAACATCCCTTAGCATCCAAAAATGCGTGGAGACTACCTCTAGTGACCTTTCCTTAGCCGAATCTCACTGCCCTTAAGAACTTCACAAATATTGCCTCCAGGCCTCTCTGTTTCCCAGTCTCCCTTGCCTCTAAAAACTGCACATATTTGTCATCTAGGGCCTCATCCCGCAATAGCCACTGCCTTCTTGAACTACACATTCGTGTCCCTCAGTGGACACTACGCAAATATTTCCTGCGATGGGCAATGTGCTGTCTTATCCCTTAGTCCAGCCTAGTCACTGAGCCTGCTTCCCCCTAACCTTATCAATGGATTACCATGCAACATCTTAGACGAGGGGTTTATCAGACTGATTTCGTCTTTTCATGAGTAGATTATAGATACATGAATTCTACCAAGCTACGACAAGATGATTAAGAAGGAGATGAAGAAGGAGGACATGCAAGATGATACTTAAGGAGTTGAGGAGAAAAGATGATTTTTAGATAAGAAGACCAAGGAACATAGAGAATGATAGAAGATAAGGACCGCATGAATAATCCATATGATTCATCACCCTTTGGAGGGTAGGTATGAAAAACAAAGCACATCTCATAAAAGTTGAAGTACACCTCTCAGCATAGTATGAATGACAACTTATAATTGTCATATCATTATGCCTTCAATGACATGTATGGTTGCAAACACTAAAAGACATTCCATGTGTTTTCTCTAATTATTTTTCTCCCTTTCGCTTGTTGGATCAATTGTTGTCTCTTGGCATGTTTGATTGTTATGACATGTTTGTGAGCCTTCTCTTGTGGTTTTGAAGGCTGATCTCTATGTATATGAGTTGTCCTAACCATTTAAACACCTATCACACTCATACACAAAGTCTCAAGCACTATCGCACAAGTATCGTCATGGATGACCTAAAGTCTATCTCAAGTGTCGCACTTGTCACTTCTTGGCCTAAGGTAGTCACATAGAGGGTAATGCTTTATTTATTGTCCAGGTGGTCTATGTTGTCATGTCGTCAAATTATGCTAAGTGTGTGATCACATCCCAAGTCAATCTCCCTCCCGTACTTAGCCATTTTTTGGAAAATCTTCCCAACCGGGAAACTTAACTTCACTGGGCCTCAACTGAGTTGTGCATGGCATAGTCTCACCCCTCAGTGATGTGACCATTCTTCCTGGAACAGTGCAGTGCGCAATCACTATCCTCCAAGGCTATTGTATTGTGCAATCCTAGATCAAAATTATATTCCTTCACCCCAGAATTACGCAACAATTCCTCCCACTCTAAATTGAACTGCACACTTCGCACTTTTAGTCCTCAAGCTTTTCCCTTGCATGATGGAAACCTGCAGTATGCAAAGATCCTAACCTTCTTTGGCCTCTAGAACTATTCAAATGTGTCCTCTAGTGACCCTCCCACAGTTGAAACTCATTATCCTCAAAAAAAGCGCATATTGGGCCTCCAGGCCTCTTTGCTAACCAATCCTCCTTGCCTTTGAAAACTGTGCAGAACTGACCCCTCATGGCCTCATCTCGTATCAGCCACTACTAGATTGAAATGTGCAATTATGAGTCCCAGTTTCCACTTTTCTCCCTAGTGAGGATTATGCTCAAAATTTCCTTAATCAATTATGAGTTGCACTCTACGCAGTCTCAGTGATCAACTCCTCTCCCTATCACCTGGAACTGCACAATGCACAGTTACTGGGCCCTCTCTCCCAACTTGTCACTGGTCCTAGGCTCAGGTCATGGATAATAATGCTTCATCTTAGACTAGGGAGTTTTTAGATAGATTTCATCCCATCATGAGTGAATTGCAATAACATGTACACTGTCAAATCATGGAAAGATGATCAATAAGGAGAAGAAGGAGAAGCATCCCTAAAGACTCACTTGTAGCTGAAAAGACAAATGAATCTACCAATAGCAAGCAAAAGGAACACAAGTGTGCAACCACCTTCCAAGACCGAAGATCATTGAAGACCCCACATCATCAAGCTATGTAGAGAAGAAGAGAAAGCATATCCAGATAAAAATCAGACTTGAATTAAAAAATAAGGAGTTACACCTCACGGTGAGTACTGCACTTGGAGACTGTACTCATACAAAGAGAAATCTCTCCGTACACTCTACTCCACATCAAATGAGCAATTACATCATTAAGTACATTACTAGAACTCAGGAAGTTGCAACCAAACTCCTAAACTCTAAGAACAAATCCTAAACTAAGGAGATATGTTACAACTAGTGTAACCATTTCTCCATTAATACAAAATAATATTAATTATTTTCAACTCCCCCCTTGGTGGAGAAAGGATTATCCTGAACCCCTAGAATCCCTCTATACAATTCAAACTATACACGCCCAAGAGGCTTAGTAAACATATCAACCATGTTATCACAAGTTTTACAATATTCAACACATATCTCTTTTGACAGTAGTTTCTCTCGATGAAGCAGAGCTATAGTGCTCTGCTTTTTGCTGCTCCATGCTATGACCCCGGATCCAATGCTGAATGCGTAACCTGTGATTGATCTTCGATCATCCAAGTTACCTGCCCAATCGGAATCTGAAAAACTTCTTTAGTACCGTCGTCACTGCTCAACTTTAAGTTCTGCTATAATGGTGTTGGTGCTGATCTGCACTGCTCCATTCTAAACCTTTCCAGCAAGCTTCTGGCATACTTCCCTTGAGTAAGAAAGGTTTGTCCAGAGTCTTTCCATCTCATACACTTGTGACATCTGATTTCTTTGATCAGATTGTTAGCATTCCCTATTACAATCATATCATCTACATACAAAGAAATAAAAATAATTTGCCTCTGTTTATTAAACTTGGTATACAGATTTGGATCATTCAAGCTCCTATGAAAGCCATGATGTACAAAAAATGAGTCAATTTTCTCATACCACGACCTGGGTGCCTGTTTTAAACCATAAAGTTCCTTTTTCACAAAACCTTCAGGTTGTACTAAATATATTTCTTCCTTCAAGTCACCATTCAGAAATGCAGACTTAACATCTAGCTGGTGTAGCTGCCATTTGTGTTTTGTTTCTAAGTAAATTAGCATTCTAAGGGTGTTTAATTTGGCTACAGGAGAAAAGGTGTCATCGAAATCTATTCCCTCTTGCTGTGAGTAACCCTTTGCTACCGTTCTAGTTTTAAGTTTCTCTATACTCCCATCTGCATTTATTTTTGGTTTATACAGCCATTTGCATCCTATGGGGGTTTTACCTTCAGTGAATTCAACCAAATCCCAAGTATGGTTTCTGTTTATTGATTCTATTTCCTCATACATTGCAGCCCTCCATGCATCATATTTACTTGCTTCCTCATAATTTGCAGGTTCTACAATGTTTAAAAACATTGACATTAATGCATAGTCTTTCAATTTAGAAGGTAATCAAGTATTCCTACTTGATCTCCTTGGTAGGGGACTTACCTCAAATCTGTCTATTTCAGCCTTTTGTGGGATTGCATTATTGATTACATTTCCTGTTACTTCTTCTTCTTGTTTTTGCTCCTACTCTTCATCTTCCTCTCTGTTTTCTTCCATTAGCAATGGAATGTGCCAATCACTGTTAGAGTCATCCTTTCCTTCTTCAACCTGTTCTAGTTCTAACATTGTAAATTCTCCAAGATTCCCAAGATTGAAAGGACCAACATGTTCGCCCTCCATAAGTCGCATAAGGCCTTCAACCAGATCAGAAACGAACTGGAAGCTCCATGTCTGTTTCCCATTTCCATAGACTGTCAAAGGCTCCTTGCGCAAAGCCTGAGCAACAAAATTACTGACAACCCAACCATCATCACGACACATTCGCGGACCGTATGTATTGAAAATTCGAGCAATCTTAACCTCAACATTCTCCTTCCTTCCTATGAAGAAATTGTCGACAGCAATAACACTGTCACCTCTTTCCATGAGCCTGTCAGCTCCACCCGTCACGACAACTCGCAGGGACTTTCTCTTCAAACGTAGGGGCATTTTAGTCCCCGAATTCACCATAGAACCCGAATGATACTGAGCAAACCGAGAAATAGGAGTCTCATAAACAACCCGATGAGGTTTGTCGAGCACAAACCTTCCATTTTCATTAACATTAGAAGCCAAAAAACCAGGCTGAAGGATAAATAAAGTCAATGCGATGGCGATTCCTATCAAAATAAACAGCAGCCACTGCTCCCTGAGCAAATAATCTACTGGCCTGATAATAGACCACGTCTTTCTGGCTTAAGAGAGTACTCATCACTATTATTCACATTGGACTGATGAAATTTCTGATCCTCTGATGAATAAGTCTTCAATGAGCACCATCGGGAAAATCCGATCTGCTGCCACCGAACAGATCAGGAACTTCAATGCACCACCACCAGGCAAGTCCAATCTGCTACCACCGAACAGATCAAGAACTCCAATGCGCCACCACTGGGCAAGTCCGATCTGCTGCCACCAAACATATCAGGAAATCCAATGCACCACCACCGGGCAAGTCCGATCTACTGCCACTGAACAGATCAGGAACTCCAATGAGCCACCACCGGGCAAATCCGATCTGCTACCACCGAGTAGATCAGGAACTCCAATGCGCCACCACTGGGCAAGTCCGATCAGCTACCACCGAGTAGATCAGGAACTCCAATGCGCCACCATCGGGCAAGTCCGATCTGCTGCCACCGAGTAGATCAGGAACTCCAATGAGCCACCACCGGGCAAGTCCAATCTGCTTCCACCGAGTAGATCAGGAACTTTAATACGCCACCACCGGGCAAATCCGATCTTCTACCACCGAACAGATTAGAAATTTCAAGTGCCACCACCGGGCAAGGCCGATCTGCAAAAAATTGCAGATTTTCCAAAGAGAAAGAGGCTGGCGCTTCTCGACAACGAAATACCCGCGCTGGAAAACAAATCGACGCATCTTACAAAATTGGCGCGATTAATCCATTATTTTCCATGCCAATAGCACTTTCTGGTGCACTGGCGTGACTATATCTCTCAAAACCGCGCCAAATGGCACCACTGTTTCTTAATAAATCGCGCCAACCCTTCGTTCCGCTCAAAAATGGCGCGACTATTCGCGACAAAGCCGCTCCAACACTTTCTTGCGCTCAGAGATGATCAGTCATCTGAGACCTGTATTCAGGTGTTACTACAGTCCACCTGATTCTACAAATGCCGCCACTACAGTTCTGTAATCAATGATGCATCCTAAAAAAAAAAAGATTAAGGCTATCCCTACTCTGTGCTCTGACACCAAGATAAAAATCAGAGTTGAATTAAAAAAGAAGGATTTACAGCTCACAGGTGAGTACTGCACTTGGAGACTGTACTCATACAAAGAGAAATCTCTTCGTACACTCTACTCCACATAAAATGAGCAATTACATCATTAAGTACATTACTAGAACTCAGGAAGTTGCAACCAAACTCCTAAACTCTAGGAACAAATCCTAAACTAAGGAGATACGTTACAACTAGTGTCACCATTTCTCCATTAATACAAAATAATATTAATTATTTTCAACTTATCCAAGAACACATCCATCACTCAACAACAATAGCAACTTGACATTGCCACATTATCAAGCCAGTCTATGTTAGCAGTGTCATGTCGAGTTGTGTCATGAGTTGTCATATGCCACATCACTATTATGGGCCATGTATATTGTAAATCGAATGTATTGTAAAGTAGAAGTCCAATGGACACACATGAATATGAAGAGTCATGTAAGTTGAAAAGTCATAGGAAGTTGAACAATCATGAGGGTAGTCAAAGAGTCACAAGGGGTAAGAATCACCTCTCAGTTATATATATCCCCTCATTGTATGAGAAAAGGAATTTTCACCTTGGCTTCTCCCACAAGGCATTATACATATCAACGAGTTCTTTGAGGAGCAAGGAGTGGCTCCAATGTCCCACTACTGGGGTGAGTGATGTGTAATGTAAATATGTGTCTTGGAACTTTTTCTTAATAACATAAGTCTTTTCAGGCCAACACGTTCTTCATGTGTGACTTATGAATGTTTTTAAGACTATCCTTTAAACATTTGTATTTCATGTTTTCTTTCACATGTATTCAGATAGTTGAACTATTTCGATTATTTTAGTGCTTTTCTTATTGAGAATGCATTGTAATGGTTGTTATTTTTGTCTCATCCTTGTGGAATATTCCACGGGATAGTAGATAAACCTTTCTCTACTTATCGGTTATAACGATGGTCACATCCATTGTGGACTATTCCGCTGGATGTTAGACATATCTTCTCTTGTTCATTGGTTGTAACGATTATTGCACCCACTATGGACTATTCCGCTGGATGTTGGACAAGTCTTTCATGTTCATGTGTGTCTCTTCCTGTGTGGTACTATTACCTCTCACTTAGAGGCTCACTTTTCTTACCCCTTTTGCAGTAAAAGAACCTAGACATATTTGTGCTACACATTCACTAGGCACACTCACCTTGTTGTTCGAAGACACCATTGTATCACTCTCCTATGCTGACAGTTAAAGCCAAGGCAGATCTTTAACGATTTGGAAATTGGGCCTTTATACCGGATGGGACTCCTACACCAAATGGTGTGAGGTTTGATTAGGACTTCATATTGGGGAGATCCCCTTGGTTAACGAATTTCCAACGTTGTCAAAAAAATGGCATTAGGAGGGACAAATGGCAAGTTGAGCCCATTGCATCTGGTTTGAATCTCTTAATCTAAAATGTCTCATACACAAATTGTACTCCTTGGGTGTTTCTCCAATTTTTCCCTTTATCAATTTTCACTCCCCGATGAGCCTCTCAATCACTTGTCCCAGTTAAAGTTTGTTGGTGAGGATGGAACATCCATAACCGAGCACATTTTTTATTTTCTTAAATTTTTTGAATCTTACAAAATCGATGATGAAGAGTTTGCTTGTGTGATTTTCTTCCTGACCCTTGAAGGTTTTGCTAATTGGTGGTGCCATACCTTGCCACCTGATTTTGTCCACTCCCTTCATCATTTCCTTAGGGAACTCCATCAAGCCTTTGATAATTATAACTACCGAGATGTTTATGCGAGAATCAATAGTTTAAGAATGAATCCCGATGAATCAATTGAGGATTTTCTGAGTGTTTCCTTCACCTATGTTGTGAAATTCCTAAAAAACATTTGAACTAGGATTTCTTGAAACAATAGTTTGAGCGCTTGGTTCATGTCTCTTCATACGGTGAGCGTGAACCTCATCACTAGGTTCAAGCTCATTCCACAACTCTTGTGAATCATTAGGCACCTCAAATTTCAAAGGAGGAGATTATTACCCCTTTTTTCTTTGTCCTGTTCCTTTTCTCGTCCCGATAAGGGTGCCTCCTTGCAATGATTGTAAAATTGGGAAATTTGTGAATCAAATCTCCAGTCCATCTTCTCATTCTTCTTTCACTTCAATGGAGGAAATTCCAGAATAGCTCATGAAGCCTATGGTGAAGACTCACTCCTCCATTCTGCAATATGATGTCAGCGTTCACAACTCTGGTCTCAAAGCCAATCCATATAACTGTTGTCCTTTATCATTGACATATCCTGACTCTGTGTACCATGACTCACTTGATCAATATGCTTCACAAGCTAGTTCTTCACATTCTCTTGATTCTCAAGTTTTTGTCCCAAATTGTGATCAGGTACAAGGAATTCACAGTACACTGGTAGAGGGGTAGGAAGGTGAAGATGCTTCTAATTGTTCGTCTTTGTTTCAAAATCTTCCATGTCAAAATAATGAGTCCCCATTCTTGAATGATTTTCAATCTGATAATCTTGGAAAAAAATCCAATACGCTTAATTTTTCCAATCAAACCCCAGCCTTGGGAAGTAGTCATTCCAATGATGATGACTCTATTTCCATATGCCTTGATTATTTCCCAAGCATATCACGTGATCTTACGGTTTCTCATTAATATTTAAATTTAGATCTAGAATTTGGTTCGGTCAAAGAAGATGTTCATGTAGAAACTTCCCCTTCACCTCACTATCCCTTGTGTCTTACCATTCGCAACACATATACCTGCAATGAAGATACTCCATGCTATTCAATTTCTTCATCCGATGAGTTATCCCCTCGATTGACACAAGACGGTGAGGTTGTCCATGATGAAATTGAAAATGGTCAAATTATAGAGAACACTTCCCATTCCTTGTCATCTCTTCTCCTGAATGAAGACAACACTTCAAATCAACTTGCTCATGAGATATCACTGATTCATTTGTCTTTGAATATGCTATCAAAAGAGTCTCTCCAATTGATTAATTTTATTATTGAAGTTGAAAGATCTGATGAAACCTATGACAAATATCGCTACCATTTGGCGAGAATTTTTGAAATCCAAAACAACAACTATCCTCAAACCATGCATGATCTGGTTCAAGCTTCAAAACATGATTCTACAATCCTGGAAAGTTCTGGGACCTCCCAAGGAGTCGAAGCACTTAAACTTACGTTGATGGTTATGTTAGGATCTCGCGACCCTGGTAAGCCCCCTGAACTAAATCAAACCTAGCTTCTCTCACATAATATATCTATTTGCATGGTTTCACTCTATGTGAATTCCCATGTAAAAAATGTTTGTTCCGGGTGTGACCTCTCAAATTTCCAAGATTTTACTTATGACTGAATTCACGAATCTATTGCAGTTCATTTGTCTTCACGCAAATCCGTCACATCAAACTCGGGTTGGGAATGTGCATCTCTCATAGAGTCATGCAATTGTGAAGTGGATTGTCTCAAGGACTATCTTTTCCCAAAGGCATCATATTTAACAAATTTATCCCTTAATGGTCAGCTCCTCAATCTTCTTGCGAATTTTTTATTGCAAATTTGTCCTTTCATCAAACCAAAAATCTTCTTGAGTGATAACTAATGCACAAGTTGTCACATGAATCAAGTTCTATTCCATTCACCATGTCCCAACTAGTCTCATGCATTCGTAGTGCTAGCTTCCTTTTTAAACTCTTTTAATGACTACGATGCTTGTACAATTTTTCCCCAGTTGCAGGAAGGTGGTCTATCGTATTTGGATCACAAGGAACCTCATCTAATTGTTCAAAGCATTCACAAGATTGTTCAAATTGTTTTTTCTTCATTTATTGAAAACTGGGAATCTGATGATTCAATTAGCCCATCTAATAAGCATTCACAAGATTGTTCAAATTGGTTTTTCTTCATTTATTGCAAACTAGGAATCTGATGATTCAATTAGCCCATCTAATAATTTCTCTTTATTTCCTGACTTTCATTCAACTTATAATTTTCTCATCAGCACATCCAATGATAGTCATTCCACCCCCATTGATCTTCATTGTTCAACATCTCTCTATTCAGATTTTTGTCAAGTAGGTGAGGCACTTTAGTCTTCGTTGATGGTTATGGCAGGTCCTCACTATCTTGACATGAATATCGAGTATGATCAAATCTATTTTCCCCTCCAAGATTCTCAGCATAATGCCATGCTTTTAATTGAAAGCTGTTATGAAACCAACTCAAGAAAAGATAGATCAACGCCTTAGAATTCAGCCTCTTCGAGGGGGAAACCTCCTTTACATTACATAAATGAACAATTCTTGGATGATACAAATGACAAAACCTCCTTTCTATATATAGGAGTCTAAGGAGTCACAATATAATCCAGCCGACCTAACAATAATAATATAAAGCCACAAAAATAACAATAGAGGGATTCTATGGGGCACAGAAATAACAATATGGGGGTAATAGGGGCACAACGATATAAATAAGGGGTATAACTACAATAGTAATGGGGTAATCACTAGTATTATAGGGACCCAAGATGCCCCTCTCCTTCAAAAAAGTGTTGTCCTCAACGCTTGAGTAGTTCTGGATACTAATGCATAAAATTCTCATCCTCCCATGTGGAATCTTCAGCGGATAAGTTCTTCCACTTGATAAGATACTCTGAAATTGATCGATTTCGTAGCTATCGAGTTCTTGTTTCTGTGACTGCTTCCGGTTCCAATATATTTTTTCCTTCCTCATCAAGTTCTGGAAATATTGTTTGAATTGGGAGCTTGTCACCTATAACCTTCTTTAAACATGAAACATGGAAGACTGGGTGCAATCAAGAAGCTGCAGGAAGCTCCAATTTGTATGCCATAGTACCAATCTTTTGCAACACCTTGTACGGACCATAATACTTTGGTGATAATTTATTATCCTTCTTAGCTTGCTTTAGGGACATTTGCTTATATGGTTGTAGCCGTAGGAATACCCAATCACCTACATCAAAACTTCTTTCACTGCGATGTTGATCTGCCTGTTGTTTCATTCTATTTTGTGCCAACATGAGGTTATCCTTTAAGAATTGGAGGACTTGTTGTTGATGTTCGATGTGATGTTCCACTGCTTGAACCTTAGAATTTTCTCTTAAATATGATGTGATGGATGGTGGTTGATACCCATAAAGTGCCATAAATGGGGTCATTTTTGTTGCTCTATGGAAGGAAGTGTTATACCACCATTCAGCCAGAGGCAACCATTTGACCCATTGTGTCTGTTTATCAGATACAAAGCAACGAAGATATCCTTCCAAACATTTGTTTACTATCTCAGTTTGCCCATCAGATTGAGGATGATAAGATGAGCTATGAGCTAACTGAGTACCAAGAGAAGAAAATAATTATGTCCAAAAATTTCCAGTGAAAATGGGATCTCTGTCACTTACAATAATCTTTGGGTTTCCATGTAGCTTTTGAACTGTTTCCATAAATGCAGTAGAAATTGTACTGGCTTTAAATGGATGTGATAATGCACAAAAGTGTGCATACTTGGTAAGTCTGTCAACTACCACCATGATGACACTCTTTCCCTCAGACTTGGGTAAACCTGTGATAAAATCCATTGAAACCTCCTCCCAACGTTGGCTTGGAATGGATAAAGGTTGTAATAGACCCGGTGTCTTAATTGTTTCAACTTTATTTTGCTGGCAAACCAAACATTCCGCCACAAACTTTTGAATATCTGATTTAAGGCCATCCCAAAAAAATTCCTTCTTAACCCTGTGGTAAGTTTTTAAAAATCCTAATTGCCCTTCTAAGGGAGAAGTGTGCAATTCCATAAGAATCTTTTGTTTTAGTTGGGAATTCTTACAGAGGTATAAGTGATCTTTGTACCATAACGAATCATTTTTCCAGCTAAATGTATCAGAAGTACTGGAATCTTGTTGTAGCTTTCGAATAAGTGCCCACACTTCTTCGTCATTCTTACATTCCTCCCTTGCTTCGTTTATCCAATCTGGTTGGATAATAGAAATGGCACACAACAATGCTTCCACATCCTCATCCTTTATTGAGAGTGCATCTGCCACCACATTTTGCTTCCCTTTTTTGTAGATGATTTCAAAGTCATAACCCAACATCTTTGTGACCCACTTTTGTTGCTCTTCAGAGGATAATCTTTGTTCTAAAAAGTATTTAAGGCTATCATGATCCGTTTTTACCTTGAAGTGTCTTCCCATTAGGTAGGGTCGCCATTTCTTAAGTGCATGGAGTATTGCCAACATTTCCTTCTCATAAATAGCTTTGCTTAAAAACTTTCCCTTCATTGGACGACTTTCAAAAGCAATGGGTCTTTCATCTTGCATTAGAACAGCACCAATTCCATTTCCTGAAGCATCACAATCCACAATAAAGGTTTTTGTGAAGTCCGGTGTAGCTAAGACCGGTGCTTGGCACATTGCCTCTTTAAG
Organism: Pinus tabuliformis; assembly: GCA_031772625.1. NCBI lineage: Eukaryota > Viridiplantae > Streptophyta > Pinopsida > Pinales > Pinaceae > Pinus > Pinus tabuliformis. Next base: position 1,972,067,721 of record CM062816.1, on the reverse strand, counting down.
ATGTTCAAAGGCCTTTGTTGCTTCCGGAGTCCATGAAAATGAATCTTTCTTCAATAATGTTGTTATAGGTGCTGCTATTCTCCCATAATTCTTAACAAACTTGCGATAATACCCTGTCAACCCAAGAAATCCTCGCAGATGCTTTATGGATGTGGGGATTTTCCATTCCTTAATGGCTTTAATTTTGCTAGGGTCTACCTTAACTCCTTCATGAGATACAATATGACCCAAATATTCCACCTCCTGGACTCCAAAGAAACATTTGGATCTTTTTCATATAATTGTTTCTCCTCCAATAGTTGTAGCACCCTGTCAACATGTTCAACATGATCCTTCCAAGACTTGCTGTAGATTAGTATATCATCAAAAAATACTGACACAAATTTTCTAAGGAATGGTTTGAAAATTGAATTCATCAAACCTTGAAATGTTGAAGGTGCATTGGTAAGGCCAAAAGGCATGACCAAAAATTCATAATGACCCTCATGAGTTCTAAATGCCGTTTTTGGAATGTCTTCAATCTTCATTCTGATTTGATGATATCCCGAACGAAGATCCAACTTGGTGAAGTAAATTGATCCATGCAATTCATCTAGTAATTCATCAATAATAGGAATGGGGAACTTATCTTTAATAGTGAGCTTGTTGAGCTCCCTATAATCTGGACACATGCGCCATGATCCATCCTTCTTGTGCACCAATACTACTGGAGCTGAGAAAGAACTTTGACTCGGTTGAATTATACCAACCTCTAGCATTTCTGCAACCATACGTTCAATTTCACTTTTTTGGACATAGGGATATCTGTACGGCCTGATGTTTGGAGGAACACTTCCTGGAATCAGATGAATAGCATGATCATGATCACGCATAGGTGGGAGACCGTTGGGAGTCTCAAATACCTTGGAATGATTGTCCAAGACTTTTTGGAGATCTGGAGAAATAGATGATTCCAATGTGGAAACATCTAGCGATCATAATTGTGCAATTACACCTCTTTGCTCCTTTTTTAGAAGCTTTGTCATACCATGAGAGCTGATTATCTTTCCTGGTTTCCCTGCAATACCCCTTAATTCAACTTCCTTTCCTTCCGCAGAAAATTTGATGAAAAGTTCTTGAAAATTAAAAGCTATTGTACCCAAGGATTGTAGCCATTGGACTCCTAGTACAACATCCGCACCTCCCATTGGAATGGAAAGCATTGGGCTAGTCAATACATATTCTCCCATGGATAGCTTGATATTATGGCCCTTTCCAGAGCAATTTATTGTTCCTCCATTTGCAATCATCACTTGACACTCTGGTGCTAGATATAGGAAGCAATTCAATTCTTTTGCTACCCTACAATGAATAAAATTGTGGGTGCTTCCTGAATCAATCAACACTATTACCTTTTTCTTCTTGATTTGTCCTTCTATCTTGATGGTTTGAGGAGTGGTAATTCCCGCCAATGCATTACAAGATATGGTCAGATTTATTTGTTCTTCATCTAGGCTTTGTTCCTGGAGTATATCTTCTTCTTTTGATCTTTCTTGCTCCTTTTCTTCTTCCTCTTCACAATCTATGTAGAATAATTTTTTCTCAGCACACTTATGACCTTTAGTGTATTTGCTATCACAACTGTAACAAAGCCCTTTTGCTCTTTTTTCTTCCAATTGTTGTGGTGTCAACCTTATAGGTTGTGGAAGACTAGGGGCAACAACACTTCCGTCTTTATAGTTGTGAGTGGTATGCTTCCTGGTTGCCATAATTTTGCTTTCCATTTTTCTTGCTAACCTGAATGCCTTCTCTAATGAATCAGGTTCCCAAAGGCGAACATCATGTTGGATATTATCCTTTAAAGACCCTATGAACACATCAATCCTATGCTCCTCTGGAATATCTTTTACCCTTATGTTCAATTTTTGGAACTCCTCAATGTGCTCCATTACTAAACCCTTTTGTTTGAGACTTATCAATTGGCTAAAAAAAGTGTTGCTTTTTGTATCTTCATAATGTGCTATCAATTCTCCCGTAAAAATTGCCCAAGTGATAAATTGTTTACGAGAGCAAAGCCATTGATACCATACAAACTGATTTGGTTCCAAATATACAGTTGCCATACGTACCTTTTGTGCGTTTTGCACATTATTGAGATCGAAGAATTGCTCCATCTGTAATATCCATGTAGCGGGATCCTTGCCATCAAACTTCCTCATATCAATTTTTGGAATATGGTGATTCTTCGATCCAACATTAGCATCTATGGTATCATGATTAACATTTCTTTTGTTTTCATCATGAGTTTCCTTTACTACCTTTTCACCATTAGTGACCCTTTCTTGTAGCAACATCTTCAATTCTTCCATGTCTGTCTTCATATCTATCTTCAAATCTGCCATGTCTCTCTTCAATTCTGTCTTTGAATCATCCATCTTACCTTCCATGCCCTTTATCTTAGATTCCACGCTATTTATCTTAGATTCCACGCCACTTATCTTAGCTTCTGTTAGCTTTTGTGAGCGTGACATTTGTTGCACTTGTTCTTGTAATTTTGATATATCATGTAGCATTTCTTCCTCTTCTTCATGGGTCATGCTAGAGCTTTCAGGTTCCTTACTAGGTGTTTGCATTTTCTTTCCTCGGGGCATCAGTTACCGATAATAATGCTTTACTATGCCCTTTGAATTCCGTTAAACCAAGCTTACACAAAAATTAAAGCCTGATATTGAATCTGATGTATCTCTGTAATTTGAGATCATCCAGTTCTGAAATTACTACTTGTAGTAGCCTTCTGCGTCCTCTTTCCAATGCCACAAGTCTGAGCCAAATTGGATTCTCCAAGGAAGAGTTATGTGAAATCTCCCACAATGACTTGCTTTTAGACTGGTTCAGTAGAGCGAACTTGTACGACGTGCCATGAGTCACTGTTTCAACCTTTGAATTTGAACCACACACACAAGAAAGTACAGTCCATCCTTTTTCTGTACCTTTTTACGAAATTTCAATCCGATCCTCCGAGAGAGAGTTATGATGATTTTCCCCAGATCACCTGTTTTGAATGTAATTTAGGAGTCTGCAAAAAGGTCAACTTCCTCAGATCATATCTCCTAAAATATCGCACGAAAAGCTCTGAAATTTGGACCCAAGGTTTAGCGGCAATTCTTCTCAAATGGATTTTTTTTGCAACTTCTGAAACGTCACAGAAAAAACGTTATAGCGAAAATGCCCCGATGACCTGTTTGGAGCAGCGAAACCCTAGAATTCCAAAGCTCTGATACCAAATGTTATGAAACCAGCTCAAGAAAAGATAGATCAACGCCTTAGAATTCAGCCTCTTCGAGGGGGCAACCTCCTTTACATTACATAAATGAACAATTCTTGGATGATACAAATGACAAAACCTCCTTTCTATATATAGGAGTCTAAGGAGTCACAATATAATCCAGCCGACCTAACAATAATAATATAAAGCCACAAAAATAACAATAGAGGGATTCTATGGGGCACAGAAATAACAATATGGGGGTAATAGGGGCACAACAATATAAATAAGGGGTATAACTACAATAGTAATGGGGTAATCACTAGTATTATAGGGACCCAACAAAAGCTCATATTTTCAAAATTTTCAAGAGGGCCATCATGAATTTTACGATCCAACCATTCAATGGTTAGAACAATCTTACTTTGAAAGCTCTATAGCAAACATCAAGTTTCAGCCTTTCATCACGCTTGCTAAGGAGCTCAATGTAGATGAAGATACATCTGTAAGAGGCTTCTGAGCTTTGTTGAAAAGTGGTATTCATCGAAAAGGTAAGTGTTGGGTCACTGATTTGCCATCATTTTCACTTGTCTTTGTCATTCATTAAGCCATTACTTCCAACCATCCATTGCACCATTTCACTCATTTGCCACCATTTTTAGCATAATTATTCGTGATGTGTCTCTATACGTCTAAGTGGTTAATTAACATCGTTTTTCCTCTATTTTTAGTAGATTAAATAAAAACTTTGTCTGGTTTTACTAATGATAGTTTTGCTAGTGTAATTTTCTGCAACTTTGTCAAGTTTCTGCAGCTATCTTCATGGTTGAGGTAGAAGCACCACTCTAGAAATAAATCTGACACGTGGAAATTGTTTCTAAAGGTTCCAATATGATTTTCTCATGGTCAAATACCACCCATCTCACATGTGTGGACCTCCAACATTAAATCAAGGGAAAAACATAGCATTTTTGACTAGTCAACTTCAAACACATTTTCTGATCAAATGAAAGCTAATTTCAGAAAATGTGTTTGAAGTTGACTGGTCAAAAATGCTGTGTTTTTCCATTGATTTACTGTTGGAGGTCAACACATGCGAGATGGGTGGTATTTTACCAATATAAATCCATATTGGAACCTTTAGAAACAATGTCCATGTGTCAGATTTCCTTCTAGAGTGGTGCTTCTACCTCAACCATGAAGATAGCTACAGAAACTTGACTGAGTTGCAGAAAATTACACTATCAAAACTATCATTAGTAAAACCAAACAAAGTTCTTATTTTATCTACTAAAAATAAAGGAAAACGATGTTAATTAATCACTTAGAATTATAGAGACACATCGTGAATAATTATGCCAAAAATGGTGGCAAGTGAGTGAAATGGTGCAATGGATATTTGGAAGTAATGGCTTAATGAATGACAAAGACAAGTGAAAATGATGACAAATCAGTGACCCAACACTTACCTTTTCAATGAATACCACTTTTGAACAAACCTCAGAAGCCTCTTAAGTTTTGTTTAGAACGGGCCCAGATAGGTTCTTTAAGAGAATGGTTCACAAATTTGTTACCATTTGACAGATTTTCGAAGACATTTGGAGCCTTATTTTGTAGATTACGTGGATATACGTTTTTTTTCAAATTGTCATTTAATGCACAATCAAAAAATAAGCCAAAACGAGCTGTTTTTTAGAAAATTCGTGGCACGAATATCATTATGAACATATTTGGGCTGATATTTTATTATAAAATCCTTCAAAACAAATTTGATTTTATTCTCAAATTGATTTGTTGAGATCTCATGGCAGAATTCGTGCAATGAAATTTTGAATTTCTAGTTGATTCAAATATCTTTAAAACCATTGTAATCTATTTGATGAGGGAGAGATTATTGTTTGAAAAACTCTGTTGTTGTAAATACAAGACTATGTTTTTGTTTCATTCTTTTGTTGTGTGTGGTATCGATGCATATTTAGTCTTGTAGAGGAATTGTACTATTGCCTACATCTTGTAGGAGGGCCCCCTTGAGTTGTAAGGTTTTCATTAATTGTAGATAGCATTTCAATTCTCTATTTTGTTGTAGCATTTATTTAGTTTGTTTAAATTCTTTGTTTTGATTTTAGTTGTAAGGTTTTTTAAACTGTAGATATCATTTCAATTCTTTGTTTTGTTGTAGCATTTCATTAGTTTGTTTAAATGTTTAGTTTTGATTTTAGTTGTAAGGTTTTCATTAACTGTAGTTAGCATTTCAATTCTTTGTTTTGCTCTAGCATTTCATTAATTTCTTTAAATGCTTAGTTTTGATTTTCAAATGAATGCTTAAGATTGTTTTATTAAGATTTCTTAATCATTTTGTTGTAGAGTGAAGTGAGATTGATATAGATTTGTAGTATAGTTGTGTGAGTAGGATTTTAATTTAGACTTAATATTTTTTTAGCAATTTGAATTTAGTTTCATTGTCAAGTGTGAATTATTTCAAACAAGAGGAAAGAAAATGTGATTTTATTTTGAGCAAGACTGATATTTATTTGTGCAAAGTGTGATCTTTATTTTGAGAAAGTGTGATAATTTTATGGTGATTTTAGTTTGCAATTAGATCTTTTAAGAAAGTGTGATCATTTTGATTTTAGAATAACACATTTATTTTCATAGTTAACATGTGCATCCTGACATCTCAATTTAATTTAGGAATTTCTTAAATAATAAGAACTTCTAGCACATACAATGCACATATGCTTCATCAGTATACTACCCCTGGTTGACAATTTATATAAGTAATTTAACATCAATTAAATTACTAAAAATTTTGGTGTCGTTGTCGGGGAAGTGTATATAGGATTCCTTTTCTTTTCATTAAAAAAAAACTTCAATCACCTACCACCCCCACTATATCATGTGGTGCACTAAGAGCCACACATCCACATCATGAATTCTTATTTTTTTAGGTAGAAGAAGAGGTAAAAAAGAGGTTGAAGAAATAGATGGAAATGATGACAATGAGGAAGATCCTTTTGGATTTCCCATTCAAGAAACTGGTAGCAATGTTCATATGAAGAAGAACATCCCTCCATTTTTACTTCCTAACTTCAAAGGTATGAGATCAGAAGATCCAGAAACCTTTCTTTTTTAATTTGAAATAATTTGTAGATCTTATGGCAACTCATTGCACATTCAAAAGTTGAATTTGTTTTTGGAAACATTGAAGGATAGAGCTCTTAGATGGTTCATGACTTTAGGAACAAATTCTATAAGGACATGGGAGATATGAGAAGAGTATTTTTGGAAAATATATAAAGATTATTGCATACACCATGACCTTAGAAATGAAGTCTTTAAGATGAGCCAAAAATAGGATGAAAACCTAGAAGATTTAGTGGAGAGATTTACTTATAATAGCAAAAGTTATAAATTGCATAATTTAGGATCAGACACATTAAAAAATCTACTACAAAATGCTATAAGGGATGAATAGATTGATCTTCGTAACCTGGTGAGAAAATGAAATGTCTCTCAATTTTCATTTCAAGAGATTTGTGAACTGTGCAAGAACATATCAAGAGGAAAAGAAAAGTATGTAAGGTCCCCTCAAGATCCATTTAAGGAAAGAGTAAGTAAATCGATATCAGGATTGGTAAGTCAAACTAAAGTTAACAAGCTTCTAAACATTATTGGTAATTTAAATGAACAAATTAATATGCTAAGAATGAAAAACAAGCAAAAAATTGAGATTGTTTCTTCATTTATATTTTGCCCTAAATGTAGAAAGAAACATGATTTTCATGAATGTCCACTCGATAACATTAAAATTTGTGAAATCTGTACAAGATCACATACTACTAAAGATTTTCCATCATTACTAGGCTTAAAAGAAGTTTACCAGGGAAAAAATCAAACACTGGAACAATCTTGTTATGTAGCTCTGCTGTGGCCACCAACAACCCCCCTTTTTGTTTGGTATTAGCAATAACACCAAGAAAATGGGGACCCTTAATAAAAAATCCAAAAAACATTTTGTGAAGATTTTTGTATTTCAACTCCTTAAAGTTGTATCGCATCACAAGAAGAGAATAAAACATTTTCTTATGAGCATAATAAACTGCGAAGAAGCGACGCGAAATTCATTGCATCGCATACATTATGAAGCGCTCTTAAATGAAAAAACTTAAGAAATCTCCGACGGCCGATATGCGACGTCGCATATCACAACATCGCGTAAGTAGCACACAATGATTGAATGACTAAGCACGATCTACGATCTGCGATAAATGCGATGCGAGTCGCAGAAATCACCCATCGAAAATTTTCCTCGGCGCAGTATTCAAGGAAAGCTGTCCGTAAACCAAAATTGGGTGCTCACCTTAAAAGAAATTAATGATTGTACGCCAAAGTATTCAAGAAGGACAATTTTGTGTTTTTCGAAGAGTCAGTTCGTTGTGGGTGTCATGATTATGCATTCATAAGAGCTTAAAGCTTTCATGTCAATCTTTATTATCATTACTCTTTTCCTTTGTGTAAACTGTAAGACAGGAAATAACATAAAGCAATGTGCAGGAAACATCTAAGGAAAAGGGGAAAGCGTCAATGCTCGGAGAACAGAGAAGAGATCCCTTCATAAACGGATGCCGTAAGCAACAGGACCACAGATTCCAGAGTATCACTCAACAGATGCTGATGTCAATAGGCCATCCAAAGCTCGGAGTCAAAGGTGCACAAAAGCAACATGTTTACAAAAGATCCTGAAGCTTATGCCCGGTAAAGCAAAAAGAAAAAAGGCGCTAAAGAAGGAAAACGCACCAGAAAAGCTCGGAACAAAGAATGGAGGCAGTTTTTGATGCAGAAAATTGTTCAGAGAGAAAAGTCCCTAACTTATTCAGTCATTCGCAAGGCCGGAAACCGAAATAGCAAAAGCAGAATCAGTTTGAGAGAAGTTTGGGTTATTACCAAGTATACACGTAGTGAATACACCCAGCCAGAGGAAGATTCTCGAAAATATCTTCTAGTTTACCAGAAATTGGTGCCAGCGCTTGTTATTTCTATTTTCATAGCTCAAACGAAAGCGGAAGGCGACCAACCGACTCTTCCCAGGCGAATGTTGCATGCTTGTGGCACTAAGGAGCAAATACAGAAATGGTTAGGAATTAGATTTAATTTTTAGAAATAGTTTTGCTTTAGCAGAAGGGCGGTCATTTAAAACCGTATCCTAAATTTATGTAATTAAGTTAATTAGTTAGCAGTATTTAAACCCTTCTCAGGCATTAGGAGAAGGGTCTAGAAATTTGTCAAAAACTTGTCCTCAGAACATGCACTTTTGCACCCTCGGAGGGGGTTTTGATGAATGGATGGATCAAGGTTTATTAATGTTTTCATTTGATATCTGCTACTGATGTTGCACTTCTGTACTCTTAGTAGATGTTAGAGCAAGGAGAGATAAATCATTGTTGCTTGAAGCTTATGAGTGGAACCAGTCATAAATGGTACTTTTATCTCTTGACCGTTTCTGTTTATATTCTTAAAGTGATATACAGTTTTTAGTTGTTTATATGTTACTGCATGAATGTGTGAGTTACCATTTGGCACTTTTGTACGGTGGAGTCATTTATTTATGTTTGATATATGAATAACTTATTATGCGATATGTTGTTCACAACTGTTTTGCCTAACTTTTTATGCAAAGTGGTTTATCTTAATTGATTTCTATTCTTATGATAGCTGAATGATCTTTATTACCAGTTATTGTTTGAAATCTCTTTAGATCGCATAATAGAAGAAATACACCCTGGGTTAGCGTAGATTAGATGTGTTGTTTCTCATTAGATTACAATAGCATAGAGTTAGTTTAGAAGTTTGAATTAAATTAGCTTTAAGTACTCTTAGATCAGCATCATCCAACTCTACACACACACACACCCTTAAATTGGGAAACTGGTCCCATTATCCCCAGTCGGACCCGCTATACCAAATGGATAAGGAGCTGCCAACCAAGGTCCGGACCGGGTGGGTATCCCCTTGTTGTCGACCCGATTTTCGGGGCTTCAACATATTTGGCGCTAGAAGGAGGGCACGAACTATGAATGGCACCTAAATCAAAATCTAAATACCATTCTGGGAGTAAATCGCCCTCATCAACTCCCCTGACTTCCCCAGTACGTTTAAATCCAGAGTCAGAAGTCGCTCGAGTATCAACCACTGCTACATACCCTAATATTTTAGACCAATTTACCATTGAACCCCCTGAAGTTCAAACTCTGATTCGTAAACTCCAGGGATTTTCTATTTTTACTCAGAGGTCTGATAAATCTCAAAGCAGCATGACTTCGCAGTACAATCCTGCTCATCCCCTGACCAGATTAAAGAGTGAAAATTTTGGCATCCAGCCAACTGAATTCCCTCTCCCCACCAGGAAAAGAGCAAGGAAAACACCACCAGATTCTGACAATGAGACTCTTTCATCTACGTCGTCCATTTCAACTCCCTCACCACGAAGTCAGCCACCCACATCTTCATTCCAAATCACTCATTCATCTTCCACAACCCCTCCTCTTCAATCATCAAAGATCATAATATCTTCATCTTCCCAGCATCAGGGATCATCCTCTGCACTTTCATTTACTAGCAGCTCATCGATGGCCCAGTCTCCATGGAACAATCCTGGGGCGGTTTTAATGCCTCCACCCCTGAGCCCAATACCGGCCCATCCCCCTTGTTGTCGACCCGATACTGGGTATCCCCCTTGTTTTCGACCCGATTTTCGGGGCTTCAACATATTTGGCGCTAGAAGGAGGGCCCGAACTATGAATGGCACCTAAATCAAAATCTAAATACCATTCTGAGAGTAAATCGCCCTCATCAACTCCCCCGACTTCCCCAGTACGTTTAAATCCAGAGTCAGAAGTCGCTCGAGTATTAACTGTTGCTACATACCCTAATATTTCATACCAATCTACCATTGAACCCCCTGAAGTTCAAACTCTGATTCGCAAACTCCAGGGATTTTCTATTTTTACACAGAGGTCTGATAAATCTCAAAGCAGCATGACTTCGCAGTACAATCCTGCTCATCCCCTGACCAGATTAAAGAGTGAAAAAATTGGCATCCAACCAATTGAATTCCCTCTCCCCACCAGGAAAAGAGCAAGGAAGACACCACAAGAGTCTTACAGTGAGACTCTTTCATCTAAATCGTCCATTTCAACTCCCTCACCACGAAGTCAGCCACCCACATCTTCATTCCAAACCACTCATCCATCTTCCACAACCCCTCTTCTTCAATCATCTAAGATAATAATATCTTCATCTTCCCAGCCTCAGGGATCATCCTCTGCACTTTCATTTACTAGCAGCTCAATGATGGCCCAGTCGCCATGGAACAATCCTGGAGCAATTTTAATGCCTCCACCCCTGAGCCAAATACCGGCCCATCCTGAGAAATGGCTATCCAAATTCAATCCAGAAGCAAGCATGCTAGTTGAAGAGCACATTAATAATTTCATGCTTTCTATCAATCTCAATGGAGTTACCAACGAGGATGCTATTGTCCGGATTTTTCCCTATACAATGCAAGGAACAGCTGGGTCATGGTACTTTTCATTACCTTCCGGGTCTATCACAAGTTGGGAAATTTTTCAAAGTCAATTCCTTACCAAGTTTGGTGATGACAGATCAACGGCAACGTTAATCAATGACCTATCCAATCTTAAAGCCGAGGCTAGAGAACCCATCAAAGATTTCAATTTACGGTTCAATAAAATCGTCAACAAAATTCCCACTGCTTCCCAACCCAGCGAAGAAGTACGATGCGAATGGTATATTACGGCCTTACCATCAAACTTAGCAATCTTCATGGATAGGGCAAATAAAACAACCTTAGTTGAAAACCTGACAGAGGCGATAGCAGTAGAGAAACACGTAGTAGCCCTGGAAAAGAGATCTGCGATAGAGGAATGCAAATCTAAAAAAGTCACCTTCAAGGAAGACTCCAAGAAGAAACAAACGAAAGACCCTTTCGATTTGGAAGGATTCCAAAAAGTATTAAAGACCATGTCCAATGAGATGATTGACATAAAAAAACAAGTAGCAGAAACTTCTTCAAAAAAGCCCTACAGAGCTTTTAAAAGAGGCCCTTCAATGGATGTGAAACCACCCAATGCTATCTCAAATTTTGAATCCGAAGAAGAGTAAGAAGAAGAGAGTACCACTAAAGGGCAGACCAATGACGAAGAAGTTGTCGAACTACAAGGAATATGAGATTTCATCCTCCCACAAGAAGAAGATCAAGAAGCATTTCCGGTTAGCACACGAAGCAAAAATCAACTTGATCCTCCCCAAACTACCCCTAAGCAGAAGGGCGCAAGCCCTGCAGCAAAAGATAAAGTCGCAACAAAGAAAACGACCGCTAAAGCGACTCAATCTAGCCCAGTCCAACCAGATCAAACACCTCCATCAAGAACACTGATAGTGTCAGATGAAATGGAATACAATATTATTGATGACATGAAAAAGACTAGGGCTAATATCACTCTTTATGAATTGAGAAAATTGAAACATCAACAGAAGATAATGATGAAAGAATTACATGCCATGCCTACTACATCTTTGCCTACAACTGTAGCTTCCCACAACATGGGAAGACCTCCAACCAACACGATCAATAAGATTGATCCAAATGACATCGCCTTGATTGGAGGAAGATCAAGGTCTCACACTCCCCCTTTTCTTCTCACTTATGAAATTTTCAATAAAAATGTGCACAATTGTTTGGTAGATTCTGGTGCTTCAACGAATATTTTACCCAGATCAATATGTGCCAATTTGAATGTTCAACCACAAAAATCCGCAGTGCGCATAGCTCAGCTTGATCGATCTCAAGTCAAAGTGATTGGTGAACTTAATCAAGTGACCATAAGATTGTCGTCTAACCCGAAGGTATGTCAGGTTATTGACATTCTAGTAGCTGATACCCCAGAATTCTATGGCTTGATTCTTAGCAGGGATTGGTCCGAAAAACTCCATGGATACTTCTCAACCGACTGGTCGCACATGTGGTTACCCTACAATGGTAAACCAAATCAAATAAAGGTTGAATGAGAGTTACACCAGAATTACATAGTGACGGAATTGGAGGGAGAAAATGAAGCAATAGCATATAACAACAGTATCATAGGCAATTACTCGGTAGATTCTTTCCTCGGAATTTCAATGCTCATACATCACCTTACTTAGAAAATTTAGTTTTGTCCCAAGTCGAAAATTTTTCCCAAACTGATAATTCAAAGTGTGTTAATTTTGTAGATAAACCTGTAAATACATCTTTGTTTTGGAAATTATATTTTGATGGCTCTAAATCTAATGAAGGAGCAGGAGAAGGATGCGTTCTGATTAGTCCAGAAGGAAATAAGACCATGCTTACGTGCATACTTGAATTCGATTGCACAAACAATACAGCGGAATATGAGGCCTTGGTGCAAGGCCTATACAAAGCAATCGGGTTGAACGTCAAGTATCTTCAAGTCTTTGGAGACTCTGAGATTGTCGTCAAACAGGTACGTAACAACATACATTGCCTATCAGGTCATTTGAAACACTATCAATATTTAGTACAAGATCTGACTGAGCATTTCATAGCATTCAATATTTCGTCAATCCCAAGACTCCAAAACACGAGCGCAGACCTTTTAGCTAACGTAGCCTTTAGACTTATTCCCTCCGAACATTTTAGTCCAGATAGATTCTCAATAGAATTAATCTTTAGACCGTCCATCCCTAACAACATTAAAAATTGGAGAGTATTCAATGACGATCCTGATATTGTAAATTTCCTCACTTCTGAAGGATCCTACTCCAATCAAATAATTGACGAAGACCATCATGATCGAAAAATACAACAAGATAGCACTGATAATGCTATACCTAAATCGGTGGTTAAGTTAGAAGACTTATACAATTTGAAAAGTAGGTTTAAAAGGTCTACCAATTCTAAGCTCTACAGTTCAACTCTGAACTACAAATTAGTAAACCTAGGAACCGATGATAAACCACAAAACGTTAATCTAGGCCAAGGCCTAGCCCCTGAAGAAAAGCTAGCGTATATTCGTCTTTTGAGACAATACAAAAAAAAAATTGCCTGGAATTACGATGAGTTGAAGACATACGACACTTCTATCATTCAACATACTATCCCTATGATTGACAACGAAAAACCTGTCAAACAGAAACTCAGAAAAATCCACCCCAATTTAGAAAATCAGATAAAAACTGAGCTAAATAAGTTATTAAAAGCCAGAATAATTTTCCCCGTCAGACATTCCAAATGGGTCTCCAATATGGTACCCGTTAGAAAAAAAAACGGAGATATTAGAATCTGCATCGATTTTCGGAATCTCAACAAAGCCTGTCAAAAAGACAATTTTCCCCTCCCACCTATGGAGCAGATATTACAGGTAGTAGCAGGCTCAGAACTAATGTCTTTTTTGGATGGATTTTCAGGATACAATCAAGTGCTGGTACATCCCGATGATCAGTTAAAAACCACATTTCGAACTAAATGGGGCACATGTGCATATCGGAAGATGCCATTTGGTTTGATCAATGCCGGCGCTACATTTCAGAGAGCCATGGACATCGCATTCAAGGGTTTAGTCAATAAATCTATAGTAATTTATTTGGATGATATAACAGTGTACTCCAAGAAGCGACGCAACCATCTCAAAGACTTGAAACAAATCTTTCAACGATGTTTAAGGTATGGGATTTCGCTTAACCCAAAGAAATCTTTTTTCGCATTAAGTGAAGGAAAACTTCTAGGATTCATAGTGTCAAAATCTGGTATTCACAATGAGCCTGACAGAATCAAAGAAATTTCTGAAATATCCCTACCTCATAACAAAAAAGCCATGCAATCTTTCCTTGGTCAAATCAATTTTGTGAAGAGATTTGTCCCTGATTTTTCACGAATTGTTTCTCCTTTGCAAACCATGATTAAAAAGAATTCAAATTTTAAATGGGGTCGATATGAGCATGAAGCATTCAACCTGATCAAACAAGCTATCATTAACGCTCCATCTTTAGCAACCCCGAATTTTTTAGAATCTTTTATCTTATACACATTTGCCTCAGAGAAATCATATGTCGCGATTCTAACTCAAGAAAATCAAGAGAAAGCGGAAGCTCCAATCACATTTTTTAGCTCGAATTTACAAGGTGCTGAACTCAACTATTCAGACGTGGAGAAACAGGCATATGTTGTTTTCAAACCGGTCAAATATTTCAGACCTTTCTTACTTAAAACCCATACTAAGGTCATAGTACCATTTCCAGTAGTAAGAAATATTCTAATACAGAAGGATGTGGGTGAAAAAAGAGCAAATTGGATCACTGATTTACAGGAATACGACCTTGAGATCAAACCAGCAAGAATTGTAAGAGGTCAAGGCTTCTGCAAAATGTTGGCTGGAGCATCGCAAATTCCTGAAAATTCATCTGAAGAGGTACAAACGTATGAGGTAAGCCTAAACGATGCAGAACCATTATATGCTGACACCATTTATTATCTTAAGAATGGGTATGCTCCAGCACACTTGGATCACACCAAGAAAAGAGCTCTGAGATTGAAAGCTAAACAATATCAGCTCATAAATGATGTTCTGTTTAAAAGGAATTACGATTCTGTGCTTCTTAGGTGTCTTGAGAAAACTGAAGCCGAAAAGGTTTTGCAGGAACTCCATGATGGACCAACAGGCGGACACTGTGCTGGAGATGCTACTGCACATAAAATCTTACGTGCAGGATATTATTGGCCCACACTGTTCAAAAACTCACACAGTTACGTGAGGAAATGCCAAGTCTGCCAAACTACTGCAGGGAGACAAAAGAAATCGTCCATGCCACTACAGCCGGTAAACATCAAGCAACTATTCAGTCAGTGGGGCTTGGACATAATAGGTGAGATCGTTCCTCACTCTTCTAAGCAGCATAGATACATCCTCACGACAACAGATTATTTTACTAAATAGGTAGAAGCAGTTCCTCTCAAGACAGCTAATTCTGAAAACATCATTGAATTCATAGATCAATTTATAATCACTAGGTTTGGATTGCCAACAGCTTTAATGTTTGATAATGCCTCATACTTTTCTGGGAATGCAATGACTGAGTTTGCACTTAAAAGAGGGTTCAAACTGAAATATTCGGCCAACTACTATCCACAAGGTAATGGATTGGCTGAATCAACAAATAAAAACCTAATCAGGATTATTAAAAGAACAGTTGACCAAAACCAAAAGAATTGGCACAAAGCTTTGGTAAATGCTTTATGGGCAGATAGAATAACGAAGAAAGCTTCAATCGACACTTCTCCCTTTAATTTAGTTTATGGGAAAGAAGTGGTTCTTGCAACTCACTTAGTCATCCCCTCTTTGTCTTTAGTACAATACATCGATGAAGTATCTACTTCCTCCATACAACTAAGACAAATGGAAATAATTAAATTAGAAGAACAACGAGAACAAGCTAAGAAAACCCATGCTCATCACCAAGCGCTAATAAAATCCTCTTTTGACTCGAGCATAATGACTAGAAAAAATTTTCAGATGGGAGATTTAGTTTTGAAATGGGATAAGGCTCATGAAGAAAATGGCAAACATACAAAATTTCAGAAGATGTGGCTTGGTCCTTTTCAGATTGTAGAAGTCATAGGCCCATCAATGTTTGGGTTGCAGGATTCAACGGGTAGAAGGGATTCTTTGCCTGTTAATGGACAGATCCTTAAAATATATTTTCCATAGAAGATTATTCTTCTATTTTGTAGGATAGTTTTAGTTTTTCTTTTCTTTCTTATAAAAAAAACCAGTTGTAGATGGTTACTACAGGAGTTCACAAAAAGGACACCAATTCTCTATCAGATTTTGATTTTTTTCGCTTGTACAAAAAGTAAAATTTTTCAAAAAATCTGATCTTTATTATTGACAGATAGAGTTAACTTTAGCCTAGATATGATACTAGTTTCAACTTCAAAAATTTGATGAAAGCAACCTTTGGAAAAAAATTGTTTTATATCAGCACAATGAAAGGTATCAATAATAAAATAAATATTCTCTGTAAAACTGCTGTTTTCAAACTCTATTATTGTCATCCAGAGCTTTCTTAAGGAAAAACAATGATTTCCTCCCTGCTAAAGAAAATCGCAGCATTCAAAGGAACAATCCGAGAAAACACTATATCTCAAAGAATAAGAGGTCTCATCACGAGCTGGCTTATCATGATCACAGATATTATAACTTGTTGACTTTGCCAATACTATCCACCAAAACAGGGCAACAACTCAAGATTGTGTGGAGGTTTGCCGTTACACCAAAACCCGCAGGTCTTGGTAAACATTACAGCCATAACTAGGATCCCCAGGGTGGAAATTACGGATTCTATAGAGGTGCGGTGATTCTTCCAACACCCCCCCTCAAACGCAACTTGGGGGAATCGAACCTGGGTCCAAGCTCTGATACCATGTGGAGGTTTGCCGTTACACCAAAACCCGCAGGTCTTGGTAAACATTACAAGCCAGTAACTAGGATCCCCAGGGTGGAAATTACGGATTCTATAGAGGTGCGGTGATTCTTCCAACAGATTGTTGCAATCAAAAGACAAGGGGTCTCATCACGAGCCAGCTTGTTCAACAAAAGTGTAAATTAAGTGAATGACTGTGTCATAATTTGGCCACCAAACCAAGACATTGTTCTTTAGAGAATAAAAAAGGAAAAAAGTGTCAAAATGGGTTTTTCTCTGAAAAGTTGTA
This sequence comes from Pinus tabuliformis, assembly GCA_031772625.1. NCBI lineage: Eukaryota > Viridiplantae > Streptophyta > Pinopsida > Pinales > Pinaceae > Pinus > Pinus tabuliformis. The sequence continues at coordinate 1,972,050,691 of CM062816.1, read as the reverse complement.
AATGGCCTTAAGGAGGATAAAGGATCATTGCTGGGTAACAGGTAACCCTATCGAGGCTATGGACGCTTGTTGGCAGCAGAGGCTCTACCTATGACAAATGAGCATATTTTAAAAGCCAGCACACAGAGAAGACCTTATTTTATCTTTAAAGGACCAAGTAATGTCTGATGTAAATGCAAGAACTAAGCCTGAGGAAGCAAACAATTGGAATAGAAAAAGGTTGAAACAAAATATCATTGATAGGATAAGGCATAATGTACTCTATCTATCCATAACAAAATTTAGACTTATGAAAATTTTTCTGCTTTGGAAGTTAAAATTCAATAGAAAAGCAGAGATAACTGGTTCTTCCCAGTGAATCGCCATTGTTGTGGCCACCAACAACCCCCCTTTTTGTTTGGTATTAACAATAACACCAAGCAAATGGGGACCCTTAATAAAAAATCCAAAAAAAATTTTGTGAATATTTTTGTATTTCAACTCCTTAAAGTTGTATCGCATCGCAAGAAGAGAATAAAACATTTTCTTATGAGCATAATAAACTGCGAAGAAGCGACGCAAAATTCATCGCATCGCATACATTATGAAGCGCTCTTAAATGAAAAAACTTAAGAAATCTCCGACGGCCGATATGCGACGTCGCATATCGCAACATCGCGTAAATAGTTCACAATGATTGAATGACTAAGCGCGATCTGCGATCTGCGATAAATGCGATGCGAATCGCAGAAATCACCCATCGCAAATTTTCCTCGGCGCAATATTCAAGGAAAGTTGTCCGTAAACCAAAATTGGGCATGCGCCTTAAAAGAAATTAATGATTGTACGCCAAAGTATTCAAGAAGGACAGTTTTGTGTTTTTCGAAGAGTCAGTTCGTTGTGGGTGTCATGATTATGCATTCATAAGAGCTTAAAGCTTTCATGTCAATCTTTATTATCATTACTCTTTTCCTTTTCATAAACTGTAAGACAGGAAATAACATAAAGCAATGTGCAGGAAACATCTAAGGAAAAGGGGAAAGCGTCAATGCTCGAAGAACAGAGAAGAGATCCCTTCATAAACAGATGCCGCATGCAACAGGACCACAGATTCCAGAGTATCACTCAACAGATGCTGATGTCAATAGGCCATCCAAAGCTCAGAGTCAAAGGCGCACAAAAGCAGCATGTTTAAAAAATATCCTGATGCTTATGCCCAGTAAAGCAAAAAGAAAAAAGGCGCTAAAGAAGGAAAATGCACCAGAAAAGCCCAGAACAAAGAACGGAGGCAGTTTTCGATGCAGAAAATTGTTCAGAGAGCAAAGTCCCTAACTTATTCAGTCATTCGCAAGGCCGGAAACCGAAATAGCAAAAGCAGAATCAGTTTGAGAGAAATTTGGGTTATTACCAAGTATACACGCAGTGAATACACCCAGCCAGAGGAAGATTCTCGAAAATATCTTCTAGTTTACCAGAAAGTGGTGCCAGCGCTTGTTATTTCTATTTTCATAGCTCAAACGAAAGCGGAAGGTGACCAGCCGACTCTTCCCAGGCAAATGTTGCATGCTTTCAGCACTAAGGAGCAAATACAGAAATGGTTAGGAATTAGATTTAATTTTTAGAAATAGTTTTGCTTTAGCAGAAGGGTGGTCATTTAAAACCGTATCCTAAATTTATGTAATTAAGTTAATTAGTTAGCAGTATTTAAACCCTTCTCAGGCATTAGGAGAAGGGTCCAGAAATTTGTCAAAAACTTGTCCTCAGAACATGCACTTTTGCACCCTCGGAGGGGTTTTGATGAATGGATGGATCAAGGTTTATTAATGTTTGCATTTGATATCTACTACTGATGTTGCACTTCTGTACTCTTAGTAGATGTTAGAGCAAGGAGAGATAAATCATTGTTGCTTGAAGCTTATGAGTGGAACCAGTCATAAATGGTACTTTTATCTCTTGACCATTTCTGTTTATATTCTTAAAGTGATATATAGTTTTTAGTTGTTTATATGTTACTACATGAATGTGTGAGTTACCATTTGGCACTTTTGTATGGTGGAGTCATTTATTTATGTTTGATATATGAATAACTTATTATGCGATATGTTGTTCACAACTGTTTTGCCTAACTTTTTATGCAAAGTGGTTTATCTTAATTGATTTCTATTCTTATGATAGCTGAATGATCTTTATTACCAGTTATTGTTTGAAATCTCTTTAGATCGCATAATAGAAGAAATACACCCCGGGTTAGCGTAGATTAGATCTGTTGTTTCTCATTAGATTACAATAGCATAGAGTTAGTTTAGAATTTTGAATTAAATTAGCTTTAAGTACTCTTAGATCAGCATCATCCAACTCTACACACACACACACACCCTTAAATTGGGAAACTGGTCCCATTATCCCCAGTCAGACCCGCTATACCAAACGGATAAGGAGCTGCCAACCAAGGTCCGGACCGGGTGGGTATCCCCCTTGTTGTCGACCCAATTTTCGAGGCTTCAACAAGCTCCAAGAAGACCATGGCAGCCGCATCAACTAGTATGATGCAAGATCTTATTTCACAATTTGAGGGTTATGTACAAGAATCTCAAAGTAATTGGAAAACAACCTTTACTTGGCAACCTTGGACATCTCAGTCCCAACCTCAAAACCAACCTTGGAAACCTTGGCCATCTCAATCCCAACCTCAAAACTAATCTTGGAAACAAGGTTGGCAAGAGCCTTATAGAGGAAATCCACCATATCCTCAATCTTTTCCTCACTATCCTATACCAATATCAAAGTTATCCATACCATTCACCTCCACCACAACATCAATTTCACCATCAATCAACCTCAATTCAAACTTTCCCATTACCACCCACACAAACACCCCAAAGATCCATTCCCACTCCACTACCTGCATAATCATTTCAAATCCCAAACAATAAAATACCTCAATCCACTTACAATTTTGAGGTATTGAAAAATAATTCTCTAGTTGCCATTGAAGAACAACAAACAGAAGAAGAAGAAGAAGATAAGGTCCAAGAATCATTGATGCCTGTCGATAAAGAGAATCTGTTGGAACCTGAGATTGAAAATTTTCTTGCATGCCTATCACCAGATTCTATGAATGGAGATCACATCTCTAAAGACTTGCATGACATGATAGTAGGTAGCCAAGAAAGACAAGATTAGGTTGAATCTTGGTTCAAGATAGTCATTGGATCTGAGTACTCCATTCTTTAGTATCTTCTAACATAATCTCAATCAAGGTAGTTGGTCTCTCATATACTGGTAGATATCAAAGAGTATATTTCAAACCTACATATGAGTTTATCTATCATCTTGGTACACACATGGTTCCATTAGAAGTATTCATATACTTGAACGAGATTTATTTTTTAAGTAGAGTAATACATATAAAAAATAAAAATAAAAATAAATAAAGAGAGAAAAAAGTCGTATTGTGAAAATCAGCTTGCTGGCGCAACTGGACATGAGATTTTCTTGAAAACCAAGAAACTGGCAAGCAAAGTTCACAATAAGTTCTGCAATTTTATGATGGTTTCAATATTTTATTATGGTTCTTCAAATAATTTTTGGTTCTATGTTTGAGTTGGATGATGTGGGGTTCCTTAAGGCCCACCTTCCAAAAAATCTTGTCCCATCGACCTCAACACCTTATCTGGGATCAAGATTAGAGATTATATGGAGTGCCTTGGAACTTGCATACATCAATGGCAAGCCTCCTTGTTGAAAACAATGGGAATACAACAATGACTCTTGATTGTCATATCTTGCAGTTGAATCGACTTCAACACAATCATTTGTCCCTATCAAGATGCACTCAAGTACCTTGACACTCATTTACATTATCAGTGAGTTTTCTCGCATTGGTTAACGAATTTCATCAGTGATCAGTAATCGAATGATTTATTTCGATGCTCAACTTCGGCACATTCATTTGTATGGTAAGAATTGTACCATGAATTTTGGTTTTGGATGAAGACTATATGGTTTTATGGAATCAACAATAACATGCAACAATACATTTTATGATTTCTTGTAGCAGCATGTTCATCTTGTTTTTCAACAGCAACATGATGACACCATTACAACTCTTTTTCATTCATTTCCTTTTCAAAGAAAATCAATAAAATTGGGCCTATTTCAGTCAACATGCATTATGTTTCATGGTTTATACTTCAACATGCAGTACACAATCCAAATCAACAATTCAAACTCGAAGGAAACAACTTTTCGCAAAAATTGACATTTTTTGCAACATCTACGGAAAGCTGCAATTTCTGCAGTTATTACTGTAAAAGCCTATTTTTGTTGTAGCAGCTTGTTCCAGAGGTGGTTTTGGCACAAATATTGCAAGCGATTGGAGCAAAAAATAATAAATAAATAAATAAAAATAAAAAATAAAAAATAAAAATAAAAATAAAAAGAAAAAGAAAATAAAATAAAAAATAAAAGTCTGGGCTTCTGGGTTTTCTCAAAATATGGTAAATTGAGAAGACGCGAGAAAATTCCAAAAAAGTATAATTTTCCAAGACCTTCCAGCAGTTTTAAGGCAGATTTTCATTTTTCACCATTGTGGACAGATTAGGCCAGATTTCAGAATTTTTGCATAGCAACATCTTTTCTCATCAAATGGGATTCTGAAGGCATGTGGTTGTCAAAAAGTAAAAATTAACCATTTCCCTTTTTAAGCACTTAATTTGACCTTAAAATGAGTTCGTGGCATATGTTTTTGTGCAATATTGGATGGCATGAAAAGTCATTTTCATAATTTTCAAAAGCCCAAGATTCAAGAATCTATTTGCCAGTAGAATGGTTTTATTCCAACATCTACAACCCCTACTTCAGCATTTCAAGTTCTTCAAAAGGTAAACTTGAGGTAAAAACTTGCATAAGGCTTTTTAGTTTATTAAAAATTTAGGAAAATGTGATAAATAACCACTTCAATTACCATTCTTACAAACTATCTTCTCCATCATTGACCTAGCCCTCAACCATGATTTTCATCATTGACTTAACCTCAACCATATTTTCCATCATTGATCTATCCCTCATACCAAATTCATGCTTTATCCACAAGTTTTGTCATCAAGAAATAATGTGCAATATATTCAAAAGTCATCATGCAAATATTATGAGTATGAAAGCTTGGCATGGCAGTGATCCATAGTAGAAGTCACCATGAATGTCTTACAGTCCCTGAGTTTGAAATATGATATCAATGGTGAAATGTTAATATACTATCTTATGATGTGTTTAAGAGTTGTTCCAAGACAAATTTGAAGGCTCGGAGCAAAGGTTGATTGAAGACATGCTTGTGAAGGAATGAAAGCATTAGTTGGTGGTCATCACTTTTATTGTGCATAAATGATAGACCTCAATGTCTTATTTTGTGATGTTTTGATCCATTGTCTATTTCTTTAAAAGAGAAAATAGATGCATGCACTCCTTTCTTAGATCATTTGTTGAAAAAATAGAGGTCAATGAAATCTGCTATGTTTTGACTCCTCTACTAGGCAAGAGATGGATTTAGCTAAGTATGTGTTGAAATTGTAGCTCATAAAGTTTTTAATAGCAAAAGAGATGTTTAAAATTTTGCACAAACAATATGCCTATAAATGGAGTATCCTAGAGAGAAAGAGAAACAAATAAGAGTTCAATCCCGAATATTGAAGACAATGTTGTTTTCACCTTTGTATGAATTGCTACACATTTTTCTCTTTATGAGTATGAGATCACAAAGATGTTGCCTTGCAAGAATATATGCAGCAAACAAGAACAAGATTTGAGTAAAAAGTGGAAGAAATTCGAGAGCAGGTTCTTTTGACATCATAAAGAAAATGTAATAGGAGTTACTAGCAGCAACATAAATACTTTCTTTTCTTTACATAATCAACACAAATCATTGATATCAAGGCTCAAGCAGAGGACGATTATAAGGATTAGGCAGAGGATACTAATATCCTATTTCAACATTTGTAAAGAATTATTTGAGGCACTCCTCAAAAAGTATGGCAATGAACATGATTCACATTACAAATAATTGAGTTAAGCCTTGGATATGGTAAGTTGTTACTCCTTTTTATTAATTCAAATCAATTTGTGTCTGCTTCATGATTTATCTTAAGTGGATATCTGCCAAAATTTTATGGTTCTTCTTCTTCATATCTTTCACTTTCCTCTAGTTCACCTACTTTGGGATGATGTCAATTGTTATTACTCCAAGCTACCACATTGCTTCAGTCATTTCATCAACCTTTTATTCCTCTTGGAATCTCTTCTATGGGTTCATTTCCCCTTGGTTGAAAAATCTTGTATGGTGGAGATGATTTTATTGGTTCAACTCCAATTCTTGGACACTTTATGGTCTAATTTCAGCACAATATGGTGATGTGGATTCTAAGATGAATACAATAGAAGGAAAATACAAAAATGGCATATTTGGGAGAAGCTACTCTTTGGAGTTGTATTTTACATGTTGTGCATTCATATTTTATTTTCTTTGATGTTTCTTTTTCCATTGAAACATTCAACTTTCATATTTATGCATCAAAGAAGGGGGTGTTGGAAATTAGCTTTATTCCATGGAGATGAGGTTTGGTGTGGACTTTAGTGAAGTGTTAAAAAAAAATCTGTATTTTATGGAGCATTCAAGAATTATCAAGGTTTCATTCTCTCATGATGTTAGCAAGGAAAAAGGACAGGTGATATAAGAATAAATTCGTTGATAAGATTAACCAACATCGTTTAAAAGCAACACTCTCCAAGAATGAAATAGGACAACCTTGTGTGGATAAAGAAAAGAGGTATATGAGTTCATTTTTGGGACTCAATTTGCATGAGGACATGCAAAGATATCACTATGGGGAGATGTTAGGTCATTGTTTTGTCATCATTTTCACTTGTCTTTGTCATTCATTAAGCCATTACTTCCAACCATCCATTGCACCATGTAGGGACCAACCCTAAAAAAAGTAAAAAATAAAAATTATAAAAATACTAGAAATACAACCATAAGAAAATAGCATTGGGAACTCAAAATTTATTAAACATTATATAAAAATTTCCTAATTTTCACTTTATTGAACATATCATCTAATTTTCATATTATTAAATAAAAACATAATGAATTCATACAAAAGAATAGTATAACAACATAGGTATCGTTCACTAGGAGAAGAGATTCAAACTTGACTTGCCGCTATTTACCCTCCTTTGTTGTCAGTCGCCTCCAAGTGTGAATGTCGGCATGCTTAATCTGAATGCCATGACCCACCTGTTGACCTCCCAAACTACTCCTTAGGTACTCTCCTTCCCCGCGAACCCCCCAGCTGCAATGGGGTTGTAAAATGAAGGAATGTATTAGCTGGTAGAGGAGAGCACTCCTTGGCTCAAGAGTCCCCTTTCTAAATTCCTCTACCTCACCAAACTCACTATAGCTTATAGTCACTACTCTGGCATAGTCTCATCCATCTAACAATAAGGTAAAGAAAAGTATCTTCTTCCATGGCTTGCCCCTTCTTTTGTAGGAGTCCTCATAGGTGACACTTTCCATTTCATGCATAATTAATTATTTTTGATAATTCAATAGTTTGATTATTCAACCACCCATGTGTCACTCTCTCATCAAGGGTCTCCAAAATTATTTACTTAAATTTTAATTTAAAACTAATATTTTTCCTCACCTCAACAAGATTCCTATATCTTCTCCTAGTTGTCTCTTAATCCCCCTTTTTACTCCTTAATTTGTGTTCATTACTAAAGTCAATCGATAAGTCAACAATTTATCCCCTATCTACTACTTAATTTAACTCAAGTTATCTATACCCATGTGTCACTCTCTCATCGAGGGTCTCCAAAATTATTTACTTAAATTTTAATTAAAAACTAAGATTTTTCCTCACATCAACAACATTCCTATTTCTTCTCCTAGTTGTCTCTTTATCCCCCTTTTGTAAGAGCCTTTTCTATACTATATAATTTTTTTATTTTTTTTTATAATTCACAATAAAATACAACTAGAAGAAAAAAACGTTGGGAATTCAAATTTAAACAGCACTGTCTAACACATTCCTAAAATTCATTTCACTGAACATATCATAAAATTTACATACATTTAACTAATACCATAAAGCAATCATACAAAATAATATTGCAATACACATGTACTGTTCACCATAACACGAGACGCTGCTTGTTCTGTTATTACTGGTATTCCCTTGTTGTCGGTCACCTCCGCAAGTGAATGACGACGTACTTGATCCGAATGTGAAGACCCACCAGTTAACCTCCCAGCCTACTCCTTGGCTACTCTTCTTCCCTTCGGACCCCCGAGCTGCAATGGGGTTGTACAATGGAGGAATGCACTAGCTAGTAGAGGAGAGCACTCCTTGGCTCAAGAGTCCCCTCTCTAAAATTCTCTACCTCACCCAACTCACTATAGTTTCGTAATCACCGCTTTAACATCATCTCATCCATCCAACAATAGGGTTCCCCAAAAAGCCCCTTCTCCCATGGCTTGCCCCTTCTTTTATAGGAGTCCTCATAGGTGACACTTGTCATGTCATGCATAATTAATTATTTTTTATAATTCAATAGCTTGATTATTCACCCACCCATGTGTCATTCTCACATCAAGGGTCTCCCAAAATTATTTACTTAAATTTTTATTTAAAACTAATATTTTCCTCACCTCAACAAGATTCCTATTTCTTCTCCTAGTTGTCTCTTTATTCCCCCCTTTTATTCCTTAATTTGTGTTCATTACTTGAATTCAATTAATGAGTCAATATTTTATCCCCAATCTACTCCCTAATTTAACTCAGGTTATCTCCTAGATGGATATTCTTATGTTGGTTGTTGACACATGGAGCTTCTCTACATTTCTCTAAATTTAATTTATTATTCTCATTTTAATTCACCTTCCTCTTTTCTTAATTAGGTTTAAATTAGTTTAGGATTAATCTTTATCCTTACAATTATGTTTGTCTTCCCCTTTTTCCTAATTAAACCACATAATCTTCCTAGTATTTTCCAACATGGGAAGGGTAGAGTTTTTAAGGTACTCTATTTAATTCTTCCTATGATCCTCCTTATTCCAAGTTTTATTTTTTATTTAATTACATTGGTTTCTAATCATCATTTACCCTTGATGTAAATTTACCTAGTTTTCATTCCTTGCTTATATTTATTTATTATTATTTATTTTTAATGATTCCAAGGATGCCAAGTTTTGTTGTTCCCTTCAAGAACTCCCTAGAAGTTCCAAGGGTGCCACACCTAATAGTTTATTTGTGATGCCAAGGGGTGCCAGTTTGGTTGTGCCTTCAAGAACTTCCTTAGAAGTTCCAAGGGTGCCACACCTAATAGTTTATTTGTGATGCCAAGGGTGCCAAGTTGGTCGTGCCCTTCAATAAATTCCCCTGAAGTTCCAAGGGTGCCACACCACTTGCCCTTCAAGCATCCAGTGACTACGAGGGGAAAGTATAGTGCAACGTCATAGACCACTATCATCTCCTATGTTGCCTGCTATAGTGAGACTAATGGTGTCGGGGATCAAGGAATCCGCCTTGATGCGCGCCCCCCGGTAAAGTCCTCATGAGCGACCCAACTTTGGGACTTACCCTCATGGCATCATGATCTTCAAGGCGAAGGTGTTTCAACCCTTCCATCCCAAGTCACGGCGGGAGTGCTAGTGGGTGAGATCAGGGACTCTGTCCCACCCCTCCCATGTAGTTCCATCCACTTGTACAACCCCATAACCCATATGTGGGTCATTTGGCCAAGCAACTAATCTATGCCTGCAACCATTAACATATCCTCACAGTATAGTTAAACATATATGGCAGATTTTAAGATCTACTTAGACTTTAAAAGATAAAATAATATGAATTTCATCAAACCAAGTGTCATCGACATGTCATATGCGAGTGCCTCTGATGTTTCCTGCCATACTCAATAATCATCAGTAACAAGTTTCTCAATGTTAGTCATTATCATAATAGCATCATTAACAATTCCTGGTCATTCACATCATTGTCCATTGTAAGTCTGAACTAAAGGAAGTAGGTAACATAGGGAACACATCCCTCATGGCTATCATCAATAATCATCAATGGAAACATACATATTCATTAAGCTATCAACATCGTAACATCATAGAAATATACCTATCCATCAATTTATCATCATTATGCTTTTAGTAGAGCGCATACATATTCTTTACTACCCTCATCATAAATTCAAATAGAGACCAAGTTAACTATTTAATGTTGCAATCATCATAATACTGATAGATAAGATACATAACCATTCATGCTATCATAATATCAATGAAAGCATATCATAAACCATCACAACTAATACCATGAATATCTCAATCGCTAATAATAGTGTCATGTGTCCAGATCCTCAATCTGAGGTCCTCAAAGAATAAAGTGTCTAGATAAGTCATATTAAGGTCAGGAAACTAGAGTGGGCACTACATAA